>JAEOAD010002040.1:0-600000 GCA_036365145.1 Orientallactaga sibirica
ATGAGTGGCTTTCTTACGAAGAGTCTTCAGTGCAGCTAGATCAAACTTTCCTAGTTTGTGTAATCTAACAAGGTGTACAATTTAGTAGATTAACCACATTTCTAACGTAGTTTGTTTAGAAAACAAACACCTTCATTGCCGAACTCAGTACTGTGTGAAATAAGCCAGTTCTGTTCTGGAAATGAGTTGCTTTCTTATGAAGAGTCTTCAGTGCAGCAAGATCAAACTTTCCTGGTTTGTGTAATCTAACAAGATGTACAACTTAGTAGATTAACCACATTTCTAACGTAGTTTGTTTAGAAAACAAACGCCTTCATTGCCGAACACAGTACTGTGTGAAATAAGGCTGTTCTGTTCTGCAAATGAGTTGCTTTCTTACGAAGAGTCTTCAGTGCAGCAAGATCAAACTTTCCTAGTTTGCGTAATCTAACAAGATGTACAATTTAGTAGATTAACCACATTTCTAACGTAGTTTGTTTAGAAAACAAACGCCTTCATTGCCGAACACAGTACTGTGTGAAATAAGGCTGTTCTGTTCTGCAAATGAGTGGCTTTCTTACGAAGAGTCTTCAGTGCAGCTAGATCAAACTTTCCTAGTTTGTGTAATCTAACAAGGTGTACAATTTAGTAGATTAACCACATTTCTAACGTAGTTTGTTTAGAAAACAAACACCTTCATTACCGAACTCAGTACTGTGTGAAATAAGCCAGTTCTGTTCTGGAAATGAGTTGCTTTCTTCCGAAGAGTCTTCAGTGCAGCAAGATCAAACTTTCCTAGTTTGCGTAATCTAACAAGATGTACAATTTAGTAGATTAATCACATTTCTAACGTAGTTTGTTTAGAAAACAAACGCCTTCATTGCCGAACACAGTACTGTGTGAAATAAGGCTGTTCTGTTCCGCAAATGAGTTGCTTTCTTACGAAGAGTCTTCAGTGCAGCAAGATCAAACTTTCCTAGTTTGTGTAATCTAACAAGATGTACAATTTAGTAGATTAACCACATTTCTAACGTAGTTTGTTTAGAAAACAAACGCCTTCATTGCCGAACACAGTACTGTGTGAAATAAGGCTGTTCTGTTCCGCAAATGAGTGGCTTTCTTACGAAGAGTCTTCAGTGCAGCTAGATGAAACTTTCCTAGTTTGTTTAATCTAAAAATGTGTACAATTTAGTAGATTAACCACATTTCTAACGTAGTTTGTGTAGAAAACAAACACCTTCATTGCCGAACACAGTACTGTGTGAAATAAGGCTGTTCTGTTCTGGAAATGAGTTGCTTTCTTCTGAAGAGTCTTCAGTGCAGCAAGATCAAACTTTCCTGGTTTGTGTAATCTAACAAGATGTACAATTTAGTAGATTAACCACATTTCTAACGTAGTTTGTTTAGAAAACAAACACCTTCATTGCCGAACACAGTACTGTGTGAAATAAGGCTGTTCTGTTCTGCAAATGAGTTGCTTTCTTACGAAGAGTCTTCAGTGCAGCAAGATCAAACTTTCCTAGTTTGTGTAATCTAACAAGATGTACAATTTAGTAGATTAACCACATTTCTAACGTAGTTTGTTTAGAAAACAAACGCCTTCATTGCCGAACACAGTACTGTGTGAAATAAGGCTGTTCTGTTCTGCAAATGAGTTGCTTTCTTACGAAGAGTCTTCAGTGCAGCAAGATCAAACTTTCCTAGTTTGTGTAATCTAACAAGATGTACAATTTAGTAGATTAACCACATTTCTAACGTAGTTTGTTTAGAAAACAAACACCTTCATTGCCGAACACAGTACTGTGTGAAATAAGGCTGTTCTGTTCTGCAAATGAGTTGCTTTCTTACGAAGAGTCTTCAGTGCAGCAAGATCAAACTTTCCTAGTTTGTGTAATCTAACAAGATGTACAATTTAGTAGATTAACCACATTTCTAACGTAGTTTGTTTAGAAAACAAACACCTTCATTGCCGAACACAGTACTGTGTGAAATAAGGCTGTTCTGTTCTGCAAATGAGTTGCTTTCTTACGAAGAGTCTTCAGTGCAGCAAGATCAAACTTTCCTAGTTTGTGTAATCTAACAAGATGTACAATTTAGTAGATTAACCACATTTCTAACGTAGTTTGTTTAGAAAACAAACACCTTCATTGCCGAACACAGTACTGTGTGAAATAAGGCTGTTCTGTTCTGCAAATGAGTTGCTTTCTTACGAAGAGTCTTCAGTGCAGCAAGATCAAACTTTCCTGGTTTGTGTAATCTAACAAGATGTACAATTTAGTAGATTAACCACATTTCTAACGTAGTTTGTTTAGAAAACAAACGCCTTCATTGCCGAACACAGTACTGTGTGAAATAAGGCTGTTCTGTTCTGCAAATGAGTTGCTTTCTTACGAAGAGTCTTCAGTGCAGCAAGATCAAACTTTCCTAGTTTGTGTAATCTAACAAGATGTACAATTTAGTAGATTAACCACATTTCTAACGTAGTTTGTTTAGAAAACAAACACCTTCATTGCCGAACACAGTACTGTGTGAAATAAGGCTGTTCTGTTCTGCAAATGAGTTGCTTTCTTACGAAGAGTCTTCAGTGCAGCAAGATCAAACTTTCCTAGTTTGTGTAATCTAACAAGATGTACAATTTAGTAGATTAACCACATTTCTAACGTAGTTTGTTTAGAAAACAAACACCTTCATTGCCGAACACAGTACTGTGTGAAATAAGCCTGTTCTGTTCTGCAAATGAGTTGCTTTCTTACGAAGAGTCTTCAGTGCAGCAAGATCAAACTTTCCTGGTTTGTGTAATCTAACAAGATGTACAATTTAGTAGATTAACCACATTTCTAACGTAGTTTGTTTAGAAAACAAACGCCTTCATTGCCGAACACAGTACTGTGTGAAATAAGGCTGTTCTGTTCTGCATATGAGTTGCTTTCTTACGAAGAGTCTTCAGTGCAGCAAGATCAAACTTTCCTAGTTTGTGTAATCTAACAAGATGTACAATTTAGTAGATTAACCACATTTCTAACGTAGTTTGTTTAGAAAACAAACGCCTTCATTGCCGAACACAGTACTGTGTGAAATAAGGCTGTTCTGTTCTGCAAATGAGTGGCTTTCTTACGAAGACTCTTCAGTGCAGCAAGATCAAACTTTCCTAGTTTGTGTAATCTAACAAGGTGTACAATTTAGTAGATTAACCACATTTCTAACGTAGTTTGTTTGAAAACAAACACCTTCATTGCCGAACACAGTACTGTGTGAAATAAGCCAGTTCTGTTCTGGAAATGAGTTGCTTTCTTACGAAGAGTCTTCAGTGCAGCAAGATCAAACTTTCCTGGTTTGTGTAATCTAACAAGATGTACAATTTAGTAGATTAACCACATTTCTAACGTAGTTTGTTTAGAAAACAAACGCCTTCATTGCCGAACACAGTACTGTGTGAAATAAGGCTGTTCTGTTCTGCAAATGAGTTGCTTTCTTCGAAGAGTCTTCAGTGCAGCAAGATCAAACTTTCCTAGTTTGTGTAATCTAACAAGATGTACAATTTAGTAGATTAACTACATTTCTAACGTAGTTTGTTTAGAAAACAAACACCTTCATTGCCGAACACAGTACTGTGTGAAATAAGGCTGTTCTGTTCCGCAAATGAGTTGCTTTCTTACGAAGAGTCTTCAGTGCAGCAAGATCAAACTTTCCTAGTTTGTGTAATCTAACAAGATGTACAACTTAGTAGATTAACCACATTTCTAACGTAGTTTGTTTAGAAAACAAACGCCTTCATTGCCGAACACAGTACTGTGTGAAATAAGGCTGTTCTGTTCTGCAAATGAGTTGCTTTCTTACGAAGAGTCTTCAGTGCAGCTAGATCAAACTTTCCTAGTTTGTGTAATCTAACAAGGTGTACAATTTAGTAGATTAACCACATTTCTAACGTAGTTTGTTTAGAAAACAAACACCTTCATTGCCGAACACAGTACTGTGTGAAATAAGCCAGTTCTGTTCTGGAAATGAGTTGCTTTCTTACGAAGAGTCTTCAGTGCAGCAAGATCAAACTTTCCTAGTTTGTGTAATCTAACAAGGTGTACAATTTAGTAGATTAACCACATTTCTAACGTAGTTTGTTTAGAAAACAAACGCCTTCATTGCCGAACACAGTACTGTGTGAAATAAGGCTGTTCTGTTCTGCAAATGAGTTGCTTTCTTACGAAGAGTCTTCAGTGCAGCAAGATCAAACTTTCCTAGTTTGTGTAATCTAACAAGATGTACAATTTAGTAGATTAACCACATTTCTAACGTAGTTTGTTTAGAAAACAAACACCTTCATTCCCGAACACAGTACTGTGTGAAATAAGCTGTTCTGTTCTGGAAATGAGTTGCTTTCTTCTGAAGAGTCTTCAGTGCAGCAAGATCAAACTTTCTAGTTTGTGTAATCTAACAAGATGTACAATTTAGTAGATTAACCACATTTCTAACGTAGTTTGTTTAGAAAACAAACGCCTTCATTGCCGAACACAGTACTGTGTGAAATAAGGCTGTTCTGTTCTGCAAATGAGTTGCTTTCTTACGAAGAGTCTTCAGTGCAGCAAGATCAAACTTTCCTAGTTTGTGTAATCTAACAAGATGTACAATTTAGTAGATTAACCACATTTCTAACGTAGTTTGTTTAGAAAACAAACGCCTTCATTGCCGAACACAGTACTGTGTGAAATAAGGCTGTTCTGTTCTGCAAATGAGTTGCTTTCTTCGAAGAGTCTTCAGTGCAGCAAGATCAAACTTTCCTAGTTTGTGTAATCTAACAAGATGTACAATTTAGTAGATTAACCACATTTCTAACGTAGTTTGTTTAGAAAACAAACACCTTCATTGCCGAACACAGTACTGTGTGAAATAAGGCTGTTCTGTTCTGCAAATGAGTTGCTTTCTTACGAAGAGTCTTCAGTGCAGCAAGATCAAACTTTCCTAGTTTGTGTAATCTAACAAGATGTACAATTTAGTAGATTAACCACATTTCTAACGTAGTTTGTTTAGAAAACAAACACCTTCATTGCCGAACACAGTACTGTGTGAAATAAGGCTGTTCTGTTCTGCAAATGAGTTGCTTTCTTACGAAGAGTCTTCAGTGCAGCAAGATCAAACTTTCCTGGTTTGTGTAATCTAACAAGATGTACAATTTAGTAGATTAACCACATTTCTAACGTAGTTTGTTTAGAAAACAAACACCTTCATTGCCGAACACAGTACTGTGTGAAATAAGGCTGTTCTGTTCCCCAAATGAGTTGCTTTCTTACGAAGAGTCTTCAGTGCAGCAAGATCAAACTTTCCTAGTTTGTGTAATCTAACAAGATGTACAATTTAGTAGATTAACCACATTTCTAACGTAGTTTGTTTTAAAAAACAAACGCCTTCATTGCCGAACACAGTACTGTGTGAAATAAGGCTGTTCTGTTCTGCAAATGAGTGGCTTTCTTACGAAGAGTCTTCAGTGCAGCTAGATCAAACTTTCCTAGTTTGTGTAATCTAACAAGGTGTACAATTTAGTAGATTAACCACATTTCTAACGTAGTTTGTTTAGAAAACAAACACCTTCATTGCCGAACTCAGTACTGTGTGAAATAAGCCAGTTCTGTTCTGGAAATGAGTTGCTTTCTTACGAAGAGTCTTCAGTGCAGCAAGATCAAACTTTCCTGGTTTGTGTAATCTAACAAGATGTACAATTTAGTAGATTAACCACATTTCTAACGTAGTTTGTTTAGAAAACAAACGCCTTCATTGCCGAACACAGTACTGTGTGAAATAAGGCTGTTCTGTTCTGCAAATGAGTTGCTTTCTTACGAAGAGTCTTCAGTGCAGCAAGATCAAACTTTCCTAGTTTGTGTAATCTAACAAGATGTACAATTTAGTAGATTAACCACATTTCTAACGTAGTTTGTTTAGAAAACAAACGCCTTCATTGCCGAACACAGTACTGTGTGAAATAAGGCTGTTCTGTTCCGCAAATGAGTGGCTTTCTTACGAAGAGTCTTCAGTGCAGCTAGATCAAACTTTCCTAGTTTGTGTAATCTAACAAGGTGTACAATTTAGTAGATTAACCACATTTCTAACGTAGTTTGTTTAGAAAACAAACACCTTCATTGCCGAACACAGTACTGTGTGAAATAAGCCAGTTCTGTTCTGGAAATGAGTTGCTTTCTTACGAAGAGTCTTCAGTGCAGCAAGATCAAACTTTCCTGGTTTGTGTAATCTAACAAGATGTACAACTTAGTAGATTAACCACATTTCTAACGTAGTTTGTTTAGAAAACAAACGCCTTCATTGCAGAACACAGTACTGTGTGAAATAAGGCTGTTCTGTTCTGCAAATGAGTTGCTTTCTTACGAAGAGTCTTCAGTGCAGCAAGATCAAACTTTCCTAGTTTGTGTAATCTAACAAGATGTACAATTTAGTAGATTAACCACATTTCTAACGTAGTTTGTTTAGAAAACAAACACCTTCATTGCCGAACACAGTACTGTGTGAAATAAGGCTGTTCTGTTCTGGAAATGAGTTGCTTTCTTACGAAGAGTCTTCAGTGCAGCAAGATCAAACTTTCCTGGTTTGTGTAATCTAACAAGATGTACAATTTAGTAGATTAACCACATTTCTAACGTAGTTTGTTTAGAAAACAAACGCCTTCATTGCCGAACACAGTACTGTGTGAAATAAGGCTGTTCTGTTCTGCAAATGAGTTGCTTTCTTACGAAGAGTCTTCAGTGCAGCAAGATCAAACTTTCCTGGTTTGTGTAATCTAACAAGATGTACAATTTAGTAGATTAACCACATTTCTAACGTAGTTTGTTTAGAAAACAAACGCCTTCATTGCCGAACACAGTACTGTGTGAAATAAGGCTGTTCTGTTCTGCAAATGAGTTGCTTTCTTACGAAGAGTCTTCAGTGCAGCAAGATCAAACTTTCCTAGTTTGTGTAATCTAACAAGATGTACAATTTAGTAGATTAACCACATTTCTAACGTAGTTTGTTTTGAAAACAAACGCCTTCATTGCCGAACACAGTACTGTGTGAAATAAGGCTGTTCTGTTCTGCAAATGAGTTGCTTTCTTTACGAAGAGTCTTCAGTGCAGCAAGATCAAACTTTCCTAGTTTGTGTAATCTAACAAGATGTACAATTTAGTAGATTAACCACATTTCTAACGTAGTTTGTTTAGAAAACAAACACCTTCATTGCCGAACACAGTACTGTGTGAAATAAGCCTGTTCTGTTCTGGAAATGAGTTGCTTTCTTACGAAGAGTCTTCAGTGCAGCAAGATCAAACTTTCCTGGTTTGTGTAATCTAACAAGATGTACAATTTAGTAGATTAACCACATTTCTAACGTAGTTTGTTTAGAAAACAAACGCCTTCATTGCCGAACACAGTACTGTGTGAAATAAGGCTGTTCTGTTCTGCAAATGAGTTGCTTTCTTACGAAGAGTCTTCAGTGCAGCAAGATCAAACTTTCCTAGTTTGTGTAATCTAACAAGATGTACAATTTAGTAGATTAACCACATTTCTAACGTAGTTTGTTTAGAAAACAAACACCTTCATTGCCGAACACAGTACTGTGTGAAATAAGGCTGTTCTGTTCTGCAAATGAGTTGCTTTCTTACGAAGAGTCTTCAGTGCAGCAAGATCAAACTTTCCTAGTTTGTGTAATCTAACAAGATGTACAATTTAGTAGATTAACCACATTTCTAACGTAGTTTGTTTAGAAAACAAACACCTTCATTGCCGAACACAGTACTGTGTGAAATAAGGCTGTTCTGTTCTGCAAATGAGTTGCTTTCTTACGAAGAGTCTTCAGTGCAGCAAGATCAAACTTTCCTAGTTTGTGTAATCTAACAAGATGTACAATTTAGTAGATTAATCACATTTCTAACGTAGTTTGTTTAGAAAACAAACACCTTCATTGCCGAACTCAGTACTCTGTGACATAAGCCAGTTCTGTTCTGGAAATGAGTTGCTTTCTTACAAAGAGTCTTCAGTGCAGCAAGATCAAACTTTCCTAGTTTGCGTAATCTAACAAGATGTACAATTTAGTAGATTAACCACATTTCTAACGTAGTTTGTTTAGAAAACAAACGCCTTCATTGCCGAACACAGTACTGTGTGAAATAAGGCTGTTCTGTTCTGCAAATGAGTTGCTTTCTTACGAAGAGTCTTCAGTGCAGCAAGATCAAACTTTCCTAGTTTGTGTAATCTAACAAGATGTACAATTTAGTAGATTAACCACATTTCTAACGTAGTTTGTTTAGAAAACAAACACCTTCATTGCCGAACACAGTACTGTGTGAAATAAGCCAGTTCTGTTCTGGAAATGAGTTGCTTTCTTACGAAGAGTCTTCAGTGCAGCAAGATCAAACTTTCCTAGTTTGTGTAATCTAACAAGGTGTACAATTTAGTAGATTAACCACATTTCTAACGTAGTTTGTTTAGAAAACAAACGCCTTCATTGCCGAACACAGTACTGTGTGAAATAAGGCTGTTCTGTTCTGCAAATGAGTTGCTTTCTTACGAAGAGTCTTCAGTGCAGCAAGATCAAACTTTCCTAGTTTGTGTAATCTAACAAGATGTACAATTTAGTAGATTAACCACATTTCTAACGTAGTTTGTTTAGAAAACAAACACCTTCATTGCCGAACACAGTACTGTGTGAAATAAGGCTGTTCTGTTCTGCAAATGAGTTGCTTTCTTACGAAGAGTCTTCAGTGCAGCAAGATCAAACTTTCCTAGTTTGTGTAATCTAACAAGATGTACAATTTAGTAGATTAACCACATTTCTAACGTAGTTTGTTTAGAAAACAAACACCTTCATTGCCGAACACAGTACTGTGTGAAATAAGGCTGTTCTGTTCTGCAAATGAGTTGCTTTCTTACGAAGAGTCTTCAGTGCAGCAAGATCAAACTTTCCTAGTTTGTGTAATCTAACAAGATGTACAATTTAGTAGATTAACCACATTTCTAACGTAGTTTGTTTAGAAAACAAACACCTTCATTGCCGAACACAGTACTGTGTGAAATAAGGCTGTTCTGTTCTGCAAATGAGTTGCTTTCTTACGAAGAGTCTTCAGTGCAGCAAGATCAAACTTTCCTGGTTTGTGTAATCTAACAAGATGTACAATTTAGTAGATTAACCACATTTCTAACGTAGTTTGTTTAGAAAACAAACACCTTCATTGCCGAACACAGTACTGTGTGAAATAAGGCTGTTCTGTTCTGCAAATGAGTTGCTTTCTTACAAAGAGTCTTCAGTGCAGCAAGATCAAACTTTCCTAGTTTGTGTAATCTAACAAGATGTACAATTTAGTAGATTAATCACATTTCTAACGTAGTTTGTTTAGAAAACAAACGCCTTCATTGCCGAACACAGTACTGTGTGAAATAAGGCTGTTCTGTTCCGCAAATGAGTGGCTTTCTTACGAAGAGTCTTCAGTGCAGCTAGATCAAACTTTCCTAGTTTGTGTAATCTAACAAGGTGTACAATTTAGTAGATTAACCACATTTCTAACGTAGTTTGTTTAGAAAACAAACACCTTCATTGCCGAACACAGTACTGTGTGAAATAAGCCAGTTCTGTTCTGGAAATGAGTTGCTTTCTTACGAAGAGTCTTCAGTGCAGCAAGATCAAACTTTCCTGGTTTGTGTAATCTAACAAGATGTACAATTTAGTAGATTAACCACATTTCTAACGTAGTTTGTTTAGAAAACAAACGCCTTCATTGCCGAACACAGTACTGTGTGAAATAAGGCTGTTCTGTTCTGCAAATGAGTTGCTTTCTTACGAAGAGTCTTCAGTGCAGCAAGATCAAACTTTCCTAGTTTGTGTAATCTAACAAGATGTACAATTTAGTAGATTAACCACATTTCTAACGTAGTTTGTTTAGAAAACAAACGCCTTCATTGCCGAACACAGTACTGTGTGAAATAAGGCTGTTCTGTTCTGCAAATGAGTGGCTTTCTTACGAAGAGTCTTCAGTGCAGCAAGATCAAACTTTCCTAGTTTGTGTAATCTAACAAGATGTACAATTTAGTAGATTAACCACATTTCTAACGTAGTTTGTTTAGAAAACAAACACCTTCATTGCCGAACACAGTACTGTGTGAAATAAGCCAGTTCTGTTCTGGAAATGAGTTGCTTTCTTACGAAGAGTCTTCAGTGCAGCAAGATCAAACTTTCCTGGTTTGTGTAATCTAACAAGATGTACAATTTAGTAGATTAACCACATTTCTAACGTAGTTTGTTTAGAAAACAAACGCCTTCATTGCCGAACACAGTACTGTGTGAAATAAGGCTGTTCTGTTTCTGCAAATGAGTTGCTTTCTTACGAAGAGTCTTCAGTGCAGCAAGATCAAACTTTCCTAGTTTGTGTAATCTAACAAGATGTACAATTTAGTAGATTAACCACATTTCTAACGTAGTTTGTTTAGAAAACAAACACCTTCATTGCCGAACACAGTACTGTGTGAAATAAGGCTGTTCTGTTCTGGAAATGAGTTGCTTTCTTACGAAGAGTCTTCAGTGCAGCAAGATCAAACTTTCCTGGTTTGTGTAATCTAACAAGATGTACAATTTAGTAGATTAACCACATTTCTAACGTAGTTTGTTTAGAAAACAAACGCCTTCATTGCCGAACACAGTACTGTGTGAAATAAGGCTGTTCTGTTCTGCAAATGAGTTGCTTTCTTACGAAGAGTCTTCAGTGCAGCAAGATCAAACTTTCCTGGTTTGTGTAATCTAACAAGATGTACAATTTAGTAGATTAACCACATTTCTAACGTAGTTTGTTTAGAAAACAAACACCTTCATTGCCGAACACAGTACTGTGTGAAATAAGGCTGTTCTGTTCTGCAAATGAGTTGCTTTCTTACGAAGAGTCTTCAGTGCAGCAAGATCAAACTTTCCTAGTTTGTGTAATCTAACAAGATGTACAATTTAGTAGATTAACCACATTTCTAACGTAGTTTGTTTTGAAAACAAACGCCTTCATTGCCGAACACAGTACTGTGTGAAATAAGGCTGTTCTGTTCTGAAAATGAGTTGCTTTCTTACGAAGAGTCTTCAGTGCAGCAAGATCAAACTTTCCTAGTTTGTGTAATCTAACAAGATGTACAACTTAGTAGATTAACCACATTTCTAACGTAGTTTGTTTAGAAAACAAACACCTTCATTGCCGAACACAGTACTGTGTGAAATAAGGCTGTTCTGTTCTGCAAATGAGTTGCTTTCTTATGAAGAGTCTTCAGTGCAGCAAGATCAATCTTTCCTAGTTTGTTTAATCTAACAAGATGTACAATTTAGTAGATTAACCACATTTCTAACGTAGTTTGTTTAGAAAACAAACGCTTCATTGCCGAACACAGTACTGTGTGAAATAAGGCTGTTCTGTTCTGCAAATGAGTTGCTTTCTTACGAAGAGTCTTCAGTGCAGCAAGATCAAACTTTCCTGGTTTGTGTAATCTAACAAGATGTACAATTTAGTAGATTAACCACATTTCTAACGTAGTTTGTTTAGAAAACAAACACCTTCATTGCCGAACACAGTACT
Organism: Orientallactaga sibirica; assembly: GCA_036365145.1. Lineage (NCBI taxonomy): Eukaryota > Metazoa > Chordata > Mammalia > Rodentia > Dipodidae > Orientallactaga > Orientallactaga sibirica. Next base: position 11,553 of record JAEOAD010002040.1, read on the forward strand.
GTGTGAAATAAGCTGTTCTGTTCTGCAAATGAGTTGCTTTCTTACGAAGAGTCTTCAGTGCAGCAAGATCAAACTTTCCTAGTTTGTGTAATCTAACAAGATGTACAATTTAGTAGATTAACCACATTTCTAACGTAGTTTGTTTAGAAAACAAACGCCTTCATTGCCGAACACAGTACTGTGTGAAATAAGGCTGTTCTGTTCTGCAAATGAGTTGCTTTCATACGAAGAGTCTTCAGTGCAGCAAGATCAAACTTTCCTAGTTTGTGTAATCTAACAAGATGTACAATTTAGTAGATTAACCACATTTCTAACGTAGTTTGTTTAGAAAACAAACGCCTTCATTGCCGAACACAGTACTGTGTGAAATAAGGCTGTTCTGTTCTGCAAATGAGTTGCTTTCTTACGAAGAGTCTTCAGTGCAGCAAGATCAAACTTTCCTAGTTTGTGTAATCTAACAAGATGTACAATTTAGTAGATTAACCACATTTCTAACGTAGTTTGTTTAGAAAACAAACACCTTCATTGCCGAACACAGTACTGTGTGAAATAAGCCTGTTCTGTTCTGCAAATGAGTTGCTTTCTTACGAAGAGTCTTCAGTGCAGCAAGATCAAACTTTCCTGGTTTGTGTAATCTAACAAGATGTACAATTTAGTAGATTAACCACATTTCTAACGTAGTTTGTTTAGAAAACAAACGCCTTCATTGCCGAACACAGTACTGTGTGAAATAAGGCTGTTCTGTTCTGCAAATGAGTTGCTTTCTTACGAAGAGTCTTCAGTGCAGCAAGATCAAACTTTCCTAGTTTGTGTAATCTAACAAGATGTACAATTTAGTAGATTAACCACATTTCTAACGTAGTTTGTTTAGAAAACAAACGCCTTCATTGCCGAACACAGTACTGTGTGAAATAAGGCTGTTCTGTTCTGCAAATGAGTTGCTTTCTTCTGAAGAGTCTTCAGTGCAGCAAGATCAAACTTTCCTAGTTTGTGTAATCTAACAAGATGTACAATTTAGTAGATTAACCACATTTCTAACGTAGTTTGTTTAGAAAACAAACGCCTTCATTGCCGAACACAGTACTGTGTGAAATAAGGCTGTTCTGTTCTGCAAATGAGTTGCTTTCTTACGAAGAGTCTTCAGTGCAGCAAGATCAAACTTTCCTAGTTTGTGTAATCTAACAAGATGTACAATTTAGTAGATTAACCACATTTCTAACGTAGTTTGTTTAGAAAACAAACGCCTTCATTGCCGAACACAGTACTGTGTGAAATAAGGCTGTTCTGTTCTGCAAAATGAGTGGCTTTTCTTACGAAGAGTCTTCAGTGCAGCAAGATCAAACTTTCCTAGTTTGTGTAATCTAACAAGATGTACAATTTAGTAGATTAACCACATTTCTAACGTAGTTTGTTTAGAAAACAAACACCTTCATTGCCGAACACAGTACTGTGTGAAATAAGCCAGTTCTGTTCTGGAAATGAGTTGCTTTCTTCTGAAGAGTCTTCAGTGCAGCAAGATCAAACTTTCCTGGTTTGTGTAATCTAACAAGATGTACAATTTAGTAGATTAACCACATTTCTAACGTAGTTTGTTTAGAAAACAAACGCCTTCATTGCCGAACACAGTACTGTGTGAAATAAGGCTGTTCTGTTCTGCAAATGAGTTGCTTTCTTACGAAGAGTCTTCAGTGCAGCAAGATCAAACTTTCCTAGTTTGTGTAATCTAACAAGATGTACAATTTAGTAGATTAACCACATTTCTAACGTAGTTTGTTTAGAAAACAAACGCCTTCATTGCCGAACACAGTACTGTGTGAAATAAGGCTGTTCTGTTCTGCAAATGAGTTGCTTTCTTACGAAGAGTCTTCAGTGCAGCAAGATCAAACTTTCCTAGTTTGTGTAATCTAACAAGATGTACAATTTAGTAGATTAACCACATTTCTAACGTAGTTTGTTTAGAAAACAAACACCTTCATTGCCGAACACAGTACTGTGTGAAATAAGGCTGTTCTGTTCTGGAAATGAGTTGCTTTCTTACGAAGAGTCTTCAGTGCAGCAAGATCAAACTTTCCTGGTTTGTGTAATCTAACAAGATGTACAACTTAGTAGATTAACCACATTTCTAACGTAGTTTGTTTAGAAAACAAACGCCTTCATTGCCGAACACAGTACTGTGTGAAATAAGGCTGTTCTGTTCTGCAAATGAGTTGCTTTCTTACGAAGAGTCTTCAGTGCAGCAAGATCAAACTTTCCTAGTTTGCGTAATCTAACAAGATGTACAATTTAGTAGATTAATCACATTTCTAACGTAGTTTGTTTAGAAAACAAACGCCTTCATTGCCGAACACAGTACTGTGTGAAATAAGGCTGTTCTGTTCCGCAAATGAGTGGCTTTCTTACAAAGAGTCTTCAGTGCAGCTAGATCAAACTTTCCTAGTTTGTGTAATCTAACAAGGTGTACAATTTAGTAGATTAACCACATTTCTAACGTAGTTTGTTTAGAAAACAAACACCTTCATTGCCGAACACAGTACTGTGTGAAATAAGCCAGTTCTGTTCTGGAAATGAGTTGCTTTCTTTACGAAGAGTCTTCAGTGCAGCAAGATCAAACTTTCCTGGTTTGTGTAATCTAACAAGATGTACAACTTAGTAGATTAACCACATTTCTAACGTAGTTTGTTTAGAAAACAAACGCCTTCATTGCCGAACACAGTACTGTGTGAAATAAGGCTGTTCTGTTCTGCAAATGAGTTGCTTTCTTACGAAGAGTCTTCAGTGCAGCAAGATCAAACTTTCCTAGTTTGTGTAATCTAACAAGATGTACAATTTAGTAGATTAACCACATTTCTAACGTAGTTTGTTTAGAAAACAAACGCCTTCATTGCCGAACACAGTACTGTGTGAAATAAGGCTGTTCTGTTCTGCAAATGAGTTGCTTTCTTACGAAGAGTCTTCAGTGCAGCAAGATCAAACTTTCCTAGTTTGTGTAATCTAACAAGATGTACAATTTAGTAGATTAACCACATTTCTAACGTAGTTTGTTTAGAAAACAAACGCCTTCATTGCCGAACACAGTACTGTGTGAAATAAGGCTGTTCTGTTCTGCAAATGAGTTGCTTTCTTACGAAGAGTCTTCAGTGCAGCAAGATCAAACTTTCCTGGTTTGTGTAATCTAACAAGATGTACAATTTAGTAGATTAACCACATTTCTAACGTAGTTTGTTTAGAAAACAAACGCCTTCATTGCCGAACGCAGTACTGTCTGAAATAAGGCTGTTCTGTTCTGCAAATGAGTTGCTTTCTTACGAAGAGTCTTCACTGCAGCAAGATCAAACTTTCCTAGTTTGTGTAATCTAACAAGATGTACAATTTAGTAGATTAACCACATTTCTAACGTAGTTTGTTTAGAAAACAAACACCTTCATTGCCGAACACAGTACTGTGTGAAATAAGCCAGTTCTGTTCTGCAAATGAGTTGCTTTCTTACGAAGAGTCTTCAGTGCAGCAAGATCAAACTTTCCTGGTTTGTGTAATCTAACAAGATGTACAATTTAGTAGATTAACCACATTTCTAACGTAGTTTGTTTAGAAAACAAACGCCTTCATTGCGAACACAGTACTGTGTGAAATAAGGCTGTTCTGTTCTGCAAATGAGTTGCTTTCTTACGAAGAGTCTTCAGTGCAGCAAGATCAAACTTTCCTAGTTTGTGTAATCTAACAAGATGTACAATTTAGTAGATTAACCACATTTCTAACGTAGTTTGTTTAGAAAACAAACACCTTCATTGCCGAACACAGTACTGTGTGAAATAAGGCTGTTCTGTTCTGCAAAAGAGTTGCTTTCTTATGAAGAGTCTTCAGTGCAGCAAGATCAAACTTTCCTGGTTTGTGTAATCTAACAAGATGTACAATTTAGTAGATTAACCACATTTCTAACGTAGTTTGTTTAGAAAAAACAAACGCCTTCATTGCCGAAACACAGTACTGTGTGAAATAAGGCTGTTCTGTTCTGCAAATGAGTTGCTTTCTTACGAAGAGTCTTCAGTGCAGCAAGATCAAACTTTCCTAGTTTGTGTAATCTAACAAGATGTACAATTTAGTAGATTAACCACATTTCTAACGTAGTTTGTTTAGAAAACAAACGCCTTCATTGCCGAACACAGTACTGTGTGAAATAAGGCTGTTCTGTTCTGCAAATGAGTTGCTTTCTTACGAAGAGTCTTCAGTGCAGCAAGATCAAACTTTCCTAGTTTGTGTAATCTAACAAGATGTACAATTTAGTAGATTAACCACATTTCTAACGTAGTTTGTTTAGAAAACAAACACCTTCATTGCCGAACACAGTACTGTGTGAAATAAGGCTGTTCTGTTCTGCAAATGAGTTGCTTTCTTCTTACGAAGAGTCTTCAGTGCAGCAAGATCAAACTTTCCTAGTTTGTGTAATCTAACAAGATGTACAATTTAGTAGATTAACCACATTTCTAACGTAGTTTGTTTAGAAAACAAACGCCTTCATTGCCGAACACAGTACTGTGTGAAATAAGGCTGTTCTGTTCTGCAAATGAGTTGCTTTCTTACGAAGAGTCTTCAGTGCAGCAAGATCAAACTTTCCTAGTTTGTGTAATCTAACAAGATGTACAATTTAGTAGATTAACCACATTTCTAACGTAGTTTGTTTAGAAAACAAACGCCTTCATTGCCGAACACAGTACTGTGTGAAATAAGGCTGTTCTGTTCTGCAAATGAGTTGCTTTCTTACGAAGAGTCTTCAGTGCAGCAAGATCAAACTTTCCTAGTTTGTGTAATCTAACAAGATGTACAATTTAGTAGATTAACCACATTTCTAACGTAGTTTGTTTAGAAAACAAACGCCTTCATTGCGAACACAGTACTGTGTGAAATAAGGCTGTTCTGTTCTGCAAATGAGTTGCTTTCTTACGAAGAGTCTTCAGTGCAGCAAGATCAAACTTTCCTAGTTTGTGTAATCTAACAAGATGTACAATTTAGTAGATTAACCACATTTCTAACGTAGTTTGTTTAGAAAACAAACACCTTCATTGCCGAACACAGTACTGTGTGAAATAAGGCTGTTCTGTTCTGTATATGAGTTGCTTTCTTACGAAGAGTCTTCAGTGCAGCAAGATCAAACTTTCCTAGTTTGTGTAATCTAACAAGATGTACAATTTAGTAGATTAACCACATTTCTAACGTAGTTTGTTTAGAAAACAAACACCTTCATTGCCGAACACAGTACTGTGTGAAATAAGGCTGTTCTGTTCTGCAAATGAGTTGCTTTCTTACGAAGAGTCTTCAGTGCAGCAAGATCAAACTTTCCTGGTTTGTGTAATCTAACAAGATGTACAATTTAGTAGATTAACCACATTTCTAACGTAGTTTGTTTAGAAAACAAACGCCTTCATTGCCGAACACAGTACTGTGTGAAATAAGGCTGTTCTGTTCTGCAAATGAGTTGCTTTCTTACGAAGAGTCTTCAGTGCAGCAAGATCAAACTTTCCTAGTTTGTGTAATCTAACAAGATGTACAATTTAGTAGATTAACCACATTTCTAACGTAGTTTGTTTAGAAAACAAACGCCTTCATTGCCGAACACAGTACTGTGTGAAATAAGGCTGTTCTGTTCTGCAAATGAGTTGCTTTCTTACGAAGAGTCTTCAGTGCAGCAAGATCAAACTTTCCTAGTTTGGTAATCTAACAAGATGTACAATTTAGTAGATTAACCACATTTCTAACGTAGTTTGTTTAGAAAACAAACACCTTCATTGCCGAACACAGTACTGTGTGAAATAAGCCAGTTCTGTTCTGCAAATGAGTTGCTTTCTTACGAAGAGTCTTCAGTGCAGCAAGATCAAACTTTCCTGGTTTGTGTAATCTAACAAGATGTACAACTTAGTAGATTAACCACATTTCTAACGTAGTTTGTTTAGAAAACAAACGCCTTCATTGCCGAACACATTACTGTGTGAAATAAGGCTGTTCTGTTCTGCAAATGAGTTGCTTTCTTACGAAGAGTCTTCAGTGCAGCAAGAACAAACTTTCCTAGTTTGTGTAATCTAACAAGATGTACAATTTAGTAGATTAACCACATTTCTAACGTAGTTTGTTTAGAAAACAAACACCTTCATTGCCGAACACAGTACTGTGTGAAATAAGGCTGTTCTGTTCTGGAAATGAGTTGCTTTCTTACGAAGAGTCTTCAGTGCAGCAAGATCAAACTTTCCTGGTTTGTGTAATCTAACAAGATGTACAATTTAGTAGATTAACCACATTTCTAACGTAGTTTGTTTAGAAAACAAACACCTTCATTGCCGAACACAGTACTGTGTGAAATAAGGCTGTTCTGTTCTGCAAATGAGTTGCTTTCTTACGAAGAGTCTTCAGTGCAGCAAGATCAAACTTTCCTAGTTTGTGTAATCTAACAAGATGTACAATTTAGTAGATTAACCACATTTCTAACGTAGTTTGTTTAGAAAACAAACGCCTTCATTGCCGAACACAGTACTGTGTGAAATAAGGCTGTTCTGTTCTGCAAATGAGTTGCTTTCTTACGAAGAGTCTTCAGTGCAGCAAGATCAAACTTTCCTGGTTTGTGTAATCTAACAAGATGTACAATTTAGTAGATTAACCACATTTCTAACGTAGTTTGTTTAGAAAACAAACGCCTTCATTGCCGAACACAGTACTGTGTGAAATAAGGCTGTTCTGTTCTGCAAATGAGTTGCTTTCTTACGAAGAGTCTTCAGTGCAGCAAGATCAATCTTTCCTAGTTTGTGTAATCTAACAAGATGTACAATTTAGTAGATTAACCACATTTCTAACGTAGTTTGTTTAGAAAACAAACGCCTTCATTGCCGAACACAGTACTGTGTGAAATAAGGCTGTTCTGTTCCGCAAATGAGTGGCTTTCTTACGAAGAGTCTTCAGTGCAGCAAGATCAAACTTTCCTAGTTTGTGTAATCTAACAAGATGTACAATTTAGTAGATTAACCACATTTCTAACGTAGTTTGTTTAGAAAACAAACACCTTCATTGCCGAACACAGTACTGTGTGAAATAAGGCTGTTCTGTTCTGGAAATGAGTTGCTTTCTTTAAGAAGAGTCTTCAGTGCAGCAAGATCAAACTTTCCTGGTTTGTGTAATCTAACAAGATGTACAATTTAGTAGATTAACCACATTTCTAACGTAGTTTGTTTAGAAAACAAACGCCTTCATTGCCGAACACAGTACTGTGTGAAATAAGGCTGTTCTGTTCTGCAAATGAGTTGCTTTCTTACGAAGAGTCTTCAGTGCAGCAAGATCAAACTTTCCTAGTTTGTGTAATCTAACAAGATGTACAATTTAGTAGATTAACCACATTTCTAACGTAGTTTGTTTAGAAAACAAACGCCTTCATTGCCGAACACAGTACTGTGTGAAATAAGGCTGTTCTGTTCTGCAAATGAGTTGCTTTCTTACGAAGAGTCTTCAGTGCAGCAAGATCAAACTTTCCTAGTTTGTGTAATCTAACAAGATGTACAATTTAGTAGATTAACCACATTTCTAACGTAGTTTGTTTAGAAAACAAACGCCTTCATTGCCGAACACAGTATTGTGTGAAATAAGGCTGTTCTGTTCTGCCAATGAGTTGCTTTCTTACGAAGAGTCTTCAGTGCAGCAAGATCAAACTTTCCTAGTTTGTGTAATCTAACAAGATGTACAATTTAGTAGATTAACCACATTTCTAACGTAGTTTGTTTAGAAAACAAACACCTTCATTGCCGAACACAGTACTGTGTGAAATAAGCCTGTTCTGTTCTGCAAATGAGTTGCTTTCTTACGAAGAGTCTTCACTGCAGCAAGATCAAACTTTCCTAGTTTGTGTAATCTAACAAGATGTACAATTTAGTAGATTAACCACATTTCTAACGTAGTTTGTTTAGAAAACAAACGCCTTCATTGCCGAACACAGTACTGTGTGAAATAAGGCTGTTCTGTTCTGCAAATGAGTTGCTTTCTTTGAAGAGTCTTCAGTGCAGCAAGATCAAACTTTCCTAGTTTGTGTAATCTAACAAGATGTACAATTTAGTAGATTAACCACATTTCTAACGTAGTTTGTTTAGAAAACAAACGCCTTCATTGCCGAACACAGTACTGTGTGAAATAAGGCTGTTCTGTTCTGCAAATGAGTTGCTTTCTTACGAAGAGTCTTCAGTGCAGCAAGATCAAACTTTCCTAGTTTGTGTAATCTAACAAGATGTACAATTTAGTAGATTAACCACATTTCTAACGTAGTTTGTTTAGAAAACAAACGCCTTCATTGCGAACACAGTACTGTGTGAAATAAGGCTGTTCTGTTCTGCAAATGAGTTGCTTTCTTACGAAGAGTCTTCAGTGCAGCAAGATCAAACTTTCCTAGTTTGTGTAATCTAACAAGATGTACAATTTAGTAGATTAACCACATTTCTAACGTAGTTTGTTTAGAAAACAAACACCTTCATTGCCGAACACAGTACTGTGTGAAATAAGGCTGTTCTGTTCTGCAAATGAGTTGCTTTCTTACGAAGAGTCTTCAGTGCAGCAAGATCAAACTTTCCTAGTTTGTGTAATCTAACAAGATGTACAATTTAGTAGATTAACCACATTTCTAACGTAGTTTGTTTAGAAAACAAACACCTTCATTGCCGAACACAGTACTGTGTGAAATAAGGCTGTTCTGTTCTGCAAATGAGTTGCTTTCTTACGAAGAGTCTTCAGTGCAGCAAGATCAAACTTTCCTAGTTTGTGTAATCTAACAAGATGTACAATTTAGTAGATTAACCACATTTCTAACGTAGTTTGTTTAGAAAACAAACGCCTTCATTGCCGAACACAGTACTGTGTGAAATAAGGCTGTTCTGTTCTGCAAATGAGTTGCTTTCTTACGAAGAGTCTTCAGTGCAGCAAGATCAAACTTTCCTAGTTTGTGTAATCTAACAAGATGTACAATTTAGTAGATTAACCACATTTCTAACGTAGTTTGTTTAGAAAACAAACACCTTCATTGCCGAACACAGTACTGTGTGAAATAAGGCTGTTCTGTTCTGCAAATGAGTTGCTTTCTTACGAAGAGTCTTCAGTGCAGCAAGATCAAACTTTCCTAGTTTGTGTAATCTAACAAGATGTACAATTTAGTAGATTAACCACATTTCTAACGTAGTTTGTTTAGAAAACAAACACCTTCATTGCCGAACACAGTACTGTGTGAAATAAGCCAGTTCTGTTCTGCAAATGAGTTGCTTTCTTACGAAGAGTCTTCAGTGCAGCAAGATCAAACTTTCCTGGTTTGTGTAATCTAACAAGATGTACAATTTAGTAGATTAACCACATTTCTAACGTAGTTTGTTTAGAAAACAAACGCCTTCATTGCCGAACACAGTACTGTGTGAAATAAGGCTGTTCTGTTCCGCAAATGAGTGGCTTTCTTACGAAGAGTCTTCAGTGCAGCAAGATCAAACTTTCCTAGTTTGTGTAATCTAACAAGGTGTACAATTTAGTAGATTAACCACATTTCTAACGTAGTTTGTTTAGAAAACAAACACCTTCATTGCCGAACACAGTACTGTGTGAAATAAGCCAGTTCTGTTCTGGAAATGAGTTGCTTTCTTACGAAGAGTCTTCAGTGCAGCAAGATCAAACTTTCCTGGTTTGTGTAATCTAACAAGATGTACAATTTAGTAGATTAACCACATTTCTAACGTAGTTTGTTTAGAAAACAAACGCCTTCATTGCCGAACACAGTACTGTGTGAAATAAGGCTGTTCTGTTCTGCAAATGAGTTGCTTTCTTACGAAGAGTCTTCAGTGCAGCAAGATCAAACTTTCCTAGTTTGTGTAATCTAACAAGATGTACAATTTAGTAGATTAACCACATTTCTAACGTAGTTTGTTTAGAAAACAAACGCCTTCATTGCCGAACACAGTACTGTGTGAAATAAGGCTGTTCTGTTCTGCAAATGAGTTGCTTTCTTACGAAGAGTCTTCAGTGCAGCAAGATCAAACTTTCCTAGTTTGTGTAATCTAACAAGATGTACAATTTAGTAGATTAACCACATTTCTAACGTAGTTTGTTTAGAAAACAAACGCCTTCATTGCCGAACACAGTACTGTGTGAAATAAGGCTGTTCTGTTCTGCAAATGAGTTGCTTTCTTACGAAGAGTCTTCAGTGCAGCAAGATCAAACTTTCCTAGTTTGTGTAATCTAACAAGATGTACAATTTAGTAGATTAACCACATTTCTAACGTAGTTTGTTTAGAAAACAAACGCCTTCATTGCCGAACACAGTACTGTGTGAAATAAGGCTGTTCTGTTCAGCAAATGAGTGGCTTTCTTACGAAGAGTCTTCAGTGCAGCTAGATCAAACTTTCCTAGTTTGTGTAATCTAACAAGGTGTACAATTTAGTAGATTAACCACATTTCTAACGTAGTTTGTTTAGAAAACAAACACCTTCATTGCCGAACACAGTACTGTGTGAAATAAGGCTGTTCTGTTCTGGAAATGAGTTGCTTTCTTTAAGAAGAGTCTTCAGTGCAGCAAGATCAAACTTTCCTGGTTTGTGTAATCTAACAAGATGTACAATTTAGTAGATTAACCACATTTCTAACGTAGTTTGTTTAGAAAACAAACGCCTTCATTGCCGAACACAGTACTGTGTGAAATAAGGCTGTTCTGTTCTGCAAATGAGTGGCTTTTTCTTACGAAGAGTCTTCAGTGCAGCTAGATCAAACTTTCCTAGTTTGTGTAATCTAACAAGATGTACAATTTAGTAGATTAACCACATTTCTAACGTAGTTTGTTTAGAAAACAAACACCTTCATTGCCGAACACAGTACTGTGTGAAATAAGGCTGTTCTGTTCTGCAAATGAGTTGCTTTCTTACGAAGAGTCTTCAGTGCAGCAAGATCAAACTTTAATAGTTTGTGTAATCTAACAAGATGTACAATTTAGTAGATTAACCACATTTCTAACGTAGTTTGTTTAGAAAACAAACGCCTTCATTGCCGAACACAGTACTGTGTGAAATAAGGCTGTTCTGTTCCGCAAATGAGTGGCTTTCTTACGAAGAGTCTTCAGTGCAGCTAGATCAAACTTTCCTAGTTTGTGTAATCTAACAAGATGTACAACTTAGTAGATTAACCACATTTCTAACGTAGTTTGTTTAGAAAACAAACACCTTCATTGCCGAACACAGTACTGTGTGAAATAAGCCAGTTCTGTTCTGGAAATGAGTTGCTTTCTTACGAAGAGTCTTCAGTGCAGCAAGATCAAACTTTCCTGGTTTGTGTAATCTAACAAGATGTACAATTTAGTAGATTAACCACATTTCTAACGTAGTTTGTTTAGAAAACAAACGCCTTCATTGCCGAACACAGTACTGTGTGAAATAAGGCTGTTCTGTTCTGCAAATGAGTTGCTTTCTTACGAAGAGTCTTCAGTGCAGCAAGATCAAACTTTCCTGGTTTGTGTAATCTAACAAGATGTACAATTTAGTAGATTAATCACATTTCTAACGTAGTTTGTTTAGAAAAACAAACGCCTTCATTGCCGAACACAGTACTGTGTGAAATAAGGCTGTTCTGTTCAGCAAATGAGTGGCTTTCTTATGAAGAGTCTTCAGTGCAGCTAGATCAAACTTTCCTAGTTTGTGTAATCTAACAAGGTGTACAATTTAGTAGATTAACCACATTTCTAACGTAGTTTGTTTAGAAAACAAACACCTTCATTGCCGAACACAGTACTGTGTGAAATAAGCCAGTTCTGTTCTGGAAATGAGTTGCTTTCTTCTGAAGAGTCTTCAGTGCAGCAAGATCAAACTTTCCTGGTTTGTGTAATCTAACAAGATGTACAATTTAGTAGATTAACCACATTTCTAACGTAGTTTGTTTAGAAAACAAACGCCTTCATTGCCGAACACAGTACTGTGTGAAATAAGGCTGTTCTGTTCTGCAAATGAGTTGCTTTCTTACGAAGAGTCTTCAGTGCAGCAAGATCAAACTTTCCTGGTTTGTGTAATCTAACAAGATGTACAATTTAGTAGATTAACCACATTTCTAACGTAGTTTGTTTAGAAAAAACAAACACCTTCATTGCCGAACACAGTACTGTGTGAAATAAGGCTGTTCTGTTCTGCAAATGAGTTGCTTTCTTCTGAAGAGTCTTCAGTGCAGCAAGATCAAACTTTCCTAGTTTGTGTAATCTAACAAGATGTACAATTTAGTAGATTAACCACATTTCTAACGTAGTTTGTTTAGAAAACAAACGCCTTCATTGCCGAACACAGTACTGTGTGAAATAAGGCTGTTCTGTTCTGCAAATGAGTTGCTTTCTTACGAAGAGTCTTCAGTGCAGCAAGATCAAACTTTCCTAGTTTGTGTAATCTAACAAGATGTACAATTTAGTAGATTAACCACATTTCTAACGTAGTTTGTTTAGAAAACAAACGCCTTCATTGCCGAACACAGTACTGTGTGAAATAAGGCTGTTCTGTTCTGCAAATGAGTTGCTTTCTTACGAAGAGTCTTCAGTGCAGCAAGATCAAACTTTCCTAGTTTGTGTAATCTAACAAGATGTACAAATTTAGTAGATTAACCACATTTCTAACGTAGTTTGTTTAGAAAACAAACACCTTCATTGCCGAACACAGTACTGTGTGAAATAAGGCTGTTCTGTTCTGCAAAATGAGTTGCTTTCTTACGAAGAGTCTTCAGTGCAGCAAGATCAAACTTTCCTGGTTTGTGTAATCTAACAAGATGTACAATTTAGTAGATTAACCACATTTCTAACGTAGTTTGTTTAGAAAACAAACGCCTTCATTGCCGAACACAGTACTGTGTGAAATAAGGCTGTTCTGTTATGCAAATGAGTTGCTTTCTTACGAAGAGTCTTCAGTGCAGCAAGATCAAACTTTCCTAGTTTGTGTAATCTAACAAGATGTACAATTTAGTAGATTAACCACATTTCTAACGTAGTTTGTTTAGAAAACAAACACCTTCATTGCCGAACACAGTACTGTGTGAAATAAGGCTGTTCTGTTCTGCAAATGAGTTGCTTTCTTCTGAAGAGTCTTCAGTGCAGCAAGATCAAACTTTCCTAGTTTGTGTAATCTAACAAGATGTACAACTTAGTAGATTAACCACATTTCTAACGTAGTTTGTTTAGAAAACAAACGCCTTCATTGCCGAAAACAGTACTGTGTGAAATAAGGCTGTTCTGTTCTGCAAATGAGTTGCTTTCTTATGAAGAGTCTTCAGTGCAGCAAGATCAATCTTTCCTAGTTTGTTTAATCTAACAAGATGTACAATTTAGTAGATTAACCACATTTCTAACGTAGTTTGTTTAGAAAACAAACGCCTTCATTGCCGAACACATTACTGTGTGAAATAAGGCTGTTCTGTTCTGCAAATGAGTTGCTTTCTTACGAAGAGTCTTCAGTGCAGCAAGAACAAACTTTCCTAGTTTGTGTAATCTAACAAGATGTACAATTTAGTAGATTAACCACATTTCTAACGTAGTTTGTTTAGAAAACAAACGCCTTCATTGCCGAACACAGTACTGTGTGAAATAAGGCTGTTCTGTTCCGCAAATGAGTGGCTTTCTTACGAAGAGTCTTCAGTGCAGCTAGATCAAACTTTCCTAGTTTGTGTAATCTAACAAGGTGTACAATTTAGTAGATTAACCACATTTCTAACGTAGTTTGTTTAGAAAACAAACACCTTCATTGCCGAACACAGTACTGTGTGAAATAAGCCAGTTCTGTTCTGGAAATGAGTTGCTTTCTTATGAAGAGTCTTCAGTGCAGCAAGATCAAACTTTCCTGGTTTGTGTAATCTAACAAGATGTACAATTTAGTAGATTAACCACATTTCTAACGTAGTTTGTTTAGAAAACAAACGCCTTCATTGCCGAACACAGTACTGTGTGAAATAAGGCTGTTCTGTTCTGCAAATGAGTTGCTTTCTTACGAAGAGTCTTCAGTGCAGCAAGATCAAACTTTCCTAGTTTGCGTAATCTAACAAGATGTACAATTTAGTAGATTAATCACATTTCTAACGTAGTTTGTTTAGAAAACAAACGCCTTCATTGCCGAACACAGTACTGTGTGAAATAAGGCTGTTCTGTTCAGCAAATGAGTGGCTTTCTTACGAAGAGTCTTCAGTGCAGCTAGATCAAACTTTCCTAGTTTGTGTAATCTAACAAGGTGTACAATTTAGTAGATTAACCACATTTCTAACGTAGTTTGTTTAGAAAACAAACACCTTCATTGCCGAACTCAGTACTGTGTGAAATAAGCCAGTTCTGTTCTGGAAATGAGTTGCTTTCTTACGAAGAGTCTTCAGTGCAGCAAGATCAAACTTTCCTGGTTTGTGTAATCTAACAAGATGTACAATTTAGTAGATTAACCACATTTCTAACGTAGTTTGTTTAGAAAACAAACGCCTTCATTGCCGAACACAGTACTGTGTGAAATAAGGCTGTTCTGTTCTGCAAATGAGTTGCTTTCTTACGAAGAGTCTTCAGTGCAGCAAGATCAAACTTTCCTAGTTTGTGTAATCTAACAAGATGTACAATTTAGTAGATTAACCACATTTCTAACGTAGTTTGTTTAGAAAACAAACGCCTTCATTGCCGAACACAGTACTGTGTGAAATAAGGCTGTTCTGTTCTGCAAATGAGTTGCTTTCTTACGAAGAGTCTTCAGTGCAGCAAGATCAAACTTTCCTAGTTTGTGTAATCTAACAAGATGTACAATTTAGTAGATTAACCACATTTCTAACGTAGTTTGTTTAGAAAACAAACACCTTCATTGCCGAACACAGTACTGTGTGAAATAAGGCTGTTCTGTTCCACAAATGAGTTGCTTTCTTACGAAGAGTCTTCAGTGCAGCAAGATCAAACTTTCCTAGTTTGTGTAATCTAACAAGATGTACAATTTAGTAGATTAACCACATTTCTAACGTAGTTTGTTTAGAAAACAAACACCTTCATTGCCGAACACAGTACTGTGTGAAATAAAGCCTGTTCTGTTCTGCAAATGAGTTGCTTTCTTACGAAGAGTCTTCAGTGCAGCAAGATCAAACTTTCCTAGTTTGTGTAATCTAACAAGATGTACAATTTAGTAGATTAACCACATTTCTAACGTAGTTTGTTTAGAAAACAAACGCCTTCATTGCCGAACACAGTACTGTGTGAAATAAGGCTGTTCTGTTCTGCAAATGAGTTGCTTTCTTACGAAGAGTCTTCAGTGCAGCAAGATCAAACTTTCCTAGTTTGTGTAATCTAACAAGATGTACAATTTAGTAGATTAACCACATTTCTAACGTAGTTTGTTTAGAAAACAAACGCCTTCATTGCCGAACACAGTACTGTGTGAAATAAGGCTGTTCTGTTCTGCAAATGAGTGGCTTTCTTATGAAGAGTCTTCAGTGCAGCAAGATCAAACTTTCCTAGTTTGTGTAATCTAACAAGATGTACAATTTAGTAGATTAACCACATTTCTAACGTAGTTTGTTTAGAAAACAAACACCTTCATTGCCGAACACAGTACTGTGTGAAATAAGGCTGTTCTGTTCTGCAAATGGTTGCTTTCTTACGAAGAGTCTTCAGTGCAGCAAGATCAAACTTTCCTAGTTTGTGTAATCTAACAAGATGTACAATTTAGTAGATTAACCACATTTCTAACGTAGTTTGTTTAGAAAACAAACGCCTTCATTGCCGAACACAGTACTGTGTGAAATAAGGCTGTTCTGTTCTGCAAATGAGTTGCTTTCTTACGAAGAGTCTTCAGTGCAGCAAGATCAAACTTTCCTAGTTTGTGTAATCTAACAAGATGTACAATTTAGTAGATTAACCACATTTCTAACGTAGTTTGTTTAGAAAACAAACGCCTTCATTGCCGAACACAGTACTGTGTGAAATAAGGCTGTTCTGTTCTGCAAATGAGTTGCTTTCTTACGAAGAGTCTTCAGTGCAGCAAGATCAAACTTTCCTAGTTTGTGTAATCTAACAAGATGTACAATTTAGTAGATTAACCACATTTCTAACGTAGTTTGTTTAGAAAACAAACACCTTCATTGCCGACACAGTACTGTGTGAAATAAGGCTGTTCTGTTCTGCAAATGAGTGCTTTTTCTTACGAAGAGTCTTCAGTGCAGCAAGATCAAACTTTCCTAGTTTGTGTAATCTAACAAGATGTACAATTTAGTAGATTAACCACATTTCTAACGTAGTTTGTTTAGAAAACAAACGCCTTCATTGCCGAACACAGTACTGTGTGAAATAAGGCTGTTCTGTTCTGCAAATGAGTTGCTTTCTTACGAAGAGTCTTCAGTGCAGCAAGATCAAACTTTCCTAGTTTGTGTAATCTAACAAGATGTACAATTTAGTAGATTAACCACATTTCTAACGTAGTTTGTTTAGAAAACAAACGCCTTCATTGCCGAACACAGTACTGTGTGAAATAAGGCTGTTCTGTTCTGCAAATGAGTTGCTTTCTTAAGAAGAGTCTTCAGTGCAGCAAGATCAAACTTTCCTAGTTTGTGTAATCTAACAAGATGTACAATTTAGTAGATTAACCACATTTCTAACGTAGTTTGTTTAGAAAACAAAACCTTCATTACCGAACACAGTACTGTGTGAAATAAGGCTGTTCTGCCGAAAGTCTTCAGTACAAGTGTGTTTGTGTAATCTAACAAGATGTACAATTTAGTAGATTCTTTTAACGTAGTTTGTTTAGAAAACAAACGCCTTCATTGCCGAACACAGTACTGTGTGAAATAAGGCTGTTCTGTTCTGCAAATGAGTTGCTTTCTTACGAAGAGTCTTCAGTGCAGCAAGATCAAACTTTCCTAGTTTGTGTAATCTAACAAGATGTACAATTTAGTAGATTAACCACATTTCTAACGTAGTTTGTTTAGAAAACAAACACCTTCATTGCCGAACACAGTACTGTGTGAAATAAGGCTGTTCTGTTCCCAAATGAGTTGCTTTCTTACGAAGAGTCTTCAGTGCAGCAAGATCAAACTTTCCTAGTTTGTGTAATCTAACAAGATGTACAATTTAGTAGATTAACCACATTTCTAACGTAGTTTGTTTAGAAAACAAACGCCGTCATTGCCGAACACAGTACTGTGTGAAATAAGGCTGTTCTGTTCCCCAAATGAGTTGCTTTCTTACGAAGAGTCTTCAGTGCAGCAAGATCAAACTTTCCTAGTTTGTGTAATCTAACAAGATGTACAATTTAGTAGATTAATCACATTTCTAACGTAGTTTGTTTAGAAAACGAACACCTTCATTGCCGAACACAGTACTGTGTGAAATAAGGCTGTTCTGTTCTGCAAATGAGTTGCTTTCTTATGAAGAGTCTTCAGTGCAGCAAGATCAAACTTTCCTAGTTTGTGTAATCTAACAAGATGTACAATTTAGTAGATTAACCACATTTCTAACGTAGTTTGTTTAGAAAACAAACACCTTCATTGCCGAACACAGTACTGTGTGAAATAAGGCTGTTCTGTTCTGCAAATGAGTTGCTTTCTTACGAAGAGTCTTCAGTGCAGCAAGATCAAACTTTCCTAGTTTGTGTAATCTAACAAGATGTACAATTTAGTAGATTAACCACATTTCTAACGTAGTTTGTTTAGAAAACAAACGCCTTCATTGCCGAACACAGTACTGTGTGAAATAAGGCTGTTCTGTTCCCCAAATCAGTTGCTTTCTTACGAACAGTCTTCAGTGCAGCAAGATCAAACTTTCCTGGTTTGTGTAATCTAACAAGATGTACAATTTAGTAGATTAACCACATTTCTAACGTAGTTTGTTTAGAAAACAAACGCCTTCATTGCCGAACACAGTACTGTGTGAAATAAGGCTGTTCTGTTCTGCAAATGAGTTGCTTTCTACAGAAGAGTCTTCAGTGCAGCAAGATCAAACTTTCCTAGTTTGTGTAATCTAACAAGATGTACAATTTAGTAGATTAACCACATTTCTAACGTAGTTTGTTTAGAAAACAAACACCTTCATTGCCGAACACAGTACTGTGTGAAATAAGGCTGTTCTGTTCTGCAAATGAGTTGCTTTCTTACGAAGAGTCTTCAGTGCAGCAAGATCAAACTTTCCTAGTTTGTGTAATCTAACAAGATGTACAATTTAGTAGATTAACCACATTTCTAACGTAGTTTGTTTAGAAAACAAACACCTTCATTGCCGAACACAGTACTGTGTGAAATAAGGCTGTTCTGTTCTGCAAATGAGTTGCTTTCTTACGAAGAGTCTTCAGTGCAGCAAGATCAAACTTTCCTAGTTTGTGTAATCTAACAAGATGTACAATTTAGTAGATTAACCACATTTCTAACGTAGTTTGTTTAGAAAACAAACGCCTTCATTGCCGAACACAGTACTGTGTGAAATAAGGCTGTTCTGTTCTGCAAATGAGTTGCTTTCTTTAAGAAGAGTCTTCAGTGCAGCAAGATCAAACTTTCCTAGTTTGTGTAATCTAACAAGATGTACAATTTAGTAGATTAACCACATTTCTAACGTAGTTTGTTTAGAAAACAAACACCTTCATTTGCCGAACACAGTACTGTGTGAAATAAGGCTGTTCTGTTCTGCAAATGAGTTGCTTTCTTACGAAGAGTCTTCAGTGCAGCAAGATCAAACTTTCCTAGTTTGTGTAATCTAACAAGATGTACAATTTAGTAGATTAACCACATTTCTAACGTAGTTTGTTTAGAAAACAAACGCCTTCATTGCCGAACACAGTACTGTGTGAAATAAGGCTGTTCTGTTCTGCAAATGAGTTGCTTTCTTATGAAGAGTCTTCAGTGCAGCAAGATCAAACTTTTCTAGTTTGTGTAATCTAACAAGATGTACAATTTAGTAGATTAACCACATTTCTAACGTAGTTTGTTTAGAAAACAAACACCTTCATTGCCGAACACAGTACTGTGTGAAATAAGCCAATTCTGTTCTGCGAATGAGTTGCTTTCTTACGAAGATTCTTCAGTGCAGCAAGATCAAACTTTCCTAGTTTGTGTAATCTAACAAGATGTACAATTTAGTAGATTAACCATCATTTCTAACGTAGTTTGTTTAGAAAACAAACGCCTTCATTGCCGAACACAGTACTGTGTGAAATAAGGCTGTTCTGTTCTGCAAATGAGTTGCTTTCTTACGAAGAGTCTTCAGTGCAGCAAGATCAAACTTTCCTAGTTTGTGTAATCTAACAAGATGTACAATTTAGTAGATTAACCACATTTCTAACGTAGTTTGTTTAGAAAACAAACGCCTTCATTGCCGAACACAGTACTGTGTGAAATAAGGCTGTTCTGTTCTGCAAATGAGTTGCTTTCTTACGAAGAGTCTTCAGTGCAGCAAGATCAAACTTTCCTAGTTTGTGTAATCTAACAAGATGTACAATTTAGTAGATTAACCACATTTCTAACGTAGTTTGTTTAGAAAACAAACACCTTCATTGCCGAACACAGTACTGTGTGAAATAAGGCTGTTCTGTTCTGCAAATGAGTTGCTTTCTTACGAAGAGTCTTCAGTGCAGCAAGATCAAACTTTCCTAGTTTGTGTAATCTAACAAGATGTACAATTTAGTAGATTAACCACATTTCTAACGTAGTTTGTTTAGAAAACAAACGCCTTCATTGCCGAACACAGTACTGTGTGAAATAAGGCTGTTCTGTTCTGCAAATGAGTTGCTTTCTTACGAAGAGTCTTCAGTGCAGCAAGATCAAACTTTCCTAGTTTGTGTAATCTAACAAGATGTACAATTTAGTAGATTAACCACATTTCTAACGTAGTTTGTTTAGAAAACAAACGCCTTCATTGCCGAACACAGTACTGTGTGAAATAAGGCTGTTCTGTTCTGCAAATGAGTTGCTTTCTTACGAAGAGTCTTCAGTGCAGCAAGATCAAACTTTCCTAGTTTGTGTAATCTAACAAGATGTACAATTTAGTAGATTAACCACATTTCTAACGTAGTTTGTTTAGAAAACAAACACCTTCATTGCCGAACACAGTACTGTGTGAAATAAGGCTGTTCTGTTCTGCAAATGAGTTGCTTTCTTACGAAGAAGAGTCTTCAGTGCAGCAAGATCAAACTTTCCTAGTTTGTGTAATCTAACAAGATGTACAATTTAGTAGATTAACCACATTTCTAACGTAGTTTGTTTAGAAAACAAACACCTTCATTGCCGAACACAGTACTGTGTGAAATAAGGCTGTTCTGTTCTGCAAATGAGTTGCTTTCTTACGAAGAGTCTTCAGTGCAGCAAGATCAAACTTTCCTAGTTTGTGTAATCTAACAAGATGTACAATTTAGTAGATTAACCACATTTCTAACGTAGTTTGTTTAGAAAACAAAACCTTCATTGCCGAACACAGTACTGTGTGAAATAAGGCTGTTCTGTTCTGCAAATGAGTGGCTTTCTTACGAAGAGTCTTCAGTGCAGCAAGATCAAACTTTCCTAGTTTGTGTAATCTAACAAGGTGTACAATTTAGTAGATTAACCACATTTCTAACGTAGTTTGTTTAGAAAAAAAACGCCTTCATTGCCGAACACAGTACTGTGTGAAATAAGGCTGTTCTGTTCTGCAAATGAGTTGTTTTCTTACGAAGAGTCTTCAGTGCAGCAAGATCAAACTTTCCTAGTTTGTGTAATCTAACAAGATGTACAATTTAGTAGATTAACCACATTTCTAACGTAGTTTGTTTAGAAAACAAACGCCTTCATTGCCGAACACAGTACTGGGTGAAATAAGGCTGTTCTGTTCCGCAAATGAGTGGCTTTCTTACAAAGAGTCTTCAGTGCAGCTAGATCAAACTTTCCTAGTTTGTGTAATCTAACAAGGTGTACAATTTAGTAGATTAACCACATTTCTAACGTAGTTTGTTTAGAAAACAAACACCTTCATTGCCGAACACAGTACTGTGTGAAATAAGGCTGTTCTGTTCTGGAAATGAGTTGCTTTCTTACGAAGAGTCTTCAGTGCAGCAAGATCAAACTTTCCTGGTTTGTGTAATCTAACAAGATGTACAATTTAGTAGATTAACCACATTTCTAACGTAGTTTGTTTAGAAAACAAACGCCTTCATTGCCGAACACAGTACTGTGTGAAATAAGGCTGTTCTGTTCAGCAAATGAGTGGCTTTCTTACGAAGAGTCTTCAGTGCAGCTAGATCAAACTTTCCTAGTTTGTGTAATCTAACAAGATGTACAATTTAGTAGATTAACCACATTTCTAACGTAGTTTGTTTAGAAAACAAACGCCTTCATTGCCGAACACGGTACTGTGTGAAATAAGGCTGTTCTGTTCTGCAAATTAGTTGCTTTCTCACGAAGAGACTTCAGTGCAGCAAGATCAAACTTTCCTAGTTTGTGTAATCTAACAAGATGTACAATTTAGTAGATTAATCACATTTCTAACGTAGTTTGTTTAGAAAACAAACGCCTTCATTGCCGAACACAGTACTGTGTGAAATAAGGCTGTTCTGTTCCGCAAATGAGTGGCTTTCTTACGAAGAGTCTTCAGTGCAGCTAGATCAAACTTTCCTAGTTTGTGTAATCTAACAAGGTGTACAATTTCGTAGAATAACCACATTTCTAACGTAGTTTGTTTAGAAAACAAACACCTTCATTGCTGAACACAGTACTGTGTGAAATAAGCCAGTTCTGTTCTTCAAATGAGTGGCTTTCTTACGAAGAGTCTTCAGTGCAGCAAGATCAAACTTTCCTGGTTTGTGTAATGTAACAAGATGTACAACTTAGTAGATTAACCACATTTCTAACGTAGTTTGATTAGAAAACAAACGCCTTCATTGCCAAACACAGTACTGTGTGAAATAAGGCTGTTCTGTTCTGCAAATGAGTTGCTTTCTTACGAAGAGTCTTCAGTGAAGCAAGATCAAACTTTCCTAGTTTGCGTAATCTAACAAGATGTACAATGTAGTAGATTAATCACATTTCTAACGTAGTTTGTTTAGAAAACAAACGCCTTATTTGCCGAACACAGTACTGTGTGAAATAAGGGTATTCTGTTCCGCAAATGAGTGGCTTTCTTACGAAGAATCTTCAGTGCAGCTAGATCAAACTTTCCTAGTTTGTGTAATCTACCAAGGTGTACAATTTAGTAGATTAACCACATTTCTAACGTAGTTTGTTTAGAAAACAAACACCTTCATTGCCGAACACAGTACTGTGTGAAATAAGCCAATTCTGTTCTGCAAATGAGTTGCTTTCTTACGAAGAGTCTTCAGTGCAGGAAGATCAAAGATTCCTGGTTTGTGTAATCTAACAAGATGTACAACTTAGTAGATTAACCACATTTCTAACGTAGTTTGTTTAGAAAACAAACGTCTTCATTACCGAACACAGTACTGTGTAAATAAGGCTGTTATGTTCCCCAAATGAGTTGCTTTCTTATGATGAGTCTTCAGTGCAGCAAGATCAAACTTTCCTAGTTTGTGTAATCTAACAAGATGTACAATTTAGTAGATTAACCACATTTCTAACGTAGTTTGTTTAGAAAACAAACACCTTCATTGCCGAACACAGTACTGTGTGAAATAAGGCTGTTCTGTTCTGCAAATGAGTTGCTTTCTTACGAAGAGTCTTCAGTGCAGCAAGATCAAACTTTCCTAGTTTGTGTAATCTAACAAGATGTACAATTTAGTAGATTAACCACATTTCTAACGTAGTTTGTTTAGAAAACAAACACCTTCATTGCCGAACACAGTACTGTGTGAAATAAGGCTGTTCTGTTCTGCAAATGAGTTGCTTTCTTACGAAGAGTCTTCAGTGCAGCAAGATCAAACTTTCCTAGTTTGTGTAATCTAACAAGATGTACAATTTAGTAGATTAACCACATTTCTAACGTAGTTTGTTTAGAAAACAAACGCCTTCATTGCCGAACACAGTACTGTGTGAAATAAGGCTGTTCTGTTCTGCAAATGAGTTGCTTTCTTACGAAGAGTCTTCAGTGCAGCAAGATCAAACTTTCCTAGTTTGTGTAATCTAACAAGATGTACAATTTAGTAGATTAACCACATTTCTAACGTAGTTTGTTTAGAAAACAAACACCTTCATTGCCGAACACAGTACTGTGTGAAATAAGGCTGTTCTGTTCCCAAAATGAGTTGCTTTCTTACGAAGAGTCTTCAGTGCAGCAAGATCAAACTTTCCTAGTTTGTGTAATCTAACAAGATGTACAATTTAGTAGATTAACCACATTTCTAACGTAGTTTGTTTAGAAAACAAACGCCTTCATTGCCGAACACAGTACTGTGTGAAATAAGGCTGTTCTGTTCTGCAAATGAGTTGCTTTCTTACGAAGAGTCTTCAGTGCAGCAAGATCAAACTTTCCTAGTTTGTGTAATCTAACAAGATGTACAATTTAGTAGATTAATCACATTTCTAACGTAGTTTGTTTAGAAAACAAACGCCTTCATTGCCGAACACAGTACTCTGTGAAATAAGGCTGTTCTGTTCTGCAAATGAGTGGCTTTCTTACGAAGAGTCTTCAGTGCAGCAAGATCAAACTTTCCTAGTTTGTGTAATCTAACAAGATGTACAATTTAGTAGATTAACCACATTTCTAACGTAGTTTGTTTAGAAAACAAACACCTTCATTGCCGAACACAGTACTGTGTGAAATAAGGCTGTTCTGTTCTGCAAATGAGTTGCTTTCTTACGAAGAGTCTTCAGTGCAGCAAGATCAAACTTTCCTAGTTTGTGTAATCTAACAAGATGTACAATTTAGTAGATTAACCACATTTCTAACGTAGTTTGTTTAGAAAACAAACACCTTCATTGCCGAACACAGTACTGTGTGAAATAAGGCTGTTCTGTTCTGCAAATGAGTTGCTTTCTTAAGAAGAGTCTTCAGTGCAGCAAGATCAAACTTTCCTAGTTTGTGTAATCTAACAAGATGTACAATTTAGTAGATTAACCACATTTCTAACGTAGTTTGTTTAGAAAACAAACACCTTCATTGCCGAACACAGTACTGTGTGAAATAAGGCTGTTCTGTTCTGCAAATGAGTTGCTTTCTTATGAAGAGTCTTCAGTGCAGCAAGATCAAACTTTCCTAGTTTGTGTAATCTAACAAGATGTACAATTTAGTAGATTAACCACATTTCTAACGTAGTTTGTTTAGAAAACAAACGCCTTCATTGCCGAACACAGTACTGTGTGAAATAAGGCTGTTCTGTTCCCAAATGAGTTGCTTTCTTTACGAAGAGTCTTCAGTGCAGCAAGATCAAACTTTCCTAGTTTGTGTAATCTAACAAGATGTACAATTCAGTAGATTAACCACATTTCTAAGCTAGTTTGTTTAGAAAACAATCACCTTCATTGCCGAACGCAGTACTGTGTGAAATAAGGCTGTTCTGTTCTGCAAATGAGTGGCTTTCTTACGAAGAGTCTTCAGTGCAGCAAGATCACAGTTTCCTACTTTGTGTAATCTAACAAGGTGTACAATTCAGTAGATTCACCACATTTCTAACGTACTTTGTTTAGAAAACAAACACCTTCTTTCCCGAACACAGTACTGTGTGAAATAAGGCTGTTCTGTTCCCCAAATGAGTTGCTTTCTTACGAAGAGTCTTCAGTGCAGCAAGATCAAAATTTCCTAGTTTGTGTAATCTAACAAGATGTACAATTTAGTAGATTAATCACATTTCTAACGTAGTTTGTTTAGAAAACAAACGCCTTCATTGCCGAACACAGTACTGTGTGAAATAAGGCTGTTCTGTTCTGCAAATGAGTTGCTTTCTTACGAAGAGTCTTCAGTGCAGCAAGATCAAACTTTCCTAGTTTGTGTAATCTAACAAGATGTACAATTTAGTAGATTAACCACATTTCTAACGTAGTTTGTTTAGAAAACAAACACCTTCATTGCCGAACACAGTACTGTGTGAAATAAGGCTGTTCTGTTCTGCAAATGAGTTGCTTTCTTACGAAGAGTCTTCAGTGCAGCAAGATCAAACTTTCCTGGTTTGTGTAATCTAACAAGATGTACAATTTAGTAGATTAACCACATTTCTAACGTAGTTTGTTTAGAAAACAAACGCCTTCATTGCCGAACACAGTACTGTGTGAAATAAGGCTGTTCTGTTCTCCAAATGAGTTGCTTTCTTACGAAGAGTCTTCAGTGCAGCAAGATCAATCTTTCCTAGTTTGTGTAATCTAACAAGATGTACAATTTAGTAGATTAACCACATTTCTAACGTAGTTTGTTTAGAAAACAAACGCCTTCATTGCCGAACACAGTACTGTGTGAAATAAGGCTGTTCTGTTCCGCAAATGAGTGGCTTTCTTACGAAGAGTCTTCAGTGCAGCAAGATCAAACTTTCCTAGTTTGTTTAATCTAACAAGATGTACAATTTAGTAGATTAACCACATTTCTAACGTAGTTTGTTTAGAAAACAAACGCCTTCATTGCCGAACACAGTACTGTGTGAAATAAGGCTGTTCTGTTCTGCAAATGAGTTGCTTTCTTACGAAGAGTCTTCAGTGCAGCAAGATCAAACTTTCCTAGTTTGTGTAATCTAACAAGATGTACAATTTAGTAGATTAACCACATTTCTAACGTAGTTTGTTTAGAAAACAAACGCCTTCATTGCCGAACACAGTACTGTGTGAAATAAGCCAGTTCTGTTCTGCAAATGAGTTGCTTTCTTACGAAGAGTCTTCAGTGCAGCAAGATCAAACTTTCCTAGTTTGTGTAATCTAACAAGATGTACAATTTAGTAGATTAACCACATTTCTAACGTAGTTTGTTTAGAAAACAAACGCCTTCATTGCCGAACACAGTACTGTGTGAAATAAGGCTGTTCTGTTCTGCAAATGAGTTGCTTTCTTACGAAGAGTCTTCAGTGCAGCAAGATCAAACTTTAATAGTTTGCGTAATCTAACAAAATGTACAATTTAGTAGATTAACCACATTTCTAACGTAGTTTGTTTAGAAAACAAACGCCTTCATTGCCGAATACAGTACTGTGTGAAATAAGGCTGTTCTGTTCCCCAAATGACTTGCTTTCTTACGAAGAGTCTTCAGTTCAGCAAGATCAAACTTTCCTAGTTTGTGTAATCTAACAAGATGTACAATTTAGTAGATTAACCACATTTCTAACGTAGTTTGTTTACAAAACAAACGCCTTCATTGCCGAACACAGTACTGTGTGAAATAAGGCTGTTCTGTTCTGCAAATGAGTTGCTTTCTTACGAAGAGTCTTCAGTGCAGCAAGATCAAACTTTCCTAGTTTGTGTAATCTAACAAGATGTACAATTTAGTAGATTAACCATCATTTCTAACGTAGTTTGTTTAGAAAACAAAAACTCCTTCATTGCCGAACACAGTACTGTGTGAAATAAGGCTGTTCTGTTCTGCAAATGAGTTGCTTTCTTACGAAGAGTCTTCAGTGCAGCAAGATCAAACTTTCCTAGTTTGTGTAATCTAACAAGATGTACAATTTAGTATATTAATCACATTTCTAACGTAGTTTGTTTAGAAAACAAACGCCTTCATTGCCGAACACAGTACTGTGTGAAATAAGGCTGTTTCTGTTCTGCAAATGAGTTGCTTTCTTACGAAGAGTCTTCAGTGCAGCAAGATCAAACTTTCCTGGTTTGTGTAATCTAACAAGATGTACAATTTAGTAGATTAACCACATTTCTAACGTAGTTTGTTTAGAAAACAAACGCCTTCATTGCCGAACACAGTACTGTGTGAAATAAGGCTGTTCTGTTCTGCAAATGAGTTGCTTTCTTACGAAGAGTCTTCAGTGCAGCAAGATCAAACTTTCCTAGTTTGTGTAATCTAACAAGATGTACAATTTAGTAGATTAACCACATTTCTAACGTAGTTTGTTTAGAAAACAAACGCCTTCATTGCCGAACACAGTACTGTGTGAAATAAGGCTGTTCTGTTCCCCAAATGAGTTGCTTTCTTACGAAGAGTCTTCAGTGCAGCAAGATCAAACTTTCCTAGTTTGTGTAATCTAACAAGATGTACAATTTAGTAGATTAACCACATTTCTAACGTAGTTTGTTTAGAAAACAAAACCTTCACCTTCATTGCCGAACACAGTACTGTGTGAAATAAGGCTGTTCTGTTCTGCAAATGAGTTGCTTTCTTACGAAGAGTCTTCAGTGCAGCAAGATCAAACTTTCCTAGTTTGTGTAATCTAACAAGATGTACAATTTAGTAGATTAACCACATTTCTAACGTAGTTTGTTTAGAAAACAAACGCCTTCATTGCCGAACACAGTACTGTGTGAAATAAGGCTGTTCTGTTCCCCAAATGAGTTGCTTTCTTACGAAGAGTCTTCAGTGCAGCAAGATCAAACTTTCCTAGTTTGTGTAATCTAACAAGATGTACAATTTAGTAGATTAACCACATTTCTAACGTAGTTTGTTTAGAAAACAAACGCCTTCATTGCCGAACACAGTACTGTGTGAAATAAGGCTGTTCTGTTCTGCAAATGAGTTGCTTTCTTACAAAGAGTCTTCAGTGCAGCAAGATCAAACTTTCCTAGTTTGTGTAATCTAACAAGATGTACAATTTAGTAGATTAACCACATTTCTAACGTAGTTTGTTTAGAAAACAAACGCCTTCATTGCCGAACACAGTACTGTGTGAAATAAGGCTGTTCTGTTCTGCAAATGAGTGGCTTTCTTACGAAGAGTCTTCAGTGCAGCAAGATCAAACTTTCCTAGTTTGTGTAATCTAACAAGATGTACAATTTAGTAGATTAATCACATTTCTAACGTAGTTTGTTTAGAAAACAAACACCTTCATTGCCGAACACAGTACTGTGTGAAATAAGGCTGTTCTGTTCTGCAAATGAGTTGCTTTCTTACGAAGAGTCTTCAGTGCAGCAAGATCAAACTTTCCTAGTTTGTGTAATCTAACAAGATGTACAATTTAGTAGATTAACCACATTTCTAACGTAGTTTGTTTAGAAAACAAACACCTTCATTGCCGAACACAGTACTGTGTGAAATAAGGCTGTTCTGTTCTGCAAATGAGTTGCTTTCTTAAGAAGAGTCTTCAGTGCAGCAAGATCAAACTTTTCCTGGTTTGTGTAATCTAACAAGATGTACAATTTAGTAGATTAACCACATTTCTAACGTAGTTTGTTTAGAAAAAACAAACACCTTCATTGCCGAACACAGTACTGTGTGAAATAAGGCTGTTCTGTTCTGCAAATGAGTTGCTTTCTTACGAAGAGTCTTCAGTGCAGCAAGATCAAACTTTCCTAGTTTGTGTAATCTAACAAGATGTACAATTTAGTAGATTAACCACATTTCTAACGTAGTTTGTTTAGAAAACAAACACCTTCATTGCCGAACACAGTACTGTGTGAAATAAGGCTGTTCTGTTCTGCAAATGAGTTGCTTTCTTACGAAGAGTCTTCAGTGCAGCAAGATCAAACTTTCCTAGTTTGTGTAATCTAACAAGATGTACAATTTAGTAGATTAACCACATTTCTAACGTAGTTTGTTTAGAAAACAAACGCCTTCATTGCCGAACACAGTACTGTGTGAAATAAGGCTGTTCTGTTTCTGCAAATGAGTTGCTTTCTTACGAAGAGTCTTCAGTGCAGCAAGATCAAACTTTCCTAGTTTGTGTAATCTAACAAGATGTACAATTTAGTAGATTAACCACATTTCTAACGTAGTTTGTTTAGAAAACAAACACCTTCATTGCCGAACACAGTACTGTGTGAAATAAGGCTGTTCTGTTCTGCAAATGAGTTGCTTTCTTACGAAGAGTCTTCAGTGCAGCAAGATCAAACTTTCCTAGTTTGTGTAATCTAACAAGATGTACAATTTAGTAGATTAACCACATTTCTAACGTAGTTTGTTTAGAAAACAAACGCCTTCATTGCCGAACACAGTACTGTGTGAAATAAGGCTGTTCTGTTCTGCAAATGAGTTGCTTTCTTACGAAGAGTCTTCAGTGCAGCAAGATCAAACTTTCCTAGTTTGTGTAATCTAACAAGATGTACAATTTAGTAGATTAACCACATTTCTAACGTAGTTTGTTTAGAAAACAAACACCTTCATTGCCGAACACAGTACTGTGTGAAATAAGGCTGTTCTGTTCTGCAAATGAGTTGCTTTCTTACGAAGAGTCTTCAGTGCAGCAAGATCAAACTTTCCTAGTTTGTGTAATCTAACAAGATGTACAATTTAGTAGATTAACCACATTTCTAACGTAGTTTGTTTAGAAAACAAACACCTTCATTGCCGAACACAGTACTGTGTGAAATAAGGCTGTTCTGTTCTGCAAATGAGTTGCTTTCTTACGAAGAGTCTTCAGTGCAGCAAGATCAAACTTTCCTAGTTTGTGTAATCTAACAAGATGTACAATTTAGTAGATTAACCACATTTCTAACGTAGTTTGTTTAGAAAACAAACGCCTTCATTGCCGAACACAGTACTGTGTGAAATAAGGCTGTTCTGTTCTGCAAATGAGTTGCTTTCTTACGAAGAGTCTTCAGTGCAGCAAGATCAAACTTTCCTAGTTTGTGTAATCTAACAAGATGTACAATTTAGTAGATTAACCACATTTCTAACGTAGTTTGTTTAGAAAACAAACACCTTCATTGCCGAACACAGTACTGTGTGAAATAAGGCTGTTCTGTTCTGCAAATGAGTTGCTTTCTTACGAAGAGTCTTCAGTGCAGCAAGATCAAACTTTCCTAGTTTGTGTAATCTAACAAGATGTACAATTTAGTAGATTAACCACATTTCTAACGTAGTTTGTTTAGAAAACAAACGCCTTCATTGCCGAACACAGTACTGTGTGAAATAAGGCTGTTCTGTTCTGCAAATGAGTTGCTTTCTTACGAAGAGTCTTCAGTGCAGCAAGATCAAACTTTCCTAGTTTGTGTAATCTAACAAGATGTACAATTTAGTAGATTAACCACATTTCTAACGTAGTTTGTTTAGAAAACAAACGCCTTCATTGCCGAACACAGTACTGTGTGAAATAAGGCTGTTCTGTTCTGCAAATGAGTTGCTTTCTTACGAAGAGTCTTCAGTGCAGCAAGATCAAACTTTCCTAGTTTGTGTAATCTAACAAGATGTACAATTTAGTAGATTAATCACATTTCTAACGTAGTTTGTTTAGAAAACAAACGCCTTCATTGCCGAACACAGTACTGTGTGAAATAAGGCTGTTCTGTTCTGCAAATGAGTTGCTTTCTTTACGAAGAGTCTTCAGTGCAGCAAGATCAAACTTTCCTAGTTTGTGTAATCTAACAAGATGTACAATTTAGTAGATTAACCACATTTCTAACGTAGTTTGTTTAGAAAACAAACACCTTCATTGCCGAACACAGTACTGTGTGAAATAAGGCTGTTCTGTTCTGCAAATGAGTTGCTTTCTTACGAAGAGTCTTCAGTGCAGCAAGATCAAACTTTCCTAGTTTGTGTAATCTAACAAGATGTACAACTTAGTAGATTCACCACATTTCTAACGTAGTTTGTTTAGAAAACAAACGCCTTCATTGCCGAACACAGTACTGTGTGAAATAAGGCTGTTCTGTTCTGCAAAAGAGTTGCTTTCTTACGAAGAGTCTTCAGTGCAGCAAGATCAAACTTTCCTGGTTTGTGTAATCTAACAAGATGTACAATTTAGTATATTAACCTCATTTCTAACGTAGTTTGTTTAGAAAACAAACACCTTCATTGCCGAACACAGTACTGTGTGAAATAAGGCTGTTCTGTTCCCCAAATGAGTTGCTTTCTTACGAAGAGTCTTCAGTGCAGCAAGATCAATCTTTCCTAGTTTGTGTAATCTAACAAGATGTACAATTTAGTAGATTAACCACATTTCTAACGTAGTTTGTTTAGAAAACAAACGCCTTCATTGCCGAACACAGTACTGTGTGAAATAAGGCTGTTCTGTTCTGCAAATGAGTTGCTTTCTTACGAAGAGTCTTCAGTGCAGCAAGATCAAACTTTCCTAGTTTGTGTAATCTAACAAGATGTACAATTTAGTAGATTAACCACATTTCTAACGTAGTTTGTTTAGAAAACAAACACCTTCATTGCCGAACACAGTACTGTGTGAAATAAGCCAGTTCTGTTCTGCAAATGAGTTGCTTTCTTACGAAGAGTCTTCAGTGCAGCAAGATCAAACTTTCCTGGTTTGTGTAATCTAACAAGATGTACAACTTAGTAGATTAACCACATTTCTAACGTAGTTTGTTTAGAAAACAAACGCCTTCATTGCCGAACACAGTACTGTGTGAAATAAGGCTGTTCTGTTCTGCAAATGAGTTGCTTTCTTACGAAGAGTCTTCAGTGCAGCAAGATCAAACTTTCCTAGTTTGCGTAATCTAACAAGATGTACAATTTAGTAGATTAATCACATTTCTAACGTAGTTTGTTTAGAAAACAAACGCCTTCATTGCCGAACACAGTACTGTGTGAAATAAGGCTGTTCTGTTCCGCAAATGAGTGGTTTTCTTACGAAGAGTCTTCAGTGCAGCTAGATCAAACTTTCCTAGTTTGTGTAATCTAACAAGATGTACAACTTAGTAGATTAACCACATTTCTAACGTAGTTTGTTTAGAAAACAAACACCTTCATTGCCGAACACAGTACTGTGTGAAATAAGCCAGTTCTGTTCTGGAAATGAGTTGCTTTCTTACGAAGAGTCTTCAGTGCAGCAAGATCAAACTTTCCTGGTTTGTGTAATCTAACAAGATGTACAATTTAGTAGATTAACCACATTTCTAACGTAGTTTGTTTAGAAAACAAACGCCTTCATTGCCGAACACAGTACTGTGTGAAATAAGGCTGTTCTGTTCCCCAAATGAGTTGCTTTCTTATGAAGAGTCTTCAGTGCAGCAAGATCAAACTTTCCTAGTTTGTTTAATCTAACAAGATGTACAATTTAGTAGATTAACCACATTTCTAACGTAGTTTGTTTAGAAAACAAACTCCTTCATTGCCGAACACAGTACTGTGTGAAATAAGGCTGTTCTGTTCTGCAAATGAGTTGCTTTCTTACGAAGAGTCTTCAGTGCAGCAAGATCAAACTTTCCTAGTTTGTGTAATCTAACAAGATGTACAATTTAGTAGATTAACCATCATTTCTAACGTAGTTTGTTTAGAAAACAAAACCCCTTCATTGCCGAACACAGTACTGTGTGAAATAAGGCTGTTCTGTTCCCCAAATGAGTTGCTTTCTTACGAAGAGTCTTCAGTGCAGCAAGATCAAACTTTCCTAGTTTGTGTAATCTAACAAGATGTACAATTTAGTAGATTAACCACATTTCTAACGTAGTTTGTTTAGAAAACAAACGCCTTCATTGCCGAACACAGTACTGTGTGAAATAAGGCTGTTCTGTTCTGCAAATGAGTGGCTTTCTTACGAAGAGTCTTCAGTGCAGCAAGATCAAACTTTCCTAGTTTGTGTAATCTAACAAGATGTACAATTTAGTAGATTAACCATCATTTCTAAAGTAGTTTGTTTAGAAAACAAACTCCTTCATTGCCGAACACAGTACTGTGTGAAATAAGGCTGTTCTGTTCCCCAAATGAGTTGCTTCTTACGAAGAGTCTTCAGTGCAGCAAGATCAAACTTTCCTGGTTTGTGTAATCTAACAAGATGTACAATTTAGTAGATTAACCACATTTCTAACGTAGTTTGTTTAGAAAACAAACGCCTTCATTGCCGAACACAGTACTGTGTGAAATAAGGCTGTTCTGTTCCCCAAATGAGTTGCTTTCTTACGAAGAGTCTTCAGTGCAGCAAGATCAAACTTTCCTAGTTTGTTTAATCTAACAAGATGTACAATTTAGTAGATTAACCACATTTCTAACGTAGTTTGTTTAGAAAACAAACGCCTTCATTGCCGAACACAGTACTGTGTGAAATAAGGCTGTTCTGTTCCGCAAATGAGTGGCTTTCTTACGAAGAGTCTTCAGTGCAGCAAGATCAAACTTTCCTAGTTTGTGTAATCTAACATGGTGTACAATTTAGTAGATTAACCACATTTCTAACGTAGTTTGTTTAGAAAACAAACACCTTCATTGCCGAACACAGTACTGTGTGAAATATAAGCCTGTTCTGTTCTGCAAATGAGTTGCTTTCTTACGAAGAGTCTTCAGTGCAGCAAGATCAAACTTTCCTGGTTTGTGTAATCTAACAAGATGTACAATTTAGTAGATTAACCACATTTCTAACGTAGTTTGTTTAGAAAACAAACGCCTTCATTGCCGAACACAGTACTGTGTGAAATAAGGCTGTTCTGTTCTGCAAATGAGTTGCTTTCTTACGAAGAGTCTTCAGTGCAGCAAGATCAAACTTTCCTAGTTTGTGTAATCTAACAAGATGTACAATTTAGTAGATTAACCACATTTCTAACGTAGTTTGTTTAGAAAACAAACGCCTTCATTGCCGAACACAGTACTGTGTGAAATAAGGCTGTTCTGTTCTGCAAATGAGTTGCTTTCTTACGAAGAGTCTTCAGTGCAGCAAGATCAAACTTTCCTAGTTTGTGTAATCTAACAAGATGTACAATTTAGTAGATTAACCACATTTCTAACGTAGTTTGTTTAGAAAACAAACACCTTCATTGCCGAACACAGTACTGTGTGAAATAAGGCTGTTCTGTTCTGCAAATGAGTTGCTTTCTTACGAAGAGTCTTCAGTGCAGCAAGATCAAACTTTCCTAGTTTGTGTAATCTAACAAGATGTACAATTTAGTAGATTAACCACATTTCTAACGTAGTTTGTTTAGAAAACAAACGCCTTCATTGCCGAACACAGTACTGTGTGAAATAAGGCTGTTCTGTTCTGCAAATGAGTTGCTTTCTTACGAAGAGTCTTCAGTGCAGCAAGATCAAACTTTCCTAGTTTGTGTAATCTAACAAGATGTACAATTTAGTAGATTAACCACATTTCTAACGTAGTTTGTTTAGAAAACAAACAAACGCGCCTTCATTGCCGAACACAGTACTGTGTGAAATAAGGCTGTTCTGTTCCCAAATGAGTTGCTTTCTTACGAAGAGTCTTCAGTGCAGCAAGATCAAACTTTCCTAGTTTGTGTAAATCTAACAAGATGTACAATTTAGTAGATTAACCACATTTCTAACGTAGTTTGTTTAGAAAACAAACGCCTTCATTGCCGAACACAGTACTGTGTGAAATAAGGCTGTTCTGTTCTGCAAATGAGTGGCTTTCTTACGAAGAGTCTTCAGTGCAGCAAGATCAAACTTTCCTAGTTTGTGTAATCTAACAAGATGTACAATTTAGTAGATTAACCACATTTCTAACGTAGTTTGTTTAGAAAACAAACGCCTTCATTGCCGAACACAGTACTGTGTGAAATAAGGCTGTTCTGTTCTGCAAATGAGTTGCTTTCTTACGAAGAGTCTTCAGTGCAGCAAGATCAAACTTTCCTAGTTTGTGTAATCTAACAAGATGTACAATTTAGTAGATTAACCACATTTCTAACGTAGTTTGTTTAGAAAACAAACGCCTTCATTGCCGAACACAGTACTGTGTGAAATAAGGCTGTTCTGTTCTGCAAATGAGTTGCTTTCTTACGAAGAGTCTTCAGTGCAGCAAGATCAAACTTTCCTAGTTTGTGTAATCTAACAAGATGTACAATTTAGTAGATTAACCACATTTCTAACGTAGTTTGTTTAGAAAACAAACGCCTTCATTGCCGAACACAGTACTGTGTGAAATAAGGCTGTTCTGTTCTGCAAATGAGTGGCTTTCTTACGAAGAGTCTTCAGTGCAGCAAGATCAAACTTTCCTAGTTTGTGTAATCTAACAAGATGTACAATTTAGTAGATTAACCACATTTCTAACGTAGTTTGTTTAGAAAACAAACACCTTCATTGCGAACACAGTACTGTGTGAAATAAGCCAGTTCTGTTCTGCAAATGAGTTGCTTTCTTACGAAGAGTCTTCAGTGCAGCAAGATCAAACTTTCCTGGTTTGTGTAATCTAACAAGATGTACAATTTAGTAGATTAACCACATTTCTAACGTAGTTTGTTTAGAAAACAAACGCCTTCATTGCCGAACACAGTACTGTGTGAAATAAGGCTGTTCTGTTCTCTGCAAATGAGTTGCTTTCTTACGAAGAGTCTTCAGTGCAGCAAGATCAAACTTTCCTAGTTTGTGTAATCTAACAAGATGTACAATTTAGTAGATTAATCACATTTCTAACGTAGTTTGTTTAGAAAACAAACGCCTTCATTGCCGAACACAGTACTGTGTGAAATAAGGCTGTTCTGTTCCGCAAATGAGTGGCTTTCTTACGAAGAGTCTTCAGTGCAGCTAGATCAAACTTTCCTAGTTTGTGTAATCTAACAAGGTGTACAATTTAGTAGATTAACCACATTTCTAACGTAGTTTGTTTAGAAAACAAACACCTTCATTGCCGAACACAGTACTGTGTGAAATAAGCCAGTTCTGTTCTGCAAATGAGTTGCTTTCTTACGAAGAGTCTTCAGTGCAGCAAGATCAAACTTTCCTGGTTTGTGTAATCTAACAAGATGTACAATTTAGTAGATTAACCACATTTCTAACGTAGTTTGTTTAGAAAACAAACGCCTTCATTGCCGAACACTGTACTGTGTGAAATAAGGCTGTTCTGTTCTACAAATGAGTTGCTTTCTTACGAAGAGTCTTCAGTGCAGCAAGATCAAACTTTCCTAGTTTGTGTAATCTAACAAGATGTACAATTTAGTAGATTAACCATCATTTCTAAAGTAGTTTGTTTAGAAAACAAACACCTTCATTGCCGAACACAGTACTGTGTGAAATAAGGCTGTTCTGTTCCCAAATGAGTTGCTTTCTTACGAAGAGTCTTCAGTGCAGCAAGATCAAACTTTCCTAGTTTGTGTAATCTAACAAGATGTACAATTTAGTAGATTAACCACATTTCTAACGTAGTTTGTTTAGAAAACAAACGCCTTCATTGCCGAACACAGTACTGTGTGAAATAAGGCTGTTCTGTTCTGCAAATGAGTGGCTTTCTTACGAAGAGTCTTCAGTGCAGCAAGATCAAACTTTCCTAGTTTGTGTAATCTAACAAGATGTACAATTTAGTAGATTAACCATCATTTCTAAAGTAGTTTGTTTAGAAAACAAACTCCTTCATTGCCGAACACAGTACTGTGTGAAATAAGGCTGTTCTGTTCCCCAAATGAGTTGCTTTCTTACGAAGAGTCTTCAGTGCAGCAAGATCAAACTTTCCTAGTTTGTGTAATCTAACAAGATGTACAATTTAGTAGATTAACCACATTTCTAACGTAGTTTGTTTAGAAAACAAACGCCTTCATTGCCGAACACAGTACTGTGTGAAATAAGGCTGTTCTGTTCCCCAAATGAGTTGCTTTCTTACGAAGAGTCTTCAGTGCAGCAAGATCAAACTTTCCTAGTTTGTGTAATCTAACAAGATGTACAATTTAGTAGATTAACCACATTTCTAACGTAGTTTGTTTAGAAAACAAACACCTTCATTGCCGAACACAGTACTGTGTGAAATAAGGCTGTTCTGTTCTGCAAATGAGTTGCTTTACGAAGAGTCTTCAGTGCAGCAAGATCAAACTTTCCTAGTTTGTGTAATCTAACAAGATGTACAACTTAGTAGATTAATCACATTTCTAACGTAGTTTGTTTAGAAAACAAACGCCTTCATTGCCGAACACAGTACTGTGTGAAATAAGGCTGTTCTGTTCCGCAAATGAGTGGCTTTCTTACGAAGAGTCTTCAGTGCAGCTAGATCAAACTTTCCTAGTTTGTGTAATCTAACAAGATGTACAATTTAGTAGATTAACCACATTTCTAACGTAGTTTGTTTAGAAAACAAACACCTTCATTGCCGAACACAGTACTGTGTGAAATAAGGCTGTTCTGTTCTGCAAATGAGTTGCTTTCTTACGAAGAGTCTTCAGTGCAGCAAGATCAAACTTTCCTAGTTTGCGTAATCTAACAAGATGTACAATTTAGTAGATTAATCACATTTCTAACGTAGTTTGTTTAGAAAACAAACGCCTTCATTGCCGAACACAGTACTGTGTGAAATAAGGCTGTTCTGTTCTGCAAATGAGTGGCTTTCTTACGAAGAGTCTTCAGTGCAGCTAGATCAAACTTTCCTAGTTTGTGTAATCTAACAAGGTGTACAATTTAGTAGATTAACCACATTTCTAACGTAGTTTGTTTAGAAAACAAACACCTTCATTGCCGAACACAGTACTGTGTGAAATAAGCCAGTTCTGTTCTGCAAATGAGTTGCTTTCTTACGAAGAGTCTTCAGTGCAGGAAGATCAAACTTTCCTGGTTTGTGTAATCTAACAAGATGTACAATTTAGTAGATTAACCACATTTCTAACGTAGTTTGTTTAGAAAACAAACGCCTTCATTGCCGAACACAGTACTGTGTGAAATAAGGCTGTTCTGTTCCCCAAATGAGTGGCTTTCTTATGAAGAGTCTTCAGTGCAGCAAGATCAAACTTTCCTAGTTCGTGTAATCTAACAAGATGTACAATTTAGTAGATTAACCACATTTCTAACGTAGTTTGTTTAGAAAAAACAAACACCTTCATTGCCGAACACAGTACTGTGTGAAATAAGGCTGTTCTGTTCTACAAATGAGTTGCTT
The DNA here is from genome assembly GCA_036365145.1 of Orientallactaga sibirica. Lineage (NCBI taxonomy): Eukaryota > Metazoa > Chordata > Mammalia > Rodentia > Dipodidae > Orientallactaga > Orientallactaga sibirica. The sequence goes on from JAEOAD010002040.1 coordinate 49,235, forward strand.
TCTTACGAAGAGTCTTCAGTGCAGCAAGATCAAACTTTCCTAGTTTGTGTAATCTAACAAGATGTACAACTTAATAGATTAACCATCATTCTAAAGTAGTTTGTTTAGAAAACAAACACCTTCATTGCGAACACAGTACTGTGTGAAATAAGGCTGTTCTGTTCCCCAAATGAGTTGCTTTCTTACGAAGAGTCTTCAGTGCAGCAAGATCAAACTTTCCTAGTTTGTGTAATCTAACAAGATGTACAATTTAGTAGATTAACCACATTTCTAACGTAGTTTGTTTAGAAAACAAACGCCTTCATTGCCGAACACAGTACTGTGTGAAATAAGGCTGTTCTGTTCCGCAAATGAGTGGCTTTCTTACGAAGAGTCTTCAGTGCAGCTAGATCAAACTTTCCTAGTTTGTGTAATCTAACAAGATGTACAACTTAATAGACTACCATCATTTCTAAAGTAGTTTGTTCAGAAAACAAACTCATTCGTTGCCGAACACAGTACTGTGTGAAATAAGGCTGTTCTGTTCCCCAAATCAGTTGCTTTCTTACGAACAGTCTTCAGTGCAGCAAGATCAAACTTTCCTAGTTTGCTTAATCTAACAAGATGTACAATTTAGTAGAATAACCACAGTTCTGACGTAGTTTGTTCAGAAAACAAACGCCTTCATTGCCGAACACAGTACTGTGTGAAATAAGGCTGTTCTGTTCCCCAAATGAGTTGCTTTCTTACGAAGAGTCTTCAATGCAGCAAGATCAAACTTTCCTAGTTTGTTTAATCTATGAAACCAACATACTAAGTTGTACATCTTGTTAGTTTGTACAATTGGTGAAAGTTTCAACTTGCTGTGTTCAATCCTGTTCGTAAGAAGGCAACTCATTAGTGGAGTTCAACCAGCTTAGTTAGTACAGAACAGTTTTGGGAACGGAAGATCTTCTTTTCTAACGAAAGTAGTTTAGGAATGAAAACAACATACTAAGTTGTACATCTTGTTAGATGTTATAACCGGTGAAAGTTTGAAGATGCCGAGATAAACCGTCTTTGTAAGAAAGCGACTCACTCAAAGTGCCAAAGGAGCTTATTTAGTACAGTACAGGTTTTGGAAATGAGCATCTTTCTTTTCTAACGAAAGTGAATTTGAAATCAAACTAAGATACTCAGTTGTATATCTTGTTAAGTTGTACAATTGGTGAAAGTTTGAACTTGCTGTGATCAACTCCCCTTGTAAGAAATCAACTCATTCATGGAGCTCCACAAGCTAAGTTAATACAGTACAGTTTTCGGAAATGAAGATCTTTCTTTTCTAATGAAAGTACACTAGAAATGAAATGAAATTACTAAGTTGTGCATCTTTCTATATTGTACAAGCGAGGAAAGTTTAATCGTGATGTGATCAATCCTGTTCGTAGGGCAGCAACTCGTTCAAGGAGCTCAACGAGCTTAGTTAGTGCAGTACAGTGTTTGGAAATGAAGATCTTTCTTTTCTAATGAAAGTGCCTTATAAATGAAACCAACATACTAAGTTGTACATCTTGTTAGTTTGTACAATTGGTGAAAGTTTCAACTTGCTGTGTTCAATCCTGTTCGTAAGAAGGCAACTGATTCGTGGAGTTCAACCAGCTTAGTTAGTACAGAACAGTTTTGGGAACGGAAAATCTTCTTTTCTAACGAAAGTACTTTAGGAATGAAAACAACATACTAAGTTGTACATCTTGTTAGATGTTATAACCGGTGAAAGTTTGAAGTTGCCGAGATAAACCGTCTTTGTAAGAAAGCGACTCAAAGTGCCAAAGGAGCTTATTTAGTACAGTACAGGTTTTGGAAATGAGCATCTTTCTTTTCTAACGAAAGTGAATTTGAAATCAAACCAAGATACTCAGTTGTATATCTTGTTAAGTTGTACCATTCGTGAAAGTTTGAACTTGCTGTGATCAACTCCTGTTGTAAGAAATCAACTCATTCATGGAGCTCCACAAGCTAAGTTAATACAGTACAGTTTTCGGAAATGAAGATCTTTCTTTTCTAATGAAAGTACACTAGAAATGAAACGAAGTTACTAAGTTGTGCATCTTTCTAGATTGTATAAGCGAGGAAAGTTTAATCGTGATGTGATAAATCCTGTTCGTAGGGAAGCAACTCGTTCAAGGAGCTCAACGAGCTTAGTTAGTGCAGTACAGTTTTTGGAAATGAAGATCTTTCTTTTCTAATGAAAGTGCCTTATAAATGAAACCAACATACTAAGTTGTATATCTTGTTAGTTTGCACAGTTGGTGAAAGTTTCAACTTGCTGTGTTCAATACTGTTCGTAAGAAGGCAACTGATTCGTGGAGTTCAACCGGCTTAGTTAGTACAGAACAGTTTTGGGAACGGAAGATTTTCTGTTCTAATGAAAGTACTTTAGGAATGAAAACAACATACTAAGTTGTACATCTTGTTAGATGTTATAACCGGTGAAAGTTTGAAGTTGCCAAGATAAACCGTCTTTGTAAGAAAGCGACTCACTCAAAGTGCCAAAGGAGCTTATTTAGTACAGTACACGTTTTGGAAATGAGGATCTTTCTTTTCTAACGAAAGTGAATTTGAAATCAAACCAATATACTCGCTTGTAGATCTTGTTAAGTTGTACAATTGGCGAAAGTTTGAACTTGCTGTGATCAACTCCCCTTGTAAGAAATCAACTCATTCATGGAGCGCCACAAGCTTAGTTAATACATTATAGTTTTCAGAAATGAAGATCTTTCTTTTCTAATGAAAGTACATTAGAAATGAAACGAAGTTACTAAGTTGTGCATCTTTCGAGATTGTACAAGCGAGGAAAGTTTAATCTTGATGTGATCAATCCTGTGCGTAGGGAAGCAACTCGTTCAAGGAGCTCAACGAGCTTAGTTAGTGCAGTACAGTGTTTGGAAATGAAGATCTTTCTTCTCTAATGAAAGTGCCTTATAAATGAAACCAACATACTAAGTTGTACATCTTGTTAGTTTGTACAATTGGTGAAAGTTTCAACTTGCTGTGTTCAATCCTGTTCGTAAGAAGGCAACTGATTCGTGGAGTTCAACCAGCTTAGTTAGTACAGAACAGTTTTGGGAACGGAAAATCTTCTTTTCTAACGAAAGTACTTTAGGAATGAAAACAACGTACTAAGTTGTATATCTTGTTATATGTTATAACCGGTGAAAGTTTGAAGTTGCCGAGATAAACCGTCTTTGTAAGAAAGCGACTCACTCAAAGTGCCAAAGGAGCTTATTTATTACAGTACAGGTTTTGGAAATGAGCATCTTTCTTTTCTAACGAAAGTGAATTTGAAATCAAACCAAGATACTCAGTTGTATATCTTGTTAAGTTGTACAATTGGTGAAAGTTTGAACTTGCTGTGATCATCTCCCCTTGTAAGAAATCAACTCATTCATGGAGCTCCACAAGCTAAGTTAATACAGTACAGTTTTCGGAAATGAAGATCTTTCTTTTCTAATGAAAGTACACTAGAAATGAAACGAAGTTACTAAGTTGTGCATCTTTCTAGACTGTACAAGCGAGGAAAGTTTAATCTTGATGTGATCAATCCTGTTCGTATTGAAGCAACTCGTTCAAGGAGCTCAACGAGCTTAGTGCAGTACAGTGTTTGGAAATGCAGATCTTTCTTTTCTACTGAAAGTGCCTTATAAATGAAACCAACATACTAAGTTGTACATCTTGTTAGTTTGTACAATTGGTGAAAGTTTCAACTTGCTGTGTTCAGTCCTGTTCATAAGAAGGCAACTGATTCGTGGATTTCAACCGGCTTAGTTAGTACAGAACAGTTTTGGGAACGGAAGATTTTCTTTTCTAACGAAAGTACTTTAGGAATGAAAACAACATACTAAGTTGTACATCTTGTTAGATGTTATAACCGGTGAAAGTTTGAAGTTGCCGAGATAAACCGTCTTTGTAAGAAAGCGACTCACTCAAAGTGCCAAAGGAGATTATTTAGTACAGTACACATTTTGGAAATGAGGATCTTTCTTTTCTAACGAAAGTGATTTTGAAATCAAACCAAGATACTCAGTTGTATATCTTGTTAAGTTGTACAATTGGTGAAAGTTTGAACTTGCTGTGATCAACTCCTTGTAAGAAATCAACTCATTCATGGAGTTCCACAAGCTAAGTTAATACAGTACAGTTTTCGGAAATGAAGATCTTTTTTTCTAATGAAAGTACACTAGAAATGAAACGAAGTTACTAAGTTGTGCATCTTTCTAGATTGTACAAGCGAGGAAAGTTTAATCGTGATGTGATCAATCCTGTTCGTAGGGAAGCAACTCGTTCAAGGAGCTCAACGAGCTTAGTTAGTGCAGTACAGTGTTTGGAAATGAAGATCTTTCTTTTCTAATGAAAGTGCATTATAAATGAAACCAACATACTAAGTTGTACATCTTGTTAGTTTGTACAATTGGTGAAAGTTTCAACTTGCTGTGTTCAATCCTGTTCGTAAGAAGGCAACTGATTCGTGGACTTCAACCAGCTTAGTTAGTACAGAACAGTTTTGGGAACGGAAAATCTTCTTTTCCAACGAAAGTACTTTAGGAACGAAAACAACATACTAAGTTGTACATCTTGTTAGATGTTATAACCGGTGAAAGTTTGAAGTTGCCGAGATAAACCGTCTTTGTAAGAAAGCGACTCACTCAAAGTGCCAAAGGAGCTTATTTAGTACAGTACAGGTTTTGGAAATGAGCATCTTTCTTTTCTAACGAAAGTGAATTTGAAATCAAACCAAGATACTCAGTTGTATATCTTGTTAAGTTGTACCATTCGTGAAAGTTTGAACTTGCTGTGATCAACTCCCGTTGTAAGAAATCAACTCATTCATGGAGCTCCACAAGCTAAGTTAATACAGTACAGTTTTCGGAAATGAAGATCTTTCTTTTCTAATGAAAGTACACTAGAAATGAAACGAAGTTACTAAGTTGTGCATCTTTCTAGATTGTAGAAGCGAGGAAAGTTTAATCGTGATGTGATCAATCCTGTTCGTAGGGAAGCAACTCGTTCAAGGAGCTCAACGAGCTTAGTTAGTGCAGTACAGTGTTTGGAAATGAAGATCTTTCTTTTCTAATGAAAGTGCCTTATGAATGAAACCAACATACTAAGTTGTACATCTTGTTAGTTTGCACAGTTGGTGAAAGTTTCAACTTGCTGTGTTCAATACTGTTCGTAAGAAGGCAACTGATTCGTGGAGTTCAACCGGCTTAGTTAGTACAGAACAGTTTTGGGAACGGAAGATTATCTTTTCTAAAGAAAGTACTGTAGGAATGAAAACAACATACTAAATTGTACATCTTGTTAGATGTTATAACCGGTGAAAGTTTGAAGTTGCCGAGATAAACCGTCTTTGTAAGAAAGCGACTCACTCAAAGTGCCAAAGGAGCTTATTTAGTACAGTACACGTTTTGGAAATGAGGATCTTTCTTTTCTAACGAAAGTGATTTTGAAATCAAACCAAGATACTCAGTTGTATATCTTGTTAAGTTGTACAATTGGTGAAAGTTTGAACTTGCTGTGATCAACTACCCTTGTAAGAAATCAACTCATTCATGGAGCTCCACAAGCTAAGTTAATACAGTACAGTTTTGAAATGAAGATCTTTCTTTTCTAATGAAAGTACACTAGAAATGAAACGAAGTTACTAAGTTGTGCATCTTTCTAGATTGTACAAGCGAGGAAAGTTTAATCTTGATGTGATCAATCCTGTTCGTAGGGAAGCAACTCGTTCAAGGAGCTCAACGAGCTTAGTTAGTGCAGTACAGTGTTTGGAAATGAAGATCTTTCTTTTCTAATGAAAGTGCCTTATAAATGAAACCAACATACTAAGTTGTACATCTTGTTAGTTTGCACAGTTGGTGAAAGTTTCAACTTGCTGTGTTCAATCCTGTTCGTAAGAAGGCAACTGATTCGTGGAGTTCAACCGGCTTAGTTAGTACAGAACAGTTTTGGGAACGGAAGATTTTCTTTTCTAACGAAAGTACTTTAGGAATGAAAACAACATACTAAGTTGTACATCTTGTTAGATGTTATAACCGGTGAAAGTTTGAAGTTGCCGAGATAAACCGTCTTTGTAAGAAAGCGACTCACTCAAAGTGCCAAAGGAGCTTATTTACTACAGTACACATTTTGGAAATGAGGATCTTTCTTTTCTAACGTAAGTGATTTTGAAATCAAACCAAGATACTCAGTTGTATATCTTGTGAAGTTGTACAATTGGTGAAAGTTTGAACTTGCTGTGATCAACTCCCCTTGTAAGAAATCAAGTCATTCATGGAGCTCCACAAGCTAAGTTAATACAGTACAGTTTTCGGAAATGAAGATCTTTCTTTTCTAATGAAAGTACACTAGAAATGACACGAAGTTACTAAGTTGTGCATCTTTCTATATTGTACAAGCGAGGAAAGATTAATCTTGATGTGATCAATCCTGTTCGTAGGGAAGCAACTCGTTCAAGGAGCTCAACGAGCTTAGTTAGTGCAGTACAGTTTTTGGAAATGAAGATCTTTCTTTTCTAATGAAAGTGCCTTATAAATGAAACCAACATACTAAGTTGTACATCTTGTTAGTTTGTACAATTGGTGAAAGTTTCAACTTGCTGTGTTCAATCCTGTTCGTAAGAAGGCAACTGATTCGTGGAGTTCAACCGGATTAGTACAGAACAGTTTTGGGAACGGAAGATTTTCTTTTCTAACAAAAGTACTTTAGGAATGAAAACAACATACTAAGTTGTACATCTTGTTAGATGTTATAACCGGTGAAAGTTTGAAGTTGCCGAGATAAACTGTCTTTGTAAGAAAGCGATTCACTCAAAGTGCCAAAGGAGCTTATTTAGTACAGTACACATTTTGGAAATGAGGATCTTTCTTTTCTAACGAAAGTGATTTTGAAATCAAACCAAGATACTCAGTTGTATATCTTGTTAAGTTGTACAATTGGTGAAAGTTTGAACTTGCTGTGATCAACTTCCCTTGTAAGAAATCAACTCATTCATGGAGCTCCACAAGCTAAGTTAATACAGTACAGTTTTCGGAAATGAAGATCTTTCTTTTGTAATGAAAGTACACTGGAAATGAAACGAAGTTACTAAGTTGTGCATCTTTCTAGATTGTACAAGCGAGGAAAGTTTAATCTTGATGTGATCAATCCTGTTCGTAGGGAAGCAACTCGTTTAAGTAGCTCAACGAGCTTAGTTAGTGCAGTACAGTTTTTGGAAATGAAGATCTTTCTTTTCTAATGAAAGTGCCTTATAAATGAAACCAACATACTAAGTTGTACATCTTGTTAGTTTCCACAGTTGGTGAAAGTTTCAACTTGCTGTGTTCAATCCTGTTCGTAAGAAGGCAACTGATTCGTGGAGTTCAACCGGCTTAGTTAGTACAGAACAGTTTTGGGAACGGAAGATTTTCTTTTCTAACGAAAGTACTTTAGGAATGAAAACAACATACTAAGTTGTACATCTTGTTAGATGTTATAACCGGTGAAAGTTTGAAGTTGCCGAGATAAACCGTCTTTGTAAGAAAGCGATTCACTCAAAGTGCCAAAGGAGCTTATTTAGTACAGTACACATTTTGGAAATGAGGATCTTTCTTTTCTAACGAAAGTGATTTTGAAATCAAACCAAGATACTCAGTTGTATATCTTGTTAAGTTGTACAATTGGTGAAAGTTTGAACTTGCTGTGATCAACTTCCCTTGTAAGAAATCAACTCATTCATGGAGCTTCACAAGCTAAGTTAATACAGTACAGTTTTCGGAAATGAAGATCTTTCTTTTGTAATGAAAGTACACTGGAAATGAAACGAAGTTACTAAGTGGTGCATCTTTCTAGATTGTACAAGCGAGGAAAGTTTAATCTTGATGTGATCAATCCTGTTCGTAGGGAAGCAACTCGTTCAAGGAGCTCAACGAGCTTAGTTAGTGCAGTACAGTTTTTGGAAATGAAGATCTTTCTTTTCTAATGAAAGTGCCTTATAAATGAAACCAACATACTAAGTTGTACATCTTGTTAGTTTCCACAGTTGGTGAAAGTTTCAACTTGCTGTGTTCAATCCTGTTCATAAGAAGGCAACTGATTCGTGGAGTTCAACCGGCTTAGTTAGTACAGAACAGTTTTGGGAACGGAAGATTTTCTTTTCTAACGAAAGTTCTTTAGGAATGAAAACAACATACTAAGTTGTACATCTTGTTAGATGTTATAACCGGTGAAAGTTTGAAGTTGCCGAGATAAACCATCTTTGTAAGAAAGCGACTCACTCAAAGTGCAAAAGGAGCTTATTTAGTACAGTACACGTTTTGGAAATGAGGATCTTTCTTTTCTAACGAAAGTGAATTTGAAATCAAACCAAGATACTCACTTGTATATCTTGTTAAGTTGTACAATTGGTGAAAGTTTGAACTTGCTGTGATCAACTTCCCTTGTAAGAAATCAACTCATTCATGGAGCTCCACAAGCTAAGTTAATACAGTACAGTTTTCGGAAATGAAGATCTTTCTTTTCTAATGAAAGTACACTAGAAATGAAACGAAGTTACTAAGTTGTGCATCTTTCTAGATTGTACAAGCGAGGAAAGTTTAATCTTGATGTGATCAATCCTGTTCGTAGGGAAGCAACTCGTTCAAGGAGCTCAACGAGCTTAGTTAGTGCAGTACAGTTTTTGGAAATGAAGATCTTTCTTTTCTAATGAAAGTGCCTTATAAATGAAACCAACATACTAAGTTGTACATCTTGTTAGTTTGTACAATTGGTGAAAGTTTCAACTTGCTGTGTTCAATCCTGTTCGTAAGAAGGCAACTGATTCGTGGAGTTCAACCTGCTTAGTTAGTACAGAACAGTTTTGGGAACGGAAGATCTTCTTTTCTAACGAAAGTACTTTAGGAATGAAAACAACATACTAAGTTGTACATCTTTTCAGATTTTATAACCGGTGAAAGTTTGAAGTTGCCGAGATAAACCGTCTTTGTAAGAAAGCGACTCACTCAAAGTGCCAAAGGAGCTTATTTAGTACAGTACACATTTTGGAAATGAGGATCTCTCTTTTCTAACGTAAGTGATTTTGAAATCAAACCAAGATACTCAGTTGTATGTCTTGTTAAGTTGTACAATTGGTGAAAGTTTGAACTTGCTGTGATCAACTCCCCTCGTAAGAAATGAACTCATTCATGGAGCGCCACAAGCTTAGTTAATACATTATAGTTTTCAGAAATGAAGATCTTTCTTTTCTAATGAAAGTACACTAGAAATGAAACGAAGTTACTAAGTTGTGCATCTTTCTAGATTGTACAAGCGAGGAAAGTTTAATCGTGATGTGATCAATCCTGTTCGTAGGGAAGCAACTCGTTCAAGGGGCTCAACGAGCTTAGTTAATGCAGTACAGTTTTTGGAAATGAAGATCTTTCTTTTCTAATGAAAGTGCCTTATAAATGAAACCAACATACTAAGTTGTACATCTTGTTAGTTTGTACAATTGGTGAAAGTTTCAACTTGCTGTGTTCAATCCTGTTCGTAAGAAGGCAACTGATTCGTGGACTTCAACCTGCTTAGTTAGTACAGAACAGTTTTGGGAACGGAAGATTTTCTTTTCTAACGAAAGTACTTTAGGAATGAAAACAACATACTAAGTTGTACATCTTGTTAGATGTTATAACCGGTGAAAGATTGAAGTTGCCGAGATAAACCGTCTTTGTAAGAAAGCGACTCACTCAAAGTGCCAAAGGAGCTTATTTAGTACAGTACACGTTTTGGAAATGAGGATCTTTCTTTTCTAACGAAAGTGAATTTGAAATCAAACCAAGATACTCACTTGTATATCTTGTTAAGTTGTACAATTGGTGAAAGTTTGAACTTGCTGTGATCAACTCCCTTGTAAGAAATCAACTCATTCATGGAGCGCCACAAGCTTAGTTAATACATTATAGTTTTCAGAAATGAAGATCTTTCTTTTCTAATGAAAGTACATTAGAAATGAAACGAAGTTACTAAGTTGTGCATCTTTCTAGATTGTACAAGCGAGGAAAGTTTAATCTTGATGTGATCAATCCTGTTGTAGGGAAGCAACTCGTTCAAGGAGCTCAACGAGCTTAGTTAGTGCAGTACAGTGTTTGGAAATGAAGATCTTTCTTTTCTAATGAAAGTGCCTTATAAATGAAACCAACATACTAAGTTGTACATCTTGTTAGTTTGCACAGTTGGTGAAAGTTTCAACTTGCTGTGTTCAATCCTGTTCGTAAGAAGGCAACTGATTAGTGGAGTTCAACCGGCTTGGTTAGTACAGAACAGTTTTGGGAACGGAAGATTATTTTTTCTAACGAAAGTACTGTAGGAATGAAAACAACATACTAAATTGTACATCTTGTTAGATGTTATAACCGGTGAAAGTTTGAAGTTGCCGAGATAAACCGTCTTTGTAAGAAAGCGACTCACTCAAAGTGCCAAAGGAGCTTATTTAGTACAGTACACGTTTTGGAAATGAGGATCTTTCTTTTCTAACGAAAGTGATTTTGAAATCAAACCAAGATACTCAGTTGTATATCTTGTTAAGTTGTACAATTGGTGAAAGTTTGAAGTTGCTGTGATCAACTCCCCTTGTAAGAAATCAACTCATTCATGGAGCTCCACAAGCTAAGTTAATACAGTACAGTTTTCGGAAATGAAGATCTTTCTTTTCTAATGAAAGTACACTAGAAATGAAACGAAGTTACTAAGTTGTGCATCTTTCTAGATTGTACAAGCGAGGAAAGTTTAATCTTGATGTGATCAATCCTGTTCGTAGGGAAGCAACTCGTTCAAGGAGCTCAACGAGCTTAGTTAGTGCAGTACAGTGTTTGGAAATGAAGATCTTTCTTTTCTAATGAAAGTGCCTTATAAATGAAACCAACATACTAAGTTGTACATCTTGTTAGTTTGCACAGTTGGTGAAAGTTTCAACTTGCTGTGTTCAATCCTGTTCGTAAGAAGGCAACTGATTCGTGGAGTTCAACCGGCTTAGTTAGTACAGAACAGTTTTGGGAACGGAAGATTTTCTTTTCTAACGAAAGTACTTTAGGAATGAAAACAACATACTAAGTTGTACATCTTGTTAGATGTTATAACCGGTGAAAGTTTGAAGTTGCCGAGATAAACCGTCTTTGTAAGAAAGCGACTCACTCAAAGTGCCAAAGGAGCTTATTTAGTACAGTACACATTTTGGAAATGAGGATCTTTCTTTTCTAACGTAAGTGATTTTGAAATCAAACCAAGATACTCAGTTGTATATCTTGTGAAGTTGTACAATTGGTGAAAGTTTGAACTTGCTGTGATCAACTCCCCTTGTAAGAAATCAACTCATTCATGGAGCGCCACAAGCTTCGTTAATACATTATTGTTTTCAGAAATGAAGATCTTTCTTTTCTAATGAAATTACATTAGAAATGAAACGAAGTTACTAAGTTGTGCATCTTTCTAGATTGTACAAGCGAGGAAAGTTTAATCTTGATGTGATCAATCCTGTTCGTAGGGAAGCAACTCGTTCAAGGAGCTCAACGAGCTTAGTTAGTGCAGTACAGTGTTTGGAAATGAAGATCTTTCTTTTCTAATGAAAGTGCCTTATATATGAAACCAACATACTAAGTTGTACATCTTGTTAGTTTGCACAGTTGGTGAAAGTTTCAACTTGCTGTGTTCAATACTGTTCGTAAGAAGGCAACTGATTCGTGGAGTACAACCAGCTTAGTTAGTACAGAACAGTTTTGGGAACGGAAGATTTTCTTTTCTAACGAAAGTACTTTAGGAATGAAAACAACATACTAAGTTGTACATCTTGTTATAACCGGTGAAAGTTTGAAGTTGCCGAGATAAACTGTCTTTGTAAGAAAGCGACTCACTCAGAGTGCCAAAGGAGCTTATTTAGTACAGTACACATTTTGGAAATGAGGATCTTTCTTTTCTAAAGAAAGTGATTTTGAAATCAAACCAAGATACTCAGTTGTATATCTTGTTAAGTTGTACAATTGGTGAAAGTTTGAACTTGCTGTGATCAACTTCCCTTGTAAGAAATCAACTCATTCATGGAGCTCCATAAGCTAAGTTAATACAGTACAGTTTTCGGAAATGAAGATCTTTCTTTTCTAATGAAAGTACACTAGAAATGAAACGAAGTTACTAAGTTGTACATCTTTCTAGATTGTACAAGCGAGGAAAGTTTAATCTTGATGTGATCAATCCTGTTCGTAGGGAAGCAACTCGTTCAAGGAGCTCAACGAGCTTAGTTAGTGCAGTACAGTTTTTGGAAATGAAGATCTTTCTTTTCTAATGAAAGTGCCTTATAAATGAAACAAACATACTAAGTTGTACATCTTGTTAGTTTGTACAATTGGTGAAAGTTTCAACTTGCTGTGTTCAATCCTGTTCGTAAGAAGGCAACTGATTCCTGGAGTTCAACCAGCTTAGTTAGTACAGAACAGTTTTGGGAACGGAAGATCTTCTTTTCTAACGAAAGTACTTTAGGAATGAAAACAACATACTAAGTTGTACATCTTGTTAGATGTTATAACCGGTGAAAGTTTGAAGTTGCCGAGATAAACCGTCTTTGTAAGAGAGCGACTCACTCAAAGTGCCAAAGGAGCTTATTTAGTAAAGTACACATTTTGGAAATGAGGATCTTTCTTTTCTAACGTAAGTGATTTTGAAATCAAACCAAGATACTCAGTTGTATATCTTGTTAAGTTGTACAATTGGTGAAAGTTTGAACTTGCTGTGATCAACTCCCCTTGTAAGAAATCAACTCATTCATGGAGCTCCACAAGCTAAGTTAATACAGTACAGTTTTCGGAAATGAAGATCTTTCTTTTCTAATGAAAGTACACTAGAAATGAAACGAAGTTACTAAGTTGTGCATCTTTCTAGATTGTACAAGCGAGGAAAGTTTAATCTTGATGTGATCAATCCTGTTCGTAGGGAAGCAACTCGTTCAAGGAACTCAACGAGCTTAGTTAGTGCAGTAAAGTGTTTGGAAATGAAGATCTTTCTTTTCTAATGAAAGTGCCTTATAAATGAAACCAACATACTAAGTTGTACATCTTGTTAGTTTGCACAGTTGGTGAAAGTTTCAACTTGCTGTGTTCAATCCTGTTCGTAAGAAGGCAACTGATTCGTGGAGTTCAACCGGCTTAGTTAGTACAGAACAGTTTTGGGAACGGAAGATTTTCTTTTCTAACGAAAGTACTTTAGGAATGAAAACAACATACTAAGTTGTACATCTTGTTAGATGTTATAACCGGTGAAAGTTTGAAGTTGCCGAGATAAACCGTCTTTGTAAGAAAGCGACTCACTCAAAGTGCCAAAGGAGCTTATTTAGTACAGTACACGTTTTGGAAATGAGGATCTTTGTTTCTAACGAAAGTGATTTTGAAATCAAACCAAGATACTTAGTTGTATATCTTGTTAAGTTGTACAATTGGTGAAAGTTTGAACTTGCTGTGATCAACTCCCCTTGTAAGAAATCAACTCATTCATGGAGCTCCACAAGCTAAGTTAATACAGTACAGTTTTCGGAAATGAAGATCTTTCTTTTCTAATGAAAGTACACTAGAAATGAAACGAAGTTACTAAGTTGTGCATCTTTCTAGATTGTACAAGCGAGGAAAGTTTAATCTTGATGTGATCAATCCTGTTCGTAGGGAATCAACTCGTTCAAGGAGCTCAACGAGCTTAGTTAGTGCAGTACAGTGTTTGGAAATGAAGATCTTTCTTTTCTAATGAAAGTGCCTTATAAATGAAACCAACATACTAAGTTGTACATCTTGTTAGTTTGCACAGTTGGTGAAAGTTTCAACTTGCTGTGTTCAATCCTGTTCTTAAGAAGGCAACTGATTCGTGGAGTTCAACCGGCTTAGTTAGTACAGAACAGTTTTGGGAACGGAAGATTTTCTTTTCTAACGAAAGTACTTTAGGAATGAAAACAACATACTAAGTTGTACATCTTGTTAGATATTATAACCGGTGAAAGTTTGAAGTTGCCGAGATAAACCGTCTTTGTAAGAAAGCGACTCACTCAAAGTGCCAAAGGAGCTTATTTAGTACAGTACACGTTTTGGAAATGAGGATCTTTGTTTCTAACGAAAGTGATTTTGAAATCAAACCAAGATACTCAGTTGTATATCTTGTTAAGTTGTACAATTGGTGAAAGTTTGAACTTGCTGTGATCAACTCCTTGTAAGAAATCAACTCATTAATGGAGCTCCACAAGCTAAGTTAATACAGTACAGTTTTTGGAAATGAAGATCTTTCTTTTCTAATGAAAGTACACTAGAAATGAAACGAAGTTACTAAGTTGTGCATCTTTCTAGATTGTACAAGGGAGGAAAGTTTAATCTTGATGTGATCAATCCTGTTCGTAGGGAAGCAACTCGTTCAAGGAGCTCAACGAGCTTAGTTAGTGCAGTACAGTTTTTGGAAATGAAGATCTTTCTTTTCTAATGAAAGTGCCTTATAAATGAAACCAACATACTAAGTTGTACATCTTGTTAGTTTGTACAATTGGTGAAAGTTTCAACTTGCTGTGTTCAATCCTGTTTGTAAGAAGGCAACTGATTCGTGGAGTTCAACCTGCTTAGTACAGAACAGTTTTGGGAACGGAAGATTTTCTTTTCTAAAGAAAGTACTTTAGGAATGAAAACAACATACTAAGTTGTACATCTTGTTAGATGTTATAACCGGTGAAAGTTTGAAGTTGCCGAGATAAACCGTCTTTGTAAGAAAGCGACTCACTCAAAGTGCCAAAGGAGCTTATTTAGTACAGTACACATTTTGGAAATGAGGATCTTTCTTTTCTAACGTAAGTGATTTTGAAATCAAACCAAGATACTCACTTGTATATCTTGTTAAGTTGTACAATTGGTGAAAGTTTGAACTTGCTGTGATCAACTCCCCTTGTAAGAAATGAACTCATTCATGGAGCGCCACAAGCTTAGTTAATACATTATAGTTTTCAGAAATGAAGATCTTTCTTTTCTAATGAAAGTACATTAGAAATGAAACGAAGTTACTAAGTTGTGCATCTTTCTAGATTGTACAAGCGAGGAAAGTTTAATCTTGATGTGATCAATCCTGTTCGTAGGGAAGCAACTCGTTCAAGGAGCTCAACGAGCTTAGTTAGTGCAGTACAGTGTTTGGAAATGAAGATCTTTCTTTTCTAATGAAAGTGCCTTATAAATGAAACCAACATACTAAGTTGTATATCTTGTTAGTTTGCACAGTTGGTGAAAGTTTCAACTTGCTGTGTTCAATCCTGTTCGTAAGAAGGCAACTGATTCGTGGAGTTGAACCAGCTTAGTTAGTACAGAACAGTTTTGGGAACGGAAGATTTTCTTTTCTAACGAAAGTACTTTAGGAATGAAAACAACATACTAAGTTGTACATCTTGTTAGATGTTAAAACCGGTGAAAGTTTGAAGTTGCGAGATAAACCGTCTTTGTAAGAAAGCGACTCACTCAAAGTGCCAAAGGAGCTTATTTAGAACAGTACACATTTTGGAAATGAGGATCTTTCTTTTCTAACGTAAGTGATTTTGAAATCAAACCAAGATACTCAGTTGTATATCTTGTTAAGTTGTACAATTGGTGAAAGTTTGAACTTGCTGTGATCAACTCCCTTTGTAAGAAATCAACTCATTCATGGAGCTCCACAAGCTAAGTTAATACAGAACAGTTTTCGGAAATGAAGATCTTTCTTTTCTAAAGAAAGTACACTAGAAATGAAACGAAGTTACTAAGTTGTGCATCTTTCTAGATTGTACAAGCGAGGAAAGTTTAATCTTGATGTGATCAATCCTGTTCGTAGGGAAGCAACTTCGTTCAAGGAGCTCAACGAGCTTAGTTAGTGCAGTACAGTGTTTGGAAATGAAGATCTTTCTTTTCTAATGAAAGTGCCTTATAAATGAAACCAACATACTAAGTTGTACATCTTGTTAGTTTGCACAGTTGGTGAAAGTTTCAACAACTGCTGTGTTCAATCCTGTTCGTAAGAAGGCAACTGATTAGTGGAGTTCAACCGGCTTAGTTAGTACAGAACAGTTTTGGGAACGGAACATTTTCTTTTCTAATGAAAGTACTTTAGGAATGAAAACAACATACTAAGTTGTACATCTTGTTAGATGTTATAACCGGTGAAAGTTTGAAGTTGCCGAGATAAACCGTCTTTGTAAGAAAGCGACTCACTCAAAGTGCCAAAGGAGCTTATTTAGTACAGTACACGTTTTGGAAATGAGGATCTTCTTTTTAACGAAAGTGATTTTGAAATCAAACCAAGATACTCAGTTGTATATCTTGTTAAGTTGTACAATTGGTGAAAGTTTGAACTTTCTGTGATCAACTCCCTTGTAAGAAATCAACTCATTCATGGAGCTCCACAAGCTTAGTTAATACATTATAGTTTTCAGAAATGAAGATCTTTCTTTTCTAATGAAAGTACATTAGAAATGAAACGAAGTTACTAAGTTGTGCATCTTTCTAGATTGTACAAGCGAGGAAAGTTTAATCTTGATGTGATCAATCCTGTTCGTAGGGAATCAACTCGTTCAGGAGCTCAACGAGCTTAGTTAGTGCAGTACAGTGTTTGGAAATGAAGATCTTTCTTTTCTAATGAAAGTGCCTTATAAATGAAACCAACATACTAAGTTGTACATCTTGTTAGTTTGCACAGTTGGTGAAAGTTTCAACTTGCTGTGTTCAATCCTGTTCTTAAGAAGGCAACTGATTCGTGGAGTTCAACCTGCTTAGTTAGTACAGAACAGTTTTGGGAACGGAAGATTTTCTTTTCTAACGAAAGTACTTTAGGAATGAAAACAACATACTAAGTTGTACATCTTGTTAGATGTTATAACCGGTGAAAGTTTGAAGTTGCCGAGATAAACCGTCTTTGTAAGAAAGCGACTCACTCAAAGTGCCAAAGGAGCTTATTTAGTACAGTACACATTTTGGAAATGAGGATCTTTCTTTTCTAACGAAAGTGATTTTGAAATCAAACCAAGATACTCAGTTGTATATCTTGTTAAGTTGTACAATTGGTGAAAGTTTGAACTTGCTGTGATCAACTCCCTTGTAAGAAATCAACTCATTCATGGAGCTCCACAAGCTAAGTTAATACAGTACAGTTTTAGGAAATGAAGATCTTTCTTTTCTAATGAAAGTACACTAGAAATGAAACGAAGTTACTAAGTTGTGCATCTTTCTAGATTGTACAAGCGAGGAAAGTTTAATCTTGATGTGATCAATCCTGTTCGTAGGGAAGCAACTCGTTCAAGGAACTCAACGAGCTTAGTTAGTGCAGTACAGTGTTTGGAAATGAAGATCTTTCTTTTCTAATGAAAGTGCCTTATAAATGAAACCAACATACTAAGTTGTACATCTTGTTAGTTTGCACAGTTGGTGAAAGTTTCAACTTGCTGTGTTTAATCCTGTTCGTAAGAAGGCAACTGATTAAGTGGAGTTCAACGGCTTAGTTAGTACAGAACAGTTTTGGGAACGGAAGATTTTCTTTTCTATCGAAAGTACTTTAGGAATGAAAACAACATACTAAGTTGTACATCTTGTTAGATATTATAACGGTGAAAGTTTGAAGTTGCCGAGATAAACCGTCTTTGTAAGAAAGCGACTCACTCAAAGTGACAAAGGAGCTTATTTAGTACAGTACACGTTTTGGAAATGAGGATCTTTCTTTTCTAACGAAAGTGATTTTGAAATCAAACCAAGATACTCAGTTGTATATCTTGTTAAGTTGTACAATTGGTGAAAGTTTGAACTTGCTGTGATCAACTCCCCTTGTAAGAAATCAACTCATTAATGGAGCTCCACAAGCTAAGTTAATACAGTACAGTTTTTGGAAATGAAGATCTTTCTTTTCTAATGAAAGTACACTAGAAATGAAACGAAGTTACTAAGTTGTGCATCTTTCTAGATTGTACAAGCGAGGAAAGTTTAATCTTGATGTGATCAATCCTGTTCGTAGGGAAGCAACTCGTTCAAGGAGCTCAACGAGCTTAGTTAGTGCAGTACAGTGTTTGGAAATGAAGAGCTTTCTTTTCTAATGAAAGTGCCTTATAAATGAAACCAACATACTAAGTTGTATATCTTGTTAGTTTGCACAGTTGGTGAAAGTTTCAACTTGCTGTGTTCAATCCTGTTCGTAAGAAGGCAACTGATTCGTGGAGTTGAACCGGCTTAGTTAGTACAGAACAGTTTTGGGAACGGAAGATTTTCTTTTCTATCGAAAGTACTTTAGGAATGAAAACAACATACTAAGTTGTACATCTTGTTAGATGTTAAAACCGGTGAAAGTTTGAAGTTGCCGAGATAAACCGTCTTTGTAAGAAAGCGACTCACTCAAAGTGCCAAAGGAGCTTATTTAGAACAGTACACGTTTTGGAAATGAGGATCTTTCTTTTCTAACGAAAGTGAATTTGAAATCAAACCAAGATACTCAGTTGTATATCTTGTTAAGTTGTACAAGTGGTGAAAGTTTGAACTTGCTGTGATCAACTCCCCTTGTAAGAAATCAACTCATTCATGGAGCTCCACAAGCTAAGTTAATACAGTACAGTTTTCGGAAATGAAGATCTTTCTTTTCTAATGAAAGTACACTAGAAATGAAACGAAGTTACTAAGTTGTGCATCTTTCTAGATTGTACAAGCGAGGAAAGTTTAATCTTGATGTGATCAATCCTGTTCGTAGGGAAGCAACTCGTTCAAGGAGCTCAACGAGCTTAGTTAGTGCAGTACAGTGTTTGGAAATGAAGAGCTTTCTTTTCTAATGAAAGTGCCTTATAAATGAAACCAACATACTAAGTTGTACATCTTGTTAGTTTGCACAGTTGGTGAAAGTTTCAACTTGCGGTGTTCAATCCTGTTCGTAAGAAGGCAACTGATTCGTGGAGTTCAACCGGCTTAGTTAGTACAGAACAGTTTTGGGAACGGAAGATTTTCTTTTCTATCGAAAGTACTTTAGGAATGAAAACAACATACTAAGTTGTACATCTTGTTAGATGTTATAACCGGTGAAAGTTTGAAGTTGCGGAGATAAACCGTCTTTGTAAGAAAGCGACTCACTCAAAGTGCCAAAGGAGCTTATTTAGTACAGTACACATTTTGGAAATGAGGATCTTTCTTTTCTAACGAAAGTGAATTTGAAATCAAACCAAGATACTCAGTTGTATATCTTGTTAAGTTGTACAAGTGGTGAAAGTTTGAACTTGCTGTGATCAACTCCCCTTGTAAGAAATCAACTCATTCATGGAGCTCCACAAGCTAAGTTAATACAGTACAGTTTTCGGAAATGAAGATCTTTCTTTTCTAATGAAAGTACACTAGAAATGAAACGAAGTTACTAAGTTGTGCATCTTTCTAGATTGTACAAGCGAGGAAAGTTTAATCTTGATGTGATCAATCCTGTTCGTAGGGAAGCAACTCGTTCAAGGAGCTCAACGAGCTTAGTTAGTGCAGTACAGTTTTTGGAAATGAAGATCTTTCTTTTCTAATGAAAGTGACTTATAAATGAAACCAACATACTAAGTTGTACATCTTGTTAGTTTGTACAATTGGTGAAAGTTTCAACTTGCTGTGTTCAATCCTGTTCGTAAGAAGGCAACTGATTCGTGGAGTTCAACCGGCTTAGTTAGTACAGAACAGTTTTGGGAACGGAAGATTTTCTTTTCTAACGAAAGTACATTAGGAATGAAAACAACATACTAAGTTGTACATCTTGTTAGATGTTATAACCGGTGAAAGTTTGAAGTTGCGGAGATAAACCGTCTTTGTAAGAAAGCGACTCACTCAAAGTGCCAAAGGAGCTTATTTAGTACAGTACACGTTTTGGAAATGAGGATCTTTCTTTTCTAACGAAAGTGAATTTGAAATCAAACCAAGATACTCACTTGTATATCTTGTTAAGTTGTACAATTGGTGAAAGTTTGAACTTGCTGTGATCAACTCCCCTTGTAAGAAATCAACTCATTCATGGAGCGCCACAAGCTTAGTTAATACATTATAGTTTGCAGAAATGAAGATCTTTCTTTTCTAATGAAAGTACATTAGAAATGAAACGAAGTTACTAAGTTGTACATCTTTCTAGATTGTACAAGCGAGGAAAGATTAATCTTGATGTGATCAATCCTGTTCGTAGGGAAGCAACTCGTTCAAGGAGCTCAACGAGCTTAGTTAGTGCAGTACAGTGTTTGGAAATGAAGATCTTTCTTTTATAATGAAAGTGCCTTATAAATGAAACCAACATACTAAGTTGTACATCTTGTTAGTTTGCACAGTTGGTGAAAGTTTCAACTTGCTGTATTCAATCCTGTTCGTAAGAAGGCAACTGATTCGTGGAATTCAACCGGCTTAGTTAGTACAGAACAGTTTTGGGAACGGAAGATTTTCTTTTCTAACGAAAGTACTTTAGGAATGAAAACAACATACTAAGTTGTACATCTTGTTAGATGTTATAACCGGTGAAAGTTTGAAGTTGCCGAGATAAACCGTCTTTGTAAGAAAGCGACTCACTCAAAGTGCCAAAGGAGCTTATTTAGTACAGTACACATTTTGGAAATGAGGATCTTTCTTTTCTAATGAAAGTGAATTTGAAATCAAACCAAGATACTCACTTGTATATCTTGTTAAGTTGTACAATTGGTGAAAGTTTGAACTTGCTGCGATCAACTCCCCTTGTGAGAAATCAACTCATTCATGGAGCTCCACAAGCTAAGTTAATACAGTACAGTTTTCGGAAATGAAGATCTTTCTTTTCTAATGAAAGTACACTAGAAATGAAACGAAGTTACTAAGTTGTGCATCTTTCTAGATTGTGCAAGCGAGGAAAGTTTAATCTTGATGTGATCAATCCTGTTCGTAGGGAAGCAACTCGTTCAAGGAGCTCAACGAGCTTAGTTAGTGCAGTACAGTTTTTGGAAATGAAGATCTTTCTTTTCTAATGAAAGTGCCTTATAAATGAAACCAACATACTAAGTTGTACATCTTGTTAGTTTGTACAATTGGTGAAAGTTTCAACTTGCTGTGTTCAATCCTGTTCGTAAGAAGGCAACTGATTCGTGGAGTTCAACCGGCTTAGTACAGAACAGTTTTGGGAACATAAGATTTTCTTTTCTAACGAAAGTACTTTAGGAATGAAAACAACATACTATGTTGTACATCTTGTTAGATGTTATAACCGGTGAAAGTTTGAAGTTGCCGAGATAAACCGTCTTTGTAAGAAAGCGACTCACTCAAAGTGCCAAAGGAGCTTATTTAGTACAGTACACGTTTTGGAAATGAGGATCTTTCTTTTCTAACGAAAGTGAATTTGAAATCAAACCAAGATACTCACTTGTATATCTTGTTAAGTTGTACAATTGGTGAAAGTTTGAACTTGCTGTGATCAACTCCTTGTAAGAAATCAACTCATTCATGGAGCGCCACAAGCTTAGTTAATACATTATAGTTTTCAGAAATGAAGATCTTTCTTTTCTAATGAAAGTACATTAGAAATGAAACGAAGTTACTAAGTTGTGCATCTTTCTAGATTGTACAAGCGAGGAAAGTTTAATCTTGATGTGATCAATCCTGTTCGTAGGGAAGCAACTCGTTCAAGGAGCTCAACGAGCTTAGTTAGTTCAGTACAGTGTTTGGAAATGAAGATCTTTCTTTTCTAATGAAAGTGCCTTATAAATGAAACCAACATACTAAGTTGTACATCTTGTTAGTTTGCACAGTTGGTGAAAGTTTCAACGTGCTGTGTTCAATCCTGTTCGTAAGAAGGCAACTGATTCGTGGAGTTCAACCGGCTTAGTTAGTACAGAACAGTTTTGGGAACGGAAGATTTTCTTTTCTAACGAAAGTACTTTAGGAATGAAAACAACATACTAAGTTGTACATCTTGTTAAATGTTATAACCGGTGAAAGTTTGAAGTTGCCGAGATAAACCGTCTTTGTAAGAAAGCGACTCACTCAAAGTGCCAAAGGAGCTTATTTAGTACAGTACACGTTTTGGAAATGAGGATCTTTCTTTTCTAACGAAAGTGATTTTGAAATCAAACCAAGATACTCAGTTGTATATCTTGTTAAGTTGTACAATTGGTGAAAGTTTGAACTTGCTGTGATCAACTCCCCTTGTAAGAAATCAACTCATTCATGGATCTCCACAAGCTAAGTTAATACAGTACAGTTTTCGGAAATGAAGATCTTTCTTTTCTAATGAAAGTGCATTATAAATGAAACCAACATACTAAGTTGTACATCTTGTTGGTTTGCACAGTTGGTGAAAGTTTCAACTTGCTGTGTTCAATCCTGTTCGTAAGAAGGCAACTGATTCGTGGAGTTCAACCTGCTTAGTTAGTACAGAACAGTTTTGGGAACGGAAGATTTTCTTTTCTAACGAAAGTACTTTAGGAATGAAAATAACATACTAAGTTGTACATCTTGTTAGATGTTATAACCGGTGAAAGTTTGAAGTTGCCGAGATAAACCGTCTTTGTAAGAAAGCGACTCACTCAAAGTGTCAAAGGAGCTTACTTAGTACAGTACACATTTTGGAAATGAGGATCTTTCTTTTCTAACGTAAGTGATTTTGAAATCAAACCAAGATATTCACTTGTATATCTTGTTAAGTTGTACAGTTGCTGAAAGTTTGAACTTGCTGTGATCAACTCCCCTTGTAAGAAATCAACTCATTCATGGAGCTCCACAAGCTAAGTTAATACAGTACAGTTTTCGGAAATGAAGATCTTTCTTTTCTAATGAAAGTACACTAGAAATGAAAAGAAGTTACTAAGTTGTGCATCTTTCTAGATTGTACAAGCGAGGAAAGTTTAATCTTGATGTGATCAATCCTGTTCGTAGGGAAGCAACTCGTTCAAGGAGCTCAACGAGCTTAGTTAGTGCAGTACAGTTTTTGGAAATGAAGATCTTTCTTTTCTAATGAAAGTGCCTTATAAATGAAACCAACATACTAAGTTGTACATCTTGTTAGTTTGTACAATTGGTGAAAGTTTCAACTTGCTGTGTTCAATCCTGTTCGTAAGAAGGCAACTGATTCGTGGAGTTCAACCGGCTTAGTACAGAACAGTTTTGGGAACGGAAGATTTTCTTTTCTAACGAAAGTACTTTAGGAATGAAAACAACATACTAAGTTGTACATCTTGTTAGATGTTATAACCGGTGAAAGTTTGAAGTTGCCGAGATAAACCGTCTTTGTAAGAAAGCGACTCACTCAAAGTGCCAAAGGAGCTTATTTAGTACAGTACACGTTTTGGAAATGAGGATCTTTCTTTTCTAACGAAAGTGATTTTGAAATCAAACCAAGATACTCACTTGTATATCTTGTTAAGTTGTACAATTGGTGAAAGTTTGAAGTTGCTGTGATCAACTCCCCTTGTAAGAAATGAACTCATTCATGGAGCGCCACAACCTTAGTTAATACATTATAGTTTTCAGAAATGAAGATCTTTCTTTTCTAATGAAAGTACATTAGAAATGAAACGAAGTTACTAAGTTGTGCATCTTTCTAGATTGTACAAGCGAGGAAAGTTTAATCTTGATGTGATCAATCCTGTTCGTAGGGAAGCAACTCGTCCAAGGAGCTCAACGAGCTTAGTTAGTGCAGTACAGTGTTTGGAAATGAAGATCTTTCTTTTCTAATGAAAGTGCCTTATAAATGAAACCAACATACTAAGTTGTACATCTTGTTAGTTTGCACAGTTGGTGAAAGTTTCAACTTGCTGTGTTCAATCCTGTTCGTAAGAAGGCAACTGATTCGTGGAGTTCAACCGGCTTAGTTAGTACAGAACAGTTTTGGGAACGGAAGATTTTCTTTTCTAACGAAAGTACTTTAGGAATGAAAACAACATACTAAGTTGTACATCTTGTTAGATGTTATAACCGGTGAAAGTTTGAAGTTGCCTTGATAAACCGTCTTTGTAAGAAAGACACTCACTCAAAGTGCCAAAGGAGCTTATTTAGTACAGTACACATTTTGGAAATGAGGATCTTTCTTTTCTAACGAAAGTGAATTTGAAATCAAACCAAGATACTCAGTTGTATATCTTGTTAAGTTGTACAATTGGTGAAAGTTTGAACTTGCTGTCATCAACTCCCCTTGTAAGAAATGAACTCATTCATGGAGCTCCACAAGCTAAGTTAATACAGTACAGTTTTCGGAAATGAAGATTTTTCTTTTCTAATGAAAGTACACTAGAAATGAAACGAAGTTACTAAGTTGTGCATCTTTCTAGATTGTACAAGCGAGGAAAGTTTAATCTTGATGTGATCAATCCTGTTCGTAGGGAAGCAACTCGTTCAAGGAGCTCAACGAGCTTAGTTAGTGCAGTACAGTTTTTGGAAATGAAGATCTTTCTTTTCTAATGAAAGTGCCTTATAAATGAAACCAACATACTAAGTTGTACATCGTGTTAGTTTGTACAATTGGTGAAAGTTTCAACTTGCTGTGTTCAATCCTGTTCGTAAGAAGGCAACTGATTCGTGGAGTTCAACCGGCTTAGTACAGAACAGTTTTGGGAAGGGAAGATTTTCTTTTCTAACGAAAGTACTTTAGGAATGAAAACAACATACTATGTTGTACATCTTGTTAGATGTTATAACCGGTGAAAGTTTGAAGTTGCCGAGATAAACCGTCTTTGTAAGAAAGCGACTCACTCAAAGTGCCAAAGGAGCTTATATAGTACAGTACACGTTTTGGAAATGAGGATCTTTCTTTTCTAACGAAAGTGAATTTGAAATCAAACCAAGATACTCACTTGTATATCTTGTTAAGTTGTACAATTGGTGAAAGTTTGAACTTGCTGTGATCAACTCCCCTTGTAAGAAATCAACTCATTTATGGAGCGCCACAAGCGTAGTTAATACATTATTGTTTTCAGAAATGAAGATCTTTCTTTTCTAATGAAAGTACATTAGAAATGAAACGAAGTTACTAAGTTGTGCATCTTTCTAGATTGTACAAGCGAGGAAAGTTTAATCTTGATGTGAACAATCCTGTTCGTAGGGAAGCAACTCGTTCAAGGAGCTCAACGAGCTTAGTTAGTGCAGTACAGTGTTTGGAAATGAAGATCTTTCTTTTCTAATGAAAGTGCCTTATAAATGAAACCAACATACTAAGTTGTACATCTTGTTAGTTTCCACAGTTGGTGAAAGTTTCAACTTGCTGTGTTCAATCCTGTTCGTAAGAAGGCAACTGATTCGTGGAGTACAACCAGCTTAGTTAGTACACAACAGTTTTGGGAATGGAAGATTTTCTTTTCTAACGAAAGTACTTTAGGAATGAAAACAACATACTAAGTTGTACATCTTGTTAGCTGTTATAACCGGTGAAAGTTTGAAGTTGCCGAGATAAACCGTCTTTGTAAGAAAGCGACTCACTCAAAGTGCCAAAGGAGCATATTTAGTACAGTACACGTTTTGGAAATGAGGATCTTTCTTTTCTAACGAAAGTGAATTTGAAATCAAACCAAGATACTCACTTGTATATCTTGTTAAGTTGTACAATTGGTGAAAGTTTGAACTTGCTGTAATCAACTCCCCTTGTAAGAAATGAACTCATTCATGGAGCGCCACAAGCTTAGTTAATACATTATAGTTTTCAGAAATGAAGATCTTTCTTTTCTAATGAAAGTACATTAGAAATGAAACGAAGTTACTAAGTTGTGCATCTTTCTAGATTGTACAAGCGAGGAAAGTTTAATCTTGATGTGATCAATCCTGTTCGTAGGGAAGCAACTCGTTCAAGGAGCTCAACGAGCTTAGTTAGTGCAGTACAGTTTTTGGAAATGAAGATCTTTCTTTTCTAATGAAAGTGCCTTATAAATGAAACCAACATACTATGTTGAACATCTTGGTAGTTTGTACAATTGGTGAAAGTTTCAACTTGCTGTGTTCAATCCTGTTCGTAAGAAGGCAACTGATTCGTGGAGTTCAACCGGCTTAGTACAGAACAGTTTTGGGAACGGAAGATTTTCTTTTCTAACGAAAGTACTTTAGGAATGAAAACAACATACTAAGTTGTACATCTTGTTAGATGTTATAACCGTGAAAGTTTGAAGTTGCGAGATAAACCGTCTTTGTAAGAAAGCGACTCACTCAAAGTGCCAAAGGAGCTTATATAATACAGTACACGTTTTGGAAATGAGGATCTTTCTTTTCTAACGAAAGTGAATTTGAAATCAAACCAAGATACTCACTTGTATATCTTGTTAAGTTGTACAATTGGTGAACGTTTGAATTTGCTGTGATCAACTCCCCTTGTAAGAAATCAACTCATTTATGGAGCGCCACAAGCTTAGTTAATACATTATTGTTTTCAGAAATGAAGATCTTTCTTTTCTAATGAAAGTACATTAGAAATGAAACGAAGTTACTAAGTTGTGCATCTTTCTAGATTGTACAAGCGAGGAAAGTTTAATCTTGATGTGAACAATCCTGTTCGTAGGGAAGCAACTCGTTCAAGGAGCTCAACGAGCTTAGTTAGTGCAGTACAGTGTTTGGAAATGAAGATCTTTCTTTTCTAATGAAAGTGCCTTATAAATGAAACCAACATACTAAGTTGTACATCTTGTTAGTTTGGACAGCTGGTGAAAGTTTCAACTTGCTGTGTTCAATACTGTTCGTAAGAAGGCAACTGATTCGTGGAGTACAACCAGCTTAGTTAGTACAGAACAGTTTTGGGAATGGAAGATTTTCTTTTCTAACGAAAGTACTTTAGGAATGAAAACAACATACTAAGTTGTACATCTTGTTAGATGTTATAACCGGTGAAAGTTTGAAGTTGCCGAGATAAACCGTCTTTGTAAGAAAGCGACTCACTCAAAGTGCCAAAGGAGCTTATTTAGTACAGTACACGTTTTGGAAATGAGGATCTTTCTTTTCTAACGAAAGTGAATTTGAAATCAAACCAAGATACTCACTTGTATATCTTGTTAAGTTGTACAATTGGTGAAAGTTTGAACTTGCTGTAATCAACTCCCCTTGTAAGAAATGAACTCATTCATGGAGCGCCAAGGGCATAGTTAATACATTATAGTTTTCAGAAATGAAGATCTTTCTTTTCTAATGAAAGTACATTAGAAATGAAACGAAGTTACTAAGTTGTGCATCTTTCTAGATTGTACAAGCGAGGAAAGTTTAATCTTGATGTGATCAATCCTGTTCGTAGGGAAGCAACTCGTTCAAGGAGCTCAACGAGCTTAGTTAGTGCAGTACAGTGTTTGGAAATGAAGATCTTTCTTTTCTAATGAAAGTGCCTTATAAATGAAACCAACATACTAAGTTGTACATCTTGTTAGTTTGCACAGTTGGTGAAAGTTTCAACTTGCTGTGTTCAATACTGTTCGTAAGAAGGCAACTGATTTGTGGAGTACAACCAGCTTAGTTAGTACAGAACAGTTTTGGGAATGGAAGATTTTCTTTTCTAACGAAAGTACTTTAGGAATGAAAACAACATACTAAGTTGTACATCTTGTTAGATGTTATAACCGGTGAAAGTTTGAAGTTGCCGAGATAAACCGTCTTTGTAAGAAAGCGACTCACTCAAAGTGCCAAAGGAGCTTATTTAGTACAGTACACGTTTTGGAAATGAGGATCTTTCTTTTCTAACGAAAGTGAATTTGAAATCAAACCAAGATACTCACTTGTATATCTTGTTAAGTTGTACAATTGGTGAAAGTTTGAACTTGCTGTAATCAACTCCCCTTGTAAGAAATGAACTCATTCATGGAGCGCCACAAGCTTAGTTAATACATTATAGTTTTCAGAAAAGAAGATCTTTCTTTTCTAATGAAAGTACACTAGAAATGAAACGAAGTTACTAAGTTGTGTATCTTTCTAGATTGTACAAGCGAGGAAAGTTTAATGTTGATGTGATCAATCCTGTTCGTAGGGAAGCAACTCGTTCAAGGAGTTCAACGAGCTTAGTTAGTGCAGTACAGTTTTTGGAAATGAAGATCTTTCTTTTCTAATGAAAGTGCCTTATAAATGAAACCAACATACTAAGTTGTACATCTTGTCAGTTTGTACAATTGGTGAAAGTTTCAACTTGCTGTGTTCTATCCTGTTCGTAAGAAGGCAACTGATTCGTGGAGTTCAACCGGCTTAGTACAGAACAGTTTTGGGAACGGAAGATTTTCTTTTCTAACGAAAGTACTTTAGGAATGAAAACAACATACTAAGTTGTACATCTTGTTAGATGTTATAACCGGTGAAAGTTTGAAGTTGCCGAGATAAACCGTCTTTGTAAGAAAGCGACTCACTCAAAGTGCCAAAGGAGCTTATATAGTACAGTACACGTTTTCGAAATGAGGATCTTTCTTTTCTAACGAAAGTGAATTTGAAATCAAACCAAGATACTCACTTGTATATCTTGTTAAGTTGTACAATTGGTGAAAGTTTGAACTTGCTGTGATCAACTCCCCTTGTAAGAAATCAACTCATTTATGGAGCGCCACAAGCTTAGTTAATACATTATTGTTTTCAGAAATGAAG
Source organism: Orientallactaga sibirica (assembly GCA_036365145.1). Lineage (NCBI taxonomy): Eukaryota > Metazoa > Chordata > Mammalia > Rodentia > Dipodidae > Orientallactaga > Orientallactaga sibirica. The sequence goes on from JAEOAD010002040.1 coordinate 77,755, forward strand.
ATCTTTCTTTTCTAATGAAAGTACATTAGAAATGAAACGAAGTTACTAAGTTGTGCATCTTTCTAGATTGTACAAGCGAGGAAAGTTTAATCTTGATGTGAACAATCCTGTTCGTAGGGAAGCAACTTCGTTCAAGGAGCTCAACGAGCTTAGTTAGTGCAGTACAGTGTTTGGAAATGAAGATCTTTCTTTTCTAATGAAAGTGCCTTATAAATGAAACCAACATACTAAGTTGTACATCTTGTTAGTTTGCACAGTTGGTGAAAGTTTCAACTTGCTGTGTTCAATCCTGTTCGTAAGAAGGCAACTGATTCGTGGAGTACAACCGGCTTAGTTAGTACAGAACAGTTTTGGGAACGGAAGATTTTCTTTTCTAACGAAAGTACTTTAGGAAAGAAAACAACATACTAAGTTGTACATCTTGTTAGATGTTATAACCGGTGAAAGTTTGAAGTTGCCGAGATAAACCGTCTTTGTAAGAAAGTGACTCACTCAAAGTGCCAAAGGAGCTTATTTAGTACAGTACACATTTTGGAAATGAGGATCTTTCTTTTCTAAGGAAAGTGATTTTGAAATCAAACCAAGATACTCAGTTGTATATCTTGTTAAGTTGTACAATTGGTGAAAGTTTGAACTTGCTGTGATCAACTCCCCTTGTAAGAAATCAACTCATTCATGGAGCTCCACAAGCTAAGTTACTACAGTACAGTTTTCGGAAATGAAGATCTTTCTTTTCTAATGAAAGTACACTAGAAATGAAACGAAGTTACTAAGTTGTGCATCTTTCTAGATTGTACAAGCGAGGAAAGTTTAATCTTGATGTGATCAATCCTGTTCGTAGGGAAGCAACTCGTTCAAGGAGCTCAACGAGCTTAGTTAGTGCAGTACAGTGTTTGGAAATGAAGATCTTTCTTTTCTAATGAAAGTGCCTTATAAATGAAACCAACATACTAAGTTGTACATCTTGTTAGTTTGCACAGTTGGTGAAAGTTTCAACTTGCTGTGTTCAATCCTGTTCGTAAGAAGGCAACTGATTCGTGGAGTTCAACCGGCTTAGTTAGTACAGAACAGTTTTGGGAACGGAAGATTTTCTTTTCTAACGAAAGTACTTTAGGAATGAAAACAACATACTAAGTTGTACATCTTGTTAGATGTTATAACCGGTGAAAGTTTGAAGTTGCCGAGATAAACCGTCTTTGTAAGAAAGCGACTCACTCAAAGTGCCCAAGGAGCTTATTTAGTACAGTACACGTTTTGGAAATGAGGATCTTTCTTTTCTAACGAAAGTGAATTTGAAATCAAACCAAGATACTCACTTGTATATCTTGTTAAGTTGTACAATTGGTGAAAGTTTGAACTTGCTGTGATCAACTCCCCTTTAAGAAATGAACTCATTCATGGAGCGCCACAAGCTTAGTTAATACAGTATAGTTTTCAGAAATGAAGATCTTTCTTTTCTAATGAAAGTACATTAGAAATGAAACGAAGTTACTAAGTTGTGCATCTTTCTAGATTGTACAAGCGAGGAAAGTTTAATCTTGATGTGATCAATCCTGTTCGTAGGGAAGCAACTCGTTCAAGGAGCTCAACGAGCTTAGTTAGTGCAGTACAGTGTTTGGAAATGAAGATCTTTCTTTTCTAATGAAAGTGCCTTATAAATGAAACCAACATACTAAGTTGTACATCTTGTTAGTTTGCACAGTTGGTGAAAGTTTCAACTTGCTGTGTTCAATCCTGTTCGTAAGAAGGCAACTGATTCGTGGAGTACAACCGGCTTAGTTAGTACAGAACAGTTTTGGGAATGGAAGATTTTCTTTTCTAACGAAAGTACTTTAGGAATGAAAACAACATACTAAGTTGTACATCTTGTTAGATGTTATAACCGGTGAAAGTTTGAAGTTGCCGAGATAAACCGTCTTTGTAAGAAAGCGACTCACTCAAAGTGCCAAAGGAGCTTATTTAGTACAGTACACGTTTTGGAAATGAGCATCTTTCTTTTCTAACGAAAGTGAATTTGAAATCAAACCAAGATACTCACTTGTATATCTTGTTAAGTTGTACAATTGGTGAAAGTTTGAACTTGCTGTGATCAACTCCCCTTGTAAGAAATGAACTCATTCATGGAGCGCCACAAGCTTAGTTAATACATTATAGTTTTCAGAAATGAAGATCTTTCTTTTCTAATGAAAGTACATTAGAAATGAAACGAAGTTACTAAGTTGTGCATCTTTCTAGATTGTACAAGCAAGGAAAGTTTAATCTTGATGTGATCAATCCTGTTCGTAGGAAGCAACTTCGTTCAAGGAGCTCAACGAGCTTAGTTAGTGCAGTACAGTTTTTGGTAATGAAGATCTTTCTTTTCTAATGAAAGTGCCTTATAAATGAAACCAACATACTAAGTTGTACATCTTGTTAGTTTGTACAATTGGTGAAAGTTTCAACTTGCTGTGTTCAATCCTGTTCGTAAGAAGGCAACTGATTCGTGGAGTTCAACCGGCTTAGTACAGAACAGTTTTGGGAACGGAAGATTTTCTTTTCTAACGAAAGTACTTTAGGAATGAAAACAACATACTATGTTGTACATCTTGTTAGATGTTATAACCGGTGAAAGTTTGAAGTTGCCGAGATAAACCGTCTTTGTAAGAAAGCGACTCACTCAAAGTGCCAAAGGAGCTTATTTAGTACAGTACACGTTTTGGAAATGAGGATCTTTCTTTTCTAACGAAAGTGAATTTGAAATCAAACCAAGATACTCACTTGTATATCTTGTTAAGTTGTACAATTGGTGAAAGTTTGAACTTGCTGTGATCAACTCCTTGTAAGAAATCAACTCATTCATGGGCGCCACAAGCTTAGTTAATACATTATTGTTTTCAGAAATGAAGATCTTTCTTTTCTAATGAAAGTACATTAGAAATGAAACGAAGTTACTAAGTTGTGCATCTTTCTAGATTGTACAAGCGAGGAAAGTTTAATCTTGATGTGAACAATCCTGTTCGTAGGGAAGCAACTCGTTCAAGGAGCTCAACAAGCTTAGTTAGTGCAGTACAGTGTTTGGAAATGAAGATCTTTCTTTTCTAATGAAAGTGCCTTATAAATGAAACCAACATACAAAGTTGTACATCTTGTTAGTTTGCACAGTTGGTGAAAGTTTCAACTTGCTGTGTTCAATCCTGTTCGTAAGAAGGCAACTGATTCGTGGAGAACAACCGGCTTAGTTAGTACAGAACAGTTTTGGGAATGGAAGATTTTCTTTTCTAACGAAAGTACTTTAGGAATGAAAACAACATACTAAGTTGTACATCTTGTTAGATGTTATAACCGGTGAAAGTTTGAAGTTGCTGAGATAAACCGTCTTTGTAAGAAAGCGACTCACTCAAAGTGCCAAAGGAGCTTATTTAGTACAGTACACGTTTTGGAAATGAGGAGCTTTCTTTTCTAACGAAAGTGAATTTGAAATCAAACCAAGATACTCACTTGTATATCTTGTTAAGTCGTACAATTGGTGAAAGTTTGAACTTGCTGTGATCAACTCCCCTTTAAGAAATGAACTCATTCATGGAGCGCCACAAGCTTAGTTAATACAGTATAGTTTTCAGAAATGAAGATCTTTCTTTTCTAATGAAAGTACATTAGAAATGAAACGAAGTTACTAAGTTGTGCATCTTTCTAGATTGTACAAGCGAGGAAAGTTTAATCTTGATGTGATCAATCCTGTTCGTAGGGAAGCAACTCGTTCAAGGAGCTCAACGAGCTTAGTTAGTGCAGTACAGTGTTTGGAAATGAAGATCTTTCTTTTCTAATGAAAGTGCCTTATAAATGAAACCAACATACTAAGTTGTACATCTTGTTAGTTTGTACAATTGGTGAAAGTTTCAACTTGCTGTGTTCAATCCTGTTCGTAAGAAGGCAACTGATTCGTGGAGTTCAACCGGCTTAGTACAGAACAGTTTTGGGAACGGAAGATTTTCTTTTCTAAGGAAAGTACTTTAGGAATGAAAACAACATACTATGTTCTACATCTTGTTAGATGTTATAACCGGTGAAAGTTTGAAGTTGCTGAGATAAACCGTCTTTGTAAGAAAGCGACTCACTCAAAGTGCCAAAGGAGCTTATTTAGTACAGTACACGTTTTGGAAATGAGGATCCTTCTTTTCTAACGTAAGCGATTTTGAAATCAAACCAAGATACTCAGTTGTATATCTTGTTATGTTGTACAATTGGTGAAAGTTTGAACTTGCTGTGATCAACTCCCCTTGTAAGAAATCAACTCATTCATGGAGCGCCACAAGCTTAGTTAATACATTATTGTTTTCAGAAATGAAGATCTTTCTTTTCTAATGAAAGTACATTAGAAATGAAACGAAGTTACTAAGTTGTGCATCTTTCTAGATTGTACAAGCGAGGAAAGTTTAATCTTGATGTGATCAATCCTGTTCGTAGGGAAGCAACTCGTTCAAGGAGCTCAACGAGCTTAGTTAGTGCAGTACAGTGTTTGGAAATGAAGATCTTTCTTTTCTAATGAAAGTGCCTTATAAATGAAACCAACATACTAAGTTGTACATCTTGTTACATTGCACAGTTGGTGAAAGTTTCAACTTGCTGTGTTCAATCCTGTTCGTAAGAAGGCAACTGATTCGTGGAGTACAACCAGCTTAGTTAGTACAGAAAAGTTTTAGGAACGGAAGATTTTCTTTTCTAACGAAAGTATTTTAGGAATGAAAACAACATACTAAGTTGTACATCTTGTTAGATGTTATAACCGTGAAAGTTTGAAGTTGCCGAGATAAACCGTCTTTGTAAGAAAGCGACTCACTCAAAGTGCCAAAGGAGCTTATTTAGTACAGTACACATTTTGGAAATGAGGATCTTTCTTTTCTAAAGAAAGTGATTTTGAAATCAAACCAAGATACTCAGTTGTATATCTTGTTAAGTTGTACAATTGGTGAAAGTTTGAACTTGCTGTGATCAACTCCCCTTGTAAGAAATCAACTCATTCATGGAGCTCCACAAGCTAAGTTAATACAGTACAGTTTTCGGAAATGAAGATCTTTCTTTTCTAATGAAAGTACACTAGAAATGACACGAAGTTACTAAGTTGTGCATCTTTCTAGATTGTACAAGCGAGGAAAGTTTAATCTTGATGTGATCAATCCTGTTCGTAGGGAAGCAACTCGTTCAAGGAGCTCAACGAGCTTAGTTAGTGCAGTACAGTGTTTGGAAATGAAGATCTTTCTTTTCTAATGAAAGTGCCTTATAAATGAAACCAACATACTAAGTTGTACATCTTGTTAGTTTGTACAATTGGTGAAAGTTTCAACTTGCTGTGTTCAATCCTATTCGTAAGAAGGCAACTGATTCGTGGAGTTCAACCGGCTTAGTACAGAACAGTTTTGGGAACGGAAGATTTTCTTTTCTAATGAAAGTACTTTAGGAATGAAAACAACATACTATGTTGTACATCTTGTTAGATGTTATAACCGGTGAAAGTTTGAAGTTGCCGAGATAAACCGTCTTTGTAAGAAAGCGACTCACTCAAAGTGCCAAAGGAGCTTATTTAGTACAGTACACGTTTTGGAAATGAGGATCTTTCTTTTCTAACGAAAGTGAATTTGAAATCAAACCAAGATACTCACTTGGATATCTTGTTAAGTTGTACAATTGGTGAAAGTTTGAACTTGCTGTGATCAACTCCCCTTGTAAGAAATGAACTCATTCATGGAGCGCCACAAGCTTAGTTAATACATTATAGTTTTCAGAAATGAAGATCTTTCTTTTCTAATGAAAGTACATTAGAAATGAAACGAACTTACTAAGGTGTGCATCTTTCTAGATTGTACAAGCGAGGAAAGTTTAATCTTGATGTGATCAATCCTGTTCGTAGGGAAGCAACTCGTTCAAGGAGCACAACGAGCTTAGTAAGTGCAGTACAGTGTTTGGAAATGAAGATCTTTCTTTTCTAATGAAAGTGCCTTATAAATGAAACCAACATACTAAGTTGTACATCTTGTTAGTTTGCACAGTTGGTGAAAGTTTCAACTTGCTGTGTTCAATCCTGTTCGTAAGAAGGCAACTGATTCGTGGAGTTCAACCGGCTTAGTTAGTACAGAACAGTTTTGGGAACGGAAGATTTTCTTTTCTAACGAAAGTACTTTAGGAATGAAAACAACATACTAAGTTGTACATCTTGTTAGATGTTATAACCGGTGAAAGTTTGAAGTTGCCGAGATAAACCGTCTTTGTAAGAAAGCGACTCACTCAAAGTGCCAAAGGAGCTTATTTAGTACAGTACACATTTCGGAAATGAGGATCTTTCTTTTCTAAGGAAAGTGATTTTGAAATCAAACCAAGATACTCAGTTGTATATCTTGTTAAGTTGTACAATTGGTGAAAGTTTGAACTTGCTGTGATCAACTCCCCTTGTAAGAAATCAACTCATTCAAGGAGCGCCACAAGCTTAGTTAATACATTATAGTTTTCAGAAATGAAGATCTTTCTTTTCTAATGAAAGTACATTAGAAATGAAACGAAGTTACTAAGTTGTGCATCTTTCTAGATTTTACAAGCGAGGAAAGTTTAATCTTGATGTGTTCAATCCTGTTCGTAGGGAAGCAACTCGTTCAAGGAGCTCAACGAGCTTAGTTAGTGCAGTACAGTGTTTGGAAATGAAGATCTTTCTTTTCTAATGAAAGTGCCTTATAAATGAAACCAACATACTACGTTGTACATCTTGTTAGTTTGCACAGTTGGTGAAAGTTTCAACTTGCTGTGTTCAATCCTGTTCGTAAGAAGGCAACTGATTCGTGGAGTTCAACCGGCTTAGTTAGTACAGAACAGTTTTGGGAACGGAAGATTTTCTTTTCTAACGAAAGTACTTTAGGAATGAAAACAACAAACTAAGTTTACATCTTGTTAGATGTTATAACCGGTGAAAGTTTGAAGTTGCCGAGATAAACCGTCTTTGTAAGAAAGCGACTCACTCAAAGTGCCAAAGGAGCTTATTTAGTACAGTACACATTTTGGAAATGAGGATCTTTCTTTTCTAAGGAAAGTGATTTTGAAATCAAACCAAGATACTCAGTTGTATATCTTCTTAAGTTGTACAATTGGTGAAAGTTTGAACTTGCTGTGATCAACTCCCCTTGTAAGAAATCAACTCATTCATGGAGCTCCACAAGCTAAGTTAATACAGTACAGTTTTCGGAAATGAAGATCTTTCTTTTCTAATGAAAGTACACTAGAAATGAAACGAAGTTACTAAGTTGTGCATCTTTCTAGATTGTACAAGCGAGGAAAGTTTAATCTTGATGTGATCAATCCTGTTCGTAGGGAAGCAACTCGTTCAAGGAGCTCAACGAGCTTAGTTAGTGCAGTACAGTGTTTGGAAATGAAGATCTTTCTTTTCTAATGAAAGTGCCTTATAAATGAGACCAACATACTAAGTTGTACATCTTGTTTGTTTGCACAGTTGGTGAAAGTTTCAACTTGCTGTGTTCAATCCTGTTCGTAAGAAGGCAACTGATTCGTGGAGTTCAACCGGCTTAGTTAGTACAGAACAGTTTTGGGAACGGAAGATTTTCTTTTCTAACGAAAGTACTTTAGGAATGAAAACAACATACTAAGTTGTACATCTTGTTAGATGTTATAACCAGTGAAAGTTTGAAGTTGCCGAGATAAACCGTCTTTGTAAGAAAGCGACTCACTCAAAGTGCCAAAGGAGCTTATTTAGTACAGTACACGTTTTGGAAATGAGGATCTTTCTTTTCTAAGGAAAGTGAATTTGAAATCAAACCAAGATACTCACTTGTATATCTTGTTAAGTTGTACAATTGGTGAAAGTTTGAACTTGCTGTGATCAACTCCCCTTGTAAGAAATCAACTCATTCATGGAGCGCCACAACCTTAGTTAATACATTATAGTTTTCAGAAATGAAGATCTTTCTTTTCTAATGAAAGTACATTAGAAATGAAACGAAGTTACTAAGTTGTGCATCTGTCTAGATTGTACAAGCGAGGAAAGTTTAATCTTGATGTGATCAATCCTGTTCGTAGGGAAGCAACTCGTTCAAGGAGCTCAACGAGCTTAGTTAGTGCAGTACAGTGTTTGGAAATGAAGATCTTTCTTTTCTAATGAAAGTGCCTTATAAATGAAACCAATATACTAAGTTGTACATCTTGTTAGTTTGCACAGTTGGTGAAAGTTTCAACTTGCTGTGTTCAATCCTGTTCGTAAGAAGGCAACTGATTTGTGGAGTACAACCGGCTTAGTTAGTACAGAACAGTTTTGGGAACGGAAGATATTCTTTTCTAACGAAAGTACTTTAGGAAAGAAAACAACATACTAAGTTGTACATCTTGTTAGATGTTATAACCGGTGAAAGTTTCAAGTTGCCGAGATAAACCGTCTTTGTAAGAAAGCGACTCACTCAAAGTGCCAAAGGAGCTTATTTAGTACAGTACACGTTTTGGAAATGAGGATCTTTCTTTTCTAACGAAAGTGAATTTGAAATCAAACCAAGATACTCACTTGTATATCTTGTTAAGTTGTACAATTGGTGAAAGTTTGAACTTGCTGTGATCAACTCCCTTGTAAGAAATGAACTCATTCATGGAGCGCCACAAGTTTAGTTAATACATTATAGTTTTCAGAAATGAAGATCTTTCTTTTCTAATGAAAGTACATTAGAAATGAAACGAAGTTACTAAGTTGTGCATCTTTCTAGATTGTACAAGCGAGGAAAGTTTAATCTTGATGTGATCAATCCTGTTCGTAGGGAAGCAACTTGTTCAAGGAGCTCAACGAGCTTAGTTAGTGCAGTACAGTTTTGGTAATGAAGATTTTTTTCTAATGAAAGTGCCTTATAAATGAAACCAACATACTAAGTTGTACATCTTGTTAGTTTGTACAATTGGTTAAAATTTCAACTTGCTGTGTTCAATCCTGTTCGTAAGAAGGCAACTGATTCGTGGAGTTCAACCGGCTTAGTACAGAACAGTTTTGGGAACGGAAGATTTTCTTTTGTAACGAAAGTACTTTAGGAATGAAAACAACATACTATGTTGTACATCTTGTTAGATGTTATAACCGGTGAAAGTTTGAAGTTGCCGAGATAAACCGTCTTTGTAAGAAAGCGACTCACTCAAAGTGCCAAAGGAGCTTATTTAGTACAGTACACGTTTTGGAAATGAGGATCTTTCTTTTCTAACGAAAGTGAATTTGAAATCAAACCAAGATACTCACTTGTAGATCTTGTTAAGTTGTACAATTGGTGAAAGTTTGAACTTGCTGTGATCAACTCCCCTTGTAAGAAATGAACTCATTCATGGAGCGCCACAAGCTTAGTTAATACATTATAGTTTTCAGAAATGAAGATCTTTCTTTTCTAATGAAAGTACATTAGAAATGAAACGAAGTTACTAAGTTGTGCATCTTTCTAGATTGTACAAGCGAGGAAAGTTTAATCTTGATGTGATCAATCCTGTTCGTAGGGAAGCAACTCGTTCAAGGAGCTCAACGAGGTTAGTTAGTGCAGTACAGTGTTTGGAAATGAAGATCTTTCTTTTCTAATGAAAGTGCCTTATAAATGAAACCAACATACTAAGTTGTACATCTTGTTAGTTTGCACAGTTGGTGAAAGTTTCAACTTGCTGTGTTCAATCCTGTTCGTAAGAAGGCAACTGATTCGTGGAGTTCAACCGGCTTAGTTAGTACAGAACAGTTTTGGGAACGGAAGATTTTCTTTTCTAACGAAACTACTTTAGGAAAGAAAACAACATACTAAGTTGTACATCTTGTTAGATGTTATAACCGGTGAAAGTTTGAAGTTGCCGAGATAAACCGTCTTTGTAAGTTACCGACTCACTCAAAGTGCCAAAGGAGCTTATTTAGTACAGTACACATTTTGGAAATGAGGATCTCTCTTTTCTAAGGAAAGTGATTTTGAAATCAAACCAAGATACTCAGTTGTATATCTTGTTAAGTTGTACAATTGGTGAAAGTTTGAACTTGCTGTGATCAACTCCCCTTGTAAGAAATCAACTCATTCATGGAGCTCCACAAGCTAAGTTAATACAGTACAGTTTTCGGAAATGAAGATCTTTCTTTTCTAATGAAAGTACACTAGAAATGAAACGAAGTTACTAAGTTGTGCATCGTTCTAGATTGTACAAGCGAGGAAAGTTTAATCTTGATGTGATCAATCCTGTTCGTAGGGAAGCAACTTGTTCAAGGAGCTCAACGAGCTTAGTTAGTGCCGTACAGTGTTTGGAAATGAAGATCTTTCTTTTCTAATGAAAGTGCCTTATAAATGAAACCAACATACTAAGTTGTAAATCTTGTTTGTTTGCACAGTTGGTGAAAGTTTCAACTTGCTGTGTTCAATCCTGTTCGTAAAAAGGCAACTGATTCGTGGAGTTCAACCGGCTTAGTTAGTACAGAACAGTTTTGGGAACGGAAGATTTTCTTTTCTAACGAAAGTACTTTAGGAATGAAAACAACATACTAAGTTGTACATCTTGTTAGATGTTATAACCGGTGAAAGTTTGAAGTTGCCGAGATAAACCGTCTTTGTAAGAAAGCGACTCAGTCAAAGTGCCAAAGGAGCTTATTTAGTACACTACACATTTTGGAAATGAGGATCTTTCTTTTCTAAGGAAAGTGATTTTGAAATCAAACCAAGATACTCATTTGTATATCTTGTTAAGTTGTACAATTGGTGAAAGTTTGAACTTGCTGTGATCAACTCCCCTTGTAAGAAATCAACTCATTCATGGAGCTCCACAAGCTAAGTTACTACAGTACAGTTTTCGGAAATGAAGATCTTTCTTTTCTAATGAAAGTACACTAGAAATGAAACGAAGTTACTAAGTTGTGCATCTTTCTAGATTGTACAAGCGAGGAAAGTTTAATCTTGATGTGATCAATCCTGTTCGTAGGGAAGCAACTCGTTCAAGGAGCTCAACGAGCTTAGTTAGTGCAGTACAGTGTTTGGAAATGAAGATCTTTCTTTTCTAATGAAAGTGCCTTATAAATGAAACCAACATACTAAGTTGTACATCTTGTTAGTTTGCACAGTTGGTGAAAGTTTCAACTTGCTGTGTTCAATCCTGTTCGTAAGAAGGCAACTGATTCGTGGAGTTCAACCGGCTTAGTTAGTACAGAACAGTTTTGGGAACGGAAGATTTTCTTTTCTAACGAAAGTACTTTAGGAATGAAAACAACATACTAAGTTGTACATCTTTTTAGATGTTATAACCGGTGAAAGTTTGAAGTTGCCGAGATAAACCGTCTTTGTAAGAAAGCGACTCAGTCAAAGTGCCAAAGGAGCTTATTTAGTACACTACACATTTTGGAAATGAGGATCTTTCTTTTCTAAGGAAAGTGATTTTGAAATCAAACCAAGATACTCATTTGTATATCTTGTTAAGTTGTACAATTGGTGAAAGTTTGAACTTGCTGTGATCAACTCCCCTTGTAAGAAATCAACTCATTCATGGAGCTCCACAAGCTAAGTTACTACAGTACAGTTTTCGGAAATGAAGATCTTTCTTTTCTAATGAAAGTACACTAGAAATGAAACGAAGTTACTAAGTTGTGCATCTTTCTAGATTGTACAAGCGAGGAAAGTTTAATCTTGATGTGATCAATCCTGTTCGTAGGGAAGCAACTCGTTCAAGGAGCTCAACGAGCTTAGTTAGTGCAGTACAGTGTTTGGAAATGAAGATCTTTCTTTTCTAATGAAAGTGCCTTATAAATGAAACCAACATACTATGTTGTACATCTTGTTTGTTTGCACAGTTGGTGAAAGTTTCAACTTGCTGTGTTCAATCCTGTTCGTAAGAAGGCAACTGATTCGTGGAGTTCAACCGGCTTAGTTAGTACAGAACAGTTTTGGGAACGGAAGATTTTCTTTTCTAACGAAAGTACTTTAGGAATGAAAACAACATACTAAGTTGTACATCTTGTTAGATGTTATAACCGTGAAAGTTTGAAGTTGTTTAGATAAACCGTCTTTGTAAGAAAGCGACTCACTCAAAGTGCCAAAGGAGCTTATTTAGTACAGTACACGTTTTGGAAATGAGGATCTTTCTTTTCTAACGAAAGTGAATTTGAAATCAAACCAAGATACTCACTTGTATATCTTGTTAAGTTGTACAATTGGTGAAAGTTTGAACTTGCTGTGATCAACTCCCCTTGTAAGAAATCAACTCATTCATGGAGCGCCACAACCTTAGTTAATACATTATAGTTTTCAGAAATGAATATCTTTCTTTTCTAATGAAAGTACATTAGAAATGAAACGAAGTTACTAAGTTGTGCATCTTTCTAGATTGTACAAGCGAGGAAAGTTTAATCTTGATGTGATCAATCCTGTTCGTAGGGAAGCAACTCGTTCAAGGAGCTCAACGAGCTTAGTTAGTGCAGTACAGTGTTTGGAAATGAAGATCTTTCTTTTCTAATGAAAGTGCCTTATAAATGAAACCAACATACTAAGTTGTACATCTTGTTAGTTTGCACAGTTGGTGAAAGTTTCAACTTGCTGTGTTCAATACTGTTCGTAAGAAGGCAACTGATTCGTGGAGTTCAACCGGCTTAGTTAGTACAGAACAGTTTTGGGAACGGAAGATTTTCTTTTCTAACGAAAGTACTTTAGGAATGAAAACAACATACTAAGTTGTACATCTTGTTAGATGTTATAACCGGTGAAAGTTTGAAGTTGCCGAGATAAACCGTCTTTGTAAGAAAGCGACTCACTCAAAGTGCCAAAGGAGCTTATTTAGTACAGTACACGTTTTGGAAATGAGGATCTTTCTTTTCTAACGAAAGTGAATTTGAAATCAAACCAAGATACTCACTTGTATATCTTGTTAAGTTGTACAATTGGTGAAAGTTTGAACTTGCTGTGATCAACTCCCCTTGTAAGAAATCAACTCATTCATGGAGCTCCACAAGCTAAGTTAGTACAGTACAGTTTTCGGAAATGAAGATCTTTCTTTTCTAATGAAAGTACACTAGAAATGAAACGAAGTTACTAAGTTGTGCATCTTTCTAGATTGTACAAGCGAGGAAAGTTTAATCTTGATGTGATCAATCCTGTTCGTAGGGAAGCAACTCGTTCAAGGAGCTCATCGAGCTTAGTTAGTGCAGTACAGTGTTTGGAAATGAAGATCTTTCTTTTCTAATGAAAGTGCCTTATAAATGAAACCAACATACTAAGTTGTACATCTTGTTAGTTTGCACAGTTGGTGAAAGTTTCAACTTGCTGTGTTCAATACTGTTCGTAAGAAGGCAACTGATTCGTGGAGTTCAACCGGCTTAGTTAGTACAGAACAGTTTTGGGAACGGAAGATTTTCTTTTCTAACGAAAGTACTTTAGGAATGAAAACAACATACTAAGTTGTACATCTTGTTAGATGTTATAACCGGTGAAAGTTTGAAGTTGCCGAGATAAACCGTCTTTGTAAGAAAGCGACTCACTCAAAGTGCCAAAGGAGCTTATTTAGTACAGTACACGTTTTGGAAATGAGGATCTTTCTTTTCTAACGAAAGTGAATTTGAAATCAAACCAAGATACTCACTTGTATATCTTGTTAAGTTGTACAATTGGTGAAAGTTTGAACTTGCTGTGATCTACTCCCCTTGTAAGAAATGAACTCATTCATGGAGCGCCACAACCTTAGTTAATACATTATAGTTTTCAGAAATGAAGATCTTTCTTTTCTAATGAAAGTACATTAGAAATGAAACGAAGTTACTAAGTTGTGCATCTTTCTAGATTGTACAAGCGAGGAAAGTTTAATCTTGATGTGATCAATCCTGTTCGTAGGGAAGCAACTCGTTCAAGGAGCTCAACGAGCTTAGTTAGTGCAGTACAGTGTTTGGAAATGAAGATCTTTCTTTTCTAATGAAAGTGCCTTATAAATGAAACCAACATACTAAGTTGTACATCTTGTTAGTTTGCACAGTTGGTGAAAGTTTCAACTTGCTGTGTTCAATCCTGTTCGTAAGAAGGCAACTGATTTGTGGAGTACAACCGGCTTAGTTAGTACAGAACAGTTTTGGGAACGGAAGATTTTCTTTTCTAACGAAAGTACTTTAGGAATGAAAACAACATACTAAGTTGTACATCTTGTTAGATGTTATAACCGGTGAAAGTTTGAAGTTGCCGAGATAAACCGTCTTTGTAAGAAAGCGACTCACTCAAAGTGCCAAAGGAGCTTATTTAGTACAGTACACGTTTTGGAAATGAGGATCTTTCTTTTCTAACGAAAGTGAATTTGAAATCAAACCAAGATACTCACTTGTATATCTTGTTAAGTTGTACAATTGGTGAAAGTTTGAACTTGCTGTGATCAACTCCCCTTGTAAGAAATTAATTCATTCATGTAGCGCCACAAACTTAGTTAATACATTATAGTTTTCAGAAATGAAGATCTTTCTTTTCTAATGAAAGTACATTAGAAATGAAACGAAGTTACTAAGTTGTGCATCTTTCTAGATTGTACAAGCGAGGAAAGTTTAATCTTGATGTGATCAATCCTGTTCGTAGGGAAGCAACTCGTTCAAGGAGCTCAACGAGCTTAGTTAGTGCAGTACAGTGTTTGGAAATGAAGATCTTTCTTTTCTAATGAAAGTGCCTTATAAATGAAACCAACATACTAAGTTGTACGTCTTGTTAGTTTGCACAGTTGGTGAAAGTTTCAACTTGCTGTGTTCAATCCTGTTCGTAAGAAGGCAACTGATTCGTGGAGTTCAACCGGCTTAGTTAGTACAGAACAGTTTTGGGAACGGAAGATTTTCTTTTCTAACGAAAGTACTTTAGGAATGAAAACAACATACTAAGTTGTACATCTTGTTGGATGTTATAACCGTGAAAGTTTGAAGTTGCCGAGATAAACCGTCTTTGTAAGAAAGCGACTCACTCAAAGTGCCAAAGGAGCTTATTTAGTACAGTACACATTTTGGAAATGAGGATCTTTCTTTTCTAAGGAAAGTGATTTTGAAATCAAACCAAGATACTCAGTTGTATATCTTGTTTGTTGTACAATTGGTGAAAGTTTGAACTTGCTGTGATCAACTCCCCTTGTAAGAAATCAACTCATTCATGGAGCTCCACAAGCTAAGTTAATACAGTACAGTTTTCAGAAATGAAGATCTTTCTTTTCTAATGAAAGTACACTAGAAATGAAACGAAGTTACTAAGTTGTGCATCTTTCTAAATTGTACAAGCGAGGAAAGTTTAATCTTGATGTGATCAATCCTGTTCGTAGGGAAGCAACTCGTTCAAGGAGCTCATCGAGCTTAGTTAGTGCAGTACAGTGTTTGGAAATGAAGATCTTTCTTTTCTAATGAAAGTGCCTTATAAATGAAACCAACATACTAAGTTGTACATCTTGTTAGTTTGCACAGTTGGTGAAAGTTTCAACTTGCTGTGTTCAATCCTGTTCGTAAGAAGGCAACTGATTCGTGGAGTTCAACCGGCTTAGTTAGTACAGAACAGTTTTGGGAACGGAAGATTTTCTTTTCTAACGAAAGTACTTTAGGAATGAAAACAACATACTAAGTTGTACATCTTGTTAGATGTTATAACCGTGAAAGTTTGAAGTTGCCGAGATAAACCGTCTTTGTAAGAAAGCGACTCACTCAAAGTGCCAAAGGAGCTTATTTAGTACAGTACACGTTTTGGAAATGAGGATCTTTCTTTTCTAACGAAAGTGAATTTGAAATCAAACCAAGATACTCACTTGTATATCTTGTTAAGTTGTACAATTGGTGAAAGTTTGAACTTGCTGTGATCAACTCCCCTTGTAAGAAATCAACTCATTCATGGAGCGCCACAACCTTAGTTAATACATTATAGTTTTCAGAAATGAAGATCTTTCTTTTCTAATGAAAGTACATTAGAAATGAAACGAAGTTACTAAGTTGTGCATCTTTCTAGATTGTACAAGCGAGGAAAGTTTAATCTTGATGTGATCAATCCTGTTCGTAGGGAAGCAACTCGTTCAAGGAGCTCAACGAGCTTAGTTAGTGCAGTACAGTGGTTGGAAATGAAGATCTTTCTTTTCTAATAAAAGTGCCTTATAAATGAAACCAACATACTAAGTTGTACATCTTGTTAGTTTGCACAGTTGGTGAAAGTTTCAACTTGCTGTGTTCAATCCTGTTCGTAAGAAGGCAACTGATTCGTGGAGTTCAACCGGCTTAGTTAGTTAGTACAGAACAGTTTTGGGAACGGAAGATTTTCTTTTCTAACGAAAGTACTTTAGGAATGAAAACAACATACTAAGTTGTACATCTTGTTAGATGTTATAACCGGTGAAAGTTTGAAGTTGCCGAGATAAACCGTCTTTGTAAGAAAGCGACTCACTCAAAGTGCCAAAGGAGCTTATTTAGTACAGTACACATTTTGGAAATGAGGATCTTTCTTTTCTAAGAAAAGTGATTTTGAAATCAAACCAAGATACTCAGTTGTATATCTTGTTAAGTTGTACAATTGGTGAAAGTTTGAACTTGCTGTGATCAACTCCCCTTGTAAGAAATCAACTCATTCATGGAGCTCCACAAGCTAAGTTAATACATTAGAGTTTTCAGAAATGAAGATCTTTCTTTTCTAATGAAAGTACACTAGAAATGAAACGAAGTTACTAAGTTGTGCATCTTTCTAGATTGTACAAGCGAGGAAAGTTTAATCTTGATGTGATCAATCCTGTTCGTAGGGAAGCAACTCGTTCAAGGAGCTCATCGAGCTTAGTTAGTGCAGTACAGTGTTTGGAAATGAAGATCTTTCTTTTCTAATGAAAGTGCCTTATAAATGAAACCAACATACTAAGTTGTACATCTTGTTAGTTTGCACAGTTGGTGAAAGTTTCAACTTGCTGTGTTCAATCCTGTTCGTAAGAAGGCAACTGATTCGTGGAGTTCAACCGCTTAGTTAGTACAGAACAGTTTTGGGAACGGAAGATTTTCTTTTCTAACGAAAGTACTTTAGGAATGAAAACAACATACTAAGTTGTACATCTTGTTAGATGTTATAACCGGTGAAAGTTTGAAGTTGCCGAGATAAACCGTCTTTGTAAGAAAGCGACTCACTCAAAGTGCCAAAGGAGCTTATTTAGTACAGTACACGTTTTGGAAATGAGGATCTTTCTTTTCTAACGAAAGTGAATTTGAAATCAAACCAAGATACTCACTTGTATATCTTGTTAAGTTGTACAATTGGTGAAAGTTTGAACTTGCTGTGATCAACTCCCCTTGTAAGAAATCAACTCATTCATGGAGCGCCACAAGCTTAGTTAATACATTAGAGTTTTCAGAAATGAAGATCTTTCTTTTCTAATGAAAGTACATTAGAAATGAAACGAAGTTACTAAGTTGTGCATCTTTCTAGATTGTACAAGCAAGGAAAGTTTAATCTTGATTTGATCAATCCTGTTCGTAGGGAAGCAACTCGTTCAAGGAGCTCAACGAGCTTAGTTAGTGCAGGACAGTGTTTGGAAATGAAGATCTTTCTTTCCTAATGAAAGTGCCTTATAAATGAAACCAACATACTAAGTTGTACATCTTGTTAGTTTGCACAGTTGGTGAAAGTTGCAACTTGCTGTGTTCAATCCTGTTCGTAAGAAGGCAAATGATTCGTGGAGTTCAACCGGCTTAGTTAGTACAGAACAGTTTTGGGAATGGAAGATTTTCTTTTCTAACGAAAGTACTTTAGGAATGAAAACAACATACTAAGTTGTACATCTTGTTAGATGTTATAACCGTGAAAGTTTGAAGTTGCCGAGATAAACCGTCTTTGTAAGAAAGCGACTCACTCAAAGTGCCAAAGGAGCTTATTTAGTACAGTACACATTTTGGAAATGAGGATCTTTCTTTTCTAACGAAAGTGAATTTGAAATCAAACCAAGATACTCACTTGTATATCTTGTTAAGTTGTACAATTGGTGAAAATTTGAACTTGCTGTGATCAACTTCCCTTGTAAGAAATGAACTCATTCATGTAGCGCCACAAACTTAGTTAATACATTATAGTTTTCAGAAATGAAGATCTTTCTTTTCTAATGAAAGTACATTAGAAATGAAACGAAGTTACTAAGTTGTGCATCTTTCTAGATTGTATGTTGAGGAAAGTTTAATCTTGATGTGATCAATCCTGTTCGTAGGGAAGCAACTCGTTCAAGGAGCTCAACGAGCTTAGTTAGTGCAGTACAGTGTTTGGAAATGAAGATCTTTCTTTTCTAATGAAAGTGCCTTATAAATGAAACCAACATACTAAGTTGTACATCTTGTTAGTTTGCACAGTTGGTGAAAGTTTCAACTTGCTGTGTTCAATACTGTTCGTAAGAAGGCAACTGATTCGTGGAGTTCAACCGGCTTTAGTTAGTACAGAACAGTTTTGGGAACGGAAGATTTTCTTTTCTAACGAAAGTACTTTAGGAATGAAAACAACATACTAAGTTGTACATCTTGTTAGATGTTATAACCGGTGAAAGTTTGAAGTTGCCGAGATAAACCGTCTTTGTAAGAAAGCGACTCACTCAAAGTGCCAAAGGAGCTTATTTAGTACAGTACACGTTTTGGAAATGAGGATCTTTCTTTTCTAACGAAAGTGAATTTGAAATCAAACCAAGATACTCACTTGTATATCTTGTTAAGTTGTACAATTGGTGAAAGTTTGAACTTGCTGTGATCAACTCCCCTTGTAAGAAATGAACTCATTCATGGAGCGCCACAAACTTAGTTAATACATTATAGTTTTCAGAAATGAAGATCTTTCTTTTCTAATGAAAGTACATTAGAAATGAAACGAAGTTACTAAGTTGTGCATCTTTCTAGATTGTACAAGCGAGGAAAGTTTAATCTTGATGTGATCAATCCTGTTCGTAGGGAAGCAACTCGTTCAAGGAGCTCAACGAGCTTAGTTAGTGCAGTACAGTGTTTGGAAATGAAGATCTTTCTTTTCTAATGAAAGTGCCTTATAAATGAAACCAACATACTAAGTTGTACATCTTGTTAGTTTGCACAGTTGGTGAAAGTTTCAACTTGCTGTGTTCAATCCTGTTCGTAAGAAGGCAACTGATTCGTGGAGTTCAACCGGCTTAGTTAGTACAGAACAGTTTTGGGAACGGAAGATTTTCTTTTCTAACGAAAGTACTTTAGGAATGAAAACAACATACTAAGTTGTACATCTTGTTGGATGTTATAACCGGTGAAAGTTTGAAGTTGCCGAGATAAACCGTCTTTGTAAGAAAGCGACTCACTCAAAGTGCCAAAGGAGCTTATTTAGTACAGTACACATTTTGGAAATGAGGATCTTTCTTTTCTAACGAAAGTGATTTTGAAATCAAACCAAGATACTCAGTTGTATATCTTGTTAAGTTGTACAATTGGTGAAAGTTTGAACTTGCTGTGATCAACTCCCTTGTAAGAAATCAACTCATTCATGGAGCTCCACAAGCTAAGTTAATACAGTACAGTTTTCAGAAATGAAGATCTTTCTTTTCTAATGAAAGTACACTAGAAATGAAACGAAGTTACTAAGTTGTGCATCTTTCTAGATTGTACAAGCGAGGAAAGTTTAATCTTGATGTGATCAATCCTGTTCGTAGGGAAGCAACTCGTTCAAGGAGCTCAACGAGCTTAGTTAGTGCAGTACAGTGTTTGGAAATGAAGATCTTTCTTTTCTAATGAAAGTGCCTTATAAATGAAACCAACATACTAAGTTGTACATCTTGTTAGTTTGCACAGTTGGTGAAAGTTTCAACTTGCTGTGTTCAATCCTGTTCGTAAGAAGGCAACTGATTCGTGGAGTTCAACCGGCTTAGTTAGTACAGAACAGTTTTTGGGAACGGAAGATTTTCTTTTCTAACGAAAGTACTTTAGGAATGAAAACAACATACTAAGTTGTACATCTTGTTAGATGTTATAACCGGTGAAAGTTTGAAGTTGCCGAGATAAACCGTCTTTGTAAGAAAGCGACTCACTCAAAGTGCCAAAGGAGCTTATTTAGTACAGTACACATTTTGGAAATGAGGATCTTTCTTTTCTAACGAAAGTGAATTTGAAATCAAACCAAGATACTCACTTGTATATCTTGTTTGTTGTACAATTGGTGAAAGTTTGAACTTGCTGTGATCAACTCCCTTGTAAGAAATCAACTCATTCATGGAGCGCCACAAGCTTAGTTAATACATTATAGTTTTCAGAAATGAAGATCTTTCTTTTCTAATGAAAGTACATTAGAAATGAAACGAAGTTACTAAGTTGTGCATCTTTCTAGATTGTACAAGCGAGGAAAGTTTAATCTTGATGTGATCAATCCTGTTCGTAGGGAAGCAACTCGTTCAAGGAGATCAACGAGCTTAGTTAGTGCAGTACAGTGTTTGGAAATGAAGATCTTTCTTTTCTAATGAAAGTGCCTTATAAATGAAACCAACATACTAAGTTGAACATCTTGTTAGTTTGCACAGTTGGTGAAAGTTTCAACTTGCTGTGTTCAATCCTGTTCGTAAGAAGGCAACTGATTCGTGGAGTACAACCGGCTTAGTTAGTACAGAACAGTTTTGGGAACGGAAGATTTTCTTTTCTAACGAAAGTACTTTAGGAATGAAAACAACATACTAAGTTGTACATCTTGTTAGATGTTATAACCGTGAAAGTTTGAAGTTGCCGAGATAAACCGTCTTTGTAAGAAAGCGACTCACTCAAAGTGCCAAAGGAGCTTATTTAGTACAGTACACGTTTTGGAAATGAGGATCTTTCTTTTCTAACGAAAGTGAATTTGAAATCAAACCAAGATACTCACTTGTATATCTTGTTAAGTTGTACAATTGGTGAAAGTTTGAACTTGCTGTGATCAACTCCCTTGTAAGAAATGAACTCATTCATGGAGCGCCACAAACTTAGTTAATACATTATAGTTTTCAGAAATGAAGATCTTTCTTTTCTAATGAAAGTACATTAGAAATGAAACGAAGTTACTAAGTTGTGCATCTTTCTAGATTGTACAAGCGAGGAAAGTTTAATCTTGATGTGATCAATCCTGTTCGTAGGGAAGCAACTCGTTCAAGGAGCTCAACGAGCTTAGTTAGTGCAGTACAGTGTTTGGAAATGAAGATCTTTCTTTTCTAATGAAAGTGCCTTATAAATGAAACCAACATACTAAGTTGTACATCTTGTTAGTTTGCACAGTTGGTGAAAGTTTCAACTTGCTGTGTTCAATCCTGTTCGTAAGAAGGCAACTGATTCGTGGAGTTCAACCGGCTTAGTTAGTACAGAACAGTTTTGGGAACGGAAGATTTTCTTTTCTAACGAAAGTACTTTAGGAATGAAAACAACATACTAAGTTTACATCTTGTTGGATGTTATAACCGGTGAAAGTTTGAAGTTGCCGAGATAAACCGTCTTTGTAAGAAAGCGACTCACTCAAAGTGCCAAAGGAGCTTATTTAGTACAGTACACATTTTGGAAATGAGGATCTTTCTTTTCTAAGGAAAGTGATTTTGAAATCAAACCAAGATACTCAGTTGTATATCTTGTTAAGTTGTACAATTGGTGAAAGTTTGAACTTGCTGTGATCAACTCCCCTTGTAAGAAATCAACTCATTCATGGAGCTCCACAAGCTAAGTTAATACAGTACAGTTTTCGGAAATGAAGATCTTTCTTTTCTAATGAAAGTACACTAGAAATGAAACGAAGTTACTAAGTTGTGCATCTTTCTAGATTGTACAAGCGAGGAAAGTTTAATCTTGATGTGATCAATCCTGTTCGTAGGGAAGCAACTCGTTCAAGGAGCTCAATCGAGCTTAGTTAGTGCAGTACAGTGTTTGGAAATGAAGATCTTTCTTTTCTAATGAAAGTGCCTTATAAATAAAAAACCAACATACTAAGTTGTACATCTTGTTAGTTTGCACAGTTGGTGAAAGTTTCAACTTGCTGTGTTCAATCCTGTTCGTGAAGAAGGCAACTGATTCGTGGAGTTCAACCGGCTTAGTTAGTACAGAACAGTTTTGGGAACGGAAGATTTTCTTTTCTAACGAAAGTACTTTAGGAATGAAAACAACATACTAAGTTGTACATCTTGTTAGATGTTATAACCGTGAAAGTTTGAAGTTGCCGAGATAAACCGTCTTTGTAAGAAAGCGACTCACTCAAAGTGCCAAAGGAGCTTATTTAGTACAGTACACGTTTTGGAAATGAGGATCTTTCTTTTCTAACGAAAGTGAATTTGAAATCAAACCAAGATACTCACTTGTATATCTTGTTGTTGTACAATTGTTGAAAGTTTGAACTTGCTGTGATCAACTCCCTTGTAAGAAATCAACTCATTCATGGAGCGCCACAAGCTTAGTTAATACATTATAGTTTTCAGAAATGAAGATCTTTCTTTTCTAATGAAAGTACATTAGAAATGAAACGAAGTTACTAAGTTGTGCATCTTTCTAGATTGTACAAGCGAGGAAAGTTTAATCTTGATGTGATCAATCCTGTTCGTAGGGAAGCAACTGTTCAAGGAGATCAACGAGCTTAGTTAGTGCAGTACAGTGTTTGGAAATGAAGATCTTTCTTTTCTAATGAAAGTGCCTTATAAATGAAACCAACATACTAAGTTGAACATCTTGTTAGTTTGCACAGTTGGTGAAAGTTTCAACTTGCTGTGTTCAATCCTGTTCGTAAGAAGGCAACTGATTCGTGGAGTACAACCGCCTTAGTTAGTACAGAACAGTTTTGGGAACGGAAGATTTTCTTTTCTAACGAAAGTACTTTAGGAATGAAAACAACATACTAAGTTGTACATCTTGTTAGATGTTATAACCGGTGAAAGTTTGAAGTTGCCGACATAAACCGTCTTTGTAAGAAAGCGACTCACTCAAAGTGCCAAAGGAGCTTATTTAGTACAGTACACGTTTTGGAAATGAGGATCTTTCTTTTCTAACGAAAGTGAATTTGAAATCAAACCAAGATACTCACTTGTATATCTTGTTAAGTTGTACAATTGGTGAAAGTTTGAACTTGCTGTGATCAACTCCTTGTAAGAAATCAACTCATTCATGGAGCGCCACAAGCTTAGTTAATACATTATAGTTTTCAGAAATGAAGATCTTTCTTTTCTAATGAAAGTACATTAGAAATGAAACGAAGTTACTAAGTTGTGCATCTTTCTAGATTGTACAAGCGAGGAAAGTTTAATCTTGATGTGATCAATCCTGTTCGAAGGGAAGCAACTCGTTCAAGGAGCTCAACGAGCTTAGTTAGTGCAGTACAGTGTGTGGAAATGAAGATCTTTCTTTTCTAATGAAAGTGCCTTATAAATGAAACCAACATACTAAGTTGTACATCTTGTTTCTTTGTACAATTGGTGAAAGTTTCAACTTGCTGTGTTCAATCCTGTTCGTAAGAAGGCAACTGATTCGTGGAGTTCAACCGGCTTAGTACAGAACAGTTTTGGGAACGGAAGATTTTCTTTTCTAACGAAAGTACTTTAGGAATAAAAACAACATACTATGTTGTACATCTTGTTAGATGTTATAACCAGTGAAAGTTTGAAGTTGCCGAGATAAACCGTCTTTGTAAGAAAGCGACTCACTCAAAGTGCCAAAGGAGCTTATTTAGTACAGTACACGTTTTGGAAATGAGGATCTTTCTTTTCTAACTAAAGTGAATTTGAAATCAAACCAAGATACTCACTTGTATATCTTGTTAAGTTGTACAATTTGTGAAAGTTTGAACTTGCTGTGATCAACTCCACTTGTAAGAAATCAACTCATTCATGGAGCGCCACAAGCTTAGTTAATACATTATTGTTTTGAGAAATGAAGATCTTTATTTTCTAATGAAAGAACATTAGAAATGAAACGAAGTTACTAAGTTGTGCATCTTTCTAGATTGTACAAGCGAGGAAAGTTTAATCTTGATGTGATCAATCCTGTTCGTAGGGAAGCAACTCGTTCAAGGAGCTCAACGAGCTTAGTTAGTGCAGGACAGTGTTTGGAAATGAAGATCTTTCTTTTCTAATGAAAGTGCCTTATAAGTGAAACCAACATACTAAGTTGTACATCTTGTTAGTTTGCACAGTTGGTCAAAGTTTCAACTTGCTGTGTTCAATCCTGTTCGTAAGAAGGCAACTGATTCGTGGAGTTCAACCGGCTTAGTTAGTACAGAACAGTTTTGGGAATGGAAGATTTTCTTTTCTAACGAAAGTACTTTAGGAATGAAAACAACATACTAAGTTGTACATCTTGTTAGATGTTATAACCGGTGAAAGTTTGAAGTTGCCGAGATAAACCGTCTTTGTAAGAAAGCGACTCACTCAAAGTGCCAAAGGAGCTTATTTAGTACAGTACACATTTTGGAAATGAGGATCTTTCTTTTCTAACGAAAGTGATTTTGAAATCAAACCAAGATACTCAGTTGTATATGTTGTTAAGTTGTACAATTGGTGAAAGTTTGAACTTGCTGTGATCAACTCCCCTTGTAAGAAATCAACTCATTCATGGAGCGCCACAAGCTTAGTTAATACATTATTGTTTTGAGAAATGAAGATCTTTATTTTCTAATGAAAGAACATTAGAAATGAAACGAAGTTACTAAGTTGTGCATCTTTCTAGATTGTACAAGCGAGGAAAGTTTAATCTTGATGTGATCAATTCTGTTCGTAGGGAAGCAACTCGTTCAAGGAGCTCAACGAGCTTAGTTAGTGCAGGACAGTGTTTGGAAATGAAGATCTTTCTTTTCTAATGAAAGTGCCTTATAAGTGAAACCAACATACTAAGTTGTACATCTTGTTAGTTTGCACAGTTGGTCAAAGTTTCAACTTGCTGTGTTCAATCCTGTTCGTAAGAAGGCAACTGATTCGTGGAGTTCAACCGGCTTAGTTAGTACAGAACAGTTTTGGGAATGGAAGATTTTCTTTTCTAACGAAAGTACTTTAGGAATGAAAACAACATACTAAGTTGTACATCTTGTTAGATGTTATAACCGGTGAAAGTTTGAAGTTGCCGAGATAAACCGTCTTTGTAAGAAAGCGACTCACTCAAAGTGCCAAAGGAGCTTATTTAGTACAGTACACGTTTTGGAAATGAGGATCTTTCTTTTCTAACGAAAGTGAATTTGAAATCAAACCAAGATACTCACTTTTATATCTTGTTAAGTTGTACAATTGGTGAAAGTTTGAACTTGCTGTGATCAACTCCCTTGTAAGAAATCAACTCATTCATGGAGCGCCACAAGCTTAGTTAATACATTATAGTTTTCAGAAATGAAGATCTTTCTTTTCTAATGAAAGTACATTAGAAATGAAACGAAGTTACTAAGTTGTGCATCTTTCTAGATTGTACAAGCGAGGAAAGTTTAATCTTGATGTGATCAATTCTGTTCGTAGGGAAGCAACTCGTTCAAGGAGCTCAACGAGCTTAGTTAGTGCAGTACAGTGTTTGGAAATGAAGATCTTTCTTTTCTAATGAAAGTGCCTTATAAATGAAACCAACATACTAAGTTGTACATCTTGTTAGTTTGCACACTTGGTGAAAGTTTCAACTTGCTGTGTTCAATACTGTTCGTAAGAAGGCAACTGATTCGTGGAGTTCAACCGGCTTAGTTAGTACAGAACAGTTTTGGGAACGGAAGATTTTCTTTTCTAACGAAAGTACTTTAGGAATGAAAACAACATACTAAGTTGTACATCTTATTAGATGTTATAACCGGTGAAAGTTTGAAGTTGCCGAGATAAACCGTCTTTGTAAGAAAGCGACTCACTCAAAGTGCCAAAGAAGCTTATTTAGTACAGTACACGTTTTGGAAATGAGGATCTTTCTTTTCTAACGAAAGTGAATTAGAAATCAAACCAAGATACTCACTTGTATATCTTGTTAAGTTGTACAATTGGTGAAAGTTTGAACTTGCTGTGATCAACTCCCCTTGCAAGAAATGAACTCATTCATGGAGCGCCACAAGCTTAGTTAATACATTATAGTTTTCAGAAATGAAGATCTTTCTTTTCTAATGTAAGTACATTAGAAATGAAACGAAGTTACTAAGTTGTGCATCTTTCTAGATCGTACAAGCGAGGAAAGTTTAATCTTGATGTGATCAATCCTGTTCGTAGGGAAGCAACTCGTTCAAGGAGCTCAACGAGCTTAGTTAGTGCAGTACAGTGTTTGGAAATGAAGATCTTTCTTTTCTAATGAAAGTGCCTTATAAATGAAACCAACATACTAAGTTGTACATCTTGTTAGTTTGCACAGTTGGTGAAAGTTTCAACTTGCTGTGTTCAATCCTGTTCGTAAGAAGGCAACTGATTCGTGGAGTACAACCGGCTTAGTTAGTACAGAACAGTTTTGGGAATGAAGATTTTCTTTTCTAACGAAAGTACTTTAGGAATGAAAACAAAATATTAAGTTGTACATCTTGTTAGATGTTATAACCGGTGAAAGTTTGAAGTTGCCGAGATAAACCGTCTTTGTAAGAAAGCGACTCACTCAAAGTGCTAAAGGAGCTTATTTAGTACAGTACACATTTTGGAAATGAGGATCTTTCTTTTCTAAAGAAAGTGATTTTGAAATCAAACCAAGATACTCAGTTGTATATCTTGTTAAGTTGTACAATTGGTGAAAATTTGAACTTGCTGTGATCAACTTCCCTTGTAAGAAATCAACTCATTCATGGAGCTCCACAAGCTAAGTTAATACAGTACAGTTTTCGGAAATGAAGATCTTTCTTTTCTAATGAAAGTACACTAGAAATGAAACGAAGTTACTAAGTTGTGCATCTTTCTAGATTGTACAAGCGAGGAAAGTTTAATCTTGATGTGATCAATCCTGTTCGTAGGGAAGCAACTCGTTCAAGGAGCTCCACGAGCTTAGTTAGTGCAGTACAGTGTTTGGAAATGAAGATCTTTCTTTTCTAATGAAAGTGCCTTATAAATGAAACCAACATACTAAGTTGTACATCTTGTTAGTTTGCACAGTTGGTGAAAGTTTCAACTTGCTGTGTTCAATCCTGTTCGTAAGAAGGCAACTGATTCGTGGAGTTCAACCGGCTTAGTTAGTACAGAACAGTTTTGGGAACGGAAGATTTTCTTTTCTAACGAAAGTACTTTAGGAATTAAAACAACATACTAAGTTGTACATCTTGTTAGATGTTATAACCGGTGAAAGTTTGAAGTTGCCGAGATAAACCGTCTTTGTAAGAAAGCGACTCACTCAAAGTGCCAAAGGACCTTATTTAGTACAGTACACATTTTGGAAATGAGGATCTTTCTTTTCTAACGAAAGTGATTTTGAAATCAAACCAAGATACTCAGTTGTATATCTTGTTAAGTTGTACAATTGGTGAAAGTTTGAACTTGCTGTGATCAACTCCCCTTGTAAGAAATCAACTCATTCATGGAGCTCCACAAGCTAAGTTACTACAGTACAGTTTTCGGAAATGAAGATCTTTCTTTTCTAATGAAAGTACACTAGAAATGAAATTAAGTTACTAAGTTGTGCATCTTTCTAGATTGTACAAGCGAGGAAAGTTTAATCTTGATGTGATCAATCCTGTTCGTAGGGAAGCAACTAGTTCAAGGAGCTCAATGAGCTTAGTTAGTGCAGTACAGTGTTTGGAAATGAAGAACTGTCTTTTCTAAAGAAAGTGCCTTATAAATGAAACCAACATACTAAGTTGTACATCTTGTTAGTTTGCACAGTTGGTGAAAGTTTCAACTTGCTGTGTTCAATCCTGTTCGTAAGAAGGCAACTGATTCGTGGAGTTCAACCGGCTTAGTTAGTACAGAACAGTTTTGGGAACGGAAGATATTCTTTTCTAACGAACGTACTTTAGGAATGAAAACAACATACTAAGTTGTACATCTTGTTAGATGTTATAACCGGTGAAAGTTTGAAGTTGCCGAGATAAACCGTCTTTGTAAGAAAGCGACTCACTCAAAGTGCCAAAGGAGCTTATTTAGTACAGTACACGTTTTGGAAATGAGGATCTTTCTTTTGTAACGAAAGTGAATTTGAAATCAAACCAAGATACTCACTTGTATATCTTGTTAAGTTGTACAATTCGTGAAAGTTTGAACTTGCTGTGATCAACTCCCCTTGTAAGAAATCAACTCATTCATGGAGCACCACAAGCTTAGTTAATACATTATAGTTTTCAGAAATGAAGATCTTTCTTTTCTAATGAAAGTACATTAGAAATGAAACAAAGTTACTAAGTTGTGCATCTTTCTAGATTGTACAAGCGAGGAAAGTTTAATCTTGATGTGATCAATGCTGTTCGTAGGGAAGCAACTCGTTCAAGGAGCTCAACGAGCTTAGTTAGTGCAGTACAGTGTTTGGAAATGAAGATCTTTCTTTTCTAATGAAAGTGACTTATAAATGAAACCAACATACTAAGTTGTACATCTTGTTAGTTTGCACAGTTGGTGAAAGTTTCAACTTGCTGTGTTCAATCCTGTTCGTAAGAAGGCAACTGATTCGTCGAGTTCAACCGGCTTAGTACAGAACAGTTTTGGGAACGGAAGATTTTCTTTTCTAACGAAAGTACTTTAGGAATGAAAACAACATACTAAGTTGTACATCTTGTTAGATGTTATAACCGGTGAAAGTTTGAAGTTGCCGAGATAAACCGTCTTTGTAAGAAAGCGACTCACTCAAAGTGCCAAAGGAGCTTATTTAGTACAGTACACGTTTTGGAAATGAGGATCTTTCTTTTCTAACGAAAGTGAATTTGAAATCAAACCAAGATACTCACTTGTATATCTTGTTAAGTTGTACAATTGGTGAAAGTTTGAACTTGCTGTGATCAACTCCCCTTGTAAGAAATCAACTCATTCATGGAGCGCCACAAGCTTAGTTAATACATTATAGTTTTCAGAAATGAAGATCTTTCTTTTCTAATGAAAGTACATTAGAAATGAAACGAAGTTACTAAGTTGTGCATCTTTCTAGATTGTACAAGCGAGGAAAGTTTAATCTTGATGTGATCAATCCTGTTCGTAGGGAAGCAACTCGTTCAAGGAGCTCAACGAGCTTAGTTAGTGCAGTACAGTGTTTGGAAATGAAGATCTTTCTTTTCTAATGAAAGTGCCTTATAAATGAAACCAACATACTAAGTTGTACATCTTGTTACATTGCACAGTTGGTGAAACTTTCAACTTGCTGTGTTCAATCCTGTTCATAAGAAGGCAACTGATTCGTGGAGTACAACCAGCTTATTTAGTACAGAACAGTTTTGGGAACGGAAGATTTTCTTTTCTAACGAAAGTACTTTAGGAAGTAAAACAAGATACTAAGTTGTACATCTTGTTAGATGTTATAACCGGTGAAAGTTTGAAGTTGCCGAGATAAACCGTCTTTGTAAGAAAGCGACTCACTCAAAGTGCCAAAGGAGCTTATTTAGTACAGTACACGTTTTGGAAATGAGGATCTTTCTTTTCTAACGAAAGTGAATTTTAAAACAAACCAAGATACTCACTTGTATATCTTGTTAAGTTGTACAATTGGTGAAAGTTTGAACTTGCTGTGATCAACTCCCCTTGTAAGAAATGAACTCATTCATGGAGCGCCACAATCTTAGTTAATACATCATAGTTTTCAGAAATGAAGATCTTTCTGTACTAATGAAAGTACATTAGAAATGAAACGAAGTTACTAAGTTGTGCATCTTTCTAGATTGTACAAGCGAGGAAAGTTTAATCTTGATGTGATCAATCCTATTCGTAGGGAAGCAACTCGTTCAAGGAGCTCAACGAGCTTAGTTAGTGCCGTACAGTGTTGGGAAATGAAGATCTTTCTTTTCTAATGAAAGTGCCTTATAAATGAAACCAACATACTAAGTTGTACATCTTGTTAGTTTGCACAGTTGGTGAAAGTTTCAACTTGCTGTGTTCAATCCTGTTCGTAAGAAGGCAACTGATTCGTGGAGTTCAACCGGCTTAGTTAGTACAGAACAGTTTTGGGAACGGAAGATTTTCTTTTCTAACGAAAGTACTTTAGGAATGAAAACAACATACTAAGTTGTACATCTTGTTAGATGTTATAACCGGTGATAGTTTGAAGTTGCCGTGATAAACCGTCTTTGTAAGAAAGCGACTCACTCAAAGTGCCAAAGTAGCTTATTTAGTACAGTACACGTTTTGGAAATGAGGATCTTTCTTTTCTAACGAAAGTGAATTTGAAATCAAACCAAGATACTCACTTGTATATCTTGTTAAGTTGTACAATTGGTGAAAGTTTGAACTTGCTGTGATCAACTCCTTGTAAGAAATCAACTCATTCATGGAGCGCCACAAGCTTAGTTAATACATTATAGTTTTCAGAAATGAAGATCTTTCTTTTCTAATGAAAGTACATTAGAAATGAAACGAAGTTACTAAGTTGTGCATCTTTCTAGATTGTACAAGCGAGGAAAGTTTAATCTTGATGTGATCAATCCTGTTCGTAGGGAAGCAACTCGTTCAAGGAGCTCAACGAGCTTAGTTAGTGCAGTACAGTGTTTGGAATGAAGATCTTTCTTTTCTAATGAAAGTGCCTTATAAATGAAACCAACATACTAAGTTGTACATCTTGTTAGTTTGCACAGTTGGTGAAAGTTTCAACTTGCTGTGTTCAATCCTCTTCGTAAGAAGGCAACTGATTCGTGGAGTACAACCAGCTTATTTAGTACAGAACAGTTTTGGGAACGGAAGATTTTCTTTTCTAACGAAAGTACTTTAGGAAGTAAAACAAGATACTAAGTTGTACATCTTGTTAGGTGTTATAACCGGTGAAAGTTTGAAGTTGCCGAGATAAACCGTCTTTGTAAGAAAGCGACTCACTCAAAGTGCCAAAGGAGCTTATTTAGTACAGTACACGTTTTGGAAATGAGGATCTTTCTTTTCTAACGAAAGTGAATTTTAAAACAAACCAAGATAC
This sequence comes from Orientallactaga sibirica, assembly GCA_036365145.1. Classification (NCBI taxonomy): domain Eukaryota; kingdom Metazoa; phylum Chordata; class Mammalia; order Rodentia; family Dipodidae; genus Orientallactaga; species Orientallactaga sibirica. The sequence continues at coordinate 108,659 of JAEOAD010002040.1, forward strand.
TCACTTGTATATCTTGTTAAGTTGTACAATTGGTGAAAGTTTGAACTTGCTGTGATCAACTCCCCTTGTAAGAAATGAACTCATTCATGGAGCGCCACAATCTTAGTTAATACATCATAGTTTTCAGAAATGAAGATCTTTCTGTACTAATGAAAGTACATTAGAAATGAAACGAAGTTACTAAGTTGTGCATCTTTCTAGATTGTACAAGCGAGGAAAGTTTAATCTTGATGTGATCAATCCTATTCGTAGGGAAGCAACTCGTTCAAGGAGCTCAACGAGCTTAGTTAGTGCCGTACAGTGTTTGGAAATGAAGATCTTTCTTTTCTAATGAAAGTGCCTTATAAATGAAACCAACATACTAAGTTGTACATCTTGTTAGTTTGCACAGTTGGTGAAAGTTTCAACTTGCTGTGTTCAATCCTGTTCGTAAGAAGGCAACTGATTCGTGGAGTTCAACCGGCTTAGTTAGTACAGAACAGTTTTGGGAACGGAAGATTTTCTTTTCTAACGAAAGTACTTTAGGAATGAAAACAACATACTAAGTTGTACATCTTGTTAGATGTTATAACCGGTGATAGTTTGAAGTTGCCGTGATAAACCGTCTTTGTAAGAAAGCGACTCACTCAAAGTGCCAAAGTAGCTTATTTAGTACAGTACACGTTTTGGAAATGAGGATCTTTCTTTTCTAACGAAAGTGAATTTGAAATCAAACCAAGATACTCACTTGTATATCTTGTTAAGTTGTACAATTGGTGAAAGTTTGAACTTGCTGTGATCAACTCCCCTTGTAAGAAATCAACTCATTCATGGAGCTTCACAAGCTAAGTTAATACAGTACAGTTTTCGGAAATGAAGATGTTTCCTTTCTAATGAAATACATTAGAAATGAAACGAAGTTACTAAGTTGTGCATCTTTCTAGATTGTACAAGCGAGGAAAGTTTAATCTTGATGTGATCAATCCTGTTCGTAGGGAAGCAACTCGTTCAAGGAGCTCAACGAGCTTAGTTAGTGCAGTACAGTGTTTGGAAATGAAGATCTTTCTTTTCTAATGAAATTGCCTTATAAATGAAACCAACATACTAAGTTGTACATCTTGTTAGTTTGCACAGTTGGTGAAAGTTTCAACTTGCTGTGTTCAATCCTGTTCGTAAGAAGGCAAGTGATTCGTGGAGTACAACCGGCTTAGTTAGTACAGAACAGTTTTGGGAACGGAAGATTTTCTTTTCTAACGAAAGTACTTTAGGAATGAAAACAACATACTAAGTTGTACATCTTGTTAGATGTTATAACCGGGGAACGTTTGAAGTTGCCGAGATAAACCGTCTTTGTAATAAAGCGACTCACTCAAAGTGCCAAAGGACCTTATTTAGTACAGTACACGTTTTGGAAATGAGGATCTTTCTTTTCTAACGAAAGTGAATTTGAAATCAAACTAAGATACTCACTTGTATATCTTGTTAAGTTGTACAATTGGTGAAAGTTTGAACTTGCTGTGATCAACTCCCCTTGTAAGAAATCAACTCATTCATGGAGCTCCACAAGCTAAGTTAATACAGTACAGTTTTCGGAAATGAAGATCTTTCTTTTCTAATGAAAGTACACTAGAAATGAAACGAAGTTACTAAGTTGTGCATCTTTCTAGATTGTACATGCGAGGAAAGTTTAATCTTGATGTGATCAATCCTGTTCGTAGGGAAGCAACTCGTTCAAGGAGCTCAACAAGCTTAGTTAGTGCAGTACAGTGTTTGGAAATGAAGATCTTTCTTTTCTAATGAAAGTGCCTTATAAATGAAACCAACATACTAAGTTGTTCATCTTGTTAGTTTGCACAGTTGGTGAAAGTTTCAACTTGCTGTGTTCAATCCTGTTCGTAAGAAGGCAACTGATTCGTGGAGTACAACCAGCTTAGTTAGTACAGAACAGTTTTGGGAACGGAAGATTTTCTTTTATAACGAAAGTACTTTAGGAATGAAAACAACATACTATGTTGTACATCTTGTTAGATGTTATAACCGGTGAAAGTTTGAAGTTGCCGAGATAAACCGTCTTTGTAAGAAAGCGACTCACTCAAAGTGCCAAAGGAGCTTATTTAGTACAGTACACGTTTTGGAAATGAGCATCTTTCTTTTCTAACGAAAGTGAATTTGAAATCAAACCAAGATACTCACTTGTATATCTTGTTAAGTTGTACAATTGGTGAACGTTTGAACTTGCTGTGATCAACTCCCCTTGTAAGAAATCAACTCATTCATGGAGCGCAACAAGCTTAGTTAATACATTATAGTTTTCAGAAATGAAGATCTTTCTTTTCTAATGAAAGTACATTAGAAATGAAACGAAGTTACTAAGTTGTGCATCTTTCTAGATTGTACAAGCGAGGAAAGTTTAATCTTGATGTGATCATTCCTGTTCGTAGGGAAGCAACTCGTTCAAGGAGCTCAACGAGCTTAGTTAGTGCAGTACAGTGTTTGGAAATGAAGATCTTTCTTTTCTAATGAAAGTGCCTTATAAATGAAACCAACATACTAAGTTGTACATCTTGTGAGTTTGCAGAGTTGGTGAAAGTTTCAACTTGCTGTGTTCAATCCTGTTCGTAAGAAGGCAACTGATTCGTGGAGTTCAACCGGCTTAGTTAGTGCAGAACAGTTTTGGGAACGGAAGATTTTCTTTTCTAACGAAAGTACTTTAGGAATGAAAACAACATACTAAGTTGTACATCTTGTTAGATGTTATAACCGGTGAAAGTTTGAAGTTGCCGAGATAAACCGTCTTTGTAAGAAAGCGACTCACTCAAAGTGCCAAAGGAGCTTATTTAGTACAGTACACATTTTGGAAATGAGGATCTTTCTTTTCTAACGTAAGTGATTTTGAAATCAAACCAAGATACTCAGTTGTATATCTTGTTAAGTTGTACAATTGGTGAAAGTTTGAACTTACTGTGATCAACTACCCTTGTAAGAAATCAACTCATTCATGGAGCGCCACAAGCTTAGTTAATACATTATAGTTTTCAGAAATGAATATCTTTCTTTTCTAATGAAAGTACACTAGAAATGAAACGAAGTTACTAAGTTGTGCATCTTTCTAGATTGTACAAGCGAGGAACGTTTAATCTTGATGTGATCAATCCTGTTCGTAAGGAAGAAACTCGTTCAAGGAGTTCAACGAGTTTAGTTAGTGCAGTACACTGTTTGGAAATGAATATCTTTCTTTTCTAATGAAAGTGCCTTATAAATGAAACCAACATACTAAGTTGCACATCTTGTTAGTTTGTACAATTGGTGAAAGTTTCAACTTGCTGTGTTCAATCCTGTTCGTAAGAAGGCAGCTGATTCGTGGAGTTCAACCGGCTTAGTTAGTACAGAACAGTTTTGGGAACGGGAGATTTTCTTTTCTAACGAAAGTACTTTAGGAATGAAAACAACATACTAAGTTGTACATCTTGTTAGATGTTATAATCGGTGAAAGTTTGAAGTTGCCGACAGAAACCGTCTGTGTAAGAAAGCGGCTCACTCAAAGTGCCAAAGGAGCTTATTTAGTACAGTACAGGATTTGGTAATGAGGATCTTTCTTTTCTAACGAAAGTGAATTTGAAATCAAACCAAGATACTCAGTTGTATATCTTGTTAAGTTGTACAATTGGTGAAAGTTTGAACTGGCTGTGATCAACTCCCCTTGTAAGAAATCACCTCATTCATGGAGCTCCACAAGCTTAGTTAATACATTATAGTTTTCGGAAATGAAGATCTTTCTTTTCTAATGAAAGTACACTAGAAATGAAACGAAGTTACTAAGTTGTGCATCTTTCTAGATTGTACAAGCGAGGAAAGTTTAATCTTGATGTGATCAATCCTGTTCGTCGGGAAGCGACTCGTTCAAGGAGCTCAACGAGCTTAGTTAGTGCCGTACAGTTTTTGAAAATGAAGATCTTTCTTTTCTAATGAAAGTGCCTTATAAATGAAACCAACATACTCAGTTGTACATCTTGTTAGTTTGTACAATTGGTGAAAGTTTCAACTTGCTGTGTTCAATCCTGTTCGTAAGAAGGCAACTGATTCGTGGAGTTCAACCGGCTTAGTTAGTACAGAACAGTTTTGGGAACGGAAGATCTTCTTTTCTAACGCAAGTACTTTAGGAAGGAAAACAACATACTAAGTTGTACATCTTGTTAGATGTTATAACCGTGAAAGTTTGAAGTTGCCGTGATAATCCGTCTTTGTAAGAAAGCGACTCACTCAAAGTGCCAAAGGAGCTTATTTAGTATGCAGTACAGGTTTTGGAAATGAGGATCTTTCTTTTCTAACGAAAGTGAATTTGAAATCAAACCAAGATACTCAGTTGTATATCTTGTTAAGTTGTACAATTGGTGAAAGTTTGAACTTGCTGTGATCAACTCCCCTTGTAAGAAATCAACTCATTGATGGAGCGCCACAAGCTTAGTTAATACATTATAGTTTTCAGAAATGAAGATCTTTCTTTTCTAATGAAAGTACACTAGAAATGAAACGAAGTTACTACGTTGTGCATCTTTCTAGATTGTACAAGCGAGGAAAGTTTAATCTTGATGTGATCAATCCTGTTCGTAGGGAAGCAACTCGTTCAAGGAGCTCAACGAGCTTAGTTAGTGCAGTACAGTGTTTGGAAATGAAGATCTTTCTTTTCTAATGAAAGTGCCTTATAAATGAAACCAACATACTAAGTTGTACATCTTGTCAGTTTGTACAATTGGTGAAAGTTTCAACTTGCTGTGTTCAATCCTGTTCGTAAGAAGGCAACTGATTCGTGGAGTTCAACCGGCTTAGTTAGTACAGAACAGTTTTGGGAACGGAAGATCTTCTTTTCTAATGAAAGTACTTTAGGAAGGAAAACAACATACTAAGTTGTACATCTTGTTAGATGTTATAACCGGTGAAAGTTTGAAGTTGCCGAAATAAACCGTCTTTGTAAGAAAGCAACTCACTCAAAGTGCCAAAGGAGCTTATTTAGTACAGTACAGGCTTTGGAAATGAGGATCTTTCTTTTCTAAGGAAAGTGAATTTGAAATCAAACCAAGATACTCACTTGTATATCTTGTTAAGTTGTACAATTGGTGAAAGTTTGAACTTGCTGTGATCAACTCCCCTTGTAAGAAATCAACTCATTCATGGAGCGCCACAAGCTTAGTTAATACATTATAGTTTTCAGAAATGAAGATCTTTCTTTTCTAATGAAAGTACATTAGAAATGAAACGAAGTTACTAAGTTGTGCATCTTTCTAGATTGTACAAGCGAGGAAAGTTTAATCTTGATGTGATCAATCCTGTTCGTAGGGAAGCAACTCGTTCAAGGAGCTCAACGAGCTTAGTTAGTGCAGTACAGTGTTTGGAAATGAAGATCTTTCTTTTCTAATGAAAGTGCCTTATAAATGAAACCAACATACTCAGTTGTACATCTTGTTAGTTTGTACAATTGGTGAAAGTTTCAACTTGCTGTGTTCAATCCTGTTCGTAAGAAGGCAACTGATTCGTGGAGTTCAACCGGCTTAGTTAGTACAGAACAGTTTTGGGAACGGAAGATTTTCTTTTCTAACGAAAGTACTTTAGGAATGAAAACAACATACTAAGTTGTACATCTTGTTAGATGTTATAACCGGTGAAAGTTTGAAGTTGCCAAGATAAACTGTCTTTGTAAGAAAGCGACTCACTCAAAGTGCCAAAGGAGCTTATTTAGTACAGTACAGGTTTTGGAAATGAGCATCTTTCTTTTCTAACGAAAGTGATTTTGAAATCAAACCAAGATACTCAGTTGTATATCTTGTTACGTTGTACAATTGGTGAAAGTTTGAACTTGCTGTGATCAACTCCCCTTGTAAGAAATCAACTCATTCAGGGAGCGCCACAAGCTTAGTTAATACATTATAGTTTTCGGAAATGAAGATCTATCTTTTCTAATGAAAGTACACTAGAAATGAAACGAAGTTACTAAGTTGTGCATATTTCTAGATTGTACAAGCAAGGAAAGTTTAATCTTGATGTGATCAATCCTGTTCGTAGGGAAGCAACTCGTTGAAGGAGCTCAACGAGCTTAGTTAGTGCAGTACAGTGTTTGGAAATGAAGATCTTTCTTTTCTAATGAAAGTACATTACAAATGAAACGAAGTTACTAAGTTGTGCATCTTTCTAGATTGTACACGCAAGGAAAGTTTAATCTTGATGTGATCAATCCTGTTCGTAGGGAAGCAACTCGTTCAAGGAGCTCAACGAGCTTAGTTAGTGCAGTACAGTGTTTGGAAATGAAGATCTTTCTTTTCTAATGAAAGTGCCTTATAAATGAAACCAACATACTAAGTTGTACATCTTTTTAGTTTGTACAATTGGTGAAAGTTTCAACTTGCTGTGTTCAATCCTGTTCGTAAGAAGGCAACTGATTCGTGGAGTTCAACCAGCTTAGTTAGTACAAAACAGTTTTGGGAACGGAAGATCTTTTCTAACGAAAGTACTTTAGGAATGAAAACAACATACTAAGTTGTACATCTTGTTAGATGTTATAACCGGTGAAAGTTTGAAGTTGCCGAGATAAACCGTCTTTGTAAGAAAGCGACTCACTCAAAGTGCCAAAGGAGCTTATTTAGTACAGTACAGGTTTTGGAAATGAGCATCTTTCTTTTCTAACGAAAGTGAATTTGAAATCAAACCAAGATACTCAGTTGTATATCTTGTTAAGTTGTACAATTGGTGAAAGTTTGAACTTGCTGTGATCAACTCCCCTTGTAAGAAATCACCTCATTCATGGAGCTCCACAAGCTAAGTTAATACAGTACAGTTTTCGGAAATGAAGATCTTTCTTTGCTAATGAATGTACACTAGAAATGAAACGAAGTTACTAAGTTGTGCATCTTTCTAGATTGTACAAGCGAGGAAAGTTTAATCTTGATGTGATCAATCATGTTCGTAGGGAAGCAACTCGTTCAAGGAGCTCAACAAGCTTAGTTAGTGCAGTACAGTGTTTGGAAATGAAGATCTTCCTTTTCTAATGAAAGTACATTAGAAATGAAACAAAGTTACTAAGTTGTGCATCTTTCTAGATTTTACAAGCGAGGAAAGTTTAATCTTGATGTGATCAATCCTGTTCGTAGGGAAGCAACTCGTTCAAGGAGCTCAACGAGCTTAGTTAGTGCAGTACAGTGTTTGGAAATGAAGATCTTTCTTTTCTAATGAAAGTGCCTTATAAATGAAACCAACATACTAAGTTGTACATCTTGTTAGTTTGTACAATTGGTGAAAGTTTCAACTTGCTGTGTTCAATCCTGTTCGTAAGAAGGCAACTGATTCGTGGAGTTCAACCGGCTTAGTTAGTACAGAACAGTTTTGGGAACGGAAGATCTTCTTTTCTAACGAAAGTACTTTAGGAATGAAAACAATATACTACGTTGTATATCTTGTTAGATGTTATAACTGGTGAAAGTTTGAAGTTGCCGAGATAAACCGTCTTTGTAAGAAAGCGACTCACTCAAAGTGCCAAAGGAGCTTATTTAGTACAGTACAGGTTTTGGAAATGAGCAACTTTCTTTTCTAACGAAAGTGAATTTGAAATCAAACCAAGATACTCAGTTGTATATCTTGTTAAGTTGTACAATTGGTGAAAGTTTGAACTTGCTGTGATCACTCCCCTTGTAAGAAATCAACTCATTCATGGAGCGCCACAAGCTTAGTTAATACATTATAGTTTTCAGAAATGAAGATCTTTCTTTTCTAATGAAAGTACATTAGAAATGAAACGAAGTTACTAAGTTGTGCATCTTTCTAGATTGTACAAGCGAGGAAAGTTTAATCTTGATGTGATCAATCCTGTTCGTCGGGAAGCAACTCGTTCAAGGAGCTCAACGAGCTTAGTTAGTGCCGTACAGTTTTTGAAAATGAAGATCTTTCTTTTCTAATGAAAGTGCCTTATAAATGAAACCAACATACTCAGTTGTACATCTTGTTAGTTTGTACAATTGGTGAAAGTTTCAACTTGCTGTGTTCAATCCTGTTCGTAAGAAGGCAACTGATTCGTGGAGTTCAACCGGCTTAGTTAGTACAGAACAGTTTTGGGAACGGAAGATCTTCTTTTCTAACGCAAGTACTTTAGGAAGGAAAACAACATACTAAGTTGTACAACTTGTTAGATGTTATAACCGGTGAAAGTTTGAAGTTGCCGTGATAATCCGTCTTTGTAAGAAAGCGACTCACTCAAAGTGCCAAAGGAGCTTATTTAGTACGGTACAGGTTTTGGAAATGAGGATCTTTCTTTTCTAACGAAAGTGAATTTGAAATCAAACCAAGATACTCAGTTGTATATCTTGTTAAGTTGTACAATTGGTGAAAGTTTGAACTTGCTGTGATCAACTCCCCTTGTAAGAAATCAACTCATTGATGGAGCGCCACAAGCTTAGTTAATACATTATAGTTTTCAGAAATGAAGATCTTTCTTTTCTAATGAAAGTACACTAGAAATGAAACGAAGTTACTACGTTGTGCATCTTTCTAGATTGTACAAGCGAGGAAAGTTTAATCTTGATGTGATCAATCCTGTTCGTAGGGAAGCAACTCGTTCAAGGAGCTCAACGAGCTTAGTTAGTGCAGTACAGTGTTTGGAAATGAAGATCTTTCTTTTCTAATGAAAGTGCCTTATAAATGAAACCAACATACTAAGTTGTACATCTTGTCAGTTTGTACAATTGGTGAAAGTTTCAACTTGCTGTGTTCAATCCTGTTCGTAAGAAGGCAACTGATTCGTGGAGTTCAACCGGCTTAGTTAGTACAGAACAGTTTTGGGAACGGAAGATCTTCTTTTCTAATGAAAGTACTTTAGGAAGGAAAACAACATACTAAGTTGTACATCTTGTTAGATGCTATAACCGGTGAAAGTTTGAAGTTGCCGAAATAAACCGTCTTTGTAAGAAAGCGACTCACTCAAAGTGCCAAAGGAGCTTATTTAGTACAGTACAGGCTTTGGAAATGAGGATCTTTCTTTTCTAAGGAAAGTGAATTTGAAATCAAACCAAGATACTCACTTGTATATCTTGTTAAGTTGTACAATTGGTGAAAGTTTGAACTTGCTGTGATCAACTCCCCTTGTAAGAAATCAACTCATTCATGGAGCGCCACAAGCTTAGTTAATACATTATAGTTTTCAGAAATGAAGATCTTTCTTTTCTAATGAAAGTACATTAGAAATGAAACGAAGTTACTAAGTTGTGCATCTTTCTAGATTGTACAAGCGAGGAAAGTTTAATCTTGATGTGATCAATCCTGTTCGTAGGAAGCAACTCGTTCAAGGAGCTCAACGAGCTTAGTTAGTGCAGTACAGTGTTTGGAAATGAAGATCTTTCTTTTCTAATGAAAGTGCCTTATAAATGAAACCAACATACTCAGTTGTACATCTTGTTAGTTTGTACAATTGGTGAAAGTTTCAACTTGCTGTGTTCAATCCTGTTCGTAAGAAGGCAACTGATTCGTCGAGTTCAACCGGCTTAGTTAGTACAGAACAGTTTTGGGAACGGAAGATTTTCTTTTCTAACGAAAGTACTTTAGGAATGAAAACAACATACTAAGTTGTACATCTTGTTAGATGTTATAACCGGTGAAAGTTTGAAGTTGCCAAGATAAACTGTCTTTGTAAGAAAGCGACTCACTCAAAGTGCCAAAGGAGCTTATTTAGTACAGTACAGGTTTTGGAAATGAGCATCTTTCTTTTCTAACGAAAGTGATTTTGAAATCAAACCAAGATACTCAGTTGTATATCTTGTTACGTTGTACAATTGGTGAAAGTTTGAACTTGCTGTGATCAACTCCCCTTGTAAGAAATCAACTCATTCATGGAGCGCCACAAGCTTAGTTAATACATTATAGTTTTCGGAAATGAAGATCTATCTTTTCTAATGAAAGTACACTAGAAATGAAACGAAGTTACTAAGTTGTGCATATTTCTAGATTGTACAAGCGAGGAAAGTTTAATCTTGATGTGATCAATCCTGTTCGTAGGGAAGCAACTCGTTGAAGGAGCTCAACGAGCTTAGTTAGTGCAGTACAGTGTTTGGAAATGAAGATCTTTCTTTTCTAATGAAAGTACATTACAAATGAAACGAAGTTACTAAGTTGTGCATCTTTCTAGATTGTACAAGCAAGGAAAGTTTAATCTTGATGTGATCAATCCTGTTCGTAGGGAAGCAACTCGTTCAAGGAGCTCAACGAGCTTAGTTAGTGCAGTACAGTGTTTGGAAATGAAGATCTTTCTTTTCTAATGAAAGTGCCTTATAAATGAAACCAACATACTAAGTTGTACATCTTGTTAGTTTGTACAATTGGTGAAAGTTTCAACCTGCTGTGTTCAATCCTGTTCGTAAGAAGGCAACTGATTCGTGGAGTTCAACCAGCTTAGTTAGTACAGAACAGTTTTGGGAACGGAAGATCTTCTTTTCTAACGAAAGTACTTTAGGAGTGAAAACAACATACTAAGTTGTACATCTTGTTAGATGTTATAACCGGTGAAAGTTTGAAGTTGCCGAGATAAACCGTCTTTGTAAGAAAGCGACTCACTCAAAGTGCCAAAGGAGCTTATTTAGTACAGTACAGGTTTTGGAAATGAGCATCTTTCTTTTCTAACGAAAGTGAATTTGAAATCAAACCAAGATACTCAGTTGTATATCTTGTTAAGTTGTACAATTGGTGAAAGTTTGAACTTGCTGTGATCAACTCCCTTGTAAGAAATCAACTCATTCATGGAGCGCCACAAGCTTAGTTAATACATTATAGTTTTTCAGAAATGAAGATCTTTCTTTTCTAATGAAAGTACATTAGAAATGAAACGAAGTTACTAAGTTGTGCATCTTTCTAGATTGTACAAGCGAGGAAAGTTTAATCTTGATGTGATCAATCCTGTTCGTAGGGAAGCAACTCGTTCAAGGAGCTCAACGAGCTTAGTTAGTGCAGTACATTGTTTGGAAATGAAGATCTTTCTTTTCTAATGAAAGTGCCTTATAAATGAAACCAACATACTAAGTTGTACATCTTGTTAGTTTGCACAGTTGGTGAAAGTTTCAACTTGCTGTGTTCAATCCTGTTTCGTAAGAAGGCAACTGATTCGTGGAGTTCAACGGCTTAGTTAGTACAGAACAGTTTTGGGAACGGAAAATTTTCTTTTCTAACGAAAGTACTTAAGAATGAAAACAACATACTAAGTTGTACATCTTGTTAGATGTTATAACCGGTGAAAGTTTGAAGTTGCTGAGATAAACCGTCTTGGTAAGCGACTCACTCAAAGTGCCAAAGGAGCTTATTTTGTACAGTACAGGTTTTGGAAATGAGCATCTTTCTTTTCTAACGAAAGTGATTTTGAAATCAAACCAAGATACTCAGTTGTATATCTTGTTAAGTTGTACAATTGGTGAAAGTTTGAACTTGCTGTGATCAACTCCCCTTGTAAGAAATCAACTCATTCATGGAGCGCCACAAGCTTAGTTAATACATTATAGTTTTCGGAAATGAAGATCTTTCTTTTCTAATGAAAGTACACTAAAATGAAACGAAGTTACTAAGTTGTGCATATTTCTAGATTGTACAAGCGAGGAAAGTTTAATCTTGATGTGATCAATCCTGTTCGTAGGGAATCAACTCGTTGAAAGAGCTCAACGAGCTTAGTTAGTGCAGTACAGTGTTTGGAAATGAAGATCTTTCTTTTCTAATGAAAGTACATTAGAAATGAAACGAAGTTACTAAGTTGTGCATCTTTCTAGATTGTACAAGCAAGGAAAGTTTAATCTTGATGTGATCAATCCTGTTCGTAGGGAAGCAACTCGTTCAAGGAGCTCAACGAGCTTAGTTAGTGCAGTACAGTGTTTGGAAATGAAGATCTTTCTTTTCTAATGAAAGTGCCTTATAAATGAAAACAACATACTAAGTTGTACATCTTGTTAGTTTGTACAATTGGTGAAAGTTTCAACTTGCTGTGTTCAATCCTGTTCGTAAGAAGGCAACTGATTCGTGGAGTTCAACCAGCTTAGTTAGTACAGAACAGTTTTGGGAACGGAAGATCTTCTTTTCTAACGAAAGTACTTTAGGAATGAAAACAACATACTAAGTTGTACATCTTGTTAGATGTTATAACCGGTGAAAGTTTGAAGTTGCCGAGATAAACCGTCTTTGTAAGAAAGCGACTCACTCAAAGTGCCAAAGGAGCTTATTTAGTACAGTACAGGTTTTGGAAATGAGCATCTTTCTTTTCTAACGAAAGTGAATTTGAAATCAAACCAAGATACTCAGTTGTATATCTTGTTAAGTTGTACAATTGGTGAAAGTTTGAAATTGCTGTGATCAACTCCCCTTGTAAGAAATCACCTCATTCATGGAGCTCCACAAGCTAAGTTAATACAGTAAAGTTTTCGGAAATGAAGATCTTTCTTTTCTAATGAATGTACACTAGAAATGAAACGAAGTTACTAAGTTGTGCATCTTTCTAGATTGTACAAGCGAGGAAAGTTTAATCTTGATGTGATCAATCCTGTTCGTAGGGAAGCAACTCGTTCAAGGAGCTCAACGAGCTTAGTTAGTGCAGTACAGTTTTGGAAATGAAGATCTTTTCTTTTCTAATGAAAGTGCCTTATAAATGAAACCAACATACTAAGTTGTATATCTTGTTAGTTTGTACAATTGGTGAAAGTTTCAACTTGCTTTGTTCAATCCTGTTCCTAAGAAGGCAACTGATTCGTGGAGTTCAACCGGCTTAGTTAGTACAGAACAGTTTTGGGAACGGAAGATTTTCTTTCTAACGAAAGTACTTTAGGAATGAAAACAACATACTAAGTTGTACATCTTGTTAGATGTTATAACCGGTGAAAGTTTGAAGTTGCCGAGATAAACCGTCTTTGCAAGAAAGCGACTCACTCAAAGTGCCAAAGGAGTTTATTTAGTACAGTACACATTTTGGAAATGAGGATCTTTCTTTTCTAACGAAAGTGATTTTGAAATCAAACCAAGATACTCACTTGTATATCTTGTTAAGTTGTACAATTGGTGAAAGTTTGAACTTGCTGTGATCAACTCCCCTTGTAAGAAATCAACTCATTCATGGAGCTCCACAAGCTAAGTTAATACAGTACAGTTTTCGGAAATGAAGATCTTTCTTTTCTAATGAAAGTACACTAGAAATGAAACGAAGTTAATAAGTTGTGCAACTTTCTAGATTGTACAAGCGAGGAAAGTTTAATCTTGATGTGATCAATCCTGTTCGTAGGGAAGCAACTCGTTCAAAGAGCTCAACGAGCTTAGTTAGTGCCGTACACTTTTTGAAAATGAAGATCTTTCTTTTCTAATGAAAGTGCCTTATAAATGAAACCAACATACTCAGTTGTACATCTTGTTAGTTTGTACAATTGGTGAAAGTTTTCAACTTGCTGTGTTCAATCCTGTTCGTAAGAAGGCAACTGATTCGTGGAGTTCAACCGGCTTAGTTAGTACAGAACAGTTTTGGGAACGGAAGATTTTCTTTTCTAACGAAAGTACTTTAGGAATGAAAACAACATACTAAGTTGTACATCTTGTTAGGTGTTATAACCGGTGAAAGTTTGAAGTTGCCGTGATAATCCGTCTTTAAGAAAGCGACTCACTCAAAGTGCCAAAGGAGCTTATTTAGTACGGTACAGGTTTTGGAAATGAGGATCTTTCTTTTCTAACGAAAGTGAATTTGAAATCAAACCAAGATAATCAGTTGTATATCTTGTTAAGTTGTACAATTGGTGAAAGTTTGAACTTGCTGTGATCAACTCCTTGTAAGAAATCAACTCATTCATGGAGCTCCACAAGCTAAGTTAATACAGTACAGTTTTCGGAAATGAAGATCTTTCTTTTCTAATGAAAGTACACTAGAAATGAAACGAAGTTACTAAGTTGTGCATCTTTCTAGATTGTACAAGCGAGGAAAGTTTAATCTTGATGTGATCAGTCCTGTTTAAGGGAAGCAACTCGTTCAAGGAGTTCAACGAGCTTAGTTAGTGCAGTACACTGTTTGGAAATGAATATCTTACTTTTCTAATGAAAGTGCCTTATAAATGAAACCAACATACTAAGTTGCACATCTTGTTATTTTGTACAATTGGTGAAAGTTTCAACTTGCTGTGTTCAATCCTGTTCGTAAGAAGGCAACTGATTCGTGGAGTTCAACCAGTTTAGTTAGTACAGAACAGTTTTGGTAACGGAAGATTTTCTTTTCTAACGAAAGTACTTTAGGAATGAAAACAACATAATAAGTTGTACATCTTGTTAGATGTTATAACCGGTGAAAGTTTGAAGTTGCCGACATAAACCGTCTTTTAAGAAAGCGGCTCACTCAAAGTGCCAAAGGAGCTTATTTAGTACAGTACAGGATTTGGTAATGAGGATCTTTCTTTTCTAACGAAAGTGAATTTGAAATCAAACCAAGATACTCAGTTGTATATCTTGTTAAGTTGTACAATTGGTGAAAGTTTGAACTTGCTGTGATCAACTCCCCTTGTAAGAAATCAACTCATTCATGGAGCTCCACAAGCTTAGTTAATACATTATAGTTTTCAGAAATGAAGATCTTTCTTTTCTAATGAAAGTACACTAGAAATGAAACGAAGTTACTAAGTTGTGCATCTTTCTAGATTGTACAAGCGAGGAAAGTTTAATCTTGATGTGATCAATCCTGTTCGTAGGGAAGCAACTCGTCCAAGGAGCTCAACGAGCTTAGTTAGTGCAGTACAGTGTTTGGAAATGAAGATCTTTCTTTTCTAATGAAAGTACATTAGAAATGAAACGAAGTTACTAAGTTGTGCATCTTTCTAGATTGTACAAGCAAGGAAAGTTTAATCTTGATGTGATCAATCCTGTTCGTAGGGAAGCAACTCGTTCAAGGAGCTCAACGAGCTTAGTTAGTGCAGTACAGTGTTTGGAAATGAAGATCTTTCTTTTCTAATGAAAGTGCCTTATAAAGGAAACCAACATACTAAGGTGTACATCTTGTTAGTTTGTACAATTGGTGAAAGTTTCAACTTGCTGTGTTCAATCCTGTTCGTAAGAAGGCAACTGATTCGTGGAGTTCAACCAGCTCAGTTAGTACAGAACAGTTTTGGGAACGGAAGATCTTCTTTTCTAACGAAAGTACTTTAGGAATGAAAACAACATACTAAGTTGTACATCTTGTTAGATGTTATAACCGGTGAAAGTTTGAAGTTGCCGAGATAAACCGTCTTTGTAAGAAAGCGACTCACTCAAAGTGCCAAAGGAGCTTATTTAGTACAGTACAGGTTTTGGAAATGAGCATCTTTCTTTTCTAACGAAAGTGAATTTGAAATCAAACCAAGATACTCAGTTGTATATCTTGTTAAGTTGTACAATTGGTGAAAGTTTGAACTTGCTGTGATCAAATCCCCTTGTAAGAAATCAACTCATTCATGGAGCTCCACAAGCTAAGTTAATACAGTACAGTTTTTGGAAATGAAGATCTTTCTTTTCTAATGAATGTACACTAGAAATGAAACGAAGTTACTAAGTTGTGCATCTTTCTAGATTGTACAAGCGAGGAAAGTTTAATCTTTATGTGATCAATCCTGTTCGTAGGGAAGCAACTCGTTCAAGGAGCTCAACGAGCTTAGTTAGTGCAGTACAGTTTTTGGAAATGAAGATCTTTCTTTTCTAATGAAAGTGCCTTATAAATGAAACCAACATACTAAGTTGTATATCTTGTTAGTTTGTACAATTGGTGAAAGTTTCAACTTGCTGTGTTCAATCCTGTTCCTAAGAAGGCAACTGATTCGTGGAGTTCAACCAGCTTAGTTAGTACAGAACAGTTTTGGGAACGGAAGATCTTCTTTTCTAACGAAAGTACTTTAGGAATGAAAACAACATACTAAGTTGTACATCTTGTTAGATGTTATAACCGGTGAAAGTTTGAAGTTGCGAGATAAACCGTCTTTGTAAGAAAGCGACTCACTCAAAGTGCCAAAGGAGCTTATTTAGTACAGTACAGGTTTTGGAAATGAGCATCTTTCTTTTCTAACGAAAGTGAATTTGAAATCAAACCAAGATACTCAGTTGTATATCTTGATAAGTTGTACAATTGGTGAAAGTTTGAAATTGCTGTGATCAACTCCCCTTGTAAGAAATCACCTCATTCATGGAGCTCCACAAGCTAAGTTAATACAGTAAAGTTTTCGGAAATGAAGATCTTTCTTTTCTAATGAATGTACACTAGAAATGAAACGAAGTTACTAAGTTGTGCATCTTTCTAGATTGTACAAGCGAGGAAAGTTTAATCTTTATGTGATCAATCCTGTTCGTAGGGAAGCAACTCGTTCAAGGAGCTCAACGAGCTTAGTTAGTGCAGTACAGTTTTTGGAAATGAAGATCTTTCTTTTCTAATGAAAGTGCCTTATAAATGAAACCAACATACTAAGTTGTATATCTTGTTAGTTTGTACAATTGGTGAAAGTTTCAACTTGCTTTGTTCAATCCTGTTCCTAAGAAGGCAACTGATTCGTGGAGTTCAACCGGCTTAGTTAGTACAGAACAGTTTTGGGAACGGAAGATTTTCTTTTCTAACGAAAGTACTTTAGGAATGAAAACAACATACTAAGTTGTACATCTTGTTAGATGTTATAACCGGTGAAAGTTTGAAGTTGCCGAGATAAACCGTCTTTGCAAGAAAGCGACTCACTCAAAGTGCCAAAGGAGCTTATTTAGTACAGTACACATTTTGGAAATGAGGATCTTTCTTTTCTAACGAAAGTGATTTTGAAATCAAACCAAGATACTCAGTTGTATATCTTGTTAAGTTGTACAATTGGTGAAAGTTTGAACTTGCTGTGATCAACTCCCCTTGTAAGAAATCAACTCATTCATGGAGCTCCACAAGCTAAGTTAATACAGTACAGTTTTCGGAAATGAAGATCTTTCTTTTCTAATGAAAGTACACTAGAAATGAAACGAAGTTAATAAGTTGTGCAACTTTCTAGATTGTACAAGCGAGGAAAGTTTAATCTTGATGTGATCAATGCTGTTCGTAGGGAAGCAACTCGTTCAAAGAGCTCAACGAGCTTAGTTAGTGCCGTACACTTTTTGAAAATGAAGATCTTTCTTTTCTAATGAAAGTCCCTTATAAATGAAACCAAAATACTCAGTTGTACATCTTGTTAGTTTGTACAATTGGTGAAAGTTTCAACTTGCTGTGTTCAATCCTGTTCGTAAGAAGGCAACTGATTCGTGGAGTTCAACCGGCTTAGTTAGTACAGAACAGTTTTGGGAACGGAAGATTTTCTTTTCTAACGAAAGTACTTTAGGAATGAAAACAACATACTAAGTTGTACATCTTGTTAGATGTTATAACCGGTGAAAGTTTGAAGTTGCCGTGATAATCCGTCTTTGTAAGAAAGCGACTCACTCAAAGTGCCAAAGGAGCTTATTTAGTACGGTACAGGTTTTGGAAATGAGGATCTTTCTTTTCTAACGAAAGTGAATTTGAAATCAAACCAAGATAATCAGTTGTATATCTTGTTAAGTTGTACAATTGGTGAAAGTTTGAACTTGCTGTGATCAACTCCCCTTGTAAGAAATCAACTCATTCATGGAGCTCCACAAGCTAAGTTAATACAGTACAGTTTTCGGAAATGAAGATCTTTCTTTTCTAATGAAAGTACACTAGAAATGAAACGAAGTTACTAAGTTGTGCATCTTTCTAGATTGTACAAGCGAGGAAAGTTTAATCTTGATGTGATCAGTCCTGTTCGTAAGGAAGCAACTCGTTCAAGGAGTTCAACGAGCTTAGTTAGTGCAGTACACTGTTTGGAAATGAATATCTTACTTTTCTAATGAAAGTGCCTTATAAATGAAACCAACATACTAAGTTGCACATCTTGTTATTTTGTACAATTGGTGAAAGTTTCAACTTGCTGTGTTCAATCCTGTTTCGTAAGAAGGCAACTGATTCGTGGAGTTCAACCAGTTTAGTTAGTACAGAACAGTTTTGGTAACGGAAGATTTTCTTTTCTAACGAAAGTACTTTAGGAATGAAAACAACATAATAAGTTGTACATCTTGTCAGATGTTATAACCGGTGAAAGTTTGAAGTTGCCGACATAAACCGTCTTTGTAAGAAAGCGGCTCACTCAAAGTGCCAAAGGAGCTTATTTAGTACAGTACAGGATTTTGTAATGAGGATCTTTCTTTTCTAACGAAAGTGAATTTGAAATCAAACCAAGATACTCAGTTGTATATCTTGTTAAGTTGTACAATTGGTGAAAGTTTGAACTTGCTGTGATCAACTCCCTTGTAAGAAATCAACTCATTCATGGAGCTCCACAAGCTTAGTTAATACATTATAGTTTTCAGAAATGAAGATCTTTCTTTTCTAATGAAAGTACACTAGAAATGAAACGAAGTTACTAAGTTGTGCATCTTTCTAGATTGTACAAGCGAGGAAAGTTTAATCTTGATGTGATCAATCCTGTTCGTAGGGAAGCAACTCGTCCAAGGAGCTCAACGAGCTTAGTTAGTGCAGTACAGTGTTTGGAAATGAAGATCTTTCTTTTCTAATGAAAGTACATTAGAAATGAAACGAAGTTACTAAGTTGTGCATCTTTCTAGATTGTACAAGCAAGGAAAGTTTAATCTTGATGTGATCAATCCTGTTCGTAGGGAAGCAACTCGTTCAAGGAGCTCAACGAGCTTAGTTAGTGCAGTACAGTGTTTGGAAATGAAGATCTTTCTTTTCTAATGAAAGTGCCTTATAAAGGAAACCAACATACTAAGTTGTACATCTTGTTAGTTTGTACAATTGCTGAAAGTTTCAACTTGCTGTGTTCAATCCTGTTCGTAAGAAGGCAACTGATTCGTGGAGTTCAACCAGCTCAGTTAGTACAGAACAGTTTTGGGAACGGAAGATCTTCTTTTCTAACGAAAGTACTTTAGGAATGAAAACAACATACTAAGTTGTACATCTTGTTAGATGTTATAACCGGTGAAAGTTTGAAGTTGCCGAGATAAACCGTCTTTGTAAGAAAGCGACTCACTCAAAGTGCCAAAGGAGCTTATTTAGTACAGTACAGGTTTTGGAAATGAGCATCTTTCTTTTCTAACGAAAGTGAATTTGAAATCAAACCAAGATACTCAGTTGTATATCTTGTTAAGTTGTACAATTGGTGAAAGTTTGAACTTGCTGTGATCAACTCCCCTTGTAAGAAATCAACTCATTCATGGAGCTCCACAAGCTAAGTTAATACAGTACAGTTTTCGGAAATGAAGATCTTTCTTTTCTAATGAAAGTACACTAGAAATGAAACGAAGTTACTAAGTTGTGCAACTTTCTAGATTGTACAAGCGAGGAAAGTTTAATCTTGATGTGATCAATCCTGTTCGTAGGGAAGCAACTCGTTCAAGGAGCTCAACGAGCTTAGTTAGTGCCGTACACTTTTTGAAAATGAAGATCTTTCTTTTCTAATGAAAGTGCCTTATAAATGAAACCAACATACTCAGTTGTACATCTTGTTAGTTTGTACAATTGGTGAAAGTTTCAACTTGCTGTGTTCAATCCTGTTCCTAAGAAGGCAACTGATTCGTGGAGTTCAATCGGCTTAGTTAGTACAGAACAGTTTTGGGAACGGAAGATTTTCTTTTCTAACGAAAGTACTTTAGGAATGAAAACAACATACTAAGTTGTACATCTTGTTAGATGTTATAACCGGTGAAAGTTTGAAGTTGCCGACATAAACCGTCTTTGTAAGAAAGCGGCTCACTCAAAGTGCCAAAGGAGCTTATTTAGTACAGTACAGGATTTGATAATGAGGATCTTTCTTTTCTAACGAAAGTGAATTTGAAATCAAACCAAGATACTCAGTTGTATATCTTGTTAAGTTGTACAATTGGTGAAAGTTTGAACTTGCTGTGATCAACTCCCCTTGTAAGAAATCAACTCATTCATGGAGCTCCACAAGCTTAGTTAATACATTATAGTTTTCAGAAATGAAGATCTTTCTTTTCTAATGAAAGTACACTAGAAATGAAACGAAGTTACTAAGTTGTGCATCTTTCTAGATTGTACAAGCGAGGAAAGTTTAATCTTGATGTGATCAGTCCTGTTCGTAGGGAAGCAACTCGTTCAAGGAGCTCAACGAGCTTAGTTAGCGCAGTACAGTGTTTGGAAATGAAGATCTTTCTTTTCTAATGAAAGTGCCTTATAAATGAAACCAACATACTAAGTTGTACATCTTGTTAGTTTGTACAATTGGTGAAAGTTTCAACTTGCTGTGTTCAATCCTGTTCGTAAGAAGGCAACTGATTCATGGAGTTCAACCAGCTTAGTTAGTACAGAACAGTTTTGGGAACGGAAAATTTTATTTTCTAACGAAAGTACTTTAGGAATGAAAACAACATACTAAGTTGTACATCTTGTTAGATGTTATAACCGGTGAAAGTTTGAAGTTGCCGAGATAAACCGTCTTTGTAAGAAAGTGACTCACTCAAAGTGCCAAAGGAGCTTAAGTAGTACAGTACAGGTTTTGGAAATGAGCATCTTTTTTTTCTAACGAAAGTGATTTTGAAATCAAACCAAGATACTCAGTTGTATATCTTGTTAAGTTGTACAATTGGTGAAAGTTTGAACATGCTGTGATCAACTCCCCTTGTAAGAAATCAACTCATTCATGGAGCGCCACAAGCTTAGTTAAGACATTATAGTTTTCGGAAATGAAGATCTTTCTTTTCTAATGAAAGTACATTAGAAATGAAACGAAGTTACTACCTTGTGCATCTTTCTAGATTGTACAAGCGAGGAAAGTTTAATCTTGATGTGATCAGTCCTGTTCGTAGGGAAGCAACTCGTTCAAGGAGCTCAACGAGCTTAGTTAGTGCAGTACAGTGTTTGGAAATGAAGATCTTTCTTTTCTAATGAAAGTGCCTTATAAATGAAACCAACATACTAAGTTGTACATCTTGTTAGTTTGTACAATTGGTGAAAGTTTCAACTTGCTGTGTTCAATCCTGTTCGTAAGAAGGCAACTGATTCATGGAGTTCAACCAGCTTAGTTAGTACAGAACAGTTTTGGGAACGGAAGATCTTCTTTTCTAACGAAAGTACTTTAGGAATGAAAACAACATACTAAGTTGTACATCTTGTTAGATGTTATAACCGGTGAAAGTTTGAAGTTGCCGAGATAAAACGTCTTTGTAAGAAAGCGACTCACTCAAAGTGCCAAAGGAGCTTATTTAGTACAGTACAGGTTTTGGAAATGAGCATCTTTCTTTTCTAACGAAAGTGAATTTGAAATCAAACCAAGATACTCAGTTGTATATCTTGTTAAGTTGTACAATTGGTGAAAGTTTGAACTTGCTGTGATCAACTCCCCTTGTAAGAAATCACCTCATTCATGGAGCTCCACAAGCTAAGTTAATACAGTACAGTTTTCGGAAATGAAGATCTTTCTTTTCTAATGAAAGTACACTAGAAATGAAACGAAGTTACTAAGTTGTTCATCTTTCTAGATTGTACAAGCGAGGAAAGTTTAATCTTGATGTGATCAATCCTGTTCGTAGGGAAGCAACTCGTTCAAGGAGCTCAATGAGCTTAGTTAGTGCCGTACAGTTTTTGGAAATGAAGATCTTTCTTTTCTAATGAAAGTGCCTTATAAATGAAACAAACATACTAAGTTGTACATCTTGTTAGATGTTATAACTGGTGAAAGTTTGAAGTTGCCGAGATAAACCGTCTTTGTAAGAAAGCGACTCACTCAAAGTGCCAAAGGAGCTTATTTAGTACAGTACAGGTTTTGGAAATGAGCATCTTTCTTTTCTAACGAAAGTGATTTTGAAATCAAACCAAGATACTCAGTTGTATATCTTGTTAACTTGTACAATTGGTGAAAGTTTGAACTTGCTGTGATCAACTCCCCTTGTAAGAAATCAACTCATTCATGGAGCTCCACAAGCTTAGTTAATACATTATAGTTTTCAGAAATGAAGATCTTTCTTTTCTAATGAAAGTACACTAGAAATGAAATGAAGTTACTAAGTTGTGCATCTTTCTAGATTGTACAAGCGAGGAAAGTTTAATCTTGATGTGATCAATCCTGTTCGTAGGGAAGCAACTCGTCCAAGGAGCTCAACGAGCTTAGTTAGTGCAGTACAGTGTTTGGAAATGAAGATCTTTCTTTTCTAATGAAAGTACATTAGAAATGAAACGAAGTTACTAAGTTGTGCATCTTTCTAGATTGTACAAGCAAGGAAAGTTTAATCTTGATGTGATCAATCCTGTTCGTAGGGAACCAACTCGTTCAAGGAGCTCAACGAGCTTAGTTAGTGCAGTACAGTGTTTGGAAATGAAGATCTTTCTTTTCTAATGAAAGTGCCTTATAAAGGAAACCAACATACTAAGTTGTACATCTTGTTAGTTTGTACAATTGCTGAAAGTTTCAACTTGCTGTGTTCAATCCTGTTCGTAAGAAGGCAACTGATTCGTGGAGTTCAACCGGCTTAGTTAGTACAGAACAGTTTTGGGAACGGAAGATTTTCTTTTCTAACGAAAGTACTTTAGGAATGAAAACAACATAATAAGTTGTACATCTTGTTAGATGTTATAACCGGTGAAAGTTTGAAGTTGCCGAGATAAACCGTCTTTGTAAGAAAGCGACTCACTCAAAGTGCCAAAGGAGCTTATTTAGTACAGTACACATTTTGGAAATGAGGATCTTTCTTTTCTAACGAAAGTGATTTTGAAATCAAACCAAGATACTCAGTTGTATATCTTGTTAAGTTGTACAATTGGTGAAAGTTTGAACTTGCTGTGATCAACTCCTTGTAAGAAATCAACTCATTCATGGAGCTCCACAAGCTAAGTTAATACAGTACAGTTTTCGGAAATGAAGATCTTTCTTTTCTAATGAAAGTACACTAGAAATGAAACGAAGTTACTAAGTTGTGCAACTTTCTAGATTGTACAAGCGAGGAAAGTTTAATCTTGATGTGATCAATCCTGTTCGTAGGGAAGCAACTCGTTCAAGGAGCTCAACGAGCTTAGTTAGTGCCGTACACTTTTTGAAAATGAAGATCTTTCTTTTCTAATGAAAGTGCCTTATAAATGAAACCAACATACTCAGTTGTACATCTTGTTAGTTTGTACAATTGGTGAAAGTTTCAACTTGCTGTGTTCAATCCTGTTCGTAAGAAGGCAACTGATTCGTGGAGTTCAATCGGCTTAGTTAGTACAGAACAGTTTTGGGAACGGAAGATTTTCTTTTCTAACGAAAGTATTTTAGGAATGAAAACAACATACTAAGTTGTACATCTTGTTACATGTTATAACCGGTGAAAGTTTGAAGTTGCCGTAATAATCCGTCTTTGTAAGAAAGTGACTCACTCAAAGTGCCAAAGGAGCTTATTTAGTACGGTACAGGTTTTGGAAATGAGGATCTTTCTTTTCTAACGAAAGTGAATTTGAAATCAAACCAAGATACTCAGTTGTATATCTTGTTAAGTTGTACAATTGGTGAAAGTTTGAACTTGCTGTGATCAACTCCCCTTGTAAGAAATCAACTCATTCATGGAGCTCCACAAGCTAAGTTAATACAGTACAGTTTTCGGAAATGAAGATCTTTCTTTTCTAATGAAAGTACACTAGAAATGAAACGAAGTTAATAAGTTGTGCAACTTTCTAGATTGTACAAGCGAGGAAAGTTTAATCTTGATGTGATCAATGCTGTTCGTAGGGAAGCAACTCGTTCAAAGAGCTCAACGAGCTTAGTTAGTGCCGTACACTTTTTGAAAATGAAGATCTTTCTTTTCTAATGAAAGTCCCTTATAAATGAAACCAACATACTCAGTTGTACATCTTGTTAGTTTGTACAATTGGTGAAAGTTTCAACTTGCTGTGTTCAATCCTGTTCGTAAGAAGGCAACTGATTCGTGGAGTTCAACCAGTTTAGTTAGTACAGAACAGTTTTGGGAACGGAAGATTTTCTTTTCTAACGAAAGTACTTTAGGAATGAAAACAACATACTAAGTTGTACATCTTGTTAGATGTTATAACCGGTGAAAGTTTGAAGTTGCCGTGATAATCCGTCTTTGTAAGAAAGCGACTCACTCAAAGTGCCAAAGGAGCTTATTTAGTACAGTACAGGTTTTGAAATGAGGATCTTTCTTTTCTAACGAAAGTGAATTTGAAATCAAACCAAGATAATCAGTTGTATATCTTGTTAAGTTGTACAATTGGTGAAAGTTTGAACTTGCTGTGATCAACTCCCCTTGTAAGAAATCAACTCATTCATGGAGCTCCACAAGCTAAGTTAATACAGTACAGTTTTGGAAATGAAGATCTTTCTTTTCTAATGAAAGTACACTAGAAATGAAACGAAGTTACTAAGTTGTGCATCTTTCTAGATTGTACAAGCGAGGAAAGTTTAATCTTGATGTGATCAGTCCTGTTCGTAAGGAAGCAACTCGTTCAAGGAGTTCAACGAGCTTAGTTAGTGCAGTACACTGTTTGGAAATGAATATCTTACTTTTCTAATGAAAGTGCCTTATAAATGAAACCAACATACTAAGTTGCACATCTTGTTATTTTGTACAATTGGTGAAAGTTTCAACTTGCTGTGTTCAATCCTGTTCGTAAGAAGGCAACTGATTCGTGGAGTTCAACCAGTTTAGTTAGTACAGAACAGTTTTGGTAACGGAAGATTTTCTTTTCTAACGAAAGTACTTTAGGAATGAAAACAACATAATAAGTTGTACATCTTGTCAGATGTTATAACCGGTGAAAGTTTGAAGTTGCCGACATAAACCGTCTTTGTAAGAAAGCGGCTCACTCAAAGTGCCAAAGGAGCTTATTTAGTACAGTACAGGATTTGGTAATGAGGATCTTTCTTTTCTAACGAAAGTGAATTTGAAATCAAACCAAGATACTCAGTTGTATATCTTGTTAAGTTGTACAATTGGTGAAAGTTTGAACTTGCTGTGATCAACTCCCCTTGTAAGAAATCAACTCATTCATGGAGCTCCACAAGCTTAGTTAATACATTATAGTTTTCAGAAATGAAGATCTTTCTTTTCTAATGAAAGTACACTAGAAATGAAACGAAGTTACTAAGTTGTGCATCTTTCTAGATTGTACAAGCGAGGAAAGTTTAATCTTGATGTGATCAATCCTGTTCGTAGGGAAGCAACTCGTCCAAGGAGCTCTTGAGCTTAGTTAGTGCAGTACAGTGTTTGGAAATGAAGATCTTTCTTTTCTAATGAAAGTACATTAGAAATGAAACAGAAGTTACTAAGTTGTGCATCTTTCTAGATTGTACAAGCAAAGGAAAGTTTAATCTTGATGTGATCAATCCTGTTTAGGGAAAACTCGTTCAAGGAGCTCAACGAGCTTAGTTAGTGCAGTACAGTGTTTGGAAATGAAGATCTTTCTTTTCTAATGAAAGTGCCTTATAAAGGAAACCAACATACTAAGTTGTACATCTTGTTAGTTTGTACAATTGCTGAAAGTTTCAACTTGCTGTGTTCAATCCTGTTCGTAAGAAGGCAACTGATTCGTGGAGTTCAACCAGCTCAGTTAGTACAGAACAGTTTTGGGAACGGAAGATCTTCTTTTCTAACGAAAGTACTTTAGGAATGAAAACAACATACTAAGTTGTACATCTTGTTAGATGTTATAACCGGTGAAAGTTTGAAGTTGCCGAGATAAACCGTCTTTGTAAGAAAGCGACTCACTCAAAGTGCCAAAGGAGCTTATTTAGTACAGTACAGGTTTTGGAAATGAGCATCTTTCTTTTCTAACGAAAGTGAATTTGAAATCAAACCAAGATACTCAGTTGTATATCTTGTTAAGTTGTACAATTGGTGAAAGTTTGAACTTGCTGTGATCAACTCCCTTGTAAGAAATCAACTCATTCATGGAGCTCCACAAGCTAAGTTAATACAGTACAGTTTTGAAATGAAGATCTTTCTTTTCTAATGAAAGTACACTAGAAATGAAACGAAGTTACTAAGTTGTGCAACTTTCTAGATTGTACAAGCGAGGAAAGTTTAATCTTGATGTGATCAATCCTGTTCGTAAGGAAGCAACTTCGTTCAAGGAGCTCAACGAGCTTAGTTAGTGCAGTACACTTTTTGAAAATGAAGATCTTTCTTTTCTAATGAAAGTGCCTTATAAATGAAACCAACATACTCAGTTGTACATCTTGTTAGTTTGTACAATTGGTGAAAGTTTCAACTTGCTGTGTGTTCAATCCTGTTCCTAAGAAGGCAACTGATTCGTGGAGTTCAATCAGCTTAGTTAGTACAGAACAGTTTTGGGAACGGAAGATTTTCTTTTCTAACGAAAGTACTTTAGGAATGAAAACAACATACTAAGTTGTACATCTTGTTAGATGTTATAACCGGTGAAAGTTTGAAGTTGCCGACATAAACCGTCTTTGTAAGAAAGCGGCTCACTCAAAGTGCCAAAGGAGCTTATTTAGTACAGTACAGGATTTGATAATGAGGATCTTTCTTTTCTAACGAAAGTGAATTTGAAATCAAACCAAGATACTCAGTTGTATATCTTGTTAAGTTGTACAATTGGTGAAAGTTTGAACTTGCTGTGATCAACTCCCTTGTAAGAAATCAACTCATTCATGGAGCTCCACAAGCTTAGTTAATACATTATAGTTTTCAGAAATGAAGATCTTTCTTTTCTAATGAAAGTACACTAGAAATGAAACGAAGTTACTAAGTTGTGCATCTTTCTAGATTGTACAAGCGAGGAAAGTTTAATCTTGATGTGATCAATCCTGTTCGTAGGGAAGCAACTCGTTCAAGGAGCTCAACGAGCTTAGTTAGCGCAGTACAGTGTTTGGAAATGAAGATCTTTCTTTTCTAATGAAAGTGCCTTATAAATGAAACCAACATACTAAGTTGTAAATCTTGTTAGTTTGTACAATTGGTGAAAGTTTCAACTTGCTGTGTTCAATCCTGTTCGTAAGAAGGCAACTGATTCGTGGAGTTCGACCGGCTTATTTAGTACAGAACAGTTTTGGGAACGGAAGATTTTCTTTTCTAACGAAAGTACTTTAGGAATGAAAACAACATACTAAGTTGTACATCTTGTTAGATGTTATAACCGGTGAAAGTTTGAAGTTGCCGAGATAAACCGTCTTTGTAAGAAAGCCGCTCACTCAAAGTGCCAAAGGAGCTTATTTAGTACAGTACAGGTTTTGGAAATGAGCACCTTTCTTTTCTAACGAAAGTGATTTTGAAATCAAACCAAGATACTCTGTTGTATAACTTGTTAAGTTGTACAATTGGTGAAAGTTTGAACTCGCTGTGATCAACTCCCCTTGTAAGAAATCAACTCATTCATGGAGCTCCACAAGCTACGTTAATACAGTACAGTTTTCGGGAATGAAGATCTTTCTTTTCTAATGAAAGTACATTAGAAATGAAACGAAGTTACTAAGTTGTGCATCTTTCTAGATTGTACAAGCGAGGAAAGTTTAATCTTGATGTGATCAATCCTGTTCGTAAGAAAGCAACTCGTTCAAGGAGCTCAACGAGCTTAGTTAGTGCAGTACACTGTTTGGAAATGAATATCTTTCTTTTCTAATGAAAGTGCCTTATAAATGAAACCAACATACTAAGTTGCACATCTTGTTAGTTTGTACAATTGGTGAAAGTTTCAACTTGCTGTGTTCAATCCTGTTCGTAAGAAGGCAACTGATTCGTGGAGTTCAACCAGCTTAGTTAGTACAGAACAGTTTTGGGATTGGAAGATCTTCTTTTCTAACGAAAGTACTTTAGGAATGAAAACAACATACTAAGTTGTACATCTTGTTAGATGTTATAACCGGTGAAAGATTGAAGTTGCCGACATAAACCGTCTTTGTAAGAAAGCGACTCACTCAAAGTGCAAAAGGAGCTTATTTAGTACAGTACAGGTTTTGGAAATGAGCATCTTTCTTTTCTAACGAAAGTGATTTTAAAATCAAACCAAGATACTCAGTTGTATATCTTGTTAAGTTGTACAATTGGTGAAAGTTTGAACTTGCTGTGATCATCTCCCCTTGTAAGAAATCAACTCATTCATGGAGCGCCACAAGCTTAGTTAATACATTATAGTTTTCAGAAATGAAGATCTTTCTTTTTTAATGAAAGTACATTAGAAATGAAACGAAGTTACTACGTTGTGCATCTTTCTAGATTGTACAAGCGAGGAAAGTTTAATCTTGATGTGATCAATCCTGTTCGTAGGGAAGCAACTCGTTCAAGGAGCTCAACGAGCTTAGTTAGTGCAGTACAGTGTTTGGAAATGAAGATCTTTCTTTTCTAATGAAAGTGCCTTATAAATGAAACCAACATACTAAGTTGTACATCTTGTCAGTTTGCACAGTTGGTGAAAGTTTCAACTTGCTGTGTTCAATCCTGTTCGTAAGAAGGCAACTGATTCGTGGAGTTCAACCGGCTTAGTTAGTACAGAACAGTTTTGGGAACGGAAGATTTTCTTTTCTAACGAAAGTACTTTAGGAATGAAAACAACATACTAAGTTGTACATCTTGTTAGATGTTATAACCGGTGAAAGTTTGAAGTTGCCGAGATAAACCGTCTTGTAAGAAAGCGACTCATTCAAAGTGCCAAAGGAGCTTATTTAGTACAGTACACGTTTTGGAAATGAGGATCTTTCTTTTCTAACGAAAGTGATTTTGAAATCAAACCAAGATACTCAGTTGTATATCTTGTTAAGTTGTACAATTGGTGAAAGTTTGAACTTGCTGTGATCAACTCCCCTTGTAAGAAATCAACTCATTCATGGAGCTCCACAAGCTAAGTTAATACAGTACAGTTTTCGGAAATGAAGATCTTTCTTTTCTAATGAACGTACACTAGAAATGAAACGAAGTTACTAAGTTGTGCATCTTTCTAGATTGTACAAGCGAGGAAAGTTTAATCTTGATGTGATCAATCCTGTTCGTAAGGAAGCAACTCGTTCAAGGAGCTCAACGAGCTTAGTTAGTGCAGTACACTGTTTGGAATTGAATATCTTTCTTTTCTAATGAAAGTGCCTTATAAATGAAACCAACATACTAAGTTGCACATCTTGTTAGTTTGTACAATTGGTGAAAGTTTCAACTTGCTGTGTTCAATCCTGTTCGTAAGAAGGCAACTGATTCGTGGAGTACAACCAGGTTAGTTAGTACAGAACAGTTTTGGGAATGGAAGATTTTCTTTTCTAACGAAAGTACTTTAGGAATGAAAAAAGAATACTAAGTTGTACATCTTGTTAGATGTTATAACCGGAGAAAGTTTGAAGTTGCCGAGATAAACCGCGTCTTTAAGAAAGCGACTCATTCAAAGTGCCAAAGGAGCTTATTTAGTACAGTACTGGTTTTGGAAATGAGGATCTTTCTTTTCTAACGAAAGTGATTTTGAAATCAAACCAAGATACTCAGTTGTATATCTTGTTAAGTTTTACAATTTGTGAAAGTTTGAACTTGCTGTGATCAACTCCCCTTGTAAGAAATCAACTCATTCATGGAGCTCCACAAGCTAAGTTAATACAGTACAGTTTTCGGAAATGAAGATCTTTCTTTTCTAATGAACGTACACTAGAAATGAAACGAAGTTACTAAGTTGTGCATCTTTCTAGATTGTACAAGCGAGGAAAGTTTAATCTTGATGTGATCAATCCTGTTCATAGGGAAGCAACTTCGTTCAAGGAGCTCAACGAGCTTAGTTAGTGCAGTACACTGTTTGGAATTGAATATCTTTCTTTTCTAATGAAAGTGCCTTATAAATGAAACCAACATACTAAGTTTCACATCTTGTTAGTTTGTACAATTGGTGAAAGTTTCAACTTGCTGTGTTCAATCCTGTTCGTAAGAAGGCAACTGATTCGTGGAGTACAACCAGGTTAGTTAGTACAGAACAGTTTTGGGAACGGAAGATTTTCTTTTCTAACGAAAGTACTTTAGGAATGAAAACAACATACTAAGTTGTACATCTTGTTAGATGTTATAACCGGAGAAAGTTTGAAGTTGCCGAGATAAACCGTCTTTGTAAGAAAGCGACTCATTCAAAGTGCCAAAGGAGCTTATTTAGTACAGTACACGTTTTGGAAATGAGGATCTTTCTTTTCTAACGAAAGTGATTTTGAAATCATACCAAGATACTCAGTTGTATATCTTGTTAAGTTGTACAATTGGTGAAAGTTTGAAATTGCTGTGATCAACTCCCCTTGTAAGAAATCAACTCATTCATGGAGCTCCACAAGCTAAGTTAATACAGTACAGTTTTCGGAAATGAAGATCTTTCTTTTCTAATGAAAGTACACTAGAAATGAAACGAAGTTACTAAGTTGTGCATCTTTCTAGATTGTACAAGCGAGGAAAGTTTAATCTTGATGTGATCAATCCTGTTCGTAGGGAAGGAAATCGTTCAAGGAGCTCAACGAGCTTAGTTAGTGCCGTACAGTGTTTGGAAATGTAGATCTTTCTTTTCTAATGAAAGTGCCTTATAAATGAAACCAACATACTAAGTTGTAAATCTTGTTAGTTTGTACAATTGGTGAAAGTTTCAACTTGCTGTGTTCAATCCTGTTCGTAAGAAGGCAACTGATTCGTGGAGTTCGACCGGCTTAGTTAGTACAGAACAGTTTTGGGAACGGAAGATTTTCTTTTCTATCGAAAGTACTTTAGGAATGAAAACAACATACTAAGTTGTACATCTTGTTAGATGTTATAACCGGAGAAAGTTTGAAGTTGCCGAGATAAACCGTCTTTGTAAGAAAGCGACTCATTCAAAGTGCCAAAGGAGCTTATTTAGTACAGTACACGTTTTGGAAATGAGGATCTTTCTTTTCTAACGAAAGTGATTTTGAAATCATACCAAGATACTCAGTTGTATATCTTGTTAAGTTGTACAATTGGTGAAAGTTTGAACTTGCTGTGATCAACTCCCCTTGTAAGAAATCAACTCATTCATGGAGATCCACAAGCTAAGTTAATACAGTACAGTTTTCGGGAATGAAGATCTTTCTTTTTTAACGAACGTACACTAGAAATGAAAGGAAGTTACTAAGTTGTGCATGTTTCTAGATTGTACAAGCGAGGAAAGTTTAATCTTGATGTGATCAATCCTGTTCGTAGGGAAGCAACTCGTTCAAGGAGCTCAACGAGCTTAGTTAGTGCAGTACAGTGTTTGGAAATGAAGATCTTTCTTTTCTAATGAAAGTGCCTTATAAATGAAACCAACATACTAAGTTGTACATCTTGTTAGTTTGCACAGTTGGTGAAAGTTTCAACTTGCTGTGTTCAATCCTGTTCGTAAGAAGGCAACTGATTCGTGGAGTTCAACCTGCTTAGTTAGTACAGAACAGTTTTGGGAACGGAAGATTTTCTTTTCTAACGAAAGTACTTTAGGAATGAAAACAACATACTAAGTTGTACATCTTGTTAGATGTTATAACGGTGAAAGTTTGAAGTTGCCGAGATAAACCGTCTTTGTAAGAAAGCGACTCACTCAAAGTGCCAAAGGAGCTTATTTAGTACAGTACACGTTTTGAAATGAGGATCTTTCTTTTCTAACGAAAGTGATTTTGAAACCAAACCAAGATACTCAGTTGTATATCTTGTTAAGTTGTACAATTGGTGAAAGTTTGAACTTGCTGTGATCAACTCCCCTTGTAAGAAATCAACTCATTCATGGAGCTCCACAAGCTAAGTTAATTCAGTACAGTTTTTCGGAAATGAAGATCTTTCTTTTCTAATGAAAGTACACTAGAAATGAAACGAAGTTACTAAGTTGTGCATCCTTCGAGATTGTACAAGCGAGGAAAGTTTAATCTTGATGTGATCAATCCTGTTCGTAAGGAAGCAACTCGTTCAAGGAGCTCAACGAGCTTAGTTAGTGCAGTACAGTGTTTGGAAATGAAGATCTTTCTTTTCTAATGGAAGTGCCTTATAAATGAAACCAACATACTAAGTTGTACATCTTGTCAGTTTGCACAGTTGGTGAAAGTTTCAACTTGCTGTGTTCAATCCTGTTCGTAAGAAGGCAACTGATTCGTGGAGTTCAACCGGCTTAGTTAGTACAGAACAGTTTTGGGAACGGAAGATTTTCTTTTCTAACGAAAGTACTTTAGGAATGAAAACAACATACTAAGTTGCACATCTTGTTAGATGTTATAACCGGTGAAAGTTTGAAGTTGCTGACATAAACCGTCTTTGTAAGAAAGCGACTCACTCAAAGTGCCAAAGGAGCTTATTTAGTACAGTACAGGTTTTGGAAATGAGCATCTTTCTTTTCTAACGAAAGTGATTTTAAAATCAAACCAAGATACTCAGTTGTATATCTTGTTAAGTTGTACAATTGGTGAAAGTTTGAACTTGCTGTGATCAACTCCCCTTGTAAGAAATCAACTCATTCATGGAGCTCCACAAGCTAAGTTAATACAGTACAGTTTTCAGAAATGAAGATCTTTCTTTTTTAATGAAAGTACATTAGAAATGAAACGAAGTTACTACGTTGTGCATCTTTCTAGATTGTACAAGCGAGGAAAGTTTAATCTTGATGTGATCAATCCTGTTCGTAGGGAAGGAACTCGTTCAAGGAGCTCAACGAGCTTAGTTAGTGCCGTACAGTGTTTGGAAATGTAGATCTTTCTTTTCTAATGAAAGTGCCTTATAAAGGAAACCAACATACTAAGTTGTAAATCTTGTTAGTTTGTACAATTGGTGAAAGTTTCAACTTGCTGTGTTCAATCCTGTTCGTAAGAAGGCAACTGATTCGTGGAGTTCAACCTGCTTAGTTAGTACAGAACAGTTTTGGGAATGGAAGATTTTCTTTTCTAACGAAAGTACTTTAGGAATGAAAACAACATACTAAGTTGTACATCTTGTTAGATGTTATAACCGGTGAAAGTTTGAAGTTGCCGAGATAAACCGTCTTTGTAAGAAAGCGACTCACTCAAAGTGACAAAGGAGCTTATTTAGTACAGTACACGTTTTGGAAATGAGGATCTTTCTTTTCTAACGAAAGTGATTTTGAAATCAAACCAAGATACTCAGTTGTATATCTTGTTAAGTTGTACAATTGGTGAAAGTTTGAACTTGCTGTGATCAACTCCCTTGTAAGAAATCAACTCATTCATGGAGCTCCACAAGCTTAGTTAATACATTATAGTTTTCAGAAATGAAGATCTTTCTTTTCTAATGAAAGTACATTAGAAATGAAACGAAGTTACTAAGTTGTGCATCTTTCCAGATTGTACAAGCGAGGAAAGTTTAATCTTGATGTGATCAATCCTGTTCGTAGGGAAGCAACTCGTTCAAGGAGCTCAACGAGCTTAGTTAGTGCAGTACAGTGTTTGGAAATGAAGATCTTTCTTTTCTAATGAAAGTGCCTTATAAATGAAACCAACATACTAAGTTGTACATCTTGTTAGTTTGTACAGTTAGTGAAAGTTTCAACTTGCTGTGTTCAATCCTGTTCGTAAGAAGGCAACTGATTCGTGGAGTTCAACCGGCTTAGTTAGTACAGAACAGTTTTGGGAACGGAAGATTTTCTTTTCTAACGAAAGTACTTTAGGAATGAAAACAACATAATATGTTGTACATCTTGTTAGATGTTATAACTGGTGAAAGTTTGAAGTTGCCGAGATAAACCGTCTTTGTAAGAAAGCTCACTCTCAAAGTGCCAAAGGAGCTTATTTAGTACAGTACAGGTTTTGGAAATGAGCATCTTTCTTTACTAACGAAAG
Source organism: Orientallactaga sibirica (assembly GCA_036365145.1). NCBI lineage: Eukaryota > Metazoa > Chordata > Mammalia > Rodentia > Dipodidae > Orientallactaga > Orientallactaga sibirica. The sequence continues at coordinate 142,408 of JAEOAD010002040.1, forward strand.
TGATTTTGAAATCAAACCAAGATACTCAGTTGTATATCTTGTTAAGTTGTACAATTGGTGAAAGTTTGAACTTGCTGTGATCAACTCCTTGTAAGAAATCAACTCATTCATGGAGCTCCACAAGCTAAGTTAATACAGTACAGTTTTCGGAAATGAAGATCTTTCTTTTCTAATGAAAGTACACTAGAAATGAAACGAAGTTACTAAGTTGTGCATCTTTCTAGATTGTACAAGCGAGGAAAGTTTAATCTTGATGTGATCAATCATGTTCGTAGGAAGCAACTCGTTCAAGGAGCTCAACGAGCTTAGTTAGTGCAGTACAGTGTTTGGAAATGAAGATCTTTCTTTTCTAAGGAAAGTGCCTTATAAATGAAACCAACATACTAAGTTGTACATCTTGTTAGTTTGTACAATTGGTGAAAGTTTCAACTTGCTGTGTTCAAACCTGTTCGTAAGAAGGCAACTGATTAAGTGGAGTTCAACCGGCTTTGTTAGTACAGAACAGTTTTGGGATCGGAAGATTTTCTTTTTCTAACGAAAGTACTTTAGGAATGAAAACAACATACTAAGTTGTACATCTTGTTAGATGTTATAACCGGTGAAAGTTTGAAGTTGCCGAGATAAACCGTCTTTGTAAGAAAGCGACTCACTCAAAGTGCCAAAGGAGCTTATTTAGTACAGTACAGGTTTTGGAAATGAGCATCTTTCTTTTCTAACGAAAGTGATTTTGAAATCAAACCAAGATACTCAGTTGTATATCTTGTTAAGTTGTACAATTGGTGAAAGTTTGAACTTGCTGTGATCATCTCCCCTTGTAAGAAATCAACTCATTCATGGACCTCCACAAGCTAAGTTAATACAGTACAGTTTTCGGAAATGAAGATCTTTCTTTTCTAATGAAAGTACACTAGAAATGAAACGAAGTTAATAAGTTGTGCATCTTTCTAGATTGTACAAGCGAGGAAAGTTTAATCTTGATGTGATCAATCCTGTTCGTAGGGAAGCAAATCGTTCAAGGAGCTCAACGAGCTTAGTTACTGCCGTACAGTTTTTGGAAATGAAGATCTTTCTTTTCTAAGGAAAGTGCCTTATAAATGAAACCAACATACTAAGTTGTATATCTTGTTAGTTTGTACAATTGGTGAAAGTTTCAACTTGCTGTGTTCAATCCTGTTCGTAAGAAGGCAACTGATTCGTGGAGTTCAACCAGCTTAGTTAGTACAGAAAAGTTTTGGGAATGGGAGATTTTCTTTTCTAACGAAAGTACTTTAGGAATGAAAAGAACATACTAAGTTGTACATCTTGTTAGATGTTATAACCGGTGAACGTTTGAAGTTGCCGACATAAACCGTCTTTGTAAGAAAGCGGCTCACTCAAAGTGCCAAAGGAGCTTATTTAGTACAGTACTGGTTTTGGAAATGAGCATCTTTCTTTTCTAACGAAAGTGATTTTGAAATCAAACCAGGATACTCAGTTGTATATCTTGTTAAGTTGTACAATTGGTGAAAGTTTGAACTTGCTGTGATCAACTCCCCTTGTAAGAAATCAACTCATTCATGGAGCGCCACAAGCTTAGTTAATACATTATAGTTTTCAGAAATGAAGATCTTTCTTTTCTAATGAAAGTACATTAGAAATGAAACGAAGTTACTAAGTTGTGCATCTTTCTAGATTGTACAAGCGAGGAAAGTTTAATCTTGATGTGATCAATCCTGTTCATAGGGAAGCAACTCGTTCAAGGAGCTCAACGAGCTTAGTTAGTGCCGTACAGTGTTTGGAAATGAAGATCTTTCTTTTCTAAGGAAAGTGCCTTATAAATGAAACCAACATACTAAGTTGTACATCTTGTTAGTTTGTACAATTGGTGAAAGTTTCAACTTGGTGTGTTCAATCCTGTTCGTAAGAAGGCAACTGATTATTGGAGTTCAACCGGCTAGTTAGTACAGAACAGTTTTGGGAACGGAAGATTTTCTTTTCTAACGAAAGTACTTTAGGAATGAAAACAACATACTAAGTTGTACATCTTGTTAGATGTTATAACCGGTGAAAGTTTGATGTTGCCGAGATAAACCGTCTTTGTAAGAAAGCTCACTCACTCAAAGTGCCAAAGGAGCTTATTTAGTACAGTACTGGTTTTGGAAATGAGTATCTTTCTTTTCTAACGAAAGTGAATTTGAAATCAAACCAAGATACTCAGTTGTATATCTTGTTAAATTGTACAATTGGTGAAAGTTTGAACTTGCTGTGATCATCTCCCTTGTAAGAAATCAACTCATTCATGGACTCCACAAGCTAAGTTAATACAGTACAGTTTTCGAAATGAAGATCTTTCTTTTCTAATGAAAGTACACTAGAAATGAAACGAAGTTACTAAGTTGTGCATCTTTCTAGATTGTACAAGCGAGGAAAGTTTAATCTTGATGTGATCAATCCTGTTCGTAGGGAAGCAACTCGTTCAAGGAGCTCAAGGAGCTTAGTTAGTGCCGTACAGTTTTTGGAAATGAAGATCTTTCTTTTCTAATGAAAGTGCCTTATAAATGAAACCAACATACTAAGTTGTACATCTTGTTACTTTGCACAGTTGGTGAAAGTTTCAACTTGCTGTGTTCAATCCTGTTCGTAAGAAGGCAACTGATTCGTGGAGTTCAACCAGCTTATTTAGTACAGAACAGTTTTGGGAACGGAAGATCTTCTTTTCTAACGAAAGTACTTTAGGAATGAAAACAACATACTAAGTTGTACATCTTGTTAGATGTTATAACTGGTGAAAGTTTGACGTTGCCGAGATAAACCGTCTTTGTAAGAAAGCGACTCACTCAAAGTGCCAAAGGAGCTTATTTAGTACAGTACAGGTTTTGGAAATGAGCATCTTTCTTTTCTAACGAAAGTGATTTTGAAATCAAACCAGGATACTCAGTTGTATATCTTGTTAAGTTGTACAATTGGTGAAAGTTTGAACTTGTTGTGATCAACTCCCCTTGTAAGAAATCAACTCATTCATGGAGCTCCACAAGCTAAGTTAATACAGTACAGTTTTCGGAAATGAAGATCTTTCTTTTCTAATGAACGTACACTAGAAATGAAACGAAGTTACTAAGTTGTGCATCTTTCTAGATTGTACAAGCGAGGAAAGTTTAATCTTGATGTGATCAATCCTGATCGTAGGGAAGCAAATCGTTCAAGGAGCTCAACGAGCTTAGTTACTGCCGTACAGTTTTTGGAAATGAAGATCTTTCTTTTCTAAGGAATTTGCCTTATAAATGAAACCAACATACTAAGTTGTATATCTTGTTAGTTTGTACAATTGGTGAAAGTTTCAACTTGCTGTGTTCAATCCTGTTCGTAAGAAGGCAACTGATTCGTGGAGTTCAACCAGCTTAGTTAGTACAGAAAAGTTTTGGGAACGGGAGATTTTCTTTTCTAACGAAAGTACTTTAGGAATGAAAATAACATACTAAGTTGTACATCTTGTTAGATGTTATAACCTGGTGAAAGTTTGATGTTGCCGAGATAAACCGTCTTTGTAAGAAAGTGGCTCACTCAAAGTGCCAAAGGAGCTTATTTAGTACAGTACTGGTTTTGGAAATGAGCATCTTTCTTTTCTAACGAAAGTGATTTTTGAAATCAAACCAGGATACTCAGTTGTATATCTTGTTAAGTTGTACAATTGGTGAAAGTTTGAACTTGCTGTGATCAACTCCCCTTGTAAGAAATCAACTCATTCATGGAGCTCCACAAGCTAAGTTAATACATTACAGTTTTCAGAAATGAAGATCTTTCTTTTCTAATGAAAGTACATTAGAAATGAAACGAAGTTACTAAGTTGTGCATCTTTCTAGATTGTACAAGCGAGGAAAGTTTAATCTTGATGTGATCAATCCCTGTTCATAGGGAAGCAACTCGTTCAAGGAGCTCAACGAGCTTAGTTAGTGCCGTACAGTGTTTGGAAATGAAGATCTTTCTTTTCTAAGGAAAGTGCCTTATAAATGAAACCAACATACTAAGTTGTACATCTTGTTAGTTTGTACAATTGGTGAAAGTTTCAACTTGGTGTGTTCAATCCTGTTCGTAAGAAGGCAACTGATTCGTGGAGTTCAACCAGCTAGTTAGTACAGAACAGTTTTGGGAACGGAAGATTTTCTTTTCTAACGAAAGTACTTTAGGAATGAAAACAACATACTAAGTTGTACATCTTGTTAGATGTTATAACCGGTGAATGTTTGAAGTTGCCGAGATAAACCGTCTTTGTAAGAAAGCGACTCACTCAAAGTGCCAAAGGAGCTTATTTAGTACAGCACAGATTTTGGAAATGAGTATCTTTCTTTTCTAACGAAAGTGAATTTGAAATCAAACCAAGATACTCAGTTGTATATCTTGTCAAGTTGTACAATTGGTGTAAGTTTGAACTTGCTGTGATCATCTCCCCTTGTAAGAATTCAACTCATTCATGGACCTCCACAAGCTAAGTTAATACAGTACAGTTTTCGGAAATGAAGATCTTTCTTTTCTAATGAACGTACACTAGAAATGAAACGAAGTTACTAAGTTGTGCATCTTTCTAGATTGTACAAGCGAGGAAAGTTTAATCTTGATGTGATCAATCCTGTTCGTAGGGAAGCAACTCGTTCAAGGAGCTCAAGGAGCTTAGTTAGTGCCGTACAGTTTTTGGAAATGAAGATCTTTCTTTTCTAATGAAAGTGCCTTATAAATGAAACCAACATACTAAGTTGTACATCTTGTTACTTTGCACAGTTGGTGAAAGTTTCAACTTGCTGTGTTCAATCCTGTTCGTAAGAAGGCAACTGATTCGTGGAGTTCAACCAGCTTATTTAGTACAGAACAGTTTTGGGAACGGAAGATCTTCTTTTCTAACGAAAGTACTTTAGGAATGAAAACAACATACTAAGTTGTACATCTTGTTAGATGTTATAACTGGTGAAAGTTTGACGTTGCCGAGATAAACCGTCTTTGTAAGAAAGCGACTCACTCAAAGTGCCAAAGGAGCTTATTTAGTACAGTACAGGTTTTGGAAATGAGCATCTTTCTTTTCTAACGAAAGTGATTTTGAAATCAAACCAAGATACTCAGTTGTATATCTTGTTAAGTTGTACAATTGGTGAAAGTTTGAACTTGTTGTGATCAACTCCCCTTGTAAGAAATCAACTCATTCATATAGCTCCACAAGCTAAGTTAATACAGTACAGTTTTCGGAAATGAAGATCTTTCTTTTCTAATGAACGTACACTAGAAATGAAACGAAGTTACTAAGTTGTGCATCTTTCTAGATTGTACAAGCGAGGAAAGTTTAATCTTGATGTGATCAATCCTGTTTGTAGGGAAGCAACTCGTTCAAGGAGCTCAACGAGCTTAGTTAGTGCAGTACAGTGTTTGGAAATGAAGATCTTTCTTTTCTAATGAAAGTGCCTTATAAATGAAACCAACATACTAAGTTGTACATCTTGTTAGTTTGCACAGTTGGTGAAAGTTTCAACTTGCTGTGTTCAATCCTGTTCGTAAGAAGGCAACTGATTCGTGGAGTGCAACTGGCTTAGTTAGTACAGAACAGTTTTGGGAACGGAAGATTTTCTTTTCTAACGAAAGTACTTTAGGAATGAAAACAACATACTAAGTTGTACATCTTGTTAGATGTTATAACCGGTGAAAGTTTGAAGTTGCCGAGATAAACCGTCTTTGTAGGAAAGCGACTCACTCAAAGTGCCAAAGGAGATTATTTACTACAGTACACGTTTTGGAAATGAGGATCTTTCTTTTCTAACGTAAGTGATTTTGAAATCAAACCAAGATACTCAGTTGTATATCTTGTTAAGTTGTACAATTGGTGAAAGTTTGAACTGGCTGTGATCAACTCCCCTTGTAAGAAATCAACTCATTCATGGAGCTCCACAAGCTAAGTTAATACAGTACAGTTTTCGGAAATGAAGATCTTTCTTTTCTAATGAAAGTACACTAGAAATGAAACGAAGATACTAAGTTGTGCATCTTTCTAGATTGTACAAGCGAGGAAAGTTTAATCTTGATGTGATCAATCCTGTTCGTAGGGAAGCAACTCGTTCAAGGAGCTCATCGAGCTTAGTTAGTGCCGTACAGTGTTTGGAAATGAAGATCTTTCTTTTCTAAGGAAAGTGCCTTATAAATGAAACCAACATACTAAGTTGTACATCTTGTTACTTTGCACAGTTGGTGAAAGTTTCAACTTGCTGTGTTCAATCCTGTTCGTAAGAAGGCAACTGATTCGTGGAGTTCAACCAGCTTAGTTAGTACAGAACAGTTTTGGGAACGGAAGATCTTCTTTTCTAACGAAAGTACTTTAGGAATGAAAACAACATACTAAGTTGTACATCGTGTTAGATGTTATAACTGGTGAAAGTTTGAAGTTGCCGAGATAAACCGTCTTTGTCAGAAAGCGACTCACTCAAAGTGCCAAAGGAGCTTATTTAGTACAGTACAGGTTTTGGAAATGAGCATCTTTCTTTTCTAACGAAAGTGATTTTGAAATCAAACCAAGATACTCAGTTGTATATCTTGTCAAGTTGTACAAATGGTGAAAGTTTGAACTTGCTGTGATCAACTCCCCTTGTAAGAAATCAACTCATTCATGGAGCTCCACAAGCTAAGTTAAGACAGTACAGTTTTCGCAAATGAAGATATTTCTTTTCTAATGAACGTACACTAGAAATGAAATGAAGTTACTAATTTGTGCATCTTTCTAGATTGTACAAGCGAGGAAAGTTTAATCTTGATGTGATCAATCCTGTTCGTAGGGAAGCAACTCGTTCAAGGAGCTCAACGAGCTTAGTCAGTGCAGTACAGTGTTTGGAAATGAACATCTTTCTTTTCTAATGAAAGTGCCTTATAAATGAAACCAACATACTAAGTTGTACATCTTGTTAGTTTGCACAGTTGGTGAAAGTTTCAACTTGCTGTGTTCAATTCTGTTCGTAAAAAGGCAACTGATTCGTGGAGTTCAACCGGCTTAGTTAGTACAGAACAGTTTTGGGAACGGAAGATTTTCTTTTCTAACGAAAGTACTTTAGGAATGAAAACAACATACTATGTTGTACATCTTGTTAGATGTTATAACCGGTGAAAGTTTGAAGTTGCCGAGATAAACCGTCTTTGTAAGAAAGCGACTCACTCAAAGTGCCAAAGGAGCTTATTTAGTACAGTACAGGTTTTGGAAATGAGCATCTTTCTTTTCTAACGAAAGTGATTTTGAAATCAAACCAAGATACTCAGTTGTATATCTTTTTAAGTTGTACAATTGGTGAAAGTTTGAACTTGCTGTGATCAACTCCCCTTGTAAGAAATCAACTCATTCATGGAGCTCCACAAGCTAAGTTAATACAGTACAGTTTTCGGAAATGAAGATCTTTCTTTTCTAATGAACGTACACTGGAAATGAAACGAAGTTACTAAGTTGTGCATCTTTCTAGATTGTACAAGCGAGGAAAGTTTTATCTTGATGTGATCAATCCTGTTCGTAGGGAAGCAACTCGTTCAAGGAGCTCAACGAGCTTAGTTAGTGCCGTACAGTTTTTGGAAATGAAGATCTTTCTTTTCTAATGAAAGTGCCTTATCAATGAAACCAACATACTAAGTTGTACATCTTGTTACGTTGCACAGTTGGTGAAAGTTTCAACTTGTTGTTTTCAATCCTGTTCGTAAGAAGGCAAGTGATTCGTGGAGTTCAACCGGCTTAGTTAGTACAGAACAGTTTTGGGAACGGAAGATTTTCTTTTCTAACGAAAGTACTTTAGGAATGAAAACAACATACTATGTTGTACATCTTGTTAGATGTTATAACCGGTGAAAGTTTGAAGTTGCCGAGATAAACCGTCTTTGTAAGAAAGCGACTCACTCAAAGTGCCAAAGGAGCTTATTTAGTACAGTACAGGTTTTGGAAATGAGCATCTTTCTTTTCTAACGAAAGTGATTTTGAAATCAAACCAAGATACTCAGTTGTATATCTTGTTAAGTTGTACAACTGGTGAAAGTTTGAACTTGCTGTGATCAACTCCCCTTGTAAGAAATCAACTCATTCATGGAGCTCCACAAGCTAAGGTAATACAGTACAGTTTTCAGAAATGAAGATCTTTCTTTTCTAATGAACGTACACTAGAAATGAAATGAAGTTACTAAGTTGTGCATCTTTCTACATTGTACAAGCGAGGAAAGTTTAATCTTGATGTGATCAATCCTGTTCGTAGGGAAGCAACTCGTTCAAGGACCTCAACGAGCTTAGTTAGTGCAGTACAGTGTTTGGAAATGAAGATCTTTCTTTTCTAATGAAAGTGCCTTATAAATGAAACCAACATACTAAGTTGTACATCTTGTTAGTTTACACAGTTGGTGAAAGTTTCAACTTGCTGCATTCAATCCTGTTCGTAAGAAGGCAACTGATTCATGGAGTTCAACCGGCTTAGTTAGTACAGAACAGTTTTGGGAACGGAAGATTTTCTTTTCTAACGAAAGTACTTTAGGAATGAAAACAACATACTAAGTTGTACATCTTGTTAGATGTTATAACCGGTGAAAGTTTGAAGTTGCCGAGATAAACCGTCTTTGTAAGAAAGCGACTCACTCAAAGTGCCAAAGGAGCTTATTTAGTACAGTACACGTTTTGGAAATGAGGATCTTTCTTTTCTAACGAAAGTGATTTTGAAATCAAACCAGGATACTCAGTTGTATATCTTGTTAAGTTGTACAATTGGTAAAAGTTTGAACTGGCTGTGATCAACTCCCCTTGTAAGAAATCAACTCATTCATGGAGCTCCACAAGCTAAGTTAATACAGTACAGTTTTCGGAAATGAAGATCTTTCTTTTCTAATGAAAGTACACTAGAAATGAAACGAAGTTACTAAGTTGTGCATCTTTCTAGATTGTACAAGCGAGGAAAGTTTAATCTTGATGTGATCAATCCTGTTCGTAGGGAAGCAAATCGTTCAAGGAGCTCAACGAGCTTAGTTACTGCCGTACAGTTTTTGGAAATGAAGATCTTTCTTTTCTAAGGAAAGTGCCTTATAAATGAAACCAACATACTAAGTTGTATATCTTGTTAGTTTGTACAATTGGTGAAAGTTTCAACTTGCTGTGTTCAATCCTGTTCGTAAGAAGGCAACTGATTCGTGGAGTTCAACCAGCTTAGTTAGTACAGAAAAGTTTTGGGAACGGGAGATTTTCTTTTCTAACGAAAGTACTTTAGGAATGAAAAGAACATACTAAGTTGTACATCTTGTTCGATGTTATAACCGGTGAACGTTTGAAGTTGCCGACATAAACCGTCTTTGTAAGAAAGCGGCTCACTCAAAGTGCCAAAGGAGCTTATTTAGTACAGTACTGGTTTTGGAAATGAGCATCTTTCTTTTCTAACGAAAGTGATTTTGAAATCAAACCAGGATACTCACTTGTATATCTTGTTAAGTTGTACAATTGGTGAAAGTTTGAACTTGCTGTGATCAACTCCCCTTGTAAGAAATCAACTCATTCATGGAGCGCCACAAGCTTAGTTAATACATTATAGTTTTCAGAAATGAAGATCTTTCTTTTCTAATGAAAGTACATTAGAAATGAAACGAAGTTACTAAGTTGTGCATCTTTCTAGATTGTACAAGCGAGGAAAGTTTTATCTTGATGTGATCAATCCTGTTCGTAGGGAAGCAACTCGTTCAAGGAGCTCAACGAGCTTAGTTAGTGCCGTACAGTGTTTGGAAATGAAGATCTTTCTTTTCTAAGGAAAGTGCCTTATAAATGAAACCAACATACTAAGTTGTACATCTTGTTACTTTGTACAATTGGTGAAAGTTTCAACTTGGTGTGTTCAATCCTGTTCGTAAGAAGGCAACTGATTCGTGGAGTTCAACCGGCTAGTTAGTACAGAACAGTTTTGGAAACGGAAGATTTTCTTTTCTAACGAAAGTACTTTAGGAATGAAAACAACATACTAAGTTGTACATCTTGTTAGATGTTATAACCGGTGAAAGTTTGAAGTTGCCGAGATAAACCGTCTTTGTAAGAAAGCGACTCACTCAAAGTGCCAAAGGAGCTTATTTAGTACAGTACAGGTTTTGGAAATGAGTATCTTTCTTTTCTAACGAAAGTGAATTTGAAATCAAACCAAGATACTCAGTTGTATATCTTGTTAAGTTGTACAATTGGTGAAAGTTTGAACTTGCTGTGATCATCTCCCCTTGTAAGAAATCAACTCATTCATGGACCTCCACAAGCTAAGTTAATACAGTACAGTTTTCGGAAATGAAGATCTTTCTTTTCTAATGAATGTACACTAGAAATGAAACGAAGTTACTAAGTTGTGCATCTTTCTAGATTGTACAAGCGAGGAAAGTTTAATCTTGATGTGATCAATCCTGTTCGTAGGGAAGCAACTCGTTCAAGGAGCTCAAGGAGCTTAGTTAGTGCCGTACAGTTTTTGGAAATGAAGATCTTTCTTTTCTAATGAAAGTGCCTTATAAATGAAACCAACATACTAAGTTGTACATCTTGTTACTTTGCACAGTTGGTGAAAGTTTCAACTTGCTGTGTTCAATCCTGTTCGTAAGAAGGCAACTGATTCGTGGAGTTCAACCAGCTTAGTTAGTACAGAACAGTTTTGGGAACGGAAGATCTTCTTTTCTAACGAAAGTACTTTAGGAATGAAAACAACATACTAAGTTGTACATCTTGTTAGATGTTATAACTGGTGAAAGTTTGAAGTTGTTTAGATAAACCGTCTTTGTAAGAAACTCACTCACTCAAAGTGCCAAAGGAGCTTATTTAGTTCAGTACAGGTTTTGGAAATGAGCATCTTTCTTTTCTAACGAAAGTGATTTTGAAATCAAACCAAGATACTCAGTTGTATATCTTGTTAAGTTGTACAATTGGTGAAAGTTTGAACTGGCTGTGATCAACTCCCCTTGTAAGAAATCAACTCATTCATGGAGCTCCACAAGCTAAGTTAATACAGTACAGTTTTCGGAAATGAAGATCTTTCTTTTCTAATGAAAGTACACTAGAAATGAAACGAAGTTACTAAGTTGTGCATCTTTCTAGATTGTACAAGCGAGGTAAGTTTAATCTTGATGTGATCAATCCTGTTCGTAGGGAAGCAAATCGTTCAAGGAGCTCAACGAGCTTAGTTACTGCCGTACAGTTTTTGGAAATGAAGATCTTTCTTTTCTAAGGAAAGTGCCTTATAAATGAAACCAACATACTAAGTTGTATATCTTGTTAGTTTGTACAATTGGTGAAAGTTTCAACTTGCTGTGTTCAATCCTGTTCATAAGAAGGCAACTGATTCATGGAGTTCAACCAGCTTAGTTAGTACAGAAAAGTTTTGGGAACGGGAGATTTTCTTTTCTAACGAAAGTACTTTAGGAATGAAAAGAACATACTAAGTTGTACATCTTGTTAGATGTTATAACCGGTGAACGTTTGAAGTTGCCGACATAAACCGTCTTTGTAAGAAAGCGGCTCACTCAAAGTGCCAAAGGAGATTATTTAGTACAGTTCTGGTTTTGGAAATGAGCATCTTTCTTTTCTAACGAAAGTGATTTTGAAATCAAACCAGGATACTCAGTTGTATATCTTGTTAAGTTGTACAATTGGTGAAAGTTTGAACTTGCTGTGATCAACTCCTTGTAAGAAATCAACTCATTCATGGAGCGCCACAAGCTTAGTTAATACATTATAGTTTTCAGAAATGAAGATCTTTCTTTTCTAATGAAAGTACATTAGAAATGAAACGAAGTTACTAAGTTGTGCATCTTTCTAGATTGTACAAGCGAGGAAAGTTTAATCTTGATGTGATCAATCCTGTTCATAGGGAAGCAACTCGTTCAAGGAGCTCAACGAGCTTAGTTAGTGCCGTACAGTGTTTGGAAATGAAGATCTTTCTTTTCTAAGGAAAGTGCCTTATAAATGAAACCAACATACTAAGTTGTACATCTTGTTAGTTTGTACAATTGGTGAAAGTTTCAACTTGGTGTGTTCAATCCTGTTCGTAAGAAGGCAACTGATTCGTGGAGTTCAACCGGCTAGTTAGTACAGAACAGTTTTGGGAACGGAAGATTTTCTTTTCTAAGGAAAGTACTTTAGGAATGAAAACAACATACTAAGTTGTACATCTTGTTAGATGTTATAACCGGTGAAAGTTTGAAGTTGCCGAGATAAACCGTCTTTGTAAGAAAGCGACTCACTCAAAGTGCCAAAGGAGTTTATTTAGTACAGTACAGGTTTTGGAAATGAGTATCTTTCTTTTCTAACGAAAGTTATTTTGAAATCAAACCAGGATACTCAGTTGTATATCTTGTTAAGTTGTACAATTGGTGAAAGTTTGAACTTGCTGTGATCAACTCCCCTTGTAAGAAATCAACTCATTCATGGAGCGCCACAAGCTTAGTTAATACATTATAGTTTTCAGAAATGAAGATCTTTCTTTTCTAATGAAAGTACATTAGAAATGAAACGAAGTTACTAAGTTGTGCATCTTTCTAGATTGTACAAGCGAGGAAAGTTTAATCTTGATGTGATCAATCCTGTTCATAGGGAAGCAACTCGTTCAAGGAGCTCAACGAGCTTAGTTAGTGCCGTACAGTGTTTGGAAATGAAGATCTTTCTTTTCTAAGGAAAGTGCCTTATAAATGAAACCAACATACTAAGTTGTACATCTTGTTAGTTTGTACAATTGGTGAAAGTTTCAAGTTGGTGTGTTCAATCCTGTTCGTAAGAAGGCAACTGATTCGTGGAGTTCAACCGGCTAGTTAGTACAGAACAGTTTTGGGAACGGAAGATTTTCTTTTCTAATGAAAGTACTTTAGGAATGAAAACAACATACTAAGTTGTACATCTTGTTAGATGTTATAACCGGTGAAAGTTTGAAGTTGCCGAGATAAACCGTCTTTGTAAGAAAGCGACTCACTCAAAGTGCCAAAGGAGCTTATTTAGTACAGTACAGGTTTTGGAAATGAGTATCTTTCTTTTCTAACGAAAGTGAATTTGAAATCAAACCAAGATACTCAGTTGTATATCTTGTTAAGTTGTACAATTGGTGAAAGTTTGAACTTTCTGTGATCATCTCCCCTTGTAAGAAATCAACTCATTCATGGACCTCCACAAGCTAAGTTAATACAGTACAGTTTTCGGAAATGAAGATCTTTCGTTTCTAATGAACGTACACTAGAAATGAAACGAAGTTACTAAGTTGTGCATCTTTCTAGATAGTACAAGCGAGGAAAGTTTAATCTTGATGTGATCAATCCTGTTCGTAGGGAAGCAACTCGTTCAAGGAGCTCAAGGAGCTTAGTTAGTGCTGTACAGTTTTTGGAAATGAAGATCTTTCTTTTCTAATGAAAGTGCCTTATAAATGAAACCAACATACTAAGTTGTACATCTTGTTACTTTGCACAGTTGGTGAAAGTTTCAACTTGCTGTGTTCAATCCTGTTCGTAAGAAGGCAACTGATTCGTGGAGTTCAACCAGCTTAGTTAGTACAGAACAGTTTTGGGAACGGAAGATCTTCTTTTCTAACGAAAGTACTTTAGGAATGAAAACAACATACTAAGTTGTACATCTTGTTTAGATGTTATAACTGGTGAAAGTTTGAAGTTGCCGAGATAAACCATCTTTGTAAGAAAGCGACTCACTCAAAGTGCCAAAGGAGCTTATTTAGTACAGTACAGGTTTTGGAAATGAGCATCTTTATTTTCTAACGAAAGTGATTTTGAAATCAAACCAAGATACTCAGTTGTATATCTTGTTAAGTTGTACAATTGGTGAAAGTTTGAACTTGTTGTGATCAACTCCCCTTGTAAGAAATCAACTCATTCATGGAGCTCCACAAGCTAAGTTAATACAGTACAGTTTTCAGAAATGAAGATCTTTCTTTTCTAATGAACGTACACTAGAAATGAAACGAAGTTACTAAGTTGTGCATCTTTCTAGATTGTACAAGCGAGGAAAGTTTAATCTTGATGTGATCAATCCTGTTCGTAGGGAAGCAACTCGTTCAAGGAGCTCAACGAGCTTAGTTAGTGCAGTACACTTTTTGGAAATGAAGATCTTTCTTTTCTAATGAAAGTGCCTTATAAATGAAACCAACATACTAAGTTGTACATCTTGTTAGTTTGTACAATTGGTGAAAGTTTCAACTTGCTGTGTTCAATCCTGTTCGTAAGAAGGCAACTGATTCGTGGAGTTCAACCAGCTTAGTTAGTACAGAACAGTTTTGGGATCGGAAGATCTTCTTTTCTAACGAAAGTACTTTAGGAATGAAAACAACATACTAAGTTGTACATCTTGTTAGATGTTATAACCGGTGAAAGTTTGAAGTTGCCGAGATAAACCGTCTTTGTAAGAAAGCGACTCACTCAAAGTGTCAAAGGAGCTTATTTAGTAAAGTACAGGTTTTGGAAATGAGCATCTTTATTTTCTAACGAAAGTGATTTTGAAATCAAACCAATATACTCAGTTGTATATCTTGTTAAGTTGTACAATTGGTGAAAGTTTGAACTTGCTGTGATCATCTCCCCTTGTAAGAAATCAACTCATTCATGGACCGCCACAAGCTAAGTTAATACAGTACAGTTTTCGGAAATGAAGATCTTTCTTTTCTAATGAACGTACACTAGAAATGAAACGAAGTTACTAAGTTGTGAATCTTTCTAGATTGTACAAGCGAGGAAAGTTTAATCTTGATGTGATCAATCCTGTTCGTAGGGAAGCAACTCATTCAAGGAGCTCAAGGAGCTTAGTTAGTGCCGTACAGTTTTTGGAAATGAAGATCTTTCTTTTCTAATGAAAGTGCCTTATAAATGAAACCAACATACTAAGTTGTACATCTTGTTACTTTTCACAGTTGGTGAAAGTTTCAACTTGCTGTGTTCAATCCTGTTCGTAAGAAGGCAACTGATTCGTGGAGTTCAACCAGCTTAGTTAGTACAGAACAGTTTTGGGAACGGAAGATCTTCTTTTCTAACGAAAGTACTTTAGGAATGAAAACAACATACTAACTTGTACATCTTGTTAGATGTTATAACTGGTGAAAGTTTGAAGTTGCCGAGATAAACCGTCGTTGTAAGAAAGCGACTCACTCAAAGTGCCAAAGGAGCTTATTTAGTACAGTACAGGTTTTGGAAATGAGCATCTTTCTTTTCTAACGAAAGTGATTTTGAAATCAAACCAAGATACTCAGTTGTATATCTTGTTAAGTTGTACAATTGGTGAAAGTTTGAACTTGTTGTGATCAACTCCCCTTGTAAGAAATCAACTCATTCATGGAGCTCCACAAGCTAAGTTAATACAGTACAGTTTTCGGAAATGAAGATCTTTCTTTTCTAATGAACGTACACTAGAAATGAAACGAAGTTACTAAGTTGTGCATCTTTCTAGATTGTACAAGCGAGGAAAGTTTAATCTTGATGTGATCAATCCTGTTCGTAGGGAAGCAACTCGTTCAAGGAGCTCGACGAGCTTAGTTAGTGCCGTACAGTGTTTGTAAATGACGATCTTTCTTTTCTAATGAAGGTGCCTTATAAATGAAACCAACATACTAAGTTGTACATCTTGTTAGTTTGCACAGTTGGTGAAAGTTTCAACTTGCTGTGTTCAATCCTGTTCGTAAGAAGGCAACTGATTCGTGGAGTACAACCGGCTTATTTAGTACAGAACAGTTTTGGGAACGGAAGATTTTCTTTTCTAACGAAAGTACTTTAGGAATGAAAACAACATACTAAGTTGTACATCTTGTTAGATGTTATAACCGGTGAAAGTTTGAAGTTGCCGAGATAAACCGTCTTTGTAAGAAAGCGACTCACTCAAAGTGCCAAAGGAGCTTATTTAGTACAGTACACGTTTTGGAAATGAGGATCTTTCTTTTCTAACCAAAGTGAATTTGAAATCAAACCAAGATACTCACTTGTATATCTTGTTAAGTTGTACAATTGGTGAAAGTTTGAACTTGCTGTGATCAACTCCCCTTGTAAGAAATCAACTCATTCATGGAGCGCCACAAGCTTAGTTAATACATTATAGTTTTCAGAATTGAAGATCTTTCTTTTCTAATGAAAGTACATTAGAAATGAAACGAAGTTACTAAGTTGTGCATCTTTCTAGATTGTATAAGCAAGGAAAGTTTAATCTTGATGTGATCAATCCTGTTCGTAGGGAAGCAACTCGTTCAAGGAGCTCAACGAGCTTAGTTAGTGCAGTACAGTGTTTGGAAATGAAGATCTTTCTTTTCTAATGAAAGTGCCTTATAAATGAAATCAACATACTAAGTTGTACATCTTGTTAGTTTGTACAATTGGTGAAAGTTTCAACTTGCTGTGTTCAATCCTGTTCGTAAGAAGGCAACTGATTCGTGGAGTACAACCAGCTTATTTAGTACAGAACAGTTTTGGGAACGGAAGATTTTCTTTTCTAAGGAAAGTACTTTAGGAATGAAAACAACATACTAAGTTGTACATCTTGTTAGATGTTATAACCGGTGAAAGTTTGAAGAAGCCGACATAAACCATCTTTGTAAGAAAGCGGCTCACTCAAAGTGCCAAAGGAGCTTATTTAGTACAGTACATGTTTTGGAAATGAGGATCTTTCTTTTCTAACGAAAGTGAATTTGAAATCAAACCAAGATACTCAGTTGTATATCTTGTTAAGTTGTACAATTGGTGAAAGTTTGAACTTGCTGTGATCAACTCCCCTTGTAAGAAATCAACTCATTCATGGAGCGCCACAAGCTTAGTTAATACATTATAGTTTTCAGAAATGAAGATCTTTCTTTTCTAATGAAAGTACATTAGAAATGAAACGAAGTTACTAAGTTGTGCATCTTTCTAGATTGTACAAGCGAGGAAAGTTTAATCTTGATGTGATCAATCCTGTTCGTAGGGAAGCAACTCATTCAAGGAGCTCAACGAGCTTAGTTAGTGCAGTACAGTGTTTGGAAATGAAGATCTTTCTTTTCTAATGAAGGTGCCTTATAAATGAAACCAACATACTAAGTTGTACATCTTGTTAGTTTGCACAGTTGGTGAAAGTTTCAACTTGCTGTGTTCAATCCTGTTCGTAAGAAGGCAACTGATTCGTGGAGTACAACCGGCTTATTTAGTACAGAACAGTTTTGGGAACGGAAGATTTTCTTTTCTAAGGAAAGTACTTTAGGAATGAAAACAACATACTAAGTTGTACATCTTGTTAGATGTTATAACCGGTGAAAGTTTGAAGTTGCCGAGATAAACCGTCTTTGTAAGAAAGCGACTCACTCAAAGTGCCAAAGGAGCTTATTTAGTACAGTACACATTTTGGAAATGTGGATCTTTCTTTTCTAACGAAAGTGATTTTGAAATCAAACCAAGATACTCAGTTGTATATCTTGTTAAGTTGTACAATTGGTGAAAGTTTGAACTTGCTGTGATCAACTCCCCTTGTAAGAAATCAACTCATTCATGGAGCTCCACAAGCTAAGTTACTACAGTACAGTTTTGAAATGAAGATCTTTCTTTTCTAATGAAAGTACACTAGAAATGAAACGAAGTTACTAAGTTGTGCATCTTTCTAGATTGTACAAGCGAGGAAAGTTTAATCTTGATGTGATCAATCCTGTTCGTAGGGAAGCAACTCGTTCAAGGAGCTCAACGAGCTTACTTAGTGCAGTACAGTGTTTGGAAATGAAGATCTTTCTTTTCTAATGAAAGTGCCTTATAAATGAAACCAACATACTAAGTTGTACATCTTGTTAGTTTGCACAGTTGGTGAAAGTTTCAACTTGCTGTGTTCAATCCTGTTCGTAAGAAGGCAACTGATTCGTGGAGTTCAACCGGCTTAGTTAGTACAGAACAGTTTTGGGATCGGAAGATCTTATTTTCTAACGAAAGTACTTTAGGAATGAAAACAACAAACTAAGTTGTACATCTTGTTAGATGTTATAACCGGTGAAAGTTTGAAGTTGCCCTGATAAACCGTCTTTGTAAGAAAGCGACTCACTCAAAGTGCCAAAGGAGCTTATTTAGTACAGTACAGGTTTTGGAAATGAGCATCTTTCTTTTCTAACGAAAGTGATTTAGAAATCAAACCAAGATACTCAGTTGTATATCTTGTTAAGTTGTACAACTGGTGAAAGTTTGAACTTGCTGTGATCAACTCCCCTTGTAAGAAATCACCTCATTCATGGAGCTCAACAAGCTAAGTTAATACAGTACAGTTTTCGAAAAGGAAGATCTTTCTTTTCTAATGAACGTACACAAGAAATGAAACGAAGTTACTAAGTTGTGCATCTTTCTAGATTGTACAAGCGAGGAAAGTTTAATCTTGATGTGATCAATCCTCTTCGTAGGGAAGCAACTCGTTCAAGGAGCTCAACGAGCTTAGTTAGTGCAGTACAGTTTTTGAAATGAAGATCTTTCTTTTCTAATGAAAGTGCCTTATAAATGAAACCAACATACTAAGTTGTACATCTTGTTAGTTTGCACAGTTGGAGAAAGTTTCAACTTGCTGTGTTCAATCCTATTCGTAAGAAGGCCACTGATTCGTGGAATTCAACCGCCTTAGTTAGTACAGAACAATTTTGGGAACGGAAGATTTTCTTTTCTAACGAAAGTACTTTAGGAATGAAAACAACATACTAAGTTGTACATCTTGTTAGATGTTATAACCGGTGAAACTTTGAAGTTGCCGAGATAAACCGTCTTTGTAAGAAAGCGACTCACTCAAAGTGCCAAAGGAGCTTATTTAGTACAGTACACGTTTTGGAAATGAGGATCTTTCTTTTCTAACGAAAGTGAATTTGAAATCAAACCAAGATACTCAGTTGTATATCTTGTTAAGTTGTACAATTGGTGAAAGTTTGAACTTGCTGTGATCAAATCCCCTTGTAAGAAATCAACTCATTCATGGAGCTCCACAAGCTAAGTTAATACAGTACAGTTTTCGGAAATGAAGATCTTTCTTTTCTAATGAAAGTAAACTAGAAATGAAACGAAGTTACTAAGTTGTGCATCTTTCTACATTGTACAAGCGAGGAAAGTTTAATCTTGATGTGATCAATCCTGTTCGTAGGGAAGCAACTCGTTCAAGGAGCTTAACGAGCTTAGTTAGTGCAGTACAGTGTTTGGAAATGAAGATCTTTCTTTTCTAATGAAAGTGCCTTATAAATGAAACCAACATACTAAGTTGTACATCTTGGTAGTTTGCACAGTTGGTGAAAGTTTCAACTTGCTGTGTTCAATCCTGTTCGTAAGAAGGCAACTGATTCGTGGAGTTCAACCGGCTTAGTTAGTACAGAACAGTTTTGGGAACGGAAGATTTTCTTTTCTAACGAAAGTACTTTAGGAATGAAAACAACATACTAAGTTGTACATCTTGTTAGATGTTATAACCGGTGAAAGTTTGAAGTTGCCGAGATAAACCGTCTTTGTAAGAAAGCGACTCACTCAAAGTGCCAAAGGAGCTTATTTAGTACAGTACACGTTTTGGAAATGAGGATCTTTCTTTTCTAACCAAAGTGAATTTGAAATCAAACCAAGATACTCACTTGTATATCTTGTTAAGTTGTACAATTGGTGAAAGTTTGAACTTGCTGTGATCAACTCCCCTTGTAAGAAATCAACTCATTCAAGGAGCGCCACAAGCTTAGTTAATACATTATAGTTTTCAGAATTGAAGATCTTTCTTTTCTAATGAAAGTACATTAGAAATGAAACGAAGTTACTAAGTTGTGCATCTTTCTAGATTGTACAAGCAAGGAAAGTTTAATCTTGATGTGATCAATCCTGTTCGTAGGGAAGCAACTCGTTCAAGGAGCTCAACGAGCTTAGTTAGTGCAGTACAGTGTTTGGAAATGAAGATCTTTCTTTTCTAATGAAAGTGCCTTATAAATGAAATCAAAATACTAAGTTGTACATCTTGTTAGTTTGCACAGTTGGTGAAAGTTTCAACTTGCTGTGTTCAATCCTGTTCGTAAGAAGGCAACTGATTCGTGGAGTACAACCAGCTTATTTAGTACAGAACAGTTTTGGGAACGGAAGATTTTCTTTTCTAAGGAAAGTACTTTAGGAATGAAAACAACATACTAAGTTGTACATCTTGTTAGATGTTATAACCGGTGAAAGTTTGAAGATGCCGACATAAACCGTCTTTGTAAGAAAGCGGCTCACTCAAAGTGCCAAAGGAGCTTATTTAGTACAGTACATGTTTTGGAAATGAGGATCTTTCTTTTCTAACGAAAGTGAATTTGAAATCAAACCAAGATACTCAGTTGTATATCTTGTTAAGTTGTACAATTGGTGAAAGTTTGAACTTGCTGTGATCAACTCCCCTTGTAAGAAATCAACTCATTCATGGAGCGCCACAAGCTTAGTTAATACATTATAGTTTTCAGAAATGAAGATCTTTCTTTTCTATTGAAAGTACATTAGAAATGAAACGAAGTTACTAAGTTGTGCATCTTTCTAGATTGTACAAGCGAGGAAAGTTTAATCTTGATGTGATCAATCCTGTTCGTAGGGAAGCAACTCGTTCAAGGAGCTCAACGAGCTTAGTTAGTGCAGTACAGTGTTTGGAAATGAGGATCTTTCTTTTCTAATGAAGGTGCCTTATAAATGAAACCAACATACTAAGTTGTACATCTTGTTAGTTTGCACAGTTGGTGAAAGTTTCAACTTGCTGTGTTCAATCCTGTTCGTAAGAAGGCAACTGATTCGTGGAGTACAACCGGCTTATTTAGTACAGAACAGTTTTGGGAACGGAAGATTTTCTTTTCTAAGGAAAGTACTTTAGGAATGAAAACAACATACTAAGTTGTACATCTTGTTAGATGTTATAACCGGTGAAAGTTTGAAGTTGCCGAGATAAACCGTCTTTGTAAGAAAGCGACTCACTCAAAGTGCCAAAGGAGCTTATTTAGTACAGTACACATTTTGGAAATGTGGATCTTTCTTTTCTAACGAAAGTGATTTTGAAATCAAACCAAGATACTCACTTGTATATCTTGTTAAGTTGTACAATTGGTGAAAGTTTGAACTTGCTGTGATCAACTCCCCTGGTAAGAAATCAACTCATTCATGGAGCTCCACAAGCTAAGTTACTACAGTACAGTTTTCGGAAATGAAGATCTTTCTTTTCTAATGAAAGTACACTAGAAATGAAACGAAGTTACTAAGTTGTGCATCTTTCTAGATTGTACAAGCGAGGAAAGTTTAATCTTGATGTGATCAATCCTGTTCGTAGGGAAGCAACTCGTTCAAGGAGCTCAACGAGCTTACTTAGTGCAGTACAGTGTTTGGAAATGAAGATCTTTCTTTTCTAATGAAAGTGCCTTATAAATGAAACCAACATACTAAGTTGTACATCTTGTTAGTTTGCACAGTTGGTGAAAGTTTCAACTTGCTGTGTTCAATCCTGTTCGTAAGAAGGCAACTGATTCATGGAGTTCAACCGGCTTAGTTAGTACAGAACAGTTTTGGGAACGGAAGATTTTCTTTTCTAACGAAAGTACTTTAGGAATGAAAACAACATACTAAGTTGTACATCTTGTTAGATGTTATAACCGGTGAAAGTTTGAAGTTGCCGAGATAAACCGTCTTTGTAAGAAAGCGACTCACTCAAAGTGCCAAAGGAGCTTATTTAGTACAGTACACATTTTGGAAATGAGGATCTTTCTTTTCTAACGAAAGTGATTTTGAAATCAAACCAAGATACTCAGTTGTATATCTTGTTAAGTTGTACAATTGGTGAAAGTTTGAACTTGCTGTGATCAACTCCCCTTGTAAGAAATCAACTCATTCATGGAGCTCCACAAGCTAAGTTACTACAGTACAGTTTTCCGAAATGAAGATCTTTCTTTTCTAATGAAAGTACACTAGAAATGAAACGAAGTTACTAAGTTGTGCATCTTTCTAGATTGTACAAGCGAGGAAAGTTTAATCTTGATGTGATCAATCCTGTTCGTAGGGAAGCAACTCGTTCAAGGAGCTCAACGAGCTTAGTTAGTGCAGTACAGTGTTTGGAAATGAAGATCTTTCTTTTCTAATGAAAGTGCCTTATAAATGAAACCAACATACTAAGTTGTACATCTTGTTAGTTTGCACAGTTGGTGAAAGTTTCAACTTGCTGTGTTCAATCCTGTTCGTAAGAAGGCAACTGATTCGTGGAGTTCAACCGGCTTAGTTAGTACAGAACAGTTTTGGGAACGGAAGATTTTCTTTTCTAAGGAAAGTACTTTAGGAATGAAAACAACATACTAAGTTGTACATCTTGTTAGATGTTATAACCGGTGAAAGTTTGAAGTTGCCGAGATAAACCGTCTTTGTAAGAAAGCGACTCACTCAAAGTGCCAAAGGAGCTTATTTAGTACAGTACACGTTTTGGAAATGAGGATCTTTCTTTTCTAACCAAAGTGAATTTGAAATCAAACCAAGATACTCACTTGTATATCTTGTTAAGTTGTACAATTGGTGAAAGTTTGAACTTGCTGTGATCAACTCCCCTTGTAATAAATCAACTCATTCATGGAGCGCCACAAGCTTAGTTAATACATTATAGTTTTCAGAAATGAAGATCTTTCTTTTCTAATGAAAGTACATTAGAAATGAAACGAAGTTACTAAGTTGTGCATCTTTCTAGATTGTACAAGCAAGGAAAGTTTAATCTTGATGTGATCAATCCTGTTCGTAGGGAAGCAACTCGTTCAAGGAGCTCAACGAGCTTAGTTAGTGCAGTACAGTGTTTGGAAATGAAGATCTTTCTTTTCTAATGAAAGTGCCTTATAAATGAAATCAACATACTAAGTTGTACATCTTGTTAGTTTGCACAGTTGGTGAAAGTTTCAACTTGCTGTGTTCAATCCTGTTCGTAAGAAGGCAACTGATTCGTGGAGTACAACCAGCTTATTTAGTACAGAACAGTTTTGGGAACGGAAGATTTTCTTTTCTAAGGAAAGTACTTTAGGAATGAAAACAACATACTAAGTTGTACATCTTGTTAGATGTTATAACCGGTGAAAGTTTGAAGATGCCGACATAAACCATCTTTGTAAGAAAGCGGCTCACTCAAAGTGCCAAAGGAGCTTATTTAGTACAGTACATGTTTTGGAAATGAGGATCTTTCTTTTCTAACGAAAGTGAATTTGAAATCAAACCAAGATACTCAGTTGTATATCTTGTTAAGTTGTACAATTGGTGAAAGTTTGAACTTGCTGTGATCAACTCCTTGTAAGAAATCAACTCATTCATGGAGCGCCACAAGCTTAGTTAATACATTATAGTTTTCAGAAATGAAGATCTTTCTTTTCTAATGAAAGTACATTAGAAATGAAACGAAGTTACTAAGTTGTGCATCTTTCTAGATTGTACAAGCGAGGAAAGTTTAATCTTGATGTGATCAATCCTGTTCGTAGGGAAGCAACTCGTTCAAGGAGCTCAACGAGCTTAGTTAGTGCAGTACAGTGTTTGGAAATGAAGATCTTTCTTTTCTAATGAAAGTGCCTTATAAATGAAACCAACATACTAAGTTGTACATCTTGTTAGTTTGCACAGTTGGAGAAAGTTTCAACTTGCTGTGTTCAATCCTGTTCGTAAGAAGGCAACTGATTCGTGGAGTACAACCGGCTTATTTAGTACAGAACAGTTTTGGGAACGGAAGATTTTCTTTTCTAACGAAAGTACTTTAGGAATGAAAACAACATACTAAGTTGTACATCTTGTTAGATGTTATAACCGGTGAAAGTTTGAAGTTGCCGAGATAAACCGTCTTTGTAAGAAAGCGACTCACTCAAAGTGCCAAAGGAGCTTATTTAGTACAGTACACATTTTTGAAATGAGGATCTTTCTTTTCTAACGAAAGTGATTTTGAAATCAAACCAAGATACTCAGTTGTATACCTTGTTAAATTGTACAATTGGTGAAAGTTTGAACTTGGTGTGATCAACTCCCCTTGTAAGAAAACAACTCATTCATGGAGCGCCACAAGCTTAGTTAATACATTATTGTTTTCAGAAATGAAGATAGTTCTTTTCTAATGAAAGTACATTAGAAATGAAACGAAGTTACTAAGTTGTGCATCTTTCTAGATTGTACAAGCGAGGAAAGTTTAATCTTGATGTGATCAATCCTGTTCGTAGGGAAGCAACTCGTTCAAGGAGCTCAACGAGCTTAGTTAGTGCAGTACAGTGTTTGGAAATGAAGATCTTTCTTTTCTAATGAAAGTGCCTTATAAATGAAACCAACATACTAAGTTGTACATCTTGTTAGTTTGCACAGTTGGTGAAAGTTTCAACTTGCTGTGTTCAATCCTGTTCGTAAGAAGGCAACTGATTCGTGGAGTTCAACCGGCTTAGTTAGTACAGAACAGTTTTGGGAACGGAAGATTTTCTTTTCTAACGAAAGTACTTTAGGAATGAAAACAACACACTAAGTTGTACATCTTGTTAGATGTTATAACCGGTGAAAGTTTGAAGTTGCCGAGATAAACCGTCTTTGTAAGAAAGCGACTCACTCAAAGTGCCAAAGGAGCTTATTTAGTACAGTACACGTTTTGGAAATGAGGATCTTTCTTTTCTAACGAAAGTGAATTTGAAATCAAACCAAGATACTCAGTTGTATATCTTGTTAAGTTGTACAATTGGTGAAAGTTTGAACTTGCTGTGATCAACTCCCTTTGTAAGAAGTCAACTCATTCATGGAGCGTCACAAGCTTAGTTAATACATTATAGTTTTCAGAAATGAAGATCTTTCTTTTCTAATGAAAGTACATTAGAAATGAAACGAAGTTACTAAGTTGTGCATCTTTCTAGATTGTACAAGCGAGGAAAGTTTAATCTTGATGTGATCAATCCTGTTCGTAGGGAAGCAACTCGTTCAAGGAGCTCAACGAGCTTAGTTAGTGCAGTACAGTGTTTGGAAATGAAGATCTTTCTTTTCTAATGAAAGTGCCTTATAAATGAAACCAACATACTAAGTTGTACATCTTGTTAGTTGCACAGTTGGTGAAAGTTTCAACTTGCTGTGTTCAATCCTGTTCGTAAGAAGGCAACTGATTCGTGGAGTACAACCAGCTTATTTAGTATAGAACAGTTTTGGGAACGGAAGACTTTCTTTTCTAACGAAAGTACTTTAGGAATGAAAACAACATACTAAGTTGTACATCTTGTTAGAAGTTATAACCGGTGAATGTTTGAAGTTGCGAGATAAACCGTCTTTGTAAGAAAGCGACTCACTCAAAGTGCCAAAGGAGCTTATTTAGTACAACACATTTTGGAAATGAGGATCTTTCTTTTCTAACGAAAGTGATTTTGAAATCAAACCAAGATACTCAGTTGTATATCTTGTTAAGTTGTACAATTGGTGAAAGTTTGAACTTGCTGTGATCAACTCCCTTGTAAGAAATCAACTCATTCATGGAGCTCCACAAGCTAAGTTACTACAGTACAGTTTTGAAATGAAGATCTTTCTTTTCTAATGAAAGTACACTAGAAATGAAACGAAGTTACTAAGTTGTGCATCTTTCTAGATTGTACAAGCGAGGAAAGTTTAATCTTGATGTGATCAATCCTGTTCGTAGGGAAGCAACTCGTTCAAGGAGCTCAACGAGCTTAGTTAGTGCAGTACAGTGTTTGGAAATGAAGATCTTTCTTTTCTAATGAAAGTGCCTTATAAATGAAACCAACATACTAAGTCGTACATCTTGTTAGTTTGCACAGTTGGTGAAAGTTTCAACTTGCTGTGTTCAATCCTGTTCGTAAGAAGGCAACTGATTCGTGGAGTTCAACCGCTTAGTTAGTACAGAACAGTTTTGGGAACGGAAGATTTTCTTTTCTAACGAAAGTACTTTAGGAATGAAAACAACATACTGAGTTGTACATCTTGTTAGATGTTATAACCGGTGAAAGTTTGAAGTTGCCGAGATAAACCGTCTTTGTAAGAAAGCGACTCACTCAAAGTGCCAAAGGAGCTTATTTAGTACAACACATTTGGAAATGAGGATCTTTCTTTTCTAACGAAAGTGATTTTGAAATCAAACCAAGATACTCAGTTGTATATCTTGTTAAGTTGTACAATTGGTGAAAGTTTGAACTTGCTGTGATCAACTCCTTGTAAGAAATCAACTCATTCATGGAGCTCCACAAGCTAAGTTACTACAGTACAGTTTTCGGAAATGAAGATCTTTCTTTTCTAATGAAAGTACACTAGAAATGAAACGAAGTTACTAAGTTGTGCATCTTTCTAGATTGTACAAGCGAGGAAAGTTTAATCTTGATGTGATCAATCCTGTTCGTAGGGAAGCAACTCGTTCAAGGAGCTCAACGAGCTTAGTTAGTGCAGTACAGTGTTTGGAAATGAAGATCTTTCTTTTCTAATGAAAGTGCCTTATAAATGAAACCAACATACTAAGTTGTACATCTTGTTAGTTTGCACAGTTGGAGAAAGTTTCAACTTGCTGTGTTCAATCCTGTTTCGTAAGAAGGCAACTGATTCGTGGAGTACAACGGCTTATTTAGTACAGAACAGTTTTGGGAACGGAAGATTTTCTTTTCTAACGAAAGTACTTTAGGAATGAAAACAACATACTAAGTTGTACATCTTGTTAGATGTTATAACCGGTGAAAGTTTGAAGTTGCCGAGATAAACCGTCTTTGTAAGAAAGCGACTCACTCAAAGTGCCAAAGGAGCTTATTTAGTACAGTACACATTTTTGAAATGAGGATCTTTCTTTTCTAACGAAAGTGATTTTGAGAAATCAAACCAAGATACTCAGTTGTATACCTTGTTAAATTGTACAATTGGTGAAAGTTTGAACTTGGTGTGATCAACTCCCCTTGTAAGAAAACAACTCATTCATGGAGCGCCACAAGCTTAGTTAATACATTATTGTTTTCAGAAATGAAGATAGTTCTTTTCTAATGAAAGTACATTAGAAATGAAACGAAGTTACTAAGTTGTGCATCTTTCTAGATTGTACAAGCGAGGAAAGTTTAATCTTGATGTGATCAATCCTGTTCGTAGGGAAGCAACTCGTTCAAGGAGCTCAACGAGCTTAGTTAGTGCAGTACAGTGTTTGGAAATGAAGATCTTTCTTTTCTAATGAAAGTGCCTTATAAATGAAACCAACATACTAAGTTGTACATCTTGTTAGTTTGCACAGTTGGTGAAAGTTTCAACTTGCTGTGTTCAATCCTGTTCGTAAGAAGGCAACTGATTCGTGGAGTTCAACCGGCTTAGTTAGTACAGAACAGTTTTGGGAACGGAAGATTTTCTTTTCTAACGAAAGTACTTTAGGAATGAAAACAACACACTAAGTTGTACATCTTGTTAGATGTTATAACCGGTGAAAGTTTGAAGTTGCGAGATAAACCGTCTTTGTAAGAAAGCGACTCACTCAAAGTGCCAAAGGAGCTTATTTAGTACAGTACACGTTTTGGAAATGAGGATCTTTCTTTTCTAACGAAAGTGAATTTGAAATCAAACCAAGATACTCAGTTGTATATCTTGTTAAGTTGTACAATTGGTGAAAGTTTGAACTTGCTGTGATCAACTCCCTTTGTAAGAAGTCAACTCATTCATGGAGCGTCACAAGCTTAGTTAATACATTATAGTTTTCAGAAATGAAGATCTTTCTTTTCTAATGAAAGTACATTAGAAATGAAACGAAGTTACTAAGTTGTGCATCTTTCTAGATTGTACAAGCGAGGAAAGTTTAATCTTGATGTGATCAATCCTGTTCGTAGGGAAGCAACTCGTTCAAGGAGCTCAACGAGCTTAGTTAGTGCAGTACAGTGTTTGGAAATGAAGATCTTTCTTTTCTAATGAAAGTGCCTTATAAATGAAACCAACATACTAAGTTGTACATCTTGTTAGTTGCACAGTTGGTGAAAGTTTCAACTTGCTGTGTTCAATCCTGTTCGTAAGAAGGCAACTGATTCGTGGAGTACAACCAGCTTATTTAGTATAGAACAGTTTTGGGAACGGAAGACTTTCTTTTCTAACGAAAGTACTTTAGGAATGAAAACAACATACTAAGTTGTACATCTTGTTAGAAGTTATAACCGGTGAATGTTTGAAGTTGCCGAGATAAACCGTCTTTGTAAGAAAGCGACTCACTCAAAGTGCCAAAGGAGCTTATTTAGTACAACACATTTTGGAAATGAGGATCTTTCTTTTCTAACGAAAGTGATTTTGAAATCAAACCAAGATACTCAGTTGTATATCTTGTTAAGTTGTACAATTGGTGAAAGTTTGAACTTGCTGTGATCAACTCCCCTTGTAAGAAATCAACTCATTCATGGAGCTCCACAAGCTAAGTTACTACAGTACAGTTTTCGGAAATGAAGATCTTTCTTTTCTAATGAAAGTACACTAGAAATGAAACGAAGTTACTAAGTTGTGCATCTTTCTAGATTGTACAAGCGAGGAAAGTTTAATCTTGATGTGATCAATCCTGTTCGTAGGGAAGCAACTCGTTCAAGGAGCTCAACGAGCTTAGTTAGTGCAGTACAGTGTTTGGAAATGAAGATCTTTCTTTTCTAATGAAAGTGCCTTATAAATGAAACCAACATACTAAGTCGTACATCTTGTTAGTTTGCACAGTTGGTGAAAGTTTCAACTTGCTGTGTTCAATCCTGTTCGTAAGAAGGCAACTGATTCGTGGAGTTCAACCGGCTTAGTTAGTACAGAACAGTTTTGGGAACGGAAGATTTTCTTTTCTAACGAAAGTACTTTAGGAATGAAAACAACATACTAAGTTGTACATCTTGTTAGATGTTATAACCGGTGAAAGTTTGAAGTTGCCGAGATAAACCGTCTTTGTAAGAAAGCGACTCACTCAAAGTGCCAAAGGAGCTTATTTAGTACAACACATTTTGGAAATGAGGATCTTTCTTTTCTAACGAAAGTGATTTTGAAATCAAACCAAGATACTCAGTTGTATATCTTGTTAAGTTGTACAATTGGTGAAAGTTTGAACTTGCTGTGATCAACTCCTTGTAAGAAATCAACTCATTCATGGAGCTCCACAAGCTAAGTTACTACAGTACAGTTTTCGGAAATGAAGATCTTTCTTTTCTAATGAAAGTACACTAGAAATGAAACGAAGTTACTAAGTTGTGCATCTTTCTAGATTGTACAAGCGAGGAAAGTTTAATCTTGATGTGATCAATCCTGTTCGTAGGGAAGCAACTCGTTCAAGGAGCTCAACGAGCTTAGTTAGTGCAGTACAGTGTTTGGAAATGAAGATCTTTCTTTTCTAATGAAAGTGCCTTATAAATGAAACCAACATACTAAGTTGTACATCTTGTTAGTTTGCACAGTTGGTGAAAGTTTCAACTTGCTGTGTTCAATCCTGTTCGTAAGAAGGCAACTGATTCGTGGAGTTCAACCGGCTTAGTTAGTACAGAACAGTTTTGGGAACGGAAGATTTTCTTTTCTAACGAAAGTACTTTAGGAATGAAAACAACATACTAAGTTGTACATCTTTTTAGATGTGATAACCGGTGAAAGTTTGAAGTTGCCGAGATAAACAGTCTTTGTAAGAAAGCGACTCACTCAAAGTGCCAAAGGAGCTTATTTAGTACAGTACACGTTTTGGAAATGAGGATCTTTCTTTTCTAACGAAAGTGATTTTGAAATCAAACCAAGATACTCAGTTTTATATTTTGTTAAGTTGTACAATTGGTGAAAGTTTGAACTTGCTGTGATCAACCCTTGTAAGAAATCAACTCATTCATGGAGCTCCACAAGCTAAGTTACTACATTACAGTTTTGGAAATGAAGATCTTTCTTTTCTAATGAAAGTACACTAGAAATGAAACGAAGTTACTAAGTTGTGCATCTTTCTAGATTGTACAAGCGAGGAAAGTTTAATCTTGATGTGATCAATCCTGTTCGTAGGGAAGCAACTCGTTCAAGGAGCTCAACGTGCTTAGTTAGTGCAGTACAGTGTTTGGAAATGAAGATCTTTCTTTTCTAATGAAAGTGCCTTATAAATGAAACCAACATACTAAGTTGTACATCTTGTTAGTTTGCACAGTTGGTGAAAGTTTCAACTTGCTGTGTTCAATCCTGTTCGTAAGAAGGCAACTGATTCGTGGAGTTCAACCGGCTTAGTTAGTACAGAACAGTTTTGGAACGGAAGATTTTCATTTCTAACGAAAGTACTTTAGGAATGAAAACAACATACTAAGTTGTACATCTTGTTAGATGTTATAACCGTGAAAGTTTGAAGTTGCCGAGATAAACCGTCTTTGTAAGAAAGCGACTCACTCAAAGTGCCAAAGGAGCTTATTTAGTACAGTACACGTTTTGGAAATGAGGATCTTTCTTTTCTAACGAAAGTGAATTTGAAATCAAACCAAGATACTCAGTTGTATATCTTGTTAAGTTTTACAATTGGTGAAAGTTTGAACTTGCTGTGATCAACTCCTTGTAAGAAGTCAACTCATTCATGGAGCGCCACAAGCTTAGTTAATACATTATAGTTTTCAGAAATGAAGATCTTTCTTTTCTAATGAAAGTACATTAGAAATGAAACGAAGTTACTAAGTTGTGCATCTTTCTAGATTGTACAAGCGAGGAAAGTTTAATCTTGATGTGATCAATCCTGTTCGTAGGGAAGCAACTCGTTCAAGGAGCTCAACGAGCTTAGTTAGTGCAGAACAGTGTTTGGAAATGAAGATCTTTCTTTTCTAATGAAAGTGCCTTATAAATGAAACCAACATACTAAGTTGTACATCTTGTTAGTTGCACAGTTGGTGAAAGTTTCAACTTGCTGTGTTCAATCCTGTTCGTAAGAAGGCAACTGATTCATGGAGTACAACCAGCTTATTTAGTACAGAACAGTTTTGGGAACGGAAGATTTTCTTTTCTAACGAAAGTACTTTAGGAATGAAAACAACATACTAAGTTGTACATCTTGTTAGATGTTATAACCGGTGAAAGTTTGAAGTTGCCGAGATAAACCGTCTTTGTAAGAAAGCGTCTCACTCAAAGTGCCAAAGGAGCTTATTTAGTACAACACATTTTGGAAATGAGGATCTTTCTTTTCTAACGAAAGTGATTTTGAAATCAAACCAAGATACTCAGTTGTATATCTTGTTAAGTTGTACAATTGGTGAAAGTTTGAACTTGCTGTGATCAACTCCCCTTGTAAGAAATCAACTCATTCATGGAGCTCCACAAGCTAAGTTACTACAGTACATTTTTCGGAAATGAAGATCTTTCTTTTCTAATGAAAGTACACTAGAAATGAAACGAAGTTACTAAGTTGTGCATCTTTCTAGATTGTACAAGCGAGGAAAGTGTAATCTTGATGTGATCAATCCTGTTCGTAGGGAAGCAACTCGTTCAAGGAGCTCAACAAGCTTAGTTAGTGCAGTACAGTGTTTGGAAATGAAGATCTTTCTTTTCTAATGAAAGTGCCTTATAAATGAAACCAACATACTAAGTTGTACATCTTGTTAGTTTGCACAGTTGGTGAAAGTTTCAACTTGCTGTGTTCAATCCTGTTCGTAAGAAGGCAACTGATTCGTGGAGTTCAACCGGCTTAGTTAGTACAGAACAGTTTTGGGAACGGAAGATTTTCTTTTCTAACGAAAGTACTTTAGGAATGAAAACAACATACTAAGTTGTACATATTGTTAGATGTTATAACCGGTGAAAGTTTGAAGTTGCCGAGATAAACCGTCTTTGTAAGAAAGCGACTCACTCAAAGTGCCAAAGGAGCTTATTTAGTACAGTACACGTTTTGGAAATGAGGATCTTTCTTTTCTAACGAAAGTGAATTTGAAATCAAACCAAGATACTCAGTTGTATATCTTGTTAAGTTGTACAATTGGTGAAAGTTTGAACTTGCTGTGATCAACTCCCCTTGTAAGAAGTCAACTCATTCATGGAGCGCCACAAGCTTAGTTAATACATTATAGTTTTCAGAAATGAAGATCTTTCTTTTCTAATGAAAGTACATTAGAAATGAAACGAAGTTACTAAGTTGTGCATCTTTCTAGATTGTACAAGCGAGGAAAGTTTAATCTTGATGTGATCAATCCTGTTCGTAGGGAAGCAACTCGTTCAAGGAGCTCAACGAGCTTAGTTAGTGCAGTACAGTGTTTGGAAATGAAGATCTTTCTTTTCTAATGAAAGTGCCTTATAAATGAAACCAACATACTAAGTTGTACATCTTGTTAGTTTGCACAGTTGGTGAAAGTTTCAACTTGCTGTGTTCAATCCTGTTCGTAAGAAGGCAACTGATTCGTGGAGTACAACCAGCTTATTTAGTACAGAACAGTTTTGGGAACGGAAGATTTTCTTTTCTAACGAAAGTACTTTAGGAATGAAAACAACATACTAAGTTGTACATCTTGTTAGATGTTATAACCGGTGAAAGTTTGAAGTTGCCGAGATAAACCGTCTTTGTAAGAAAGCCACTCACTCAAAGTGCCAAAGGAGCTTATTTAGTACAACACATTTTTGAAATGAGGATCTTTCTTTTCTAACGAAAGTGATTTTGAAATCAAACCAAGATACTCAGTTGTATATCTTGTTAAGTTGTACAATTGGTGAAAGTTTGAACTTGCTGTGATCAACTCCCCTTGTAAGAAATCAACTCATTCATGGAGCTCCACAATCTAAGTTACTACAGTACAGTTTTCGGAAATGAAGATCTTTCTTTTCTAATGAAAGTACACTAGAAATGAAACGAAGTTACTAAGTTGTGCATCTTTCTAGATTGTACAAGCGAGGAAAGTTTAATCTTGATGTGATCAATCCTGTTCGTAGGGAAGCAACTCGTTCAAGGAGCTCAACGAGCTTAGTTAGTGCAGTACAGTGTTTGGAAATGAAGATCTTTCTTTTCTAATGAAAGTGCCTTATAAATGAAACCAACATACTAAGTCGTACATCTTGTTAGTTTGCACAGTTGGTGAAAGTTTCAACTTGCTGTGTTCAATCCTGTTCGTAAGAAGGCAACTGATTAAGTGGAGTTCAACCGGCTTAGTTAGTACAGAACAGTTTTGGGAACGGAAGATTTTCTTTTCTAACGAAAGTACTTTAGGAATGAAAACAACATACTAAGTTGTACATCTTGTTAGATGTTATAACCGGTGAAAGTTTGAAGTTGCCGAGATAAACCGTCTTTGTAAGAAAGCGACTCACTCAAAGTGCCAAAGGAGCTTATTTAGTACAACACATTTTGGAAATGAGGATCTTTCTTTTCTAACGAAAGTGATTTTGAAATCAAACCAAGATACTCAGTTGTATATCTTGTTAAGTTGTACAATTGGTGAAAGTTTGAACTTGCTGTGATCAACTCCCTTGTAAGAAATCAACTCATTCATGGAGCTCCACAAGCTAAGTTACTACAGTACAGTTTTTTGAAATGAAGATCTTTCTTTTCTAATGAAAGTACACTAGAAATGAAACGAAGTTACTAAGTTGTGCATCTTTCTAGATTGTACAAGCGAGGAAAGTTTAATCTTGATGTGATCAATCCTGTTCGTAGGGAAGCAACTCGTTCAAGGAGCTCAACGAGCTTAGTTAGTGCAGTACAGTGTTTGGAAATGAAGATCTTTCTTTTCTAATGAAAGTGCCTTATAAATGAAACCAACATACTAAGTTGTACATCTTGTTAGTTTGCACAGTTGGTGAAAGTTTCAACTTGCTGTGTTCAATCCTGTTCGTAAGAAGGCAACTGATTCGTGGAGTTCAACCGGCTTAGTTAGTACAGAACAGTTTTGGGAACGGAAGATTTTCTTTTCTAATGAAAGTACTTTAGGAATGAAAACAACATACTAAGTTGTACATCTTTTTAGATGTTATAACCGGTGAAAGTTTGAAGTTGCCGAGATAAACAGTCTTTGTAAGAAAGCGACTCACTCAAAGTGCCAAAGGAGCTTATTTAGTACAGTACACGTTTTGGAAATGAGGATCTTTCTTTTCTAAGGAAAGTGATTTTGAAATCAAACCAAGATACTCAGTTTTATATTTTGTTAAGTTGTACAATTGGTGAAAGTTTGAACTTGCTGTGATCAACTCCCCTTGTAAGAAATCAACTCATTCATGGAGCTCCACAAGCTAAGTTACTACAGTACAGTTTTCGGAAATGAAGATCTTTCTTTTCTAATGAAAGTACACTAGAAATGAAACGAAGTTACTAAGTTGTGCATCTTTCTAGATTGTACAAGCGAGGAAAGTTTAATCTTGATGTGATCAATCCTGTTCGTAGGGAAGCAACTCGTTCAAGGAGCTCAACGTGCTTAGTTAGTGCAGTACAGTGTTTGGAAATGAAGATCTTTCTTTTCTAATGAAAGTGCCTTATAAATGAAACCAACATACTAAGTTGTACATCTTGTTAGTTTGCACAGTTGGTGAAAGTTTCAACTTGCTGTGTTCAATCCTGTTCGTAAGAAGGCAACTGATTCGTGGAGTTCAACCGGCTTAGTTAGTACAGAACAGTTTTGGGAACGGAAGATTTTCATTTCTAACGAAAGTACTTTAGGAATGAAAACAACATACTAAGTTGTACATCTTGTTAGATGTTATAACCGGTGAAAGTTTGAAGTTGCCGAGATAAACCGTCTTTGTAAGAAAGCGACTCACTCAAAGTGCCAAAGGAGCTTATTTAGTACAGTACACGTTTTGGAAATGAGGATCTTTCTTTTCTAACGAAAGTGAATTTGAAATCAAACCAAGATACTCAGTTGTATATCTTGTTAAGTTTTACAATTGGTGAAAGTTTGAACTTGCTGTGATCAACTTCCCTTGTAAGAAGTCAACTCATTCATGGAGCGCCACAAGCTTAGTTAATACATTATAGTTTTCAGAAATGAAGATCTTTCTTTTCTAATGAAAGTACATTAGAAATGAAACGAAGTTACTAAGTTGTGCATCTTTCTAGATTGTACAAGCGAGGAAAGTTTAATTTGATGTGATCAATCCTGTTCGTAGGGAAGCAACTCGTTCAAGGAGCTCAACGAGCTTAGTTAGTGCAGTACAGTGTTTGGAAATGAAGATCTTTCTTTTCTAATGAAAGTGCCTTATAAATGAAACCAACATACTAAGTTGTACATCTTGTTAGTTGCACAGTTGGTGAAAGTTTCAACTTGCTGTGTTCAATCCTGTTCGTAAGAAGGCAACTGATTCGTGGAGTACAACCAGCTTATTTAGTACAGAACAGTTTTGGGAACGGAAGATTTTCTTTTCTAACGAAAGTACTTTAGGAATGAAAACAACATACTAAGTTGTACATCTTGTTAGATGTTATAACCGTGAAAGTTTGAAGTTGCGAGATAAACCGTCTTTGTAAGAAAGCGACTCACTCAAAGTGCCAAAGGAGCTTATTTAGTACAACACATTTTGGAAATGAGGATCTTTCTTTTCTAACGAAAGTGATTTTGAAATCAAACCAAGATACTCAGTTGTATATCTTGTTAAGTTGTACAATTGGTGAAAGTTTGAACTTGCTGTGATCAACTCCCCTTGTAAGAAATCAACTCATTCATGGAGCTCCACAAGCTAAGTTACTACAGTACAGTTTTCGGAAATGAAGATCTTTCTTTTCTAATGAAAGTACACTAGAAATGAAACGAAGTTACTAAGTTGTGCATCTTTCTAGATTGTACAAGCGAGGAAAGTGTAATCTTGATGTGATCAATCCTGTTCGTAGGGAAGCAACTCGTTCAAGGAGCTCAACAAGCTTAGTTAGTGCAGTACAGTGTTTGGAAATGAAGATCTTTCTTTTCTAATGAAAGTGCCTTATAAATGAAACCAACATACTAAGTTGTACATCTTGTTAGTTTGCACAGTTGGTGAAAGTTTCAACTTGCTGTGTTCAATCCTGTTCGTAAGAAGGCAACTGATTCGTGGAGTTCAACCGGCTTAGTTAGTACAGAACAGTTTTGGGAACG
The DNA here is from genome assembly GCA_036365145.1 of Orientallactaga sibirica. NCBI lineage: Eukaryota > Metazoa > Chordata > Mammalia > Rodentia > Dipodidae > Orientallactaga > Orientallactaga sibirica. The sequence goes on from JAEOAD010002040.1 coordinate 178,302, forward strand.
GAAGATTTTCTTTTCTAACGAAAGTACTTTAGGAATGAAAACAACATACTAAGTTGTACATATTGTTAGATGTTATAACCGGTGAAAGTTTGAAGTTGCCGAGATAAACCGTCTTTGTAAGAAAGCGACTCACTCAAAGTGCCAAAGGAGCTTATTTAGTACAGTACACGTTTTGGAAATGAGGATCTTTCTTTTCTAACGAAAGTGAATTTGAAATCAAACCAAGATACTCAGTTGTATATCTTGTTAAGTTGTACAATTGGTGAAAGTTTGAACTTGCTGTGATCAACTCCCCTTGTAAGAAGTCAACTCATTCATGTAGCGCCACAAGCTTAGTTAATATATTATAGTTTTCAGAAATGAAGATCTTTCTTTTCTAATGAAAGTACATTAGAAATGAAACGAAGTTACTAAGTTGTGCATCTTTCTAGATTGTACAAGCGAGGAAAGTTTAATCTTGATGTGATCAATCCTGTTCGTAGGGAAGCAACTCGTTCAAGGAGCTCAACGAGCTTAGTTAGTGCAGTACAGTGTTTGGAAATGAAGATCTTTCTTTTCTAATGAAAGTGCCTTATAAATGAAACCAACATACTAAGTTGTACATCTTGTTAGTTTGCACAGTTGGTGAAAGTTTCAACTTGCTGTGTTCAATCCTGTTCGTAAGAAGGCAACTGATTCGTGGAGTACAACCAGCTTATTTAGTACAGAACAGTTTTGGGAACGGAAGATTTTCTTTTCTAACGAAAGTACTTTAGGAATGAAAACAACATACTAAGTTGTACATCTTGTTAGATGTTATAACCGGTGAAAGTTTGAAGTTGCCGAGATAAACCGTCTTTGTAAGAAAGCCACTCACTCAAAGTGCCAAAGGAGCTTATTTAGTACAACACATTTTTGAAATGAGGATCTTTCTTTTCTAACGAAAGTGATTTTGAAATCAAACCAAGATACTCAGTTGTATATCTTGTTAAGTTGTACAATTGGTGAAAGTTTGAACTTGCTGTGATCAACTCCCTTGTAAGAAATCAACTCATTCATGGAGCTCCACAATCTAAGTTACTACAGTACAGTTTTGGAAATGAAGATCTTTCTTTTCTAATGAAAGTACACTAGAAATGAAACAGAAGTTACTAAGTTGTGCATCTTTCTAGATTGTACAAGCGAGGAAAGTTTAATCTTGATGTGATCAATCCTGTTCGTAGGGAAGCAACTCGTTCAAGGAGCTCAACGGAGCTTAGTTACTGCAGTACAGTGTTTGGAAATGAAGATCTTTCTTTTCTAATGAAAGTGCCTTATAAATGAAACCAACATACTAAGTTGTACATCTTGTTAGTTTGCACAGTTGGTCAAAGTTTCTACTTGCTGTGTTCAATCCTGTTCATAAGAAGGCAACTGATTCGTGGAGTTCAACCGGCTTAGTTAGTACAGAACAGTTTTGAGAACGGAAGATTTTCTTTTCTAACGAAAGTACTTTAGGAATGAAAACAACATACTAAGTTGTACATCTTGTTAGATGTTATAACCGGTGAAAGTTTGAAGTTGCCGAGATAAACCGTCTTTGTAAGAAAGCGACTCACTCAAAGTGCCAAAGGAGCTTATTTAGTACAGTACAGGTTTTGGAAATGAGGATCTTTCTTTTCTAACGAAAGTGAATTTGAAATCAAGCAAAGATACTCACTTGTATATCTTGTTAAGTTGTACAATTGGTGAAAGTTTGAACTTGCTGTGATCAACTCCCCTTGTAAGAAATCAACTCATTCATGGAGCGCCACAAGCTTAGTTAATACATTATAGTTTTCAGAAATGAAGATCTTTCTTTTCTAATGAATGTACATTAGAAATGAAACAGAAGTTACTAAGTTGTGCATCTTTCTAGATTGTACAAGCGAGGAAAGTTTAATCTTGATGTGATCAATCCTGTTCGTAGGAAGCAACTCGTTCAAGGAGCTCAACGAGCTTAGTTAGTGCAGTACAGTGTTTGGAAATGAAGATCTTTCTTTTCTAATGAAAGTGCCTTATAAATGAAACCAACATACTAATTTGTACATCTTGTTAGTTTGCACAGTTGGTGAAAGTTTCAACTTGCTGTGTTCAATCCTGTTCGTAAGAAGGCAACTGATTCGTGGAGTTCAACCGGCTTAGTTAGTACAGAACAGTTTTGGGAACGGAAGATTTTCTTTTCTAACGAAAGTACTTTAAGAATGAAAACAACATACTAAGTTGTACATCTTGTTAGATGTTATAACCGGTGAAAGTTTGAAGTTGCCGAGATAAACCGTGTTTGTAAGAAAGCCACTCACTCAAAGTGCCAAAGGAGCTTATTTAGTACAGTACACATTTTGGAAATGAGGATCTTTCTTTTCTAACGAAAGTGAATTTGAAATCAAACCAAGATACTCACTTGTATATCTTGTTAAGTTGTACAATTGGTGAAAGTTTGAACTTGCTGTGATCAACTCCCCTTGTAAGAAAACAACTCATTCATGGAGCGCCACAAGCTTAGTTAATACATTATTGTTTTCAGAAATGAAGATCTTTCTTTTCTAATGAAAGTACATTAGAAATGAAACGAAGTTACTAAGTTGTGCATCTTTCTAGATTGTACAAGCGAGGAAAGTTTAATCTTGATGTGATCAATCCTGTTCGTAGGGAAGCAACTCGTTCAAGGAGCTCAACGAGCTTAGTTAGTGCAGTACAGTGTTTGGAAATGAAGATCTTTCTTTTCTAATGAAAGTGCCTTATAAATGAAACCAACATACTAAGTTGTACATCTTGTTAGTTTGCACAGTTGGTGAAAGTTTCAACTTGTTGTGTTCAATCCTGTTCGTAAGAAGGCAACTGATTCGTGGAGTACAACCAGCTTAGTTAGTACAGAACAGTTTTGAAAACGGAAGATTTTCTTTTCTAACGAAAGTACTTTAGGAATGAACACAACATACTAAGTTGTACATCTTGTTAGATGTTATAACCGGTGAAAGTTTGAAGTTGCCGAGATAAACCGTCTTTGTAAGAACGCGACTCACTCAAAGTGCCAAAGGAGCTTATTTAGTACAGTACACGTTTTGGAAATGAGGATCTTTCTTTTCTAACGAAAGTGAATTTGAAATCAAACCAAGATACTCACTTGTATATCTTGTTAAGTTGTACAATTGGTGAAAGTTTGAACTTGCTGTGATCAACTCCCCTTGTAAGAAAACAACTCATTCATGGAGCGCCACAAGCTTAGTTAATACATTATTGTTTTCAGAAATGAAGATCTTTCTTTTCTAATGAAAGTACATTAGAAATGAAACGAAGTTACTAAGTTGTGCATCTTTCTAGATTGTACAAGCGAGGAAAGTTTAATCTTGATGTGATCAATCCTGTTCGTAGGGAAGCAACTCGTTCAAGGAGCTCAACGAGCTTAGTTAGTGCAGTACAGTGTTTGGAAATGAAGATCTTTCTTTTCTAATGAAAGTGCCTTATAAATGAAACCAACATACTAAGTTGTACATCTTGTTAGTTTGCACAGTTGGTGAAAGTTTCAACTTGCTATGTTCAATCCTGTTAAGTAAGAAGGCAACTGATTCGTGGAGTACAACGAGCTTAGTTAGTACAGAACAGTTTTGGGAATGGAAGATTTTCTTTTCTAACGAAAGTACTTTAGGAATGAAAACAACATACTAAGTTGTACATCTTGTTAGATGTTATAACCGGTGAAAGTTTGAAGTTGCCGAGATAAACCGTCTTTGTAAGAAAGCGACTCACTCAAAGTGCCAAAGGAGCTTATTTAGTACAGTACACATTTTGGAAATGAGGATCTTTCTTTTCTAACGAAAGTGATTTTGAAATCAAACCAAGATACTCAGTTGTATATCTTGTTAAGTTGTACAATTGGTGAAAGTTTGAACTTGCTGTGATCAACTCCCTTGTAAGAAATCAACTCATTCATGGAGCTCCACAAGCTAAGTTACTACAGTACAGTTTTGAAATGAAGATCTTTCTTTTCTAATGAAAGTACACTAGAAATGAAACGAAGTTACTAAGTTGTGCATCTTTCTAGATTGTACAAGCGAGGAAAGTTTAATCTTGATGTGATCAATCCTGTTCGTAGGGAAGCAACTCGTTCAAGGAGCTCAACGAGCTTAGCTAGTGCAGTACAGTTTTTGGAAATGAAGATCTTTCTTTTCTAATGAAAGTGCCTTATAAATGAAACCAACATACTAAGTTGTACATCTTGTTAGTTTGCACCGTTGGTGAAAGTTTCAACTTGCTGTGTTCAATACTGTTCGTAAGAAGGCAACTGACTCGTGGAGTTCAACCGGCTTAGTTAGTACAGAACAGTTTTGGGAACGGAAGATTTTCTTTTCTAACGAAAGTACTTTAGGAATGAAAACAACATACTAAGTTGTACATCTTGTTAGATGTTATAACCGGTGAAAGTTTGAAGTTGCGAGATAAACCGTCTTTGTAAGAAAGCGACTCACTCAAAGTGCCAAAGGAGCTTATTTAGTACAGTACACGTTTTGGAAATGAGGATCTTTCTTTTCTAACGAAAGTGAATTTGAAATCAAACCAAGATACTCACTTGTATATCTTGTTAAGTTGGACAATTGGTGAAAGTTTGAACTTGCTGTGATCAACTCCCCTTGTAAGAAATGAACTCATTCATGGAGCGCCACAAGCTTAGTTAATACATTATAGTTTTCAGAAATGAAGATCTTTCTTTTCTAATGAAAGTACATTAGAAATGAAACGAACTTACTAAGTTGTGCATCTTTCTAGATTGTACAAGCGAGGAAAGTTTAATCTTGATGTGATCAATCCTGTTCGTAGGGAAGCAACTCGTTCAAGGAGCTCAACGAGCTTAGTTACTGCAGTACAGTGTTTGGAAATGAAGATCTTTCTTTTCTAATGAAAGTGCCTTATAAATGAAACCAACATACTAAGTTGTACATCGTGTTAGTTTGCACAGTTGGTGAAAGTTTCAACTTGCTGTGTTCAATCCTGTTCGTAAGAAGGCAACTGATTCGTGGAGTTCAACCGGCTTAGTTAGTACAGAACATTTTTGGGAACGGAAGATTTTCTTTTCTAACGAAAGTACTTTAGGAATGAAAACAACATACTAAGTTGTACATCTTGTTAGATGTTATAACCGGTGAAAGTTTGAAGTTGCCGAGATAAACCGTCTTTGTAAGAAAGCGACTCACTCAAAGTGCCAAAGGAGCTTATTTAGTACAGTACACATTTTGGAAATGAGGATCTTTCTTTTCTAACGAAAGTGATTTTGAAATCAAACCAAGATACTCAGTTGTATATCTTGTTAAGTTGTACAATTGGTGAAAGTTTGAACTTGCTGTGATCAACTCCCCTTGTAAGAAATCAACTCATTCATGGAGCTCCACAAGCTAAGTTACTACAGTACAGTTTTCGGAAATGAAGAACTTTCTTTTCTAATGAAAGTACACTAGAAATGAAACGAAGTTACTAAGTTGTGCATCTTTCTAGATTGTACAAGCGAGGAAAGTTTAATCTTGATGTGATCAATCCTGTTCGTAGGGAAGCAACTCGTTCAAGGAGCTCAACGAGCTTAGTTAGTGCAGTACAGTGTTTGGAAATGAAGATCTTTCTTTTCTAATGAAAGTGCCTTATAAATGAAACCAACATACTAAGTTGTACATCTTGTTAGTTTGCACAGTTGGTGAAAGTTTCAACTTGCTGTGTTCAATCCTGTTCGTAAGAAGGCAACTGATTAAGTGGAGTTCAACCGGCTTAGTTAGTACAGAACAGTTTTGGGAACGGAAGATTTTCTTTTCTAACGAAAGTACATTAGGAATGAAAACAACATACTAAGTTGTACACCTTGTTAGATGTTATAACCGGTGAAAGTTTGAAGTTGCCGAGATAAACCGTCTTTGTAAGAAAGCGACTCACTCAAAGTGCCAAAGGAGCTTATTTAGTACAGTACACGTTTTGGAAATGAGGATCTTTCTTTTCTAACGAAAGTGAATTTGAAATCAAACCAAGATACTCACTTGTATATCTTGTTAAGTTGTACAATTGGTGAAAGTTTGAACTTGCTGTGATCAACTCCCTTGTAAGAAAACAACTCATTCATGGGCGCCACAAGCTTAGTTAATACATTATTGTTTTCAGAAATGAAGATCTTTCTTTTCTAATGAAAGTACATTAGAAATGAAACGAAGTTACTAAGTTGTGCATCTTTCTAGATTGTACAAGCGAGGAAAGTTTAATCTTGATGTGATCAATCCTGTTCGTAGGGAAGCAACTCGTTCAAGGAGCTCAACGAGCTTAGTTAGTGCAGTACAGTGTTTGGAAATGAAGATCTTTCTTTTCTAATGAAAGTGCCTTATAAATGAAACCAACATACTAAGTTGTACATCTTGTTAGTTTGCACAGTTGGTGAAAGTTTCAACTTGCTGTGTTCAATCCTGTTCGTAAGAAGGCAACTGATTCGTGGAGTACAACCAGCTTAGTTAGTACAGAACAGTTTTGGGAACGGAAGATTTTCTTTTCTAACGAAAGTACTTTAGGAATGAAAACAACATACTAAGTTGTACATCTTGTTAGATGTTATAACCGGTGAAAGTTTGAAGATGCCGAGATAAACCGTCTTTGTAAGAAAGCGACTCACTCAAAGTGCCAAAGGAGCTTATTTAGTACAGTACACGTTTTGGAAATGAGGATCTTTCTTTTCTAACGAAAGTGAATTTGAAATCAAACCAAGATACTCACTTGTATATCTTGTTAAGTTGTACAATTGGTGAAAGTTTGAACTTGCTGTGATCAACTCCCCTTGTAAGAAGTCAACTCATTCATGTAGCGCCACAAGCTTAGTTAATACATTATAGTTTTCAGAAATGAAGATCTTTCTTTTCTAATGAAAGTACATTAGAAATGAAACGAAGTTACTAAGTTGTGCATCTTTCTAGATTGTACAAGCGAGGAAAGTTTAATCTTGATGTGATCAATCCTGTTCGTAGGGAAGCAACTCGTTCAAGGAGCTCAACGAGCTTAGTTAGTGCAGTACAGTGTTTGGAAATGAAGATCTTTCTTTTCTAATGAAAGTGCCTTATAAATGAAACCAACATACTAAGTTGTACATCTTGTTAGTTTGCACAGTTGGTGAAAGTTTCAACTTGCTGTGTTCAATCCTGTTCGTAAGAAGGCAACTGATTCGTGGAGTACAACCAGCTTATTTAGTACAGAACAGTTTTGGGAACGGAAGATTTTCTTTTCTAACGAAAGTACTTTAGGAATGAAAACAACATACTAAGTTGTACATCTTGTTAGATGTTATAACCGGTGAAAGTTTGAAGTTGCCGAGATAAACCGTCTTTGTAAGAAAGCCACTCACTCAAAGTGCCAAAGGAGCTTATTTAGTACAACACATTTTTGAAATGAGGATCTTTCTTTTCTAACGAAAGTGATTTTGAAATCAAACCAAGATACTCAGTTGTATATCTTGTTAAGTTGTACAATTGGTGAAAGTTTGAACTTGCTGTGATCAACTCCCCTTGTAAGAAATCAACTCATTCATGGAGCTCCACAATCTAAGTTACTACAGTACAGTTTTCGGAAATGAAGATCTTTCTTTTCTAATGAAAGTACACTAGAAATCAAACGAAGTTACTAAGTTGTGCATCTTTCTAGATTGTACAAGCGAGGAAAGTTTAATCTTGATGTGATCAATCCTGTTCGTAGGGAAGCAACTCGTTCAAGGAGCTCAACGAGCTTAGTTAGTGCAGTACAGTGTTTGGAAATGAAGATCTTTCTTTTCTAATGAAAGTGCCTTATAAATGAAACCAACATACTAAGTTGTACATCTTGTTAGTTTGCACAGTTGGTGAAAGTTTCTACTTGCTGTGTTCAATCCTGTTCATAAGAAGGCAACTGATTCGTGGAGTTCAACCGGCTTAGTTAGTACAGAACAGTTTTGAGAACGGAAGATTTTCTTTTCTAACGAAAGTACTTTAGGAATGAAAACAACATACTAAGTTGTACATCTTGTTAGATGTTATAACCGGTGAAAGTTTGAAGTTGCCGAGATAAACCGTCTTTGAAAGCGACTCACTCAAAGTGCCAAAGGAGCTTATTTAGTACAGTACACGTTTTGGAAATGAGGATCTTTCTTTTCTAACGAAAGTGAATTTGAAATCAAGCAAAGATACTCACTTGTATATCTTGTTAAGTTGTACAATTGGTGAAAGTTTGAACTTGCTGTGATCAACTCCTTGTAAGAAATCAACTCATTCATGGAGCGCCACAAGCTTAGTTAATACATTATAGTTTTCAGAAATGAAGATCTTTCTTTTCTAATGAATGTACATTAGAAATGAAACGAAGTTACTAAGTTGTGCATCTTTCTAGATTGTACAAGCGAGGAAAGTTTAATCTTGATGTGATCAATCCTGTTCGTAGGGAAGCAACTCGTTCAAGGAGCTCAACGAGCTTAGTTAGTGCAGTACAGTGTTTGGAAATGAAGATCTTTCTTTTCTAATGAAAGTGCCTTATAAATGAAACCAACATACTAATTTGTACATCTTGTTAGTTTGCACAGTTGGTGAAAGTTTCAACTTGCTGTGTTCAATCCTGTTCGTAAGAAGGCAACTGATTCGTGGAGTTCAACCGGCTTAGTTAGTACAGAACAGTTTTGGGAACGGAAGATTTTCTTTTCTAACGAAAGTACTTTAAGAATGAAAACAACATACTAAGTTGTACATCTTGTTAGATGTTATAACCGGTGAAAGTTTGAAGTTGCCGAGATAAACCGTGTTTGTAAGAAAGCCACTCACTCAAAGTGCCAAAGGAGCTTATTTAGTACAGTACACATTTTGGAAATGAGGATCTTTCTTTTCTAACGAAAGTGAATTTGAAATCAAACCAAGATACTCACTTGTATATCTTGTTAAGTTGTACAATTGGTGAAAGTTTGAACTTGCTGTGATCAACTCCCCTTGTAAGAAAACAACTCATTCATGGAGCGCCACAAGCTTAGTTAATACATTATTGTTTTCAGAAATGAAGATCTTTCTTTTCTAATGAAAGTACATTAGAAATGAAACGAAGTTACTAAGTTGTGCATCTTTCTAGATTGTACAAGCGAGGAAAGTTTAATCTTGATGTGATCAATCCTGTTCGTAGGGAAGCAACTCGTTCAAGGAGCTCAACGAGCTTAGTTAGTGCAGTACAGTGTTTGGAAATGAAGATCTTTCTTTTCTAATGAAAGTGCCTTATAAATGAAACCAACATACTAAGTTGTACATCTTGTTAGTTTGCACAGTTGGTGAAAGTTTCAACTTGTTGTGTTCAATCCTGTTCGTAAGAAGGCAACTGATTCGTGGAGTACAACCAGCTTAGTTAGTACAGAACAGTTTTGAAAACGGAAGATTTTCTTTTCTAACGAAAGTACTTTAGGAATGAAAACAACATACTAAGTTGTACATCTTGTTAGATGTTATAACCGGTGAAAGTTTGAAGTTTGCGAGATAAACCGTCTTTGTAAAACGCGACTCACTCAAAGTGCCAAAGGAGCTTATTTAGTACAGTACACGTTTTGGAAATGAGGATCTTTCTTTTCTAACGAAAGTGAATTTGAAATCAAACCAAGATACTCACTTGTATATCTTGTTAAGTTGTACAATTGGTGAAAGTTTGAACTTGCTGTGATCAACTCCCCTTGTAAGAAAACAACTCATTCATGGAGCGCCACAAGCTTAGTTAATACATTATTGTTTTCAGAAATGAAGATCTTTCTTTTCTAATGAAAGTACATTAGAAATGAAACGAAGTTACTAAGTTGTGCATCTTTCTAGATTGTACAAGCGAGGAAAGTTTAATCTTGATGTGATCAATCCTGTTCGTAGGGAAGCAACTCGTTCAAGGAGCTCAACGAGCTTAGTTAGTGCAGTACAGTGTTTGGAAATGAAGATCTTTCTTTTCTAATGAAAGTGCCTTATAAATGAAACCAACATACTAAGTTGTACATCTTGTTAGTTTGCACAGTTGGTGAAAGTTTCAACTTGCTATGTTCAATCCTGTTCGTAAGAAGGCAACTGATTCGTGGAGTACAACGAGCTTAGTTAGTACAGAACAGTTTTGGGAATGGAAGATTTTCTTTTCTAACGAAAGTACTTTAGGAATGAAAACAACATACTAAGTTGTACATCTTGTTAGATGTTATAACCGGTGAAAGTTTGAAGTTGCCGAGATAAACCGTCTTTGTAAGAAAGCGACTCACTCAAAGTGCCAAAGGAGCTTATTTAGTACAGTACACATTTTGGAAATGAGGATCTTTCTTTTCTAACGAAAGTGATTTTGAAATCAAACCAAGATACTCAGTTGTATATCTTGTTAAGTTGTACAATTGGTGAAAGTTTGAACTTGCTGTGATCAACTCCCCTTGTAAGAAATCAACTCATTCATGGAGCTCCACAAGCTAAGTTACTACAGTACAGTTTTCGGAAATGAAGATCTTTCTTTTCTAATGAAAGTACACTAGAAATGAAACAGAAGTTACTAAGTTGTGCATCTTTCTAGATTGTACAAGCGAGGAAAGTTTAATCTTGATGTGATCAATCCTGTTCGTAGGGAAGCAACTCGTTCAAGGAGCTCAACGAGCTTAGTTAGTGCAGTACAGTGTTTGGAAATGAAGATCTTTCTTTTCTAATGAAAGTGCCTTATAAATGAAACCAACATACTAAGTTGTACATCTTGTTAGTTTGCACAGTTGGTGAAAGTTTCAACTTGTTGTGTTCAATCCTGTTCGTAAGAAGGCAACTGATTCGTGGAGTTCAACCGGCTTAGTTAGTACAGAACAGTTTTGGGAACGGAAGATTTTCTTTTCTAACGAAAGTACATTAGGAATGAAAACAACATACTAAGTTGTACACCTTGTTAGATGTTATAACCGGTGAAAGTTTGAAGTTGCGAGATAAACCGTCTTTGTAAGAAAGCGACTCACTCAAAGTGCCAAAGGAGCTTATTTAGTACAGTACACGTTTTGGAAATGAGGATCTTTCTTTTCTAACGAAAGTGAATTTGAAATCAAACCAAGATACTCACTTGTATATCTTGTTAAGTTGTACAATTGGTGAAAGTTTGAACTTGCTGTGATCAACTCCCCTTGTAAGAAATCAACTCATTCATGGAGCTCCACAAGCTAAGTTACTACAGTACAGTTTTGAGGAAATGAAGATCTTTCTTTTCTAATGAAAGTACACTAGAAATGAAACGAAGTTACTAAGTTGTGCATCTTTCTAGATTGTACAAGCGAGGAAAGTTTAATCTTGATGTGATCAATCCTGTTCGTAGGGAAGCAACTCGTTCAAGGAGCTCAACGAGCTTAGTTAGTGCAGTACAGTGTTTGGAAATGAAGATCTTTCTTTTCTAATGAAAGTGCCTTATAAATGAAACCAACATACTAAGTTGTACATCTTGTTAGTTTGCACAGTTGGTGAAAGTTTCAACTTGCTGTGTTCAATCCTGTTCGTAAGAAGGCAACTGATTCGTGGAGTTCAACCGGCTTAGTTAGTACAGAACAGTTTTGGGAACGGAAGATTTTCTTTTCTAACGAAAGTACATTAGGAATGAAAACAACATACTAAGTTGTACACCTTGTTAGATGTTATAACCGGTGAAAGTTTGAAGTTGCCGAGATAAACCGTCTTTGTAAGAAAGCGACTCACTCAAAGTGCCAAAGGAGCTTATTTAGTACAGTACACGTTTTGGAAATGAGGATCTTTCTTTTCTAACGAAAGTGAATTTGAAATCAAACCAAGATACTCACTTGTATATCTTGTTAAGTTGTACAATTGGTGAAAGTTTGAACTTGCTGTGATCAACTCCCCTTGTAAGAAATCAACTCATTCATGGAGCGCCACAAGCTAAGTTACTACAGTACAGTTTTCGGAAATGAAGATCTTTCTTTTCTAATGAAAGTACACTAGAAATGAAACGAAGTTACTAAGTTGTGCATCTTTCTAGATTGTACAAGCGAGGAAAGTTTAATCTTGATGTGATCAATCCTGTTCGTAGGGAAGCAACTCGTTCAAGGAGCTCAACGAGCTTAGTTAGTGCAGTACACTTTTTGGAAATGAAGATCTTTCTTTTCTAATGAAAGTGCCGTATACATGAAACCAACATACTAAGTTGTACATCTTGTTAGTTTGCACCGTTGGTGAAAGTTTCAACTTGCTGTGTTCAATACTGTTCGTAAGAAGGCAACTGATTCGTGGAGTTCAACCGGCTTAGTTAGTACAGAACAGTTTTGGGAACGGAAGATTTTCTTTTCTAACGAAAGTACTTTAGGAATGACAACAACATACTACGTTGTACATCTTGTTAGATGTTATAACGGGTGTAAGTTTGAAGTTGCCGAGATAAACCGTCTTTGTAAGAAAGCGACTCACTCAAAGTGCCAAAGGAGCTTATTTAGTACAGTACACATTTTGGAAATGATGATCTTTCTTTTCTAAGGAAAGTGATTTTGAAATCAAACCAAGATACTCAGTTGTATATCTTGTTAAGTTGTACAATTGGTGAAAGTTTGAACTTGCTGTGCTCAACTCCCCTTGTAAGAAATCAACTCATTCATGGAGCTCCACAAGCTAAGTTAATACAGTACAGTTTTCCGAAATGAAGATCTTTCTTTTCTAATGAAAGTACACTAGAAATGAAACGAAGTTACTAAGTTGTGCATCTTTCTAGATTGTACAAGCGAGGAACGTTTAATCTTGATGTGATCAATCCTGTTCGTAGGGAAGCAACTCGTTCAAGGAGCTCAACGAGCTTAGTTAGTGCAGTACAGTGTTTGGAAATGAAGATCTTTCTTTTCTAATGAAAGTGCCTTATAAATGAAACCAACATACTAAGTTGTACATCTTGTTAGTTTGCACAGTTGGTGAAAGTTTCAACTTGCTGTGTTCAATCCTGTTCGTAAGAAGGCAACTGATTCGTGGAGTACAACCAGCTTAGTTAGTACAGAACAGTTTTGGGAACGGAAGATTTTCTTTTCTAACGAAAGTACTTTAGGAATGAAAACAACATACTAAGTTGTACATCTTGTTAGATGTTATAACCGGTGAAAGTTTGAAGTTGTCGAGATAAACCGTCTTTGTAAGAAAGCGACTCACTCAAACTGCCAAAGGAGCTTATTTAGTACAGTACACGTTTTGGAAATGAGGATCTTTCTTTTCTAACGAAAGTGAATTTGAAATCAAACCAAGATACTCACTTGTATATCTTGTTAAGTTGTACAATTGGTGAAAGTTTGAACTTGCTGTGATCAACTCCCCTTGTAAGAAAACAACTCATTCATGGAGTGCCACAAGCTTAGTTAATACATTATTGTTTTCAGAAATGAAGATCTTTCTTTTCTAATGAAAGTACATTAGAAATGAAACGAAGTTACTAAGTTGTGCATCTTTCTAGATTGTACAAGCGAGGAAAGTTTAATCTTGATGTGATCAATCCTGTTCGTAGGGAAGCAACTCGTTCAAGGAGCTCAACGAGCTTAGTTAGTGCAGTACAGTGTTTGGAAATGAAGATCTTTCTTTTCTAATGAAAGTGCCTTATAAATGAAACCAACATACTAAGTTGTACATCTTGTTAGTTTGCACTGTTGGTGAAAGTTTCAACTCGCTGTGTTCAATACTGTTCGTAAGAAGGCAACTGATTCGTGGAGTTCAACCGGCTTAGTTAGTACAGAACAGTTTTGGGAACGGAAGATTTTCTTTTCTAACGAAAGTACTTTAGGAATGAAAACAACATACTAAGTTGTACATCTTGTTAGTTGTTATAACCGGTGAAAGTTTGAAGTTGCCGAGATAAACCGTCTTTGTAAGAAAGCGACTCACTCAAAGTGCCAAAGGAACTTATTTAGTACAGTACACGTTTTGGAAATGAGGATCTTTCTTTTCTAACGAAAGTGAATTTGAAATCAAACCAAGATACTCACTTGTATATCTTGTTAAGTTGTACAATTGGTGAAAGTTTGAACTTGCTGTGATCAACACCCCTTGTAAGAAATGAACTCATTCATGGAGCGCCACAAGCTTAGTTAATACATTATAGTTTTCAGAAATGAAGATCTTTCTTTTCTAATGAAAGTACATTAGAAATGAAACGAAGTTACTAAGTTGTGCATCTTTCTAGATTGTACAAGCGAGGAAAGTTTAATCTTGAAGTGATCAATCCTGTTCGTAGGGAAGCAACTCGTTCAAGGAGCTCAACGAGCTTAGTTAGTGCAGTACAGTGTTTGGAAATGAAGATCTTTCTTTTCTAATGAAAGTGCCTTATAAATGAAACCAACATACTAAGTTGTACATCTTGTTAGTTTGCACAGTTGGTGAAAGTTTCAACTTGCTGTGTTCAATCCTGTTCGTAAGAAGGCAACTGATTCGTGGAGTTCAACCGGCTTAGTTAGTACAGAACAGTTTTGGGAACGGAAGATTTTCTTTTCTAACGAAAGTACTTTAGGAATGAAAACAACATACTAAGTTGTACATCTTGTTAGATGTTATAACCGGTGAAAGTTTGAAGTTGCGAGATAAACCGTCTTTGTAAGCGACTCACTCAAAGTGCCAAAGGAGCTTATTTAGTACAGTACACATTTTGGAAATGAGGCTCTTTCTTTTCTAATGAAAGTGATTTTGAAATCAAACCAAGATACTCAGTTGTATATCTTGTTAAGTTGTACAATAGGTGAAAGTTTGAACTTGCTGTGATCAACTCCCCTTGTAAGAAATCAACTCATTCATGGAGCTCCACAAGCTAAGTTACTACAGTACAGTTTTCGGAAATGAAGATCTTTCTTTTCTAATGAAAGTACACTAGAAATGAAACGAAGTTACTAAGTTGTGCATCTTTCTAGATTGTGCAAGCGAGGAAAGTTTAATCCTGATGTGATCAATCCTGTTCGTAGGGAAGCAACTCGTTCAAGGAGCTCAACGAGCTTAGTTAGTGCAGTACAGTGTTTGGAAATGAAGATCTTTCTTTTCTAATGAAAGTGCCTTATAAATGAAACCAACATACTAAGTTGTACATCTTGTTAGTTTGCACAGTTGGTGAAAGTTTCAACTTGCTGTGTTCAATCCTGTTCGTAAGAAGGCAACTGATTCGTGGAGTTCAACCGGCTTAGTTAGTACAGAACAGTTTTGGGAACGGAAGATTTTCTTTTCTAACGAAAGTACTTTAGGAATGAAAACAACATACTAAGTTGTACATCTTGTTAGATGTTATAACCGGTGAAAGTCTGAAGTTGCCGAGATAAACCGTCTTTGTAAGAAAGCGACTCACTCAAAGTGCCAAAGGAGCTTATTTAGTACAGTACACGTTTTGGAAATGAGGATCTTTCTTTTCTAACGAAAGTGAATTTGAAATCAAACCAAGATACTCACTTGTATATCTTGTTAAGTTGTACAATTGGTGAAAGTTTGAACTTGCTGTGATCAACTCCTTGTAAGAAATCAACTCATTAATGGAGCGCCACAAGCTTAGTTAATACATTATAGTTTTCAGAAATGAAGATCTTTCTTTTCTAATGAAAGTACATTAGAAATGAAACGAAGTTACTAATTTGTGCATCTTTCTAGATTGTACAAGCGAGGAAAGTTTAATCTTGATGTGATCAATCCTGTTCGTAGGGAAGCAACTCGTTCAAGGAGCTCAACGAGCTTAGTTAGTGCAGTACAGTGTTTGGAAATGAAGATCTTTCTTTTCTAATGAAAGTGCCTTATAAATGAAACCAACATACTAAGTTGTACATCTTGTTAGTTTGCACAGTTGGTGAAAGTTTCAACTTGCTGTGTTCAATCCTGTTCGTAAGAAGGCAACTGATTCGTGGAGTACAACCAGCTTATTTAGTACAGAACAGTTTTGAGAACGGAAGATATTCTTTTCTAACGAAAGTACTTTAGGAATGAAAACAAGATACTAAGTTGTACATCTTGTTACATGTTATAACGGGTGAAAGTTTGAAGTTGCCGAGATAAACCGTCTTTGTAAGAAAGCGACTCACTCAAAGTGCCAAAGGAGCTTATTTAGTACAGTACACATTTTGGAAATGAGGATCTTACTTTTCTAACGAAAGTGATTTTGAAATCAAACCAAGATACTCAGTTGTATATCTTGTTAAGTTGTACAATTGGTGAAAGTTTGAACTTGCTGTGATCAACTCCCCTTGAAAGAAATCAACTCATTCATGGAGCTCCACAAGCTAAGTTAATACAGTACAGTTTTCGGAAATGAAGATCTTTCTTTTCTAATGAAAGTACACTAGAAATGAAACGAAGTTACTAAGTTGTGCATCTTTCTAGATTGTACAAGCGAGGAAAGTTTAATCTTGATGTGATCAATCCTGTTCGTAGGGAAACAACTCGTTCAAGGAGCTCAACGAGCTTAGTTAGTGCAGTACCGTGTTTGGAAATGAAGATCTTTCTTTTCTAATGAAAGTGCCTTATAAATGAAAGCAACATACTAAGTTGTACATCTTGTTAGTTTGCACAGTTGGTGAAAGTTTCAACTTGCTGTGTTCAATCCTGTTCGTAAGAAGGCAACTGATTCGTGGAGTTCAACCGGTTAGTTAGTACAGAACAGTTTTGGGAACGGAAGATTTTCTTTTCTAAGGACAGTACTTTAGGAATGAAAACAACATACTAAGTTGTACATCTTGTTAGATGTTATAACCGGTGAAAGTTTGAAGTTGCCGAGATAAACCGTCTTTGTAAGAAAGCGACTCACTCAAAGTGCCAAAGGAGCTTATTTAGTACAGTACACGTTTTGGAAATGAGGATCTTTCTTTTCTAACGAAAGTGAATTTGAAATCAAACCAAGATACTCAGTTGTATATCTTGTTAAGTTGTACAATTGGTGAAAGTTTGAACTTGCTGTGATCAACTCCTTGTAAGAAAACAACTCATTCATGGAGCGCCACAAGCTTAGTTAATACATTATTGTTTTCAGAAATGAAGATCTTTCTTTTCTAATGAAAGTACATTAGAAATGAAACAGAAGTTACTAAGTTGTGCATCTTTCTAGATTGTACAAGCGAGGAAAGTTTAATCTTGATGTGATCAATCCTGTTCGTAGGGAAGCAACTCGTTCAAGGAGCTCAACGAGCTTAGTTAGTGCAGTACAGTGTTTGGAAATGAAGATCTTTCTTTTCTAATGAAAGTGCCTTATAAATGAAACCAACATACTAAGTTGTACATCTTGTTAGTTTGCACAGTTGGTGAAAGTTTCAACTTGCTGTGTTCTATCCTGTTCGTAAGAAGGCAACTGATTCGTGGAGTTCACCGGCTTAGTTAGTACAGAACAGTTTTGGGAACGGAAGATTTTCTTTTCTAACGAAAGTACTTTAGGAATGAAAACAACATACTAAGTTGTACATCTTGTTAGATGTTATAACCGGTGAAAGTTTGAAGTTGCCGAGATAAACCGTCTTTGTAAGAAAGCGACTCACTCAAAGTGCCAAAGAAGCTTATTTAGTACAGTACACATTTTGGAAATGAGGATCTTTCTTTTCTAACGTAAGTGATTTTGAAATCAAACCAAGATACTCAGTTGTATATCTTGTTAAGTTGTACAATTGGTGAAAGTTTGAACTGGCTGTGATCAACTCCCCTTGTAAGAAATCAACTCATTCATGGAGCTCCACAAGCTAAGTTAATACAGTACAGTTTTCGGAAATGAAGATCTTTCTTTTCTAATGAAAGTACACTAGAAATGAAACGAAGTTACTAAGTTGTGCATCTTTCTAGATTGTACAAGCGAGGAAAGTTTAATCTTGATGTGATCAATCCTGTTCGTAGGGAAGCAACTCGTTCAAGGAGCTCAACGAGCTTAGTTACTGCCGTACAGTTTTTGGAAATGAAGATCTTTCTTTTCTAAGGAAAGTGCCTTATAAATGAAACCAACATACTAAGTTGTACATCTTGTTAGTTTGTACAATTAGTAAAAGTTTCACCTTGCTGTGTTCAATCCTGTTCGTAAGAAGGCAACTGATTCGTGGAGTTCAACCAGCTTATTTAGTACAGAAAAGTTTTGGGAACGGAAGATTTTCTTTTCTAACGAAAGTACTTTAGGAATGAAAACAACATACTAAGTTGTATATCTTGTTAGATGTTATAACCGGTGAAAGTTTGAAGTTGCCGACATAAACCGTCTTTGTAAGAAAGCGACTCACTCAAAGTGCCAAAGGAGCTTATTTACTACCGTACAGGTTTTGGAAATGAGCATCTTTCTTTTCTAACGAAAGTGATTTTGAAATCAAACCAAGATACTCAGTTGTATATCTTGTTAAGTTGTACAATTGGTGAAAGATTGAACTTGCTGTGATCAACTCCCCTTGTAAGAAATCAACTCATTCATGGACCTCCACAAGCTAAGTTAATACAGTACAGTTTACGGAAATGAAGATCTTTCTTTTCTAATGAACGTACACTAGAAATGAAACGAAGTTACTAAGTTGTCCATCTTTCTAGATGGTCAAGCGATGAAAGTTTAATCTTGATGTGATCAATCCTGTTAGTAGGGAAGCAACTCGTTCAAGGAGCTCAACGAGCTTAGTTAGTGCCGTACAGTTTTTGGAAATGAAGATCTTTCTTTTCTAATGAAAGTGCCTTATAAATGAAACCAACATACTAAGTTGTACATCTTCTTACTTTGCACAGTTGGTGAAAGTTTCAACTTGCTGTGTTCAATCCTGTTCGTAAGAAGGCAACTGATTCGTGGAGTTCAACCAGCTTAGTTAGTACAGAACAGTTTTGGGAACGGAAGAACTTCTTTTCTAACGAAAGTACTTTAGGAATGAAAACAACATACTAAGTTGTACATCTTGTTAGATGTTATAACCGGTGAAAGTTTGAAGTTGCCGAGATAAACCGTCTTTGTAAGAAAGCGACTCACTCTAAGTGCCAAAGGAGCTTATTTAGTACAGTACAGGTTTTGGAAATGAGCATCTTTCTTTTCTAACGAAAGTGACTTTGAAATCAAACCAAGATACTCAGTTGTATATCTTGTTAAGTTGTACAATTGGTGAAAGTTTGAACTTGCTGTGATCAACTCCTTGTAAGAAATCAACTCATTCATGGAGCTCCACAAGCTAAGTTAATACAGTACAGTTTTGGAAATGAAGATCTTTCTTTTCTAATGAACGTACACTAGAAATGAAAGGAAGTTACTAAGTTGTGCATCTTTCTAGATTGTACAAGCGAGGAAAGTTTAATCTTGATGTGATCAATCCTGTTCGTAGGGAAGCAACTCGTTCAAGGAGCTCAACGAGCTTAGTGAGTGCAGTACAGTGTTTGGAAATGAAGATCTTTCTTTTCTAATGAAAGTGCCTTATAAATGAAACCAACATACTAAGTCGTACATCTTGTTAGTTTGTACAGTTGGTGAAAGTTTCAACTTGCTGTGTTCAATCCTGTTCGTAAGAAGGCAACTGATTCGTAGAGTTCAACCGGCTTAGTTAGTACAGAACAGTTTTGGGAACGGAAGATTTTCTTTTCTAATGAAAGTACTTTAGGAATGAAAACAACATACTAAGTTGTACATCTTGTTAGATGTTATAACCGGTGAAAGTTTGAAGTTGCCGAGATAAACCGTCTTTGTAAGAAAGCGACTCACTCAAAGTGCCAAAGGAGCTTATTTAGTACAGTACAGGTTTTGGAAATGAGGATCTTTCTTTTCTAACGTAAGTGATTTTGAAATCAACCCAAGATACTCAGTTGTATATCTTGTTAAGTTGTACAATTGGTGAAAGTTTGAACTTGCTGTGATCAACTCCCCTTGTAAGAAATCAACTCATTCATGGAGCTCCACAAGCTAAGTTAATACAGTACAGTTTTCGGAAATGAAGATCTTTCTTTTCTAATGAAAGTACACTAGAAATGAAACGAAGTTACTAAGTTGTGCATCTTTCTAGATTGTACAAGCGAGGAAAGTTTAATCTTGATGTGATCAATCCTGTTCGTAGGGAAGCAACTCGTTCAAGGAGCTCAACGAGCTTAGTTAGTGCCGTACAGTTTTTGGAAATGAAGATCTTTCTCTTCTAAGGAAAGTGCCTTATAAATGAAACCAACATACTAAGTTGTACATCTTGTTAGTTTGTACAATTGGTGAAAGTTTCAACTTGCTGTGTTCAATCCTGTTCGTAAGAAGGCAACTGATTCGTGGAGTTCAACCAGCTTAGTTACTACAGAAAAGTTTTGGGAACGGAAGATTTTCTTTTCTAACGAAAGTACATTAGGAATGAAAAGAACATACTAAGCTGTACATCTTGTTAGATGTTACAACCGGTGAAAGTTTGAAGTTGCCGACATAAACCGTCTTTGTAAGAAAGCGGCTCACTCAAAGTGCCAAAGGAGCTTATTTAGTACAGTACAGGTTTTGGAAATGAGCATCTTTCTTTTCTAACGAAAGTGATTTTGAAATCAAACCAAGATACTCAGTTGTATATCTTGTTAAGTTGTACAAATGGTGAACGTTTGAACTTGCTGTGATCAACTCCCCTTGTAAGAAATCAACTCATTAATGGAGCGCCACAAGCTTAATTAATACATTATAGTTTTCAGAAATGAAGATCTTTCTTTTCTAATGAAAGTACATTAGAAATGAAACGAAGTTACTAAGTTGTGCATCTTTCTAGATTGTACAAGCGAGGAAAGTTTAATCTTGATGTGATCAATCCTGTTCGTAGGGAAGCAACTCGTTCAAGGAGCTCAACGAGCTTAGTTAGTGCCGTACAATGTTTGGAAATGAAGATCTTTCTTTTCTAATGAAAGTGCCTTATAAATGAAACCCACATACTAAGTTGTACATCTTGTTAGTTTGCACAATTGGTGAAAGTTTCAACTTGCTGTGTTCAATCCTGTTTGTAAGAAGGCAACTGATTCGTGGAGTTCAACAGGCTAGTTAATACAGAACAGTTTTGGGAACGGAAGATTTTCTTTTCTAACGAAAGTACTTTAGGAATGAAAACAACATACTAAGTTGTACATCTTGTTAGATGTTATAACCGGTGAAAGTTTGAAGTTGCCGAATTAAACCGTCTTTGTAAGAAAGCGACTCACTCAAAGTGCCAAAAGGAGCTTATTTAGTACAGTACAGGTTTTGGAAATGAGCATCTTTCTTTTCTAACGAAAGTGAATTTGAAATCAAACCAAGATACTCAGTTGTATATCTTGTTAAGTTGTACAATTGGTGAAAGTTTCAACTTGCTGTGATCAACTCCCCTTGTAAGAAATCAACTCATCATGGAGCGCCACAAGCTTAGTTAATACATTATAGTTTTCAGAAATGAAGATCTTTCTTTTCCAATGAAAGTACATTAGAAATGAAACGAAGTTACTAAGTTGTGCATCTTTCTAGATTGTACAAGCGAGGAAAGTTTAATCTTGATGTGATCAATCCTGTTCGTAGGGAAGCAACTCGTTCAAGGAGCTCAACGAGCTTAGTTAGTGCAGTACAGTGTTTGGAAATGAAGATCTTTCTTTTCTAATGAACGTGCCTTATATATGAAACCAACATACTAAGTTGTACATATTGTTAGTTTGCACAGTTGGTGAAAGTTTCAACTTGCTGTGTTCAATCCTGTTCGTAAGAAGGCAACTGATTCGTGGAGTTCAACCGGCTTAGTTAGTACAGAACAGTTTTGGGAACGGGAGATTTTCTTTTCTAACGAAAGTACTTTAGGAATGAAAACAACATACTAAGTTGTACTTCTTGTTAGATGTTATAACCGGTGAAAGTTTGAAGTTGCCGACATAAACCGTCTTTGTAAGAAAGCGACTCACTCAAAGTGCCAAAGCAGCTTATTTTGTTCAGTACAAGTTTTGGAAATGAGCATCTTTCTTTACTAACGAAAGTGATTTTGAAATCAAACCAAGATACTCAGTTGTATATCTTGTTAAGTTGTACAATTGGTGAAAGTTTGAACTTGCTGTGATCAACTCCCCTTGTAAGAAATCAACTCATTCATGGAGCTCCACAAGCTAAGTTAATACAGTACAGTTTTCGGAAATGAAGATCTTTCTTTTCTAATGAAAGTACATTAGAAATGAAACGAAGTTACTAAGTTGTGCATCTTTCTAGATTGTACAAGCGAGGAAAGTATAATCTTGATGTGATCAATCCTGTTCGTAGGGAAGCAACTCGTTCAAGGAGCACAACCAGCTTAGTTAGTGCAGTACAGTGTTTAGAAATGAAGATATTTCTTTTCTAATGAAAGTGCCTTATAAATGAAACCAACATACTAAGTTGTACATCTTGTGAGTTTGTACAATTGGTGAAAGTTTCAAGTTGCTGTGTTCAATCCTGTTCGTAAGAAGGCAACTGATTCGTGGAGTTCAACCGGCTTAGTTAGTACAGAACAGTTTTGGGAACGGAAGATCTTCTTTTCTAACGAAAGTACTTTAGGAATGAAAACAACATACTAAGTTGTACATCTTGTTAGATGTTATAACCGGTGAAAGTTTGAAGTTGCCGAGATAAACCGTCTTTGTAGAAAGCGACTCACTCAAAGTGCCAAAGGACCTTATTTAGTACAGTACACGTTTTGGAAATGAGGATCTTTCTTTTCTAACGAAAGTGATTTTGAAATCAAACCAAGATACTCAGTTGTATATCTTGTTAAGTTGTACAATTGGTGAAAGATTGAACTTGCTGTGATCAACTCCCCTTGTAAGAAATCAACTCATTCATGGAGCTCCACAAGCTAAGTTAATACATAACAGTTTTCGGAAATGAAGATCTTTCTTTTCTAATGAAAGTACACTAGAAATGAAACGAAGTTACTAAGTTGTGCATCTTTCTAGATTGTACAAGCGAGGAAAGTTTAATCTTGATGTGATCAATCCTGTTCGTAGGGAAGCAACTCGTTCAAGGAGCTCAACGAGCTTAGTTAGTGCAGTACAGTTTTTGGAAATGAAGATCTTTCTTTTCTAATGAAAGTGCCTTATAAATGAAACCAACATACTAAGTTGTACATCTTGTTAGTTTGTACAATTGGTGAAAGTTTCAACTTGCTGTGTTCAATCCTGTTCGTAAGAAGGCAACTGATTCGTGGAGTTCAACCAGTTTAGTTAGTACAGAACAGTTTTGGGAACGGAAGATTTTCTTTTCTAACGAAAGTACTTTAGGAATGAAAACAACATACTAAGTTGTACATCTTGTTAGATGTTATAACCGGTGAAAGTTTGAAGTTGCCGACATAAACCGTCTTTGTAAGAAAGCGGCTCAATCAAAGTGCCAAAGGAGCTTATTTAGTACAGTGCAGGTTTTGGAAATGAGGATCTTTCTTTTCTAACGAAAGTGAATTTGAAATCAAACCAAGATACTCAGTTGTATATCTTGTTAAGTTGTACAATTGGTGAAAGATTGAACTTGCTGTGATCAACTCCCCTTGTAAGAAATCAACTCATTCATGGAGCGCCACAAGCTTAGTTAATACATTATAGTTTTCAGAAATGAAGATCTTTCTTTTCTAATGAAAGTACATTAGAAATGAAACGAAGTTACTAAGTTGTGCATCTTTCTAGATTGTACAAGCGAGGAAAGTTTAATCTTGATGTGATCAATCCTGTTCGTAGGGAAGCAACTCGTTCAAGGAGCTCAACGAGCTTAGTTAGTGCAGTACAGTGTTTGGAAATGAAGATCTTTCTTTTCTAATGAAAGTGCCTTATAAATGAAACCAACATACTAAGTTGTACATCTTGTTATTTTGTACAATTGGTGAAAGTTTCAACTTGCTGTGTTCAATCCTGTTCGTAAGAAGGCAACTGATTCGTGGAGTTCAACCGGCTTAGTTAGTACAGAACAGTTTTGGGAACGGAAGATTTTCTTTTCTAACGAAAGTACTTTAGGAATGAAAACAACATACTAAGTTGTACATCTTGTTAGATGTTATAACCGGTGAAAGTTTGAAGTTGCCGAGATAAACCGTCTTTGTAAGATAGCGACTCACTCAAAGTGCCAAAGGAGCTTATTTAGTACAGTACACGTTTTGGAAATGAGCATCTTTCTTTTCTAACGAAAGTGAATTTGAAATCAAACCAAGATACTCAGTTGTAAATCTTGCTAAGTTGTACAATTGGTGAAAGTTTGAACTTGCTGTGATCAACTCCCCTTGTAAGATATCAACTCATTCATGGAGCTCCACAAGCTAAATTAATACAGTACAGTTTTCGGAAATGAAGATCTTTCTTTTCTAATAAAAGTACACTAGAAAAGAAACGAAGTTACTAAGTTGTGCATCTTTCTAGATTGTACAAGTGAGGAAAGTTTAATCTTGATGTGATCAATCCTGTTCGTAAGGAAGCAACCTGTTCAAGGAGCTCAACGAGCTTAGTTAGTGCAGTACAGTGTTTGGAAATGAATATCTTTCTTTTCTAATGAAAGTGCCTTATAAATGAAACCAACATACTAAGTTGCACATCTTGTTAGTTTGTACAATTGGTGAAAGTTTCAACTTGCTGTGTTCAATCCTGTTCATAAGAAGGCAACTGATTCGTGGAGTTCAACCAGCTTAGTTAGTACAGAACAGTTTTGGGAACGGAAGATTTTCTTTTCTAACGAAAGTACTTTAGGAATGAAAACAACATACGAAGTTGTACATGTTGTTAGATGTTATAACTGGTGAAAGTTTGAAGTTGCCGACATAAACCGTCGTTGTAAGAAAGCGGCTCACTCAAAGTGCCAAAGGAGCTTATTTAGTACAGTACAGGTTTTGGAAATGAGGATCTTTCTTTTCTAACGAAAGTGAATTTGAAATCAAACCAAGATACTCAGTTGTATATCTTGTTAAGATGTACAATTGGTGAAAGTTTGAACTTGCTGTGATCAACTCCCCTTGTAAGAAATCAACTCATTCATGGAGCGCCACAAGGTTAGTTAATACATTATAGTTTTCAGAAATGAAGATCTTTCTTTTCTAATGAAAGTACATTAGAAATGAAACGAAGTTACTAAGTTGTGCATCTTTCTAGATTGTACAAGCGCGGAAAGTTTAATCTTGATGTGATCAATCCTGTTCGTAGGGAAGCAACTCGTTCAAGGAGCTCAACGAGCTTAGTTAGTGCCGTACTGTGTTTGGAAATGAAGATATTTCTTTTCTAATGAAAGTGCCTTATAAATGAAACCAACATACTAAGTTGTACATCTTGTTAGTTTGCACAGTTGGTGAAAGTTTCAACTTGCTGTGTTCAATCCTGTTCGTAAGAAGGCAACTGATTCGTGGAGGTCAACCGGCTTAGTTAGTACAAAACAGTTTTGGGAACGGAAGATTTTCTTTTCTAACGAAAGTACTTTAGGAATGAAAACAACATACTAAGTTGTACATCTTGTTAGATGTTATAACCGGTGAAAGTTTGAAGTTGCCTAGATAAACCGTCTTTGTAAGAAAGCGACTCACTCAAAGTGCCAAAGGAGCTTATTTAGTACAGTACAGGTTTTGGAAATGAGCATCTTTCTTTTCTAACGAAAGTGATTTTGAAATCAAACCAAGATACTCAGTTGTATATCTTGTTAAGTTGTACAATTGGTGAAAGTTTGAACTTGCTGTGATCAACTCCTTGTAAGAAATCAACTCATTCATGGAGCTCCACAAGCTAAGTTAATACAGTACAGTTTTCGGAAATGAAGATCTTTCTTTTCTAATGAAACTACACTAGAAATGAAACGAAGTTACTAAGTTGTGCATCTTTCTAGATTGTACAAGCGAGGAAAGTTTAATCTTGATGTGATCAATCCTGTTCGTAGGGAAGCAACTCGTTCAAGAAGCTCAACGAGCTTAGTTAGTGCAGTACAGTTTTTGGAAATGAAGATCTTTCTTTTCTAATGAAAGTGCCTTATAAATGAAACCAACATACTAAGTTGTACATCTTGTTAGTTTGTACAATTGGTGAAAGTTTCAACTTGCTGTGTTCAATCCTGTTCGTAAGAAGGCAACTGATTCGTGGAGTTCAACCGGCTTAGTTAGTACAGAACAGTTTTGGGAACGGAAGATTTTCTTTTCTAACGAAAGTACTTTAGGAATGAAAACAACATACTAAGTTGTACATCTTGTTAGATGTTATAACCGGTGAAAGTTTGAAGTTGCCGAGATAAACCGTCTTTGTAAGAAAGCGACTCACTCAAAGTGCCAAAGTAGCTTATTTAGTACAGTACACGTTTTGGAAATGAGGATCTTTCTTTTCTAACGAAAGTGAATTTGAAATCAAACCAAGATACTCAGTTGTATATCTTGTTAAGTTGTACAATTGGTGAAAGTTTGAACTTGCTGTGATCAACTCCCCTTGTAAGAAAACAACTCATTCATGGAGCGCCACAAGCTTAGTTAATACATTATTGTTTTCAGAAATGAAGATCTTTCTTTTCTAATGAAAGTACATTAGAAATGAAACGAAGTTACTAAGTTGTGCATCTTTCTAGATTGTACAAGCGAGGAAAGTTTAATCTTGATGTGATCAATCCTGTTCATACGGAAGCAACTCGTTCAAGGAGCTCAACGAGCTTAGTTAGTGCAGTACAGTGTTTGGAAATGAAGATCTTTCTTTTCTAATGAAAGTGCCTTATAAATGAAACCAACATACTAAGTTGTACATCTTGTTAGTTTGCACAGTTGGTGAAAGTTTCAACTTGCTGTGTTCTATCCTGTTCGTAAGAAGGCAACTGATTCGTGGAGTTCACCGGCTTAGTTAGTACAGAACAGTTTTGGGAACGGAAGATTTTCTTTTCTAACGAAAGTACTTTAGGAATGAAAACAACATACTAAGTTGTACATCTTGTTAGATGTTATAACCGGTGAAAGTTTGAAGTTGCGAGATAAAACCGTCTTTGTAAGAAAGCGACTCACTCAAAGTGCCAAAGAAGCTTATTTAGTACAGTACACATTTTGGAAATGAGGATCTTTCTTTTCTAACGTAAGTGATTTTGAAATCAAACCAAGATACTCAGTTGTATATCTTGTTAAGTTGTACAATTGGTGAAAGTTTGAACTGGCTGTGATCAACTCCCCTTGTAAGAAATCAACTCATTCATGGAGCTCCACAAGCTAAGTTAATACAGTACAGTTTTCGGAAATGAAGATCTTTCTTTTCTAATGAAAGTACACTAGAAATGAAACGAAGTTACTAAGTTGTGCATCTTTCTAGATTGTACAAGCGAGGAAAGTTTAATCTTGATGTGATCAATCCTGTTCGTAGGAAGCAACTCGTTCAAGGAGCTCAACGAGCTTAGTTACTGCCGTACAGTTTTTGGAAATGAAGATCTTTCTTTTCTAAGGAAAGTGCCTTATAAATGAAACCAACATACTAAGTTGTACATCTTGTTAGTTTGTACAATTGGTGAAAGTTTCAACTTGCTGTGTTCAATCCTGTTCGTAAGAAGGCAACTGATTCGTGGAGTTCAACCAGCTTATTTAGTACAGAAAAGTTTTGGGAACGGAAGATTTTCTTTTCTAACGAAAGTACTTTAGGAATGAAAACAACATACTAAGTTGTATATCTTGTTAGATGTTATAACCGGTGAAAGTTTGAAGTTGCCGACATAAACCGTCTTTGTAAGAAAGCGACTCATTCAAAGTGCCAAAGGAGCTTATTTACTACCGTACAGGTTTTGGAAATGAGCATCTTTCTTTTCTAACGAAAGTGATTTTGAAATCAAACCAAGATACTCAGTTGTATATCTTGTTAAGTTGTACAATTGGTGAAAGATTGAACTTGCTGTGATCAACTCCCCTTGTAAGAAATCAACTCATTCATGGAGCTCCACAAGCTAAGTTAATACAGTACAGTTTACGGAAATGAAGATCTTTCTTTTCTAATGAACGTACACTAGAAATGAAACGAAGTTACTAAGTTGTCCATCTTTCTAGATGGTCAAGCGATGAAAGTTTAATCTTGATGTGATCAATCCTGTTCGTAGGGAAGCAACTCGTTCAAGGAGCTCAACGAGCTTAGTTAGTGCCGTACAGTTTTTGGAAATGAAGATCTTTCTTTTCTAATGAAAGTGCCTTATAAATGAAACCAACATACTAAGTTGTACATCTTCTTACTTTGCACAGTTGGTGAAAGTTTCAACTTGCTGTGTTCAATCCTGTTCGTAAGAAGGCAACTGATTCGTGGAGTTCAACCAGCTTAGTTAGTACAGAACAGTTTTGGGAACGGAAGAACTTCTTTTCTAACGAAAGTACTTTAGGAATGAAAACAACATACTAAGTTGTACATCTTGTTAGATGTTATAACCGGTGAAAGTTTGAAGTTGCCGAGATAAACCGTCTTTGTAAGAAAGCGACTCACTCTAAGTGCCAAAGGAGCTTATTTAGTACAGTACAGGTTTTGGAAATGAGCATCTTTCTTTTCTAACGAAAGTGACTTTGAAATCAAACCAAGATACTCAGTTGTATATCTTGTTAAGTTGTACAATTGGTGAAAGTTTGAACTTGCTGTGATCAACTCCCCTTGTAAGAAATCAACTCATTCATGGAGCTCCACAAGCTAAGTTAATACAGTACAGTTTTTGGAAATGAAGATCTTTCTTTTCTAATGAACGTACACTAGAAATGAAAGGAAGTTACTAAGTTGTGCATCTTTCTAGATTGTACAAGCGAGGAAAGTTTAATCTTGATGTGATCAATCCTGTTCGTAGGGAAGCAACTCGTTCAAGGAGCTCAACGAGCTTAGTTAGTGCAGTACAGTGTTTGGAAATGAAGATCTTTCTTTTCTAATGAAAGTGCCTTATAAATGAAACCAACATACTAAGTCGTACATCTTGTTAGTTTGTACAGTTGGTGAAAGTTTCAACTTGCTGTGTTCAATCCTGTTCGTAAGAAGGCAACTGATTCGTAGAGTTCAACCGGCTTAGTTAGTACAGAACAGTTTTGGGAACGGAAGATTTTTTCTTTTCTAATGAAAGTACTTTAGGAATGAAAACAACATACTAAGTTGTACATCTTGTTAGATGTTATAACCGGTGAAAGTTTGAAGTTGCCGAGATAAACCGTCTTTGTAAGAAAGCGACTCACTCAAAGTGCCAAAGGAGCTTATTTAGTACAGTACAGGTTTTGGAAATGAGGATCTTTCTTTTCTAACGTAAGTGATTTTGAAATCAACCCAAGATACTCAGTTGTATATCTTGTTAAGTTGTACAATTGGTGAAAGTTTGAACTTGCTGTGATCAACTCCCCTTGTAAGAAATCAACTCATTCATGGAGCGTCACAAGCTTAGTTAATACATTATAGTTTTCAGAAATGAAGATCTTTCTTTTCTAATGAAAGTACATTAGAAATGAAACGAAGTTAATAAGTTGTGCATCTTTCTAGATTGTACAAGCGAGGAAAGTTTAATCTTGATGTGATCAATCCTGTTCGTAGGGAAGCAACTCGTTCAAGGAGCTCAACGAGCTTAGTTAGTGCAGTACAGTGTTTGGAAATGAAGATCTTTCTTTTCTAATGAAAGTGCCTTATCAATGAAACCAACATACTAAGTTGTACATCTTGTTAGTTTGCACAATTGGTGAAAGTTTCAACTTGCTGTGGTCAATCCTGTTCGTAAGAACGCAACTGATTCGTGGAGTTCAACCAGCTTAGTTAGTACAGAACAGTTTTGGGAACGGAAGATCTTCTTTTCTAACGAAAGTACTTTAGGAATGAAAACAACATAATAAGTTGTACATCTTGTTAGATGTTATAACCGGTGAAAGTTTGAAGTTGCCGAGATAAACCGTCTTTGTAAGAAAGCGACTCACTCAAAGTGCCAAAGGAGCTTATTTAGTACAGTACAGGTTTTGGAAATGAGCATCTTTCTTTTCTAACGAAAGTGATTTTGAAATCAAACGAAGATACTCAGTTGTATATCTTGTTAAGTTGTACAATTGGTGAAAGTTTGAACTAGCTGTGATCAACTCCCCTTGTAAGAAATCAACTCATTCATGGAGCTCCATAAGCTAAGTTAATACAGTACAGTTTTCGGAAATGAAGATCTTTATTTTCTAATGAAAGTACACTAGAAATGAAACGAAGTTACTAAGTTGTGCATCTTTCTAGATTGTACAAGCGAGGAAAGTTTAATCTTGATGTGATCAATTCTGTTCATAGGGAAGCAACTCGTTCAAGGAGCTCAACGAGCTTAGTTAGTGCAGTACAGTTTTTGGAAATGAAGAACTTTCTTTTCTAATGAAAGTGCCTTATAAATGAAACCAACATACTAAGTTGTACATCTTGTTAGTTTGCACAGTTGGTGAAAGTTTCAACTTGCTGTGTTCAATCCTGTTCTTGAGAAGGCAACTGATTCGTGGAGTTCAACCGGCTTAGTTAGTTCAGAACAGTTTTGGGAACGGAAGATTTTCTTTTCTAACGAAAGTACTTTAGGAATGAAAACAACATACTAAGTTGTACATCTTGTTAGATGTTATAACGGTGAAAGTTTGAAGTTGCGAGATAAACCGTCTTTGTAAGAAAGCGACTCACTCAAAGTGCCAAAGGAGCTTATTTAGTACAGTACACGTTTTGGAAATGAGGATCTTTCTTTTCTAACGAAAGTGAATTTGAAATCAAACCAAGATACTCGGTTGTATATCTTGTTAAGTTGTACAATTGGTGAAAGCTTGAACTTGCTGTGATCAACTCCCCTTGTAAGAAATCAACTCATTCATGGAGCTCCACAAGCTAAGTTAATACATTATAGTTTTCAGAAATGAAGATCTTTCTTTTTTAATGAAAGTACATTAGAAATGAAACGAAGTTACTAAGTTGTGCATCTTTCTAGATTGTACAAGCGAGGAAAGTTTAATCTTGATGTGATCAATCCTGTTCGTAGGGAAGCAACTCGTTCAAGGAGCTCAACGAGCTTAGTTATTGCAATACAGTGTTTGGAAATGAAGATCTTTCTTTTCTAATGAAAGTGCCTTATAAATGAAACCAACATACTAAGTTGTACATCTTGTTAGTTTGCACAGTTGGTGAAAGTTTCAACTTGCTGTGTTCAATCCTGTTCGTAAGAAGGCAACTGATTCGTGGAATTCAACCGGCTTAGTACAGAACAGTTTTGGGAACGGAAGATTTTCTTTTCTAACGAAAGTACTTTAGGAATGAAAACAACATACTAAGTTGTACATCTTGTTAGATGTTATAACCGGTGAAAGTTTGAAGTTGCCGAGATAAACCGTCTTTGTAAGAAAGCGACTCACTCAAAGTGCCAAAGGAGCTTATTTAGTACAGTACAGGTTTTGGAAATGAGGATCTTTCTTTTCTAACGAAAGTGAATTTGAAATCAAACCAAGATACTCAGTTGTATATCTTGTTAAGTTGTACAATTGGTGAAAGTTTGAACTTGCTGTGATCAACTCCTTGTAAGAAATCAACTCATTCATGGAGCGCCACAAGCTTAGTTAATACATTATAGTTTTCAGAAATGAAGATCTTTCTTTTCTAATGAAAGTACATTAGAAATGAAACGAAGTTACTAAGTTGTGCATCTTTCGAGATTGTACAAGCGAGGAAAGTTTGATCTTGATGTGATCAATCCTGTTCGTAGGGAAGCAACTCGTTCAAGGAGCTCAACGAGCTTAGTTAGTGCAGTACAGTGTTTGGAAATGAAGATCTTTCTTTTCTAATGAAAGTGCCTTATAAATGAAACCAACATACTAAGTTGTACATCTTGTTAGTTTGCACAGTTGGTGAAAGTTTCAACTTGCTGTGTTCAATCCTGTTCGTAAGAAGGCAACTGATTCGTGGAGTTCAACCGGCTTAGTTAGTACAGAACAGTTTTGGGAACGGAAGATTTTCTTTTCTAACGAAAGTACTTTAGGAATGAAAACAACATACTAAGTTGTACATCTTGTTAGATGTTATAACCGGTGAAAGTTTGAAGTTGCCGAGATAAACCGTCTTTGTAAAAGCGACTCACTCAAAGTGCCAAAAGAGCTTATTTAGTACAGTACAGGTTTTGGAAATGAGCATCTTTCTTTTCTAACGAAAGTGAATATGAAATCAAACCAAGATACTCAGTTGTATATCTTTTTAAGTTGTACAATTGGTGAAAGTTTGAACTTGCTGTGATCAACTCCTTGTAAGAAATCAACTCATTCATGGAGCGTCACAAGCTTAGTTAATACATTATAGTTTTCAGAAATGAAGATCTTTCTTTTCTAATGAAAGTACATTAGAAATGAAACGAAGTTACTAAGTTGTGCATCTTTCTAGATTGTACAAGCGAGGAAAGTTTAATCTTGATGTGATCAATTCTGTTCGTAGGGAAGCAACTCGTTCAAGGAGCTCAACGAGCTTAGTTAGTGCAGTACAGTTTTGGAAATGAAGATCTTTCTTTTCTAATGAAAGTGCCTTATAAATGAAACCAACATACTAAGTTGTACATCTTGTTAGTTTGCACAGTTGGTGAAAGTTTCAACTTGCTGTGTTCAATCCTGTTCGTAAGAAGGCAACTGATTCGTGGAATTCAACCGGCTTAGTACAGAACAGTTTTGGGAACGGAAGATTTTCTTTTCTAACGAAAGTACTTTAGGAATGAAAACAACATACTAAGTTGTACATCTTGTTAGATGTTATAACCGGTGAAAGTTTGAAGTTGCCGAGATAAACCGTCTTTGTAAGAAAGCGACTCACTCAAAGTGCCAAAGGAGCTTATTTAGTACAGTACAGGTTTTGGAAATGAGGATCTTTCTTTTCTAACGAAAGTGATTTTGAAATCAAACCAAGATACTCAATTGTATATCTTGTTAAGTTGTACAATTGGTGAAAGTTTGAACTTGCTGTGATCAACTCCCCTTGTAGGAAATCATCTCATTCATGGAGCTCCACAAGCTAAGTTAATACAGTACAGTTTTCGGAAATGAAGATCTTTCTTTTCTAATGAAAGTACACTAGAAATGAAACGAAGTTATTAAGTTGTGCATCTTTCTAGATTGTACAAGCGAGGAAAGTTTAATCTTGATGTGATCAATCCTGTTCGTAGGGAAGCAACTCGTTCAAGGAGCTCAACGAGCTTAGTTAGTGCAGTACAGTTTTTGGAAATGAAGATCTTTCTTTTCAAATGAAAGTGCCTTATAAATGAAACCAACATACTAAGTTGTACATCTTGTTAGTTTGCACAGTTGGTGAAAGTTTCAACTTGCTGTGTTCAATCCTGTTCGTAAGAAGGCAACTGATTCGTGGAGTTCAACGAGCTTAGTTAGTACAGAACAGTTTTGGGATCGGAAGATCTTCTTTTCTAACGAAAGTACTTTAGGAATGAAAACAACATACTAAGTTGTACATCTTGTTAGATGTTATAACCGGTCAAAGTTTGAAGTTGCCGAGACAAACCGTCTTTGTAAGACAGCGACTCACTCAAAGTGCCAAAGGAGCTTATTTAGTACAGTACAGGTTTTGGAAATGAGCATCTTTCTTTTTTAACGAAAGTGAATTTGAAATCAAACCAAGATACTCAGTTGTATATCTTGTTAAGTTGTACAATTGGTGAAAGTTTGAACTTGCTGTGCTCAACTCCCCTTGTTAGAAATCAACTCATTCATGGAGCGCCACAAGCTTAGTTAATACATTATAGTTTTCAGAAATGAAGATCTTTCTTTTCTAATGAAAGTACACTAGAAATGAAACGAAGTTACTAAGTTGTGCATCTTTCTAGATTGTACAAGCGAGGAAAGTTTAATCTTGATGTGATCAATCCTGTTCGTAGGGAAGCAACTCGTTCAAGGAGCTCAACGAGCTTAGTTAGTGCAGTACAGTTTTTGGAAATGAAGATCTTTCTTTTCCAATGAAAGTGCCCTATAAATGAAACCAACATACTAAGTTGCACATCTTGTTAGTTTGTACAATTGGTGAAAGTTTCAACTTGCTGTGTTCAATCCTGTTGGTAAGAAGGCAACTGATTCGTGGAGTTCAACCAGTTTAGTTAGTACAGAACAGTTTTGGGAACGGAAGATTTTCTTTTCTAACGAAAGTACTTTATGAATGAAAACAACATACTAAGTTGTACATCTTGTTAGATGTTATAACCGGTGAAAGTTTGAAGTTGCCGAAATAAACCGTCTTTGTAAGAAAGCGACTCACTCAAAGTGCCAAAGGAGCTTATTTAGTACAGTACAGGTTTTGGAAATGAGCATCTTTCTTTTCTAACGTAAGTGATTTTGAAATCAAACCAAGACACTCAGTTGTATATCTTGTTAAGTTGTACAATTGGTGAAAGTTTGAACTTGCTGTGATCAACTCCCCTTGTAAGAAATCAACTCATTCATGGAGCGCCACAAGCTTAGTTAATACATTATAGTTTTCAGAAATGAAGATCTTTCTTTTCTAATGAAAGTACATTAGAAATGAAACGAAGTTACTAAGTTGTGCATCTTTCTAGATTGTACAAGCGAGGAAAGTTTAATCTTGCTGTGATCAATCCTGTTCGTAGGGAAGCAACTCATTCAAGGAGCTCAACGAGCTTAGTTAGTGCAGTACAGTGTTTGGAAATGAAGATCTTTCTTTTCTAATGAAAGTGCCTTATAAATGAAACCAACATACTAAGTTGTACATCTTGTTAGTTTGCACAGTTGGTGAAAGTTTCAACTTGCTGTGTTCAATCCTGTTCGTAAGAAGGCAACTGATTCGTGGAGTTCAACCAGCTTAGTTAGTACAGAACAGTTTTGGGAACGGATGATCTTCTTTTCTAACGAAAGTACTTTAGGAATGAAAACAACATACTAACTTGTACATCTTGTTAGATGTTATAACCGGTGAAAGTTTGAAGTTGCCGACATAAACCGTCTTTGTAAGAAAGCGACTCACTCAAAGTGCCAAAGGAGCTTATTTAGTACCGTACAGGTTTTGGAAATGAGCATCTTTCTTTTCTAACGAAAGTGATTTTGAAATCAAACCAATATACTCAGTTGTATATCTTGTTAAGTTGTACAATTGGTGAAAGTTTGAACTTGCTGTGATCAACTCCCCTTGTAAGAAATCAACTCATTCATGGACCTCCACAAGCTAAGTTAATACAGTACATTTTTCGGAAATGAATATCTTTCTTTTCTAATGAAAGTACACTAGAAATGAAATGAAGTTACTAAGTTGTGCATCTTTCTAGATTGTACAAGCGAGGAAAGTTTAATCTTGATGTGATCAATCCTGTTCGTAGGGAAGCAACTCGTTCAAGGAGCTCAACGAGCTTAGTTAGTGCAGTACAGTGTTTGGAAATGAAGATCTTTCTTTTCTAATGAAAGTGCCTTATAAATGAAACCAACATACTAAGTTGTACATCTTGTTAGTTTGTACAGTTGGAGAAAGTTTCAACTTGCTGTGTTCAATCCTGTTCGTAAGAAGGCAACTGATTCGTGGAGTTCAACCAGCTTAGTTAGTACAAAACAGTTTTGGGAACGGAAGATTTTCTTTTCTAACGAAAGTACTTTAGGAATGAAAACAACATACTAAGTTGTACATCTTGTTAGATGTTATAACCGGAGAAAGTTTGAAGTTGCCGAGATAAACCGTCTTTGTAAGAAAGCGACTCACTCAAAGTGCAAAGGAGCTTATTTAGTACAGTACACGTTTTGGAAATGAGGATCTTACTTTTCTAACGAAAGTGATTTTGAAATCAAACCAAGATACTCAGTTGTATATCTTTTTAAGTTGTACAATTGGTGAAAGTTTGAACTTGCTGTGATCAACTCCCCTTGTAAGAAATCAACTCATTCATGGAGCTCCACAAGCTAAGTTAATACAGTACAGTTTTTGGAAATGAAGATCTTTCTTTTCTAATGAAAGTACACTAGAAATGAAACGAAGTTACTACGTTGTGCATCTTTCTAGATTGTACAAGCGAGGAAAGTTTAATCTTGATGTGATCAATCCTGTTCGTAAGGAAGCAACTCGTTCAAGGAGCTCAACGAGCTTAGTTAGTGCAGTACAGTTTTTGGAAATGAAGATCTTTCTTTTCTAAGGAAATTGCCTTATAAATGAAACCAACATACTAAGTTGTACATCTTGTTAGTTTGTACAATTGGTGAAAGTTTCAACTTGCTGTGTTCAATCCTGATCGTAAGAAGGCAACTGATTCGTGGAGTTCAACCAGCTTAGTTAGTACAGAAAAGTTTTGGGAACGGAAGATTTTCTTTTCTAACGAAAGTACTTTAGGAATGAAAACAACATACTAGGTTGTACATCTTGTTAGATGTTATAACCGGTGAAAGTTTGAAGTAGCCGACATAAACCGTCTTTGTAAGAAAGCGGCTCACTCAAAGTGCCAAAGGATCTTATTTAGTACAGTACAGGTTTTGGAAATGAGCATCTTTCTTTTCTAACGAAAGTGATTTTGAAATCAAACCAAGATACTCAGTTGTATATCTTGTTAGGTTGTACAATTGGTGAAAGTTTGAACTTGCTGTGATCAACTCCCCTTGTAAGAAATCAACTCATTCATGGAGCGCCACAAGCTTAGTTAATACATTATAGTTTTCAGAAATGAAGATCTTTCTTTTCTAATGAAAGTACACTAGAAATGAAATGAAGTTACTAAGTTGTGCATCTTTCTAGATTGTACAAGCGAGGAAAGTTTAATCTTGATGTGATCAATCCTGTTCGTAGGGAAGCAACTCGTTCAAGGAGCTCAACGAGCTTAGTTAGTGCCGTACAGTGTTTGGAAATGAAGATCTTTCTTTTCTAATGAAAGTGCCTTATGAATGAAACCAACATACTAAGTTGTACATCTTGTTAGTTTGTACAATTGGTGAAAGTTTCAACTTGCTGTGTTCAATCCTGTTCGTAAGAAGGCAACTGATTCGTGGAGTTCAACCGCCTAGTTAGTACAGAACAGTTTTGGGAACGGAAGATTTTCTTTTCTAACGAAAGTACTTTAGGAATGAAAACAACATACTAAGTTGTAAATCTTGTTAGATGTTATAACCGGTGAAAGTTTGAAGTTGCCGAGATAAACCGTCTTTGTAAGAAAGCGACTCACTCAAAGTTCCGAAAGAGCTTATTTAGTACAGTACAGGTTTTGGAAATGAGCATCTTTCTTTTCTAACGAAAGTGATTTTGAAATCAAACCAAGATACTCAGTTGTATATCTTGTTAAGTTGTACAATTGGTGAAAGTTTGAACTTGCTGTGATCAACTCCCCTTGTAAGAAATCAACTCATTCATGGAGTGCCACAAGCTTAGTTAATACATTATAGTTTTCAGAAATGAAGATCTTTCTTTTCTAATGAAAGTACATTAGAAATGAAACGAAGTTACTAAGTTGTGCATCTTTCTAGATTGTACAAGCGAGGAAAGTTTAATCTTGATGTGATCAATCCTGTTCGTTGGGAAGCAACTCGTTCAAGGAGCTCAACGAGCTTAGTTAGTGCAGTACAGTATTTGGAAATGAAGATCTTTCTTTTGTAATGAAAGTGCCTTATAAATGAAACCAACATACTAAGTTGTACATCTTCTTAGTTTGTACAATTGGTGAAAGTTTCAACATGCTGTGTTCAATCCTGTTCGTAAGAAGGCAACTGGTTCGTGGAGTTCAACCGGCTTAGTTAGTACAGAACAGTTTTGGGAACGGAAGATTTTCTTTTCTAACGAAAGTACTTTAGGAATGAAAACAACATACTAAGTTGTACATCTTGTTAGATGTTATAACCGGAGAAAGTTTCTAGTTGCCGAGATAAACCGTCTTTATAAGAAAGCGACTCACTCAAAGTGCCAAAGGAGCTTATTTAGTACAGTACAGGTTTTGGAAATGAGGATCTTTCTTTTCTAACCAAAGTGAATTTGAAATCAAACCAAGATACTCAGTTGTATATCTTGTTAAGATGTACAATTGGTGAAAGTTTGAACTTGCTGTGATCAACTCCCCTTGTAAGAAATCAACTCATTCATGGAGCGCCACAAGCTTAGTTAATACATTATAGTTTTCAAAAATGAAGATCTTTCTTTTCTAATGAAAGTACATTAGAAATGAAACGAAGTTACTAAGTTGTGCATCTTTCTAGATTGTACAAGCATGGAAAGTTAAATCTTGATGTGATCAATCCTGTTCGTAGGGAAGCAACTCGTTCAAGGAGCTCAACGAGCTTAGTTAGTGCAGTACAGTGTTTGGAAATGAAGATCTTTCTTTTCTAATGAAAGTGCCTTATAAATGAAACCAACATACTAAGTTGTACATCTTGTTAGTTTGCACAGTTGGTGAATGTTTCAACTTGCTGTGTTCAATCCTGTTCGTAAGAAGGCAACTGATTCGTGGAGTTCAACCGGCTTGGTTAGTACAGAACAGTTTTGGGAACGGAAGATCTTCTTTTCTAACGAAAGTACTTTAGGAATGAAAACAACATACTAAGTTGTACATCTTGTTAGTTGTTATAACCGGTGAAAGTTTGAAGTTGCCGAGATAAACCGGCGTTGTAAGAAAGCGACTCACTCAAAGTGCCAAAGGAGCTTATTTAGTACAGTACAGGTTTTGGAAATGACCATCTTTCTTTTCTAAGGAAAGTGATTTTGAAATCAAACCAAGATACTCAGTTGTATATCTCGTTAAGTTGTACAATTGGTGAAAGTTTGAACTTGCTGTGATCAACTCCCCTTGTAAGAAATCAACTCATTCATGGAGCTCCACAAGCTAAGTTAATACAGGACAGTTTTCGGAAATGAAGATCTTTCTTTTCTAATGAAAGTACACTAGAAATGAAATGAAGAAGCATCTTTTACTAAGTTGTGCATCTTTCTAGATTGTACAAGCGTTAGCAGAAAGTTTAATCTTGATGTGATCAATCCTAGTTTGTAGTGGAAGCAATCTCGTTCAAGGAGCTCAACGAGCTTAGTTAGTGCAGTACAGTGTTTGGAAATGAAGATTTTCTTTTCTAATGAAAGTGCCTTATAAATGAAAACCAACATACTAAGTTGTACATCTTGTTAGTTTGTACTTGTTAGTTTCAACAAGCTTAGACAGAACAGTTTTGGTGAAAGATTTTTCAACTTGCTGTGTTCAATCCTGTTCGTAAGAAGGCAACTGATTCGTGGAGTTCAACCGGCTTAGTTAGTACAAAACAGTTTTGGGAACAGAAGATTTTCTTTTCTAACGAAAGTACTTTAGGAATGAAAACAACATACTAAATTGTATATCTTGTTAGATGTTATAACCGGTGAAAGTTTGAAGTTGCCGAGATAAACCGTCTTTGTAAGAAAGCGACTCACTCAAAGTGCCAAAGGAGCTTATTTAGTACAGTACAGGTTTTGGAAATGAGCATCTTTCTTTACTAACGAAAGTGTTTTTGAAATCAAACCAAGATACTCAGTTGTATATCTTGTTAAGTTGTACAATTGGTGAAAGTTTGAACTTGCTGTGATCAACTCCCCTTGTAAGAAATCAACTCATTCATGGAGATCCACAAGCTAAGTTAATACAGTACAGTTTTCGGAAATGAAGATCTTTCTTTTCTAATGAACGTACACTAGAAATGAAACGAAGTTACTAAGTTGTGCATCTTTCTAGATTGTACAAGTGAGGAAAGTTTAATCTTGATGTGATCAATCCTGTTCGTAGGGAAGCAACTCGTTCAAGGAGCTCAATGAGCTTAGGTAGTGCCGTACAGTTTTTGGAAATGAAGATCTTTCTTTTCTAATGAAAGTGCCTTATAAATTAAACCAACATACTAAGTTGTACCTCTTGTTAGTTTGCACAGTTGGTTAAAGTTTCAACTTGCTGTGTTCAATCCTGTTCGTAAGAAGGCAACTGATTCGTGGAGTTCAACCAGCTTAGTTAGTACAGAACAGATTTGGGAACGGAAGATATTCTTTTCTAACGAAAGTACTTTAGGAATGAAAGCAACATACTAAGTTGTACATCTTGTTAGATGTTATAACCGGTGAAAGTTTGAAGTTGCCGAGATAAACCGTCTTTGTAAGAAAGCGACTCACTCAAAGTGCCAAAGGAGCTTATTTAGTATAGTACAGGTTTTGGAAATGACCATCTTTCTTTTCTAACGAAAGTGCTTTTGAAATCAAACCAAGATACTCAGTTGTATATCTTGTTAAGTTGTACAATTGGTGAAAGTTTGAACTTGCTGTGATCAACTCCCCTTGTAAGAAATCAACTCATTCATGGAGATCCACAAGCTAAGTTAATACAGTACAGTTTTCGGAAATGAAGATCTTTCTTTTCTAATGAACGTACACTAGAAATGAAACGAAGTTACTAAGTTGTGCATCTTTCTAGATTGTACAAGCGAGGAAAGTTTAATCTTGATATGATCAATCCTGTTCGTAAGGAAGCAACTCGTTCAAGGAGCTCAACGAGCTTAGTTAGTGCAGTACAGTGTTTGGAAATGAAGATCTTTCTTTTCTAATGGAAGTGCCTTATAAATGAAACCAACATACTAAGTTGCACATCTTGTTAGTTTGTACAATTGGTGAAAGTTTCAACTTGCTGTGTTCAATCCTGTTCGTAAGAAGGCAACTGATTCGTGGAGTTCAACCAGTTTAGTTAGTACAGAACAGTTTTGGGTAGGAAGATTTTCTTTTCTAACGAATGTACTTTAGGAATGAAAACAACATACTAAGTTGTACATCTTGTTAGATGTTATAACCGGTGAAAGTTTGAAGTTGCCAACATAAACCGTCTTTGTAAGAAAGCGGCTCACTCAAAGTGCCAAAGGAGCTTATTTAGTACAGTACAGGTTTTGGAAATGAGGATCTTTCTTTTCTAACGAAAGTGAATTTGAAATCAAACCAAGATACTCAGTTGTATATCTTGTTAAGTTGTACAATTGGTGAAAGTTTGAACTTGCTGTGATCAACTCCCCTTGTAAGAAATCAACTCATTCATGGACCTCCACAACCTAAGTTAATACAGTACACTTTTCGGAAATGAAGATCTTTCTTTTCTAATGAACGTACACTAGAAATGAAACGAAGTTACTAAGTTGTGCATCTTTCTAGATTGTACAAGCGAGGAAAGTTTAATCTTGATGTGATCAATCCTGTTCGTAGGGAAGCAACACGTTCAAGGAGCTCAACGAGCTTAGTTAGTGCAGTACAGTGTTTGGAAATGAAGATCTTTCTTTTCTAATGAAAGTGCCTTATAAATGAAACCAAGATACTAAGTTGTACATCTTGTTAGTTTGCACAGTTGGTGAAAGTTTCAACTTGCTGTGTTCAATCCTGTTCGTAAGAAGGCAACTGATTCGTGGAGTTCAACCAGCTTAGTTAGTACAGAACAGTTTTGGGAACGGAAGATTTTCTTTTCTAACGAAAGTACTTTAGGAATGAAAACAACATACTACGTTGTACATCTTGTTAGATGTTATAACTGGAGAAAGTTTGAAGTTGCCGAGATAAACCGTCTTTGTAAGAAAGCGACTCACTCAAAGTGCCAAAGGAGCTTCTTTAGTACAGTACAGGTTTTGGAAATGAGCATCTTTCTTTACTAACGAAAGTGATTTTGAAATCAAACCAAGATACTCAGTTGTATATCTTGTTAAGTTGTACAATTGGTGAAAGTTTGAACTTGCTGTGATCAACTCCTCTTGTAAGAAATCAACTCATTCATGGAGCTCCACAAGCTAAGTTAATACAGTACAGTTTTTTGAAATGAAGATCTATCTTTTCTAATGAAAGTACACTAGAAATGAAACGAAGTTACTAAGTTGTGCATCTTTCTAGATTGTACAAGCGAGGAAAGTTTAATCTTGATGTGATCAATCCTGTTCGTAGGGAAGCAACTCGTTCAAGGAGCTCAACGAGCTTAGTTAGTGCAGTACAGTATTTGGAAATGAAGATCTTTCTTTTGTAATGAAAGTGCCTTATAAATGAAAGCAACATACTAAGTTGTACATCTTCTTAGTTTGTACAATTTGTGAAAGTTTCAACTTGCTGTGTTCAATCCTGTTCGTAAGAAGGCAACTGATTCGTGGAGTTCAACCGGCTTAGTTAGTACAGAACAGTTTTGGGAACGGAAGATTTTCTTTTCTAACGAAAGTACTTTAGGAATGAAAACAACATACTACGTTGTACATCTTGTTAGATGTTATAACTGGAGAAAGTTTGAAGTTGCCGAGATAAACCGTCTTTGTAAGAAAGCGACTCACTCAAAGTGCCAAAGGAGCTTATTTAGTACAGTACAGGTTTTGGAAATGAGGATCTTTCTTTTCTAACCAAAGTGAATTTGAAATCAAACCAAGATACTCCGTTGTATATCTTGTTAAGATGTACAATTGGTGAAAGTTTGAACTTGCTGTGATCAACTCCCCTTGTAAGAAATCAACTCATTCATGGAGCGCCACAAGCTTAGTTAATACATTATAGTTTTCAGAAATGAAGATCTTTCTTTTCTAATGAAAGTACATTAGAAATGAAACGAAGTTACTAAGTTGTGCATCTTTCTAGATTGTACAAGCATGGAAAGTTAAATCTTGATGTGATCAATCCTGTTCGTAGGGAAGCAACTCGTTCAAGGAGCTCAACGAGCTTAGTTAGTGCAGGACAGTGTTTGGAAATGAAGATCTTTCTTTTCTAATGAAAGTGCCTTATAAATGAAACCAACATACGAAGTTGTACATCTTGTTAGTTTGCACAGTTGGTGAAAGTTTCAACTTGCTGTGTTCAATCCTGTTCGTAAGAAGGCAACTGATTCGTGGAGGTCAACCGGCTTAGTTAGTACAAAACAGTTTTGGGAATGGAAGATTTTCTTTTCTAACGAAAGTACTTTAGGAATGAAAACAACATACTAAGTTGTACATCTTGTTAGATGTTATAACCGGTGAAAGTTTGAAGTTGCCGAGATAATCCGTCTTTGTAAGAAAGCGACTCACTCAAAGTGCCAAAGGAGCTTATTTAGTACAGTACAGGTTTTGGAAATGAGCATCTTTCTTTACTAACAAAAGTGATTTTGAAATCAAACCAAGATACTCAGTTGTATATCTTGTTAAGTTGTACAATTGGTGAAAGTTTGAACTTGCTGTGATCAACTCCCCTTGTAAGAAATCAACTCATTCATGGAGCTCCACAAGCTAAGTTAATACAGTACAGTTTTCGGAAATGAAGATCTTTCTTTTCTAACGAAAGTAGTTTAGGAATGAAAACAACATACTAAGTTGTACATCTTGTTCGATGTTATAACCGGAGAAAGTTTGAAGTTGCTGAGATAAAAGGTCTTTGTAAGAAAGCGACTCACTCAAAGTGCCAAAGGAGCTTATTTAGTACAGTACAGGTTTTGGAAATGACCATCTTTCTTTTCTAACGAAAGTGAATTTGAAATCAAACCAAGATACTCAGTTGTATATCTTGTTAAGTTGTACAATTGGTGAAAGTTTGAACTTGCTGTGATCAACCCTCCTTGTAAGAAATTAACTCATTCATGGAGCTCCACAAGCTACGTTAATACAGTACAGTTTTCGGAAATGAAGATCTTTCTTTTCTAATGAAAGTACACTAGAAATGAAACGAAGTTACTAAGTTGTGCATCTTTCTAGGTTGTACAAGCGAGGAAAGTTTAATCTTGATGTGATCAATCCTGTTCGTAAGGAAGCAACACGTTCAAGGAGCTCAACGGGCTTAGTTAGTGCAGTACACTGTTTGGAAATGAATATCTTTCTTTTCTAATGAAAGTGCCTTATAAATGAAACCAACATACTAAGTTGCACATCTTGTTAGTTTGTACAATTGGTGAAAGTTTCAACTTGCTGTGTTCAATCCTGTTCGTAAGAAGGCAACTGATTCGTGGAGTTCAACCGGCTTAGTTAGTACAGAACAGTTTTGGGAATGGAAGATTTTCTTTTCTAACGAAAGTACTTTAGGAATGAAAACAACATACTAAGTTGTACATCTTGTTAGATGTTATGACCGGTGAAAGTTTGAAGTTGCCGACATAAACCGTCTTTGTAAGAAAGCGACTCACTCAAAGTGCCAAAGGAGCTTATTTAGTACAGTACAGGTTTTGGAAATGAGCATCTTTCTTTTCTAACGAAAGTGAATTTGAAATCAAACTTATATACTCAGTTGTATATCTTGTTATGTTGTACAATTGGTGAAAGTTTGAACTTGCTGTGATCAACTCCCCTTGTAAGAAATCAACTCATTCATGGAGCTCCACAAGCTAAGTTAATACAGTACAGTTTTCGGAAATGAAGATCTTTCTTTTCTAATGAAAGTACACTAGAAATGAAACTAAGTTACTAAGTTGTGCATCTTTCTAGATTTTACAAGCGAGGAAAGTTTAATCTTGATGTGATCAATCCTGTTGGTAAGGAAGCAACTCGTTCAAGGAGATCAACGAGCTTAGTTCGTGCAGTACACTGTGTGGAAATGAATATCTTTCTTTTCTAATGAAAGTGCCTTATAAATGAAACCAACATACTAAGTTGCACATCTTGTTAGTTTGTACAATTGGTGAAAGTTTCAACTTGCTGTATTCAATCCTGTTCGTAAGAATGCAACTGATTCGTGGAACTCAACCAGTTTAGTTAGTACAGAACAGTTTTGGGAATGGAAGATTTTCTTTTCTAACGAAAGTACTTTAGGAATGAAAACAACATACTAAGTTGTACATCTTGTTAGATGGTATGACCGGTGAAAGTTTGAAGTTGCCGACATAAACCGTCTTTGTAAGAAAGCGGCTCACTCAAAGTGCCAAAGGAGCTTATTTAGTACAGTACAGGTTTTGGAAATGAGGATCTTTCTTTTCTAACGAAAGTGAATTTGAAATCAAACCAAGATACTCAGTTGTATATCTTGTTAAGTTGTACAATTGGTGAAAGTTTGAACTTGCTGTGATCAACTCCCCTTGTAAGAAATCAACTCATTCATGGAGCGCCACAAGCTTAGTTAATACATTATAGTTTTCAGAAATGAAGATCTTTCTTTTCTAATGAAAGTACATTAGAAATGAAACGAAGTTACTAAGTTG
Source organism: Orientallactaga sibirica (assembly GCA_036365145.1). Classification (NCBI taxonomy): domain Eukaryota; kingdom Metazoa; phylum Chordata; class Mammalia; order Rodentia; family Dipodidae; genus Orientallactaga; species Orientallactaga sibirica. Next base: position 223,182 of record JAEOAD010002040.1, read on the forward strand.
TGCATCTTTCTAGATTGTACAAGCGCGGAAAGTTTAATCTTGATGTGATCAATCCTGTTCGTAGGGAAGCAACTCGTTCAAGGAGCTCAACGAGCTTAGTTAGTGCAGTTCAGAATTTGGAAATGAAGATATTTCTTTTCTAATGAAAGTGCCTTATAAATGAAACCAACATACTAAGTTGTACATCTTGTTAGTTTACACAGTTGGTGAAAGTTTCAACTTGCTGTGTTCAATCCTGTTCGTAAGAAGGCAACTGATTCGTGAGGTCAACCGGCATAGTTAGTACAAAACAGTTTTGGGAACGGAAGATTTTCTTTTCTAACGAAAGTACTTTAGGAATGAAAACAACATACTAAGTTGTACATCTTGTTACATGTTATAACCGGTGAAAGTTTGAAGTTGCCGAGATAAACCGTCTTTGTAAGAAAGCGACTCACTCAAAGTGCCAAAGGAGCTTATTTAGTACAGTATAGGTTTTGGAAATGAGCATCTTTCTTTACTAACGAAAGTGATTTTGAAATCAAACCAAGATACTCAGTTGTATATCTTGTTAAGTTGTACAATTGGTGAAAGTTTGAACTTGCTGTAATCAACTCCCCTTGTAAGAAATCAACTCATTCATGGAGCTCCACAAGCTAAGTTAATACAGTACAGTTTTCGGAAATGAAGATCTTTCTTTTCTAATGAACGTACACTAGAAATGAAACTAAGTTACTAAGTTGTGCATCTTTCTAGATTGTACAAGCGAGGAACGTTTATTCTTGATATGATCAATCCTGTTCGTAAGGAAGCAACTCGTTCAAGGAGCTCAACGAGCTTAGTTAGTGCAGTACAGTGTTTGGAAATGAAGATCTTTCTTTTCTAATGGAAGTGCCTTATAAATGAAACCAACATACTAAGTTGCACATCTTGTTAGTTTGTACAATTGGTGAAAGTTTCAACTTGCTGTGTTCAATCCTGTTCGTAAGAAGGCAACTGATTCGTGGAGTTCAACCAGTTTAGTTAGTACAGAACAGTTTTGGGAATGGAAGATTTTCTTTTCTAACGAAAGTACTTTAGGAATGAAAACAAAATACTAAGTTGTACATCTTGTTAGATGTTATAACCGGTGAAAGTTTGAAGTTGCCGACATAAACCGTCTTTGTAAGAAAGCAGCTAACTCAAAGTGCCAAAGGAGCTTATTTAGTACAGTACAGGTTTTGGAAATGAGGATCTTTCTTTTCTAACGAAAGTGAATTTGAAATCAAACCAAGATACTCAGTTGTATATCTTGTTAAGTTGTACAATTGGAGAAAGTTTGAACTTGCTGTGATCAACTCCTTGTAAGAAATCAACTCATTCATGGAGCTCCACAAGCTTAGTTAATACATTACAGTTTTCAAATGAAGATCTTTCTTTTCTAATGAAAGTACATTAGAAATGAAATGAAGTTACTAAGTTGTGCATCTTTCTAGATTGTACAAGCGAGGAAAGTTTAATCTTGATGTGATCAATCCTGTTGGTAGGGGAAGCAACTCGTTCAAGGAGATCAACGAGCTTAGTTAGTGCAGTACAGTGTTTGGAAATGAATATCTTTCTTTTCTAATGAAAGTGCCTTATAAATGAAACCAACATACTAAGTTGCACATCTTGTTAGTTTGTACAATTGGTGAAAGTTTCAACTTGCTGTGTTCAATCCTGTTCGTAAGAAGGCAACTGATTCGTGGAGTTCAACCAGTTTAGTTAGTACAGAACAGTTTTGGGAACGGAAGATTTTCTTTTCTAACGAAAGTACTTTAGGAATGAAAAAACATACTAAGTTGTACATCTTGTTAGATGTTATAACCGGTGAAAGTTTGAAGTTGCCGAGATAAACCGTCTTTGTAAGAAAGTGACTCACTCAAAGTGCCAAAGGAGCTTATTTAGTACAGTACAGGTTTTGGAAATGAGGATCTTTCTTTTCTAACGAAAGTGATTTTGAAATCAAACCAATATACTCAGTTGTATATCTTGTTAAGTTGTACAATTGGTGAAAGTTTGAACTTGCTGTGATCAACTCCCCTTGTAAGAAATCAACTCATTCATGCAGCTCCACAACCTTAGTTAATACATTATAGTTTTCAGAAATGAAGATCTTTCTTTTCTAATGAAAGTACATTAGAAATGAAACGAAGTTACTAAGTTGTGCATCTTTCTAGATTGTACAAGTGAGGAAAGTTTAATCTTGATGTGATCAATCCTGTTCATAGGGAAGCAACTCGTTCAAGGAGCTCAATGAGCTTAGTTAGTGCAGTTCAGTTTTGGAAATGAAGATATTTCTTTTCTAATGAAAGTGCCTTATAAATGAAACCAACATACTAAGTTGTACATCTTGTTAGTTTGCACAGTTGGTGAAAGTTTCAACTTGCTGTGTTCAATCCTGTTCGTAAGAAGGCAACTGATTCGTGGAGTTCAACCAGCTTAGTTAGTACAAAACAGTTTTGGGAACGGAAGATTTTCTTTTCTAACGAAAGTACTTTAGGAATGAAAACAACATACTAAGTTGTACATCTTGTTACATGTTATAACCGTGAAAGTTTGAAGTTGCGAGATAAACCGTCTTTGTAAGAAAGCGACTCACTCAAAGTGCCAAAGGAGCTTATTTAGTACAGTACAGGTTTTGGAAATGACCATCTTTCTTTACTAACGAAAGTGATTTTGAAATCAAACCAAGATACTCAGTTGTATATCTTGTTAAGTTGTACAATTGGTGAAAGTTTGAACTTGCTGTAATCAACTCCTTGTAAGAAATCAACTCATTCATGGAGCTCCACAAGCTAAGTTAATACAGTACAGTTTTCGAAATGAAGATCTTTCTTTTCTAATGAACGTACACTAGAAATGAAACTAAGTTACTAAGTTGTGCATCTTTCTAGATTGTACAAGCGAGGAAAGTTTAATCTTGATATGATCAATCCTGTTCGTAAGGAAGCAACTCGTTCAAGGAGCTCAACGAGCTTAGTTAGTGCAGTACAGTGTTTGGAAATGAAGATCTTTCTTTTCTAATGGAAAGTGCCTTATAAATGAAACCAACATACTAAGTTGCACATCTTGTTAGTTTGTACAATTGGTGAAAGTTTCAACTTGCTGTGTTCAATCCTGTTCGTAAGAAGGCAACTGATTCGTGGAGTTCAACCAGTTTAGTTAGTACAGAACAGTTTTGGGAACGGAAGATTTTCTTTTCTAACGAATGTACATTAGGAATGAAAACAAAATACTAAGTTGTACATCTTGTTAGATGTTATAACCGGTGAAAGTTTGAAGTTGCCGACATAAACCGTCTTTGTAAGAAAGCAGCTAACTCAAAGTGCCAAAGGAGCTTATTTAGTACAGTACAGGTTTTGGAAATGAGGATCTTTCTTTTCTAACGAAAGTGAATTTGAAATCAAACCAAGATACTCAGTTGTATATCTTGTTAAGTTGTACAATTGGAGAAAGTTTGAACTTGCTGTGATCAACTCCCCTTGTAAGAAATCAACTCATTCATGGAGCGCCACAAGCTTAGTTAATACATTATAGTTTTCAAAAATGAAGATATTTCTTTTCTAATGAAAGTACATTAGAAATGAAATGAAGTTACTAAGTTGTGCATCTTTCTAGATTGTACAAGCGAGGAAAGTTTAATCTTGATGTGATCAATCCTGTTCGTAGGGAAGCAACTCGTTCAAGGAGCTCAACGAGCTTAGTTAGTGCAGTACAGTGTTTGGAAATGAAATTCTTTCTTTTCTAATGAAAGTGCCTTATAAATGAAACCAACATACTAAGTTGTACATCTTGTTAGTTTGTACAATTGGTGAAAGTTTCAACTTGCTGTGTTCAATCCTGTTCGTAAGAAGGCAACTGATTCGTGGAGTTCAACCAGCTTAGTTAGTACAGAACAGTTTTGGGAACGGAAGATCTTCTTTTCTAACTAAAGTACTTTAGGAATGAAAAAAACATACCAAGTTGTACATCTTGTTAGATGTTATAACCGGTGAAAGTTTGAAGTTGCCGAGATAAACCGTCTTTGTAAGAAAGTGACTCACTCAAAGTGCCAAAGGAGCTCATTTAGTACCGTACAGGTTTTGGAAATGAGCATGTTTCTTTTCTAACGAAAGTGATTTTGAAATCAAACCAATATACTCAGTTGTATATCTTGTTAAGTTGTACAATTGGTGAAAGTTTGAACTTGATGTGATCAACTCCCCTTGTAAGAAATCAACTCATTCATGCACCTCCACAACCTAAGTTAATACAGTACAGTTTTCGGAAATGAAGATCTTTCTTTTCTAATGAACGTACACTAGAAATGAAACGAAGTTACTAAGTTGTGCATCTTTCTAGATTGTGCAAGTGAGGAAAGTTTAATCTTGATGTGATCAATCCTGTTCATAGGGAAGCAACTCGTTCAAGGAGCTCAATGAGCTTAGTTAGTGCCCTACAGTTTTTGGAAATGAAGATCTTTCTTTTCTAATGAAAGTGCCTTATAAATGAAACCAACATACTAAGTTGTACATCTTGTTAGTTTGCACAGTTGGTGAAAGTTTCAACTTGCTGTGTTCAATCCTGTTCGTAAAGGCAACTGATTCGTGGAGTTCAACCAGCTTAGTTAGTACAGAACAGTTTTGGGAACGGAAGATCTTCTTTTCTAACGAAAGTACTTTAGGAATGAAAGCAACATACTAAGTTGTACATCTTGTTAGATGTTATAACCGGTGAAAGTTTGAAGTTGCCGAGATAAACCGTCTTTGTAAGAAAGCGACTCACTCAAAGTGCCAAAGGAGCTTATTTAGTACAGTACAGGTTTTGGAAATGACCATCTTTCTTTTCTAACGAAAGTGATTTTGAAATAAAACCAAGATACTCAGTTGTATATCTTGTTAAGTTGTACAATTGGTGAAAGTTTGAACTTGCTATGATCAACTCCCCTTGTAAGAAATCAACTCATTCATGGACCTCCACAACCTAAGTTAATACAGTACAGTTTTCGGAAATGAAGATTTTCTTTTCTAATGAACGTACACTAGAAATGAAACGAAGTTACTAAGTTGTGCATCTTTCTAGATTGTACAAGCGAGGAAAGTTTAATCTTGATATGATCAATCCTGTTCGTAAGGAAGCAACTCGTTCAAGGAGCTCAACGAGCTTAGTTAGTGCAGTACAGTATTTGGAAATGAAGATCTTTCTTTTGTAATGAAAGTGCCTTATAAATGAAACCAACATACTAAGTTGTACATCTTCTTAGTTTGTACAATTGGTGAAAGTTTCAACTTGCTGTGTTCAATCCTGTTCGTAAGAAGGCAACTGATTCGTGGAGTTCAACCGGCTTAGTTAGTACAGAACAGTTTTGGGAACGGAAGATTTTGTTTTCTAACGAAAGTACTTTAGGAATGAAAACAACATACTAAGTTGTACATCTTGTTAGATGTTATAACCGGAGAAAGTTTGAAGTTGCCGAGACAAACTGTCTGTGTAAGAAAGCGACTCACTCAAAGTGCCAAAGGAGCTTATTTAGTACAGTACAGGTTTTGGAAATGAGGATCTTTCTTTTCTAACCAAAGTGAATTTGAAATCAAACCAAGATACTCAGTTGTATATCTTGTTAAGATGTACAATTGGTGAAAGTTTGAACTTGCTGTGATCAACTCCCCTTGTAAGAAATCATCTCATTCATGGAGCCCCACAAGCTTAGTTAATACATTATAGTTTTCAGAAATGAAGATCTTTCTTTTCTAATGAAAGTACATTAGAAATGAAACGAAGTTACTAAGTTGTGCATCTTTCTAGATTGTACAAGCATGGAAAGTTAAATCTTGATGTGATCAATCCTGTTCGTAGGGAAGCAACTCGTTAAAGGAGCTCAACGAGCTTAGTTAGTGCAGTACAGTGTTTGGAAATGAAGATCTTTCTTTTCTAATGAAAGTGCCTTATAAATGAAACCAACATACAAAGTTGTACATCTTGTTAGTTTGCACAGTTGGTGAATGTTTCAACTTGCTGTGTTCAATCCTGTTCGTAAGAAGGCAACTGATTCGTGGAGTTCAACCGGCTTAGTTAGTACAGAACAGTTTTGGGAACGGAAGATCTTCTTTTCTAACGAAAGTACTTTAGGAATGAAAACAACATACTAAGTTGTACATCTTGTTAGATGTTATAACCGGTGAAAGTTTGAAGTTGCCGAGATAAAACGGCTTTGTAAGAAAGCGACACACTCAAAGTGCCAAAGGAGCTTATTTAGTACACTACAGGTTTGGAAATGACCATCTTTCTTTTCTAACGAAAGTGAATTTGAAATCAAACGAAGATACTCAGTTGTATATCTTGTTAAGTTGTACAATTGTTGAAAGTTTGAACTTGCTGTGATCAACTCCCCTTGTAAGAAATCAACTCATTCATGGAGCTCCACGAGCTAAGTTAATGCAGAACAGTTTTCGGAAATGAAGATCTTTCTTTTCTAATGAAAGTACATTAGAAATGAAACGAAGTTACTAAGTTGTGCATCTTTCTAGATTGTACAAGCGAGGAAAGTTTAATCTTGATGTGATCAATCCTGTTCGTAGGGGAAGCAACTCGTTCAAGGAGCTCAACGAGCTTAGTTAGTGCAGTACAGTTTTGGAAATGAAGATCTTTCTTTTCTAATGAAAGTGCCTTATAAATGAAACCAACATACTATGTTGTACATCTTGTTAGTTTGCACAGTTGGTGAAAGTTTCAACTTGCTGTGTTCAATCCTGTTCGTAAGAAGGCAACTGATTCGTGGAGTTCAACCAGCTTAGTTAGTACAGAACAGTTTTGGGAACGGAAGATTTTCTTTTCTAACGAAAGTACTTTAGGAATGAAAACAACATACTAAGTTGTATATCTTGTTAGATGTTATAACCGGTGAAAGTTTGAAGTTGCCGAGATAAACCGTCTTTGTAAGAAAGCGACTCACTCAAAGTGCCAAAGGAGCTTATTTAGTACAGTACAGGTTTTGGAAATGAGCATCTTTCTTTACTAACGAAAGTGATTTTGAAATCAAACCAAGATACTCAGTTGTATATCTTGTTAAGTTGTACAATTGGTGAAAGTTTGAACTTGCTGTGATCAACTCCCCTTGTAAGAAATCAACTCATTCATGGAGCTCCACAAGCTAAGTTAATACAGTACAGTTTTCGGAAATGAAGATCTTTCTTTTCTAATGAAAGTACACTAAAATAAAACGAAGTTACTAAGTTGTGCATCTTTCTAGATTGTACAAGCGAGGAAAGTTTAATCTTGATGTGATCAATCCTGTTCGTAAGGAAGCAACTCGTTCAAGGAGCTCAACGAGCTTAGTTAGTGCACTACACTGTTTGGAAATGAATATCTTTCTTTTCTAATGAAAGTGCCTTATAAATGAAACCAACATACTAAGTTGCACATCTTGTGAGTTTGTACAATTGGTGAAAGTTTCAACTTGCTGTGTTCAATCCTGTTCGTAAGAAGGCAACTGATTCGTGGAGTTCAACCGGCTTAGTTAGTACAGAATAGTTTTGGGAACGGAAGATTTTCTTTTCTAACGAAAGTACTTTAGGAATGAAAACAACATACTAAGTTGTATATCTTGTTAGATCTTATAACCGGTGAAAGTTTGAAGTTGCCGAGATAAACCGTCTTTGTAAGAAAGCGACTCACTCAAAGTGCCAAAGGAGCTTATTTAGTACAGTACAGGTTTTGGAAATGAGCATCTTTCTTTTCTAACGAAAGTGAATTTGAAATCAAACCAATATACTCAGTTGTATATCTTGTTAAGTTGTACAATTGGTGAAAGTTTGAACTTCCTGTGATCAACTCCCCTTGTAAGAAATCAACTCATTCATGGACCTCCACAACCTAAGTTAATACAGTACAGTTTTCGGAAATGAAGATCTTTCTTTTCTAATGAACGTACACTAGAAATGAAACGAAGTTACTAAGTTGTGCATCTTTCTAGATTGTACAAGCGAGGAAAGTTTAATCTTGATGTGATCAATCCTGTTCGTAGGGAAGCAACTCGTTCAAGGAGCTCAATGAGCTTAGTTAGTGCCCTACAGTTTTTGCAAATGAAGATCTTTCTTTTGTAATGAAAGTGCCTTATAAATGAAACCAACATACTAAGTTGTACATCTTCTTAGTTTGTACAATTGGTGAAAGTTTAAACTTGCTGTGTTCAATCCTGTTCGTAAGAAGGCAACTGATTCGTGGAGTTCAACCAGCTTAGTTAGTACAGAACAGTTTTGGGAACGGAAGATTTTCTTTTCTAACGAAAGTACTTTAGGAATGAAAACAACATACTAAGTTGTATATCTTGTTAGATGTTATAACCGGTGAACGTTTGAAGTTGCCGAGATAAACCGTCTTTGTAAGAAAGCGACTCACTCAAAGTGCCAAAGGAGCTTATTTAGTACAGTACAGGTTTTGGAAATTACCATCTTTCTTTACTAACGAAAGTGATTTTGAAATCAAACCAAGATACTCAGTTGTATATCTTGTTAAGTTGTACAATTGGTGAAAGTTTGAACTTGCTGTGATCAACTCCTTGTAAGAAATCAACTCATTCATGGAGCTCCACAAGCTAAGTTAATACAGTACAGTTTTCGGAAATGAAGATCTTTCTTTTCTAATGAAAGTACACTAGAAATGAAACGAAGTTACTAAGTTGTGCATCTTTCTAGATTGTACAAGCGAGGAAAGTTTAATCTTGATGTGATCAATCCTGTTCGTAAGGAAGCAACTCGTTCAAGGAGCTCAACGAGCTTAGTTAGTGCAGTACACTGTTTGGAAATGAATATCTTTCTTTTATAATGAAAGTGCCTTATAAATGAAACCAACATACTAAGTTGCACATCTTGTTAGTTTGTACAATTGGTGAAAGTTTCAACTTGCTGTGTTCAATCCTGTTCGTAAGAAGGCAACTGATTCGTGGAGTTCAACCAGCTTAGTTAGTACAGAACAGTTTTGGGATCGGAAGATCTTCTTTTCTAACGAAAGTACTTTAGGAATGAAAGCAACATACTAAGTTGTACATCTTGTTAGATGTTATAACCGGTGAAAGTTTGAAGTTGCCGAGATAAACCGTCTTTGTAAGAAAGCGACTCACTCAACGTGCCAAAGGAGCTTATTTAGTACAGTACAGGTTTTGGAAATGACCGTCTTTCTTTTCTAACGAAAGTGCTTTTGAAATCAAACCAAGATACTCAGTTGTATATCTTGTTAAGTTGTACAATTGGTGAAAGTTTGAACTTGCTGTGATCAACTCCCCTTGTAAGAAATCAACTCATTCATGGAGCTCCACAAGCTAAGTTAATACAGTACAGTTTTCGGAAGTGAAGATCTTTCTTTTCTAATGAAAGTATACTAGAAATGAAACGAAGTTACTAAGTTGTGCATCTTTCTAGATTGTACAAGCGAGGAAAGTTTAATCTTGATGTGATCAATCCTGTTCGTAGGGAAGCAACTCGTTCAAGGAGCTCAACGAGCTTAGTTAGTGCAGTACAGTTTTTGGAAATGAAGATCTTTCTTTTCTAATGAAAGTGCCTTATAAATGAAACCAACATACTAAGTTGTACATCTGGTTAGTTTGTACAATTGGTGAAAGTTTCAACTTGCTGTGTTCAATCCTGTTCGTAAGAAGGCAACTGATTCGTGGAGTTCAATCAGCTTAGTTAGAACAGAACAGTTTTGGGAACGGAAGATTTTCTTTTCTAACGAAAGTACTTTAGGAATGAAAACAACATACTAAGTTGTATATCTTGTTAGATGTTATAACCGGTGAAAGTTTGAAGTTGCCGAGATAAACCGTCTTTGTAAGAAAGCGACTCACTCAAAGTGCCACAGGAGCTTATTCAGTACAGTACAGGTTTTGGAAATGACCATCTTTCTTTACTAACGAAAGTGATTTTGAAATCAAACCAAGATACTCAGTTGTATATCTTGTTAAGTTGTACAATTGGTGAAAGATTGAACTTGTTGTGATCAACTCCCCTTGTAAGAAATCAACTCATTCATGGAGCTCCACAAGCTAAGTTAATACAGTACAGTTTTCAGAAATGAAGATCTTTCTTTTCTAATGAAAGTACACTAGAAATGAAACGAAGTTACTAAGTTGTGCATCTTTCTAGATTGTACAAGCGAGGAAAGTTTAATCTTGATGTGATCAATCCTGTTCGTAAGGAAGCAACTCGTTCAAGGAGCTCAAGGAGCTTAGTTAGTGCAGTACACTGTTTGGAAATGAATATCTTTCTTTTCTAATGAAAGTGCCTTATAAATGAAACCAACATACTAAGTTGCACATCTTGTTAGTTTGTACAATTGGTGAAAGTTTCAACTTGCTGTGTTCAATCCTGTTCGTAAGAAGGCAACTGATTCGTGGAGTTCAACCAGCTTAGTTAGTACAGAACAGTTTTGGGATCGGAAGATCTTCTTTTCTAACGAAAGTACTTTAGGAATGAAAACAACATACTAAGTTGTACATCTTGTTAGATGTTATAACCGGTGAAAGTTTGAAGTTGCCGAGATAAACCGTCTTTGTAAGAAAGCGACTCACTCAAAGTGCCAAAGGAGCTTATTTAGTACAGTACAGGTTTTGGAAATGAGCATCTTTCTTTTCTAACGGAAGTGATTTTGAAATCAAACCAAGATACTCAGTTGTATATCTTGTTAAGTTGTACAATTGGTGAAAGTTTGAACTTGCTGTGATCAACTCCCCTTCTAAGAAATCAACTCATTCATGGAGCTCCACAAGCTAAGTTAATACAGTACAGTTTTCGGAAATGAAGATCTTTCTTTTCTAATGAACGTACACTAGAAATGAAATGAAGTTACTAAGTTGTGCATCTTTCTAGATTGTACAAGCGAGGAACGTTTAATCTTGATGTGATCAATCCTGATCGTAGGGAAGCAACTCGTTCAAGGAGCTCAACGAGCTTAGTTAGTGCCGTACAGTGTTTGGAAATGTAGATCTTTCTTTTCTAATGAAAGTGCCTTATAAATGAAACCAACATAATAAGTTGTAAATCTTGTTAGTTTGTACAATTGGTGAAAGTTTCAACTTGCTGTGTTCAATCCTGTTTGTAAGAAGGCAACTGATTCGTGGAGTTCAACCGGCTCAGTTAGTACAGAACAGTTTTGGGAACGGAAGATTTTCTTTTCTAACGAAAGTACTTTAGGAATGAAAACAACATACTAAGTTGTACATCTTGTTACATGTTATAACCGGTGAAAGTTTGAAGTTGCCGAGATAAACCGTCTTTGTAAGAAAGCGACTCACTCAAAGTGCCAAAGGAGCTTATTTAGTACAGTACAGGTTTTGGAATTGAGCATCTTTCTTTTCTAACGAAAGTGAATTTGAAATCAAACCAATATACTCAGTTGTATATCTTGTTAAGTTGTACAATTGGTGAAAGTTTGAACTTGCTGTGATCAACTCCCCTTGTAAGAAATCAACTCATTCATGGAGCTCCACAAGCTAAGTTAATACAGTACAGTTTTCAGAAATGAAGATCTTTCTTTTCTAATGAAAGTACACTAGAAATGAAACGAAGTTACTAAGTTGTGCATCTTTCTAGATTGTACAAGCGAGGAAAGTTTAATCTTGATGTGATCAATCCTGTTCATAGGGAAGCAACTCGTTCAAGGAGCTCAACGAGCTTAGTTAGTGCAGTACAGTGTTTGGAAATGAAGATCTTTCTTTTCTAATGAAAGTGCCTTATAGATGAAACCAACATACTAAGTTGTACATCTTGTTAGTTTGCACAGTTGGTGAAAGTTTCAACTTGCTGTGTTCAATCCTGTTCGTAAGAAGGCAACTGATTCGTGGAGTTCAACCTGCTTAGTTAGTACAGAACAGTTTTGGGAACGGAAGATTTTCTTTTCTAACAAAAGTACTTTAGGAATGAAAACAACATACTAAGTTGTACATCTTGTTAGATGTTATAACCAGTGAAAGTTTGAAGTTGCCGAGATAAACCGTCTTTGTAAGAAAGCGACTCACTCAAAGTGACAAAGGAGCTTATTTAGTACAGTACACGTTTTGGAAATGAGGATCTTTCTTTTCTAACGAAAGTGATTTTGAAATCAAACCAAGATACTCAGTTGTATATCTTTTTAAGTTGTACAATTGGTGAAAGTTTGAACTTGCTGTGATCAACTCCCCTTGTAAGAAATCCACTCATTCATGGAGCTCCACAAGCTAAGTTAATACAGTACAGTTTTCGGAAATGAAGATCTTTCTTTTCTAATGAAAGTACACTAGAAATGAAACGAAGTTTCTAAGTTGTGCATCTTTCTAGATTGTACAAGCGAGGAAAGTTTAATCTTGATGTGATCAATCCTGTTCGTAAGGAAGCAACTCGTTCAAGGAGCTCAACGAGCTTAGTTAGTGCAGTACACTGTTTGGAAATGAATATCTTTCTTTTCTAATGAAAGTGCCTTATAAATGAAACCAACATACTAAGTTGCACATCTTGTTAGTTTGTACAATTGGTGAAAGTTTCAACTTGCTGTGTTCAATCCTGTTCGTAAGAAGGCAACTGATTCGTGGAGTTCAACCAGCTTAGTTAGTACAGAACAGTTTTGGGATCGGAAGATCTTCTTTTCTAACGAAAGTACTTTAGGAATGAAAGCAACATACTAAGTTGTACATCTTGTTAGATGTTATAACCGTGAAAGTTTGAAGTTGCCGAGATAAAACCGTCTTTGTAAGAAAGCGACTCACTCAACGTGCCAAAGGAGCTTATTTAGTACAGTACAGGTTTTGGAAATGACCATCTTTCTTTTCTAACGAAAGTGCTTTTGAAATCAAACCAAGATACTCAGTTGTATATCTTGTTAAGTTGTACAATTGGTGAAAGTTTGAACTTGCTGTGATCAACTCCCCTTGTAAGAAATCAACTCATTCATGGAGATCCACAAGCTAAGTTAATACAGTACAGTTTTCGGAAGTGAAGATCTTTCTTTTCTAATGAAAGTATACTAGAAATGAAACGAAGTTACTAAGTTGTGCATCTTTCTAGATTTTACAAGCGAGGAAAGTTTAATCTTGATGTGATCAATCCTGTTCGTAGGGAAGCAACTCGTTCAAGGAGCTCAACGAGCTTAGTTAGTGCAGTACAGTTTTTGGAAATGAAGATCTTTCTTTTCTAATGAAAGTGCCTTATAAATGAAACCAACATACTAAGTTGTACATCTGGTTAGTTTGTACAATTGGTGAAAGTTTCAACTTGCTGTGTTCAATCCTGTTCGTAAGAAGGCAACTGATTCGTGGAGTTCAATCAGCTTAGTTAGAACAGAACAGTTTTGGGAACGGAAGATTTTCTTTTCTAACGAAAGTACTTTAGGAATGAAAACAACATACTAAGTTGTATATCTTGTTAGATGTTATAACGGTGAAAGTTTGAAGTTGCCGAGATAAACCGTCTTTGTAAGAAAGCGACTCACTCAAAGTGCCACAGGAGCTTATTCAGTACAGTACAGGTTTTGGAAATGACCATCTTTCTTTACTAACGAAAGTGATTTTGAAATCAAACCAAGATACTCAGTTGTATATCTTGTTAAGTTGTACAATTGGTGAAAGATTGAACTTGCTGTGATCAACTCCCCTTGTAAGAAATCAACTCATTCATGGAGCTCCACAAGCTAAGTTAATACAGTACAGTTTTCAGAAATGAAGATCTTTCTTTTCTAATGAAAGTACACTAGAAATGAAACGAAGTTACTAGGTTGTGCATCTTTCTAGATTGTACAAGCGAGGAAAGTTTAATCTTGATGTGATCAATCCTGTTCGTAAGGAAGCAACTCGTTCAAGGAGCTCAAGGAGCTTAGTTAGTGCAGTACACTGTTTGGAAATGAATATCTTTCTTTTCTAATGAAAGTGCCTTATAAATGAAACCAACATACTAAGTTGCACATCTTGTTAGTTTGTACAATTGGTGAAAGTTTCAACTTGCTGTGTTCAATCCTGTTCGTAAGAAGGCAACTGATTCGTGGAGTTCAACCAGCTTAGTTAGTACAGAACAGTTTTGGGATCGGAAGATCTTCTTTTCTAACGAAAGTACTTTAGGAATGAAAACAACATACTAAGTTGTACATCTTGTTAGATGTTATAACTGGTGAAAGTTTGAAGTTGCCGAGATAAACCGTCTTTGTAAGAAAGCGACTCACTCAAAGTGCCAAAGGAGCTTATTTAGTACAGTACAGGTTTTGGAAATGAGCATCTTTCTTTTCTAACGGAAGTGATTTTGAAATCAAACCAAGATACTCAGTTGTATATCTTGTTAAGTTGTACAATTGGTGAAAGTTTGAACTTGCTGTGATCAACTCCCCTTGTAAGAAATCAACTCATTCATGGAGCTCCACAAGCTAAGTTAATACAGTACAGTTTTCGGGAATGAAGATCTTTCTTTTCTAATGAACGTACACTAGAAATGAAACGAAATTACTAAGTTGTGCATCTTTCTAGATTGTACAAGCGAGGAACGTTTAATCTTGATGTGATCAATCCTTATCATAGGGAAGCAACTCGTTCAAGGAGCTCAACGAGCTTAGTTAGTGCCGTACAGTGTTTGGAAATGTAGATCTTTCTTTTCTAATGAAAGTGCCTTATAAATGAAACCAACATAATAAGTTGTAAATCTTGTTAGTTTGTACAATTGGTGAAAGTTTCAACTTGCTGTGTTCAATCCTGTTGGTAAGAAGGCTACTGATTCGTGGAGTTCAACCGGCTTAGTTAGTACAGAACAGTTTTGGGAACGGAAGATTTTCTTTTCTAACGAAAGTACTTTAGGAATGAAAACAACATACTAAGTTGTACATCTAGTTAGATGTTATAACCGGTGAAAGTTTGAAGTTGCCGAGATAAACCGTCTTTGTAAGAAAGCGACTCACTCAAAGTGCCAAAGGAGCTTATTTAGTACAGTACAGGTTTTGGAATTGAGCATCTTTCTTTTCTAACGAAAGTGAATTTGAAATCAAACCAATATACTCAGTTGTATATCTTGTTAAGTTGTACAATTGGTGAAAGTTTGAACTTGCTGTGATCAACTCCCCTTGTCAGAAATAAACTCATTCATGGACCTCCACAACCTAAGTTAATACAGGACAGTTTTCGGAAATGAAGATCTTTCTTTTCTAATGAACGTACACTAGAAATGAAACGAAGTTACTAAGTTGTGCATCTTTCTAGATTGAACAAGTGAGGAAAGTTTAATCTTGATGTGATCAATCCTGTTCGTAGGGAAGCAACTCGTTCTAGGAGCGAAATGAGCTTAGGTAGTGCCGTACAGTTTTTGGAAATGAAGATCTTTCTTTTCTAATGAAAGTGCCTTATAAATTAAACCAACATACTAAGTTGTACATCTTGTTAGTTTGCACAGTTGGTTAAAGTTTGAACTTGCTGTGTTCAATCCTGTTCGTAAGAAGGCAACTGGTTCGTGGAGTTCAACCAGCTTAGTTAGTACAGAACAGTTTTGGGAACGGAAGATCTTCTTTTCTAACGAAAGTACTTTAGGAATGAAAGCAACATACTAAGTTGTACATCTTGTTAGATGTTATAACCGGTGAAAGTTTGAAGTTGCCGAGATAAACCGTCTTTGTAAGAAAGCGACTCACTCAAAGTGCCAAAGGAGCTTATTTAGTACAGTACAGGTTTTGGAAATGAGCATCTTTCTTTTCTAACGAAAGTGATTTTGAAATCAAACCAAGATACTCAGTTGTATATCTTGTTAAGTTGTACAATTGGTGAAAGTTTAACTTGCTGTGATCAACTCCCCTTGTAAGAAATCAACTCATTCATGGAGATCCTCAAGCTAAGTTAATACAGTACAGTTTTTGAAATGAAGATCTTTCTTTTCTAATGAACGTACACTAGAAATGAAACAAGTTACTAAGTTGTGCATCTTTCTAGATTGTACAAGCGAGGAAAGTTTAATCTTGATGTGATCAATCCTGTTCGTAAGGAAGCAACTCGTTCAAGGAGCTCAACGAGCTTAGTTAGTGCAGTACACTGTTTGGAAATGAATATCTTTCTTTTCTAATGAAAGTGCCTTATAAATGAAACCAACATACTAAGTTGCACATCTTGTTAGTTTGTACAACTGGTGAAAGTTTCAACTTGCTGTGTTCAATCCTGTTCGTAAGAAGGCAACTGATTCTTGGAGTACAACCAGGTTAGTTAGTACAGAACAGTTTTGGGAACGGAAGATTTTCTTTTCTAACGAAAGTACTTTAGGAATGAAAACAACATACTAAGTTGTACATCTTGTTAGATGTTATAAGCGGAGAAAGTTTGAAGTTGCCGAGATAAACCGTCTTTGTAAGAAAGCGACTCACTCAAAGTGCCAAAGGAGCTTATTTAGTACAGTACACGTTTTGGAAATGAGGATCTTTCTTTTCTAACGAAAGTGATTTTGAAATCAAACCAAGATACTCAGTTGTATATCTTGTTAAGTTGTACAATTGGTGAAAGTTTGAACTTGCTGTGATCAATTCCCCTTGTAAGAAATCAACTCATTCATGGAGCTCCACAAGCTAAGTTAATATAGTACAGTTTTCAGAAATGAAGATCTTTCTTTTCTAATGAAAGTACACTAGAAATGAAACGAAGTTACTAAGTTGTGCATCTTTCTAGATTGTACAAGCGAGGAAAGTTTAGTCTTGATGTGATCAATCCTGTTCGTAGGGAAGCAACTCGTTCACGGAGCTCAACGAGCTTAGTTAGTGCAGTACAGTGTTTGGAAATGAAGATCTTTCTTTTCTAATGAAAGTGCCTTATAAATGAAACCAACATACTAAGTTGTACATCTTGTTAGTTTGTAGAATTGGTGAAAGTTTCAACTTGCTGTGTTCAATCCTGTTCGTAAGAAGGCAACTGATTCGTGGAGTTCAACCGGCTTAGTTAGTACAGAACAGTTTTGGGAACGGAAGATTTTCTTTTCTAACGAAAGTACTTTAGGAATGAAAACAACATACTAAGTTGTACATCTTGTTAGATGTTATAACCGGTGAAAGTTTGAAGTTGCCGAGATAAACCGTCTTTGTAGAAAGCGACTCACTCAAAGTGCCAAAGGAGCTTATTTAGTACAGTACAGGTTTTGGAAATGAGCATCTTTCTTTTCTAACGAAAGTGATTTTGAAATCAAACCAAGATACTCAGTTGTATATCTTGTTAAGTTGTACAATTGGTGAAAGTTTGAACTTGCTGTGATCAACTCCCCTTGTAAGAAATCAACTCATTCATGGAGATCCTCAAGCTAAGTTAATACAGTACAGTTTTCGGAAATGAAGATCTTTCTTTTCTAATGAACGTACACTAGAAATGAAACGAAGTTACTAAGTTGTGCATCTTTCTAGATTGTACAAGCGAGGAAAGTTTAATCTTGATGTGATCAATCCTGTTCGTAAGGAAGCAACTCGTTCAAGGAGCTCAACGAGCTTAGTTAGTGCAGTACACTATTTGGAAATGAATATCTTTCTTTTCTAATGAAAGTGCCTTATAAATGAAACCAACATACTAAGTTGCACATCTTGTTAGTTTGTACAATTGGTGAAAGTTTCAACTTGCTGTGTTCAATCCTGTTCGTAAGAAGGCAACTGATTCGTGGAGTACAACCAGGTTAGTTAGTACAGAACAGTTTTGGGAACGGAAGATTTTCTTTTCTAACGAAAGTACTTTAGGAATGAAAACAACATACTAAGTTGTACATCTAGTTAGATGTTATAACCGGAGAAAGTTTGAAGTTGCCGAGATAAACCGTCTTTGTAAGAAAGCGACTCACTCAAAGTGCCAAAGGAGCTTATTTAGTACAGTACACGTTTTGGAAATGAGGATCTTTCTTTTCTAAGGAAAGTGATTTTGAAATCAAACCAAGATACTCAGTTGTATATCTTTTTAAGTTGTACAATTGGTGAAAGTTTGAACTTGCTGTGATCAACTCCCCTTGTAAGAAATCAACTCATTCATGGAGCTCCACAAGCTAAGTTAATACAGTACAGTTTTCAGAAATGAAGATCTTTCTTTTCTAATGAAAGTACACTAGAAATGAAACGAAGTTACTAAGTTGTGCATCTTTCTAGATTGTACAAGCGAGGAAAGTTTAATCTTGATGTGATCAATCCTGTTCGTAGGGAAGCAACTCGTTCAAGGAGCTCAACGAGCTTAGTTAGTGCAGTACAGTGTTTGGAAATGAAGATCTTTCTTTTCTAATGAAAGTGCCTTATAAATGAAACCAACATACTAAGTTGTACATCTTGTTAGTTTGTAGAATTGGTGAAAGTTTCAACTTGCTGTGTTCAATCCTGTTCGTAAGAAGGCAACTGATTCGTGGAGTTCAACCGGCTTAGTTAGTACAGAACAGTTTTGGGAACGGAAGATTTTCTTTTCTAACGAAAGTACTTTAGGAATGAAAACAACATACTAAGTTGTACATCTTGTTAGATGTTATAACCGTGAAAGTTTGAAGTTGCCGAGATAAACCGTCTTTGTAGAAAGCGACTCACTCAAAGTGCCAAAGGAGCTTATTTAGTACAGTACAGGTTTTGGAAATGAGCATCTTTCTTTTCTAACGAAAGTGATTTTGAAATCAAACCAAGATATTCAGTTGTATATCTTGTTAAGTTGTACAATTGGTGAAAGTTTGAACTTGCTGTGATCAACTCCTTGTAAGAAATCAACTCATTCATGGAGATCCTCAAGCTAAGTTAATACAGTACAGTTTTGGAAATGAAGATCTTTCTTTTCTAATGAACGTACACTAGAAATGCAACGAAGTTACTAAGTTGTGCATCTTTCTAGATTGTACAAGCGAGGAAAGTTTAATCTTGATGTGATCAATCCTGTTCGTAGGGAAGCAACTCGTTCAAGGAGCTCAACGAGCTTAGTTAGTGCAGTACAGTGTTTGGAAATGAAGATCTTTCTTTTCTAATGAAAGTGCCTTATAAATGAAACCAACATACTAAGTTGTACATCTTGTTAGTTTGTACAATTGGTGAAAGTTTCAACTTGCTGTGTTCAATCCTGTTCGTAAGAAGGCAACTGATTCGTGGAGTTCAACCAGCTTAGTTAGTACAGAACAGTTTTGGGAACGGAAGATCTTCTTTTCTAAGGAAAGTACTTTAGGAATGAAAACAACATACTAAGTTGTACATCTTGTTAGATGTTATAACCGGTGAAAGTTTGAAGTTGCCGAGATAAACCGTCTTTGTAAGAAAACGACTCACTCAAAGTGCCAAAGGAGCTTATTTAGTACCGTACAGGTTTTGGAAATGAGCATCTTTCTTTTCTAACGACAGTGATTTTGAAATCAAACCAATATACTCAGTTTTATATCTTGTTAAGTTGTACAATTGGTGAAAGTTTGAACTTGCTGTGATCAACTCCCCTTGTAAGAAATCAACTCATTCATGGAGCTCCACAAGCTAAGTTAATACAGTACATTTTTCGGAAATGAAGATCTTTCTTTTCTAATGAACGTACACTAGAAATGAAACGAAGTTACTAAGTTGTGCATCTTTCTAGATTGTACAAGCGAGGAAAGTTTAATCTTGATGTGATCAATCCTGTTCGTAGGGAAGCAACTCGTTCAAGGAGCTCAACGAGCTAAGTTAGTGCAGTACAGTGTTTGGAAATGAAGATCTTTCTTTTCTAATGAAAGTGCCTTATAAATGAAACCAACATACTAATTTGTACATCTTGTTAGTTTGCACAGTTGGTGAAAGTTTCAACTTGCTGTGTTCAATCCTGTTCGTAAGAAGGCAACTGATTCGTGGAGTTCAACCGGCTTAGTTAGTACAGAAGAGTTTTGGGAACGGAAGATTTTCTTTTCTAACGAAAGTACTTTAGGAATGAAAACAACATACTACGTTGTACATCTTGTTAGATGTTATAACCGGTGAAAGTTTGAAGTTGCCGAGATATACCGTCTTTGTAAGAAAGCGACTCACTCAAAGTGCCAAAGGAGCTTATTTAGTACAGTATAGGTTTTGGAAATGAGCATCTTTCTTTTCTAACGAAAGTGATTTTGAAATCAAACCAAGATACTCAGTTGTATATCTTGTTAAGTTGTACAATTGGTGAAAGTTTGAACTTGCTGTGATCAACTCCCCTTGTAAGAAATCAACTCATTCATGGAGCGCCACAAGCTTAGTTAATACATTATAGTTTTCAGAAATGAAGATCTTTCTTTTCTAATGAAAGTACATTAGAAATGAAACGAACTTACTAAGTTGTGCATCTTTCTAGATTGTACAAGCGAGGAAAGTTTAATCTTGATGTGATCAATCCTTTCGTAGGGAAGCAACTCGTTCAAGGAGCTCAACGAGCTTAGTTTGTGCCGTACAGTGTTTGGAAATGAAGATCTTTCTTTTCTAATGAAAGTGCCTTATAAATGAAACCAACATACTAAGTTGTACATCTTGTTAGTTTGCACAGTTGGTGAAAGTTTCAACTTGCTGTGTTCAATCCTGTTCGTAAGAAGGCAATTGATTCGTGGAGTTCAACCGGCTTAGTTAGTACAGAACATTTTTGGGAACGGGAGATTTTCTTTTCTAACGAATGTACTTTAGGAATGAAAAGAACATACTAAGTTGTACATCTTGTTAGATGTTATAACCGGTGAAAGTTTGAAGTTGCCGACATAAACCGTCTTTGTAAGAAAGCGACTCACTCAAAGTGCCAAAGGAGCTTATTTAGTACAGTACAGGTTTTGGAAATGAGCATCTTTCTTTTCTAACGAAAGTGATTTTGAAATCAAACCAAGATACTCAGTTGTATATCTTGTTAAGTTGTACAATTGGTGAAAGTCTGAACTTGCTGTGATCAACTCCCCTTGTAAGAAATCAACTCATTCATGGAGCGCCACAAGCTTAGTTAATACATTATAGTTTTCAGAAATGATGATCTTTCTTTTCTAATGAAAGTACATTAGAAATGAAATGAAGTTTCTAAGTTATGCATCTTTCTAGATTGTACAAGCGAGGAAAGTTTAATCTTGATGTGATCAATCCTGTTCGTAGGGAAGCAACTCGTTCAAGGAGCTCAACGAGCTTAGTTTGTGCCGTACAGTGTTTGGAAATGAAGATATTTCTTTTCTAATGAAAGTGCCTTATAAATGAAACCAACATACTAAGTTGTACATCTTGTTAGTTTGTACAGTTGGTGAAAGTTTCAACTTGCTGTGTTCAATCCTGTTCGTAAGAAGGCAACTGATTCGTGGAGTTCAACCGGCTACTAAGTACAGAACTGTTTTGGGAACGGAAGATTTTCTTTTCTAACGAAAGTACTTTAGGAATGAAAACAACATACTAAGTTGTACATCTTGTTAGATGTTATAACCGGTGAAAGTTTGAAGTTGCCGAGATAAACCGTCTTTGTAAGAAAGCGACTCACTCAAAGTGCCAAAGGAGCTTATTTAGTACAGTACAGGTTTTGGAAATGAGCATCTTTCTTTTCTAACGAAAGTGAATTTGAAATCAAACCAAGATACTCAGTTGTATATCTTGTTAAGTTGTACAATTGGTGAAAGTTTGAACTTGCTGTGATCAACTCCCCTTGTAAGAAATCAACTCATTCATGGAGCGCCACAAGCTTAGTTAATACATTATAGTTTTCAGAAATGAAGATCTTTCTTTTCTAATGAAAGTATATTAGAAATGAAACGAAGTTACTAAGTTGTTCATCTTTCTAGATTGTACAAGCGAGGAAAGTTTAATCTTGATGTGATCAATCCAGTTCGTAGGGAAGCAACTCGTTCAAGGAGCTCAACGAGCTTAGTTAGTGCAGTACAGTGTTTGGAAATGAAGATCTTTCTTTTCTAATGAAAGTGCCTTATAAATGAAACCAACATACTAAGTTGTACATCTTGTTAGTCTGCACAGATGGTGAAAGTTTCAACTTGCTGTGTTCAATCCTGTTCGTAAGAAGGCAACTGATTCGTGGAGTTCAACCGGCTTAGTTAGTACAGAACAGTTTTGGGAACGGAAGATTTTCTTTTCTAACGAAAGTACTTTAGGAATGAAAACAACATACTAAGTTGTACATCTTGTTAGATGTCATCACCGGAGAAAGTTTGAAGTTGCCGAGATAAACCGTCTTTGTAAGAAAGCGACTGAATCAAAGTGCCAAAGGAGCTTATTTAGTACAGTACAGGTTTTGGAAATGAGGATCTTTCTTTTCTAAGGAAAGTGAATTTGAAATCAAACCAAGATACTCAGTTGTATATCTTGTTAAGTTGTACAATTGGTGAAAGTTTGAACTTGCTGTGATCAACTCCCCTTGTAAGAAATCAACTCATTCATGGAGCTCCACAAGCTAAGTTAATACAGTACAGTTTTCGGAAATGAAGATCTTTCTTTTCTAATGAAAGTACACTAGAAATGAAACTAAGTTACTAAGTTGTGCATCTTTCTAGATTGTACAAGCGAGGAAAGTTTAATCTTGATGTGATCAATCCTGTTCGTAGGGAAGCAACTCGTTCAGGGAGCTCAACGAGCTTAGTTAGTGCAGTACACTGTGTGGAAATGAATATCTTTCTTTTCTAATGAAAGTGCCTCATAAATGAAACCAACATACTAAGTTGTACATCTTGTTAGTTTGTACAATTGGTGAAAGTTTCAACTTGCTGTGTTCAATCCTGTTCGTAAGAAGGCAACTGATTCGTGGAGTTCAACCAGCTTAGTTAGTACAGAACAGTTTTGGGAACGGAAGATTTTCTTTTTAAACGAAAGTACTTTAGGAATGAAAACAACATACTAAGTTGCACATCTTGTTAGATGTTATAACCGGTGAAAGTTTGAAATTGCCGAGATAAACCGTCTTTGTAAGAAAGCGACTCACTCAAAGTGCCAAAGGAGCTTATTTAGTACAGTACATGTTTTGGAAATGAGGATCTTTCTTTTCTAACGAAAGTGAATTTGAAATCAAACCAAGATACTCAGTTGTAAATCTTGTTACGTTGTACAATTGGTGAAAGTTTGAACTTGCTGTGATCAACTCCCCTTGTAAGAAATCAACTCATTCATGGAGCTCCACAAGCTAAGTTAATACAGTATAGTTTTCGGAAATGAAGATCTTTCTTTTCTAATGAAAGTACACTAGAAATGAAACGAAGTTACTAAGTTGTGCATCTTTCTAGATTGTACAAGCGAGGAAAGTTTAATCTTGATGTGATCAATCCTGTTCGTAAGGAAGCAACTCGTTCAAGGAGCCCAACGAGCTTAGTTAGTGCAGTACACTGTTTGAAAATGAATTTCTTTCTTTTCTAATGAATGTGCCTTATAAATGAAACCAACATACTAAGTTGCACATCTTGTTAGTTTGTACAATTGGTGAAAGTTTCAACTTGCTGTGTTCAATCCTGTTCGTAAGAAGGCAACTGATTCGTGGAGTTCAACCAGTTTAGTTAGTACAGAACAGTTTTGGGAACGGAAGATTTTCTTTTCTAACGAAAGTACTTTAGGAATGAAAACAACATACTAAGTTGTACATCTTGTTAGATGTTATAACCGGAGAAAGTTTGAAGTTGCCGAGATAAACCGTCTTTGTAAGAAAGCGACTCACTCAAAGTGCCAAAGGAGCTTATTTAGTACAGTACAGGTTTTGGAAATGAGCATCTTTCTTTTCTAACGAAAGTGAATTTGAAATCAAACCAAGATACTCAGTTGTATATCTTGTTAAGTTGTACAATTGGTGAAAGTTTGATCTTGCTGTGATCAACTCCCCTTGTAAGAAATCAACTCATTCTTGGAGCTCCACAAGCTAAGTTAATACAGTACAGTTTTCGGAAATGAAGATCTTTCTTTTCTAATGAAAGTACACTAGAAATGAAATGAAGTTACTAAGTTGTGCATCTTTCTAGATTGTACAAGCGAGGAAAGTTTAATCTTGATGTGATCAATCCTGTTCGTAGGGAAGCAACTCGTTCAAGGAGCTCAACGAGCTTAGTTAGTGCAGTACAGTGTTTGGAAATGAAGATCTTTCTTTTCTAATGAAAGTGCCTTATAAATGAAACCAACATACTAAGTTGTACATCTTGTTAGTTTGCACAGTTGGTGAAAGTTTCAACTTGCTGTGTTCAATCCTGTTCGTAAGAAGGCAACTGATTCGTGGAGTTCAACCAGATTAGTTAGTACAGAACAGTTTTGGGAATGGAAGATTTTCTTTTCTAACGAAAGTACTTTAGGAATGAAAACAACATACTAAGTTGTAAATCTAGTTAGATGTTATAACCGGTGAAAGGTTGAAGTTGCCGACATAAACCGTCTTTGTAAGAAAGTGGCTCACTCAAAGTGCCAAAGGAGCTTATTCAGTACAGTACAGGTTTTGGAAATGAGCATCTTTCTTTTCTAATGAAAGTGATTTTGAAATCAAACCAAGATACTCTGTTGTATATCTTGTTAAGTTGTACAATTGTTGAAAGTTTGAACTTGCTGTGATCAACTCCCCTTGTAAGAAATGAACTCATTCATGGACCTCCACAACCTAAGTTAATACAGTACAGTTTTCGGAAATGAAGATCTTTCTTTTCTAATGAACGTACACTAGAAATGAAACGAAGTTATTAAGTTGTGCATATTTCTAGATTGTACAAGCGAGGAAACTTTAATCTTGATGTGATCAATCCTGTTCGTAGGGAAGCAACTCGTTCAAGGAGCTCAACGAGCTTAGTTAGTGCAGTACAGTGTTTGGAATTGAAGATCTTTCTTTTCTAATGAAAGTGCCTTATAAATGAAACCAACATACTAAGTTGTACATCTTGTTAGTTTGCACAGTTGGTGAAAGTTTCAACTTGCTGTGTTCAGTCCTGTTCGTAAGAAGGCAACTGATTCGTGGAGTTCAACCGGCTTAGTTAGTACAGAACAGTTTTGGGAACGGAAGATTTTCTTTTCTAACGAAAGTACTTTAGGAATGAAAACAACATACTAAGTTGTAAATCTTGTTAGATGTTATAATCGGTGAAAGTTTGAAGTTGCCAAGATAAACCGTCTTTGTAAGAAAGCGACTCACTCAAAGTGCCAAAGGAGCTTATTTAGGACCGTGCAGGTTTTGGAAATGAGCATCTTTCTTTTCTAACGAAAGTGATTTTGAAATGAAACCAGTATACTCAGTTGTATATCTTGTTAAGTTATACAATTGGTGAAAGTTTGACCTTGCTGTGATCAACTCCCCTTGTAAGAAATCAACTCATTCATGGACCTCCACAAACTAAGTTAATACAGCACAGTTTTCGGAAATGAAGATCTTTCTTTTCTAATGAACGTACACTAGAAATGAAACGAAGTTACTAAGTTGTGCATCTTTCTAGATTGTACAAGCGAGGAAAGTTTAATCTTGATGTGATCAATCCTGTTCGTAGGGAAGCAACTCGTTCAAGGAGCTCAATGAGCTTAGTTAGTACCGTACAGTTTTTGGAAATGAAGATCTTTCTTTTCTAATGAAAGTGCCTTATAAATGAAACCAACATACTACGTTGTACATCTTGTTAGTTTGCACAGTTGGTGAAAGTTTCAACTTGCTCTGTTCAATCCTGTTCGTAAGAAGGCAACTGATTCGTGGAGTTCAACCAGCTTAGTTAGTACAGAACAGTTTTGGGAACGGAAGATCTTCTTTTCTAACGAAAGTACTTTAGGAATGAAAGCAACATACTAAGTTGTATATCTTGTTAGATGTTATAACCAGTAAAAGTTTGAAGTTGCCGAGATAAACCGTCTTTGTAAGAAAGCGACTCACTCAAAGTGCCAAAGGAGATTATTTAGTACAGTACAGGTTTTGAAATGAGCATCTTTCTTTTCTAACGAAAGTGATTTTGAAATCAAACCAAGATACTCAGTTGTATATCTTGTTAAGTTGTACAATTGGTGAAAGTTTGAACTTGCTGTGATCAACTCCCCTTGTAAGAAATCAACTCATTCATGGACCTCCACAACCTAAGTTAATACAGTACAGTTTTGGAAATGAAGATCTTTCTTTTCTAATGAACGTACACTAGAAATGAAACGAAGTTACTAAGTTGTGCATCTTTCTAGATTGTACAAGCGAGGAAACTTTAATCTTGATGTGATCAATCCTGTTCGTAGGGAAGCAACTCGTTCAAGGAGCTCAACGAGCTTAGTTAGTGCAGTACAGTGTTTGGAATTGAAGATCTTTCTTTTCTAATGAAAGTGCCTTATAAATGAAAGCAACATACTAAGTTGTACATCTTGTTAGTTTGCACAGTTGGTGAAAGTTTCAACTTGCTGTGTTCAATCCTGTTCGTAAGAAGGCAACTGATTCCTGGAGTTCAACCAGCTTAGTTAGTACAGAACAGTTTTGGGAACGGAAGATCTTCTTTTCTAACGAAAGTACTTTAGGAATGAAAGCAACATACTAAGTTGTATATCTTGTTAGATGTTATAACCAGTAAAAGTTTGAAGTTGCCGAGATAAACCGTCTTTGTAAGAAAGCGACTCACTCAAAGTGCCAAAGGAGATTATTTAGTACAGTACAGGTTTTGGAAATGAGCATCTTTCTTTTCTAACGAAAGTGATTTTGAAATCAAACCAAGATAGTCAGTTGTATATCTTGTTAAGTTGTACAATTGGTGAAAGTTTGAACTTGCTGTGATCAACTCCCCTTGTAAGAAATCAACTCATTCATGGACCTCCACAACCTAAGTTAATACAGTACAGTTTTCGGAAATGAAGATCTTTCTTTTCTAATGAACGTACACTAGAAATGAAACGAAGTTACTAAGTTGTGCATCTTTCTAGATTGTACAAGCGAGGAAACTTTAATCTTGATGTGATCAATCCTGTTCGTAGGGAAGCAACTCGTTCAAGGAGCTCAACGAGCTTAGTTAGTGCAGTACAGTGTTTGGAATTGAAGACCTTTCTTTTCTAATGAAAGTGCCTTATAAATGAAAGCAACATACTAAGTTGTACATCTTGTTAGTTTGCACAGTTGGTGAAAGTTTCAACTTGCTGTGTTCAATCCTGTTAAGTAAGAAGGCAACTGATTCGTGGAGTTCAACCAGCTTAGTTAGTACAGAACAGTTTTGGGAACGGAAGATTTTCTTTTCTAACGAAAGTATTTTAGGAATGAAAACAACATACTAAGTTGTACATCTTGTTAGATGTTATAACCGGTGAAAGTTTGAAGTTGCCGAGATAAACCGTCTTTGTAGAAAGCGACTCACTCAAAGTGCCAAAGGAGCTTATTTAGTACAGTACAGATTTTGGAAATGAGCATCTTTCTTTACTAACGAAAGTGATTTTGAAATCAAACCAATATACTCAGTTGTATATCTTGTTAATTTATACAATTGGTGAAAGTTTGAACTTGCTGTGATCAACTCCCCTTGTAAGAAATCAATTCATTCATGGACCTCCACAACCTAAGTTAATACAGTACAGTTTTCGGAAATGAAGATCTTTCTTTTCTAATGAACGTACACTAGAAATGAAACGAAGTTACTAAGTTGTGCATCTTTCTAGATTGTACAAGCGAGGAAACTTTAATCTTGATGTGATCAAATCTGTTCGTAGGGAAGCAACTCGTACAAGGAGCTCAACGAGCTTAGTTAGTGCAGTACACTGTTTGGAATTGAAGATCTTTCTTTTCTAATGTAAGTGCCTTATAAATGAAAGCAACATACTAAGTTGTACATCTTGTTAGTTTGCACAGTTGGTGAAAGTTTCAACTTGCTGTGTTCAATCCTGTTCGTAAGAAGGCAACTGATTCGTGGAGTTCAACCGGCTTAGTTAGTACAGAACAGTTTTGGGAACGGAAGATTTTCTTTTCTAACGAAAGTACTTTAGGAATGAAAACAACATACTAAGTTGTACATCTTGTTAGATGTTATAACCGGTGAAAGTTTGAAGTTGCCGAGATAAACCGTCTTTGTTAGAAAGCGACTCACTCAAAGTGCCAAAGGAGCTTCTTTAGTACAGTACAGGTTTTGGAAATGAGCATCTTTCTTTTCTAACGAAAATGATTTTGAAATCAAACCAAGATACTCAGTTGTATATCTTGTTAAGTTGTACAATTGGTGAAAGTTTGAACTTGCTGTGATCAACTCCCCTTGTAAGAAATCAACTCATTCATGGAGCGCCACAAGCTTAGTTAAGACATTATAGTTTTCAGAAATGAAGATCTTTCTTTTCTAATGAAAGTACATTAGAAATGAAACTAAGTTACTAAGTTGGGCATCTTTCTAGATTGTACAAGCGAGGAAAGTTTAATCTTGATGTGATCAATCCTGTTCGTAGGGAAGCAACTCGTTCAAGGAGCTCAACGAGCTTAGTTAGTGCAGTACAGTGTTTGGAAATGAAGATCTTTCTTTTCTAATGAAAGTGCCTTATAAATGAAAGCAACATACTAAGTTGTACATCTTGTTAGTTTGCACAGTTGGTGAAAGTTTCAACTTGCTGTGTTCAATCCTGTTCGTAAGAAGGCAACTGATTCGTGGAGTTCAACCGGCTTAGTTAGTACAGAACAGTTTTGGGAACGGAAGATTTTCTTTTCTAACGAAAGTACTTTAGGAATGAAAACAACATACTAAGTTGTACATCTTGTTAGATGTTATAACCGGTGAAAGTTTGAAGTTGCCGAGATAAACCATCTTTGTAAGAAAGCGACTCACTCAAAGTGCCAAAGGAGCTTATTTAGTACAGTACAGGTTTTGGAAATGAGCATCTTTCTTTTCTAACGAAAGTGAATTTGAAATCAAACCAAGATACTCAGTTGTATATCTTGTTAATTTGTACAATTGGTGAAAGTTTGAACTTGCTGTGATCAACTCCTTGTAAGAAATCAACTCATTCATGGAGCTCCACAAGCTAAGTTAATACAGTACAGTTTTGGGAAATGAAGATCTTTCTTTTCTAATGAAAGTACACTAGAAATGAAACGAAGTTACTAAGTTGTGCATCTTTCTAGATTGTACAAGCGAGGAAAGTTTAATCTTGATGTGATCAATCCTGTTCGTAATGAAGCAACTCGTTCAAGGAGCTCAACGAGCTTAGTTAGTGCAGTACAGTTTTTGGAAATGAAGATCTTTCTTTTCTAATGAAAGTGCCTTATAAATGAAACCAACATACTAAGTTGTACATCTTGTTAGTTTGTACAATTGGTGAAAGTTTCAACTTGCTGTGTTCAATCCTGTTCGTAAGAAGGCAACTGATTCGTGGAGTTCAACCAGCTTAGTTAGTACAGAACAGTTTTGGGAACGGAAGATTTTCTTTTCTAACGAAAGTACTTTAGGAATGAAAACAACATACTAAGTTGTACATCTTGTTAGATGTTATAACCGGAGAAAGTTTGAAGTTGCCGAGATAAACCGTCTTTGTAAGAAAGCGACTCACTCAAAGTGCCAAAGGAGCTTATTTAGTACAGTACAGGTTTTGGAAATGAGCATCTTTCTTTTCTAACGAAAGTGAATTTGAAATCAAACCAAGATACTCAGTTGTATATCTTGTTAAGTTGTACAATTGGTGAAAGTTTGAACTTGCTGTGATCAACTCCCCTTGTAAGAAATCAACTCATTCTTGAGCTCCACAAGCTAAGTTAATACAGTACAGTTTTTGGAAATGAAGATCTTTCTTTTCTAATGAAAGTACACTAGAAATGAAATGAAGTTACTAGGTTGTGCATCTTTCTAGATTGTACAAGCGAGGAAAGTTTAATCTTGATGTGATCAATCCTGTTCGTAGGGAAGCAACTCGTTCAAGGAGCTCAACGAGCTTAGTTAGTGCAGTACAGTGTTTGGAAATGAAGATCTTTCTTTTCTAATGAAAGTGCCTTATAAATGAAACCAACATACTAAGTTGTACATCTTGTTAGTTTGCACAGTTGGTGAAAGTTTCAACTTGCTGTGTTCAATCCTGTTCGTAAGAAGGCAACTGATTCGTGGAGTTCAACCAGATTAGTTAGTACAGAACAGTTTTGGGAATGGAAGATTTTCTTTTCTAACGAAAGTACTTTAGGAATGAAAACAACATACTAAGTTGTAAATCTAGTTAGATGTTATAACCGGTGAAAGGTTGAAGTTGCCGACATAAACCGTCTTTGTAAGAAAGTGGCTCACTCAAAGTGCCAAAGGAGCTTATTTAGGACCGTGCAGGTTTTGGAAATGAGCATCTTTCTTTTCTAACGAAAGTGATTTTGAAATGAAACCAGTATACTCAGTTGTATATCTTGTTAAGTTATACAATTGGTGAAAGTTTGACCTTGCTGTGATCAACTCCCCTTGTAAGAAATCAACTCATTCATGGACCTCCACAAACTAAGTTAATACAGCACAGTTTTCGGAAATGAAGATCTTTCTTTTCTAATGAACGTACACTAGAAATGAAACGAAGTTACTAAGTTGTGCATCTTTCTAGATTGTACAAGCGAGGAAAGTTTAATCTTGATGTGATCAATCCTGTTCGTAGGGAAGCAACTCGTTCAAGGAGCTCAATGAGCTTAGTTAGTACCGTACAGTTTTTGGAAATGAAGATCTTTCTTTTCTAATGAAAGTGCCTTATAAATGAAACCAACATACTACGTTGTACATCTTGTTAGTTTGCACAGTTGGTGAAAGTTTCAACTTGCTCTGTTCAATCCTGTTCGTAAGAAGGCAACTGATTCGTGGAGTTCAACCAGCTTAGTTAGTACAGAACAGTTTTGGGAACGGAAGATCTTCTTTTCTAACGAAAGTACTTTAGGAATGAAAGCAACATACTAAGTTGTATATCTTGTTAGATGTTATAACCAGTAAAAGTTTGAAGTTGCCGAGATAAACCGTCTTTGTAAGAAAGCGACTCACTCAAAGTGCCAAAGGAGATTATTTAGTACAGTACAGGTTTTGGAAATGAGCATCTTTCTTTTCTAACGAAAGTGATTTTGAAATCAAACCAAGATACTCAGTTGTATATCTTGTTAAGTTGTACAATTGGTGAAAGTTTGAACTTGCTGTGATCAACTCCCCTTCTAAGAAATCAACTCATTCATGGACATCCACAACCTAAGTTAATACAGTACAGTTTTCGGAAATGAAGATCTTTCTTTTCTAATGAACGTACACTAGAAATGAAACGAAGTTACTAAGTTGTGCATCTTTCTAGATTGTACAAGCGAGGAAACTTTAATCTTGATGTGATCAATCCTGTTCGTAGGGAAGCAACTCGTTCAAGGAGCTCAACGAGCTTAGTTAGTGCAGTACAGTGTTTGGAATTGAAGATCTTTCTTTTCTAATGAAAGTGCCTTAT
Source organism: Orientallactaga sibirica (assembly GCA_036365145.1). NCBI lineage: Eukaryota > Metazoa > Chordata > Mammalia > Rodentia > Dipodidae > Orientallactaga > Orientallactaga sibirica. The sequence continues at coordinate 254,394 of JAEOAD010002040.1, forward strand.
AAATGAAAGCAACATACTAAGTTGTACATCTTGTTAGTTTGCACAGTTGGTGAAAGTTTCAACTTGCTGTGTTCAATCCTGTTCGTAAGAAGGCAACTGATTCCTGGAGTTCAACCAGCTTAGTTAGTACAGAACAGTTTTGGGAACGGAAGATCTTCTTTTCTAACGAAAGTACTTTAGGAATGAAAGCAACATACTAAGTTGTATATCTTGTTAGATGTTATAACCAGTAAAAGTTTGAAGTTGCCGAGATAAACCGTCTTTGTAAGAAAGCGACTCACTCAAAGTGCCAAAGGAGATTATTTAGTACAGTACAGGTTTTGGAAATGAGCATCTTTCTTTTCTAACGAAAGTGATTTTGAAATCAAACCAAGATAGTCAGTTGTATATCTTGTTAAGTTGTACAATTGGTGAAAGTTTGAACTTGCTGTGATCAACTCCCTTGTAAGAAATCAACTCATTCATGGACCTCCACAACCTAAGTTAATACAGTACAGTTTTCGGAAATGAAGATCTTTCTTTTCTAATGAACGTACACTAGAAATGAAACGAAGTTACTAAGTTGTGCATCTTTCTAGATTGTACAAGCGAGGAAACTTTAATCTTGATGTGATCAATCCTGTTCGTAGGGAAGCAACTCGTTCAAGGAGCTCAACGAGCTTAGTTAGTGCAGTACAGTGTTTGGAATTGAAGACCTTTCTTTTCTAATGAAAGTGCCTTATAAATGAAAGCAACATACTAAGTTGTACATCTTGTTAGTTTGCACAGTTGGTGAAAGTTTCAACTTGCTGTGTTCAATCCTGTTCGTAAGAAGGCAACTGATTCGTGGAGTTCAACCAGCTTAGTTAGTACAGAACAGTTTTGGGAACGGAAGATTTTCTTTTCTAACGAAAGTATTTTAGGAATGAAAACAACATACTAAGTTGTACATCTTGTTAGATGTTATAACCGGTGAAAGTTTGAAGTTGCCGAGATAAACCGTCTTTGTAGAAAGCGACTCACTCAAAGTGCCAAAGGAGCTTATTTAGTACAGTACAGGTTTTGGAAATGAGCATCTTTCTTTACTAACGAAAGTGATTTTGAAATCAAACCAATATACTCAGTTGTATATCTTGTTAATTTATACAATTGGTGAAAGTTTGAACTTGCTGTGATCAACTCCCTTGTAAGAAATCAATTCATTCATGGACCTCCACAACCTAAGTTAATACAGTACAGTTTCGAAATGAAGATCTTTCTTTTCTAATGAACGTACACTAGAAATGAAACGAAGTTACTAAGTTGTGCATCTTTCTAGATTGTACAAGCGAGGAAACTTTAATCTTGATGTGATCAAATCTGTTCGTAGGGAAGCAACTCGTACAAGGAACTCAACGAGCTTAGTTAGTGCAGTACACTGTTTGGAATTGAAGATCTTTCTTTTCTAATGTAAGTGCCTTATAAATGAAAGCAACATACTAAGTTGTACATCTTGTTAGTTTGCACAGTTGGTGAAAGTTTCAACTTGCTGTGTTCAATCCTGTTCGTAAGAAGGCAACTGATTCGTGGAGTTCAACCGGCTTAGTTAGTACAGAACAGTTTTGGGAACGGAAGATTTTCTTTTCTAACGAAAGTACTTTAGGAATGAAAACAACATACTAAGTTGTACATCTTGTTAGATGTTATAACCGGTGAAAGTTTGAAGTTGCCGAGATAAACCGTCTTTGTTAGAAAGCGACTCACTCAAAGTGCCAAAGGAGCTTCTTTAGTACAGTACAGGTTTTGGAAATGAGCATCTTTCTTTTCTAACGAAAATGATTTTGAAATCAAACCAAGATACTCAGTTGTATATCTTGTTAAGTTGTACAATTGGTGAAAGTTTGAACTTGCTGTGATCAACTCCTTGTAAGAAATCAACTCATTCATGGAGCGCCACAAGCTTAGTTAAGACATTATAGTTTTCAGAAATGAAGATCTTACTTTTCTAATGAAAGTACATTAGAAATGAAACTAAGTTACTAAGTTGGGCATCTTTCTAGATTGTACAAGCGAGGAAAGTTTAATCTTGATGTGATCAATCCTGTTCGTAGGGAAGCAACTCGTTCAAGGAGCTCATCGAGCTTAGTTAGTGCAGTACAGTGTTTGGAAATGAAGATCTTTCTTTTCTAATGAAAGTGCCTTATAAATGAAAGCAACATACTAAGTTGTACATCTTGTTAGTTTGCACAGTTGGTGAAAGTTTCAACTTGCTGTGTTCAATCCTGTTCGTAAGAAGGCAACTGATTCGTGGAGTTCAACCGGCTTAGTTAGTACAGAACAGTTTTGGGAACGGAAGATTTTCTTTTCTAACGAAAGTACTTTAGGAATGAAAACAACATACTAAGTTGTACATCTTGTTAGATGTTATAACCGGTGAAAGTTTGAAGTTGCGAGATAAACCATCTTTGTAAGAAAGCGACTCACTCAAAGTGCCAAAGGAGCTTATTTAGTACAGTACAGGTTTTGGAAATGAGCATCTTTCTTTTCTAACGAAAGTGAATTTGAAATCAAACCAAGATACTCAGTTGTATATCTTGTTAATTTGTACAATTGGTGAAAGTTTGAACTTGCTGTGATCAACTCCCCTTGTAAGAAATCAACTCATTCATGGAGCTCCACAAGCTAAGTTAATACAGTACAGTTTTGGGAAATGAAGATCTTTCTTTTCTAATGAAAGTACACTAGAAATGAAACGAAGTTACTAAGTTGTGCATCTTTCTAGATTGTACAAGCGAGGAAAGTTTAATCTTGATGTGATCAATCTTGTTCGTAATGAAGCAACTCGTTCAAGGAGCTCAACGAGCTTAGTTAGTGCAGTACAGTTTTTGGAAATGAAGATCTTTCTTTTCTAATGAAAGTGCCTTATAAATGAAACCAACATACTAAGTTGTACATCTTGTTAGTTTGTACAATTGGTGAAAGTTTCAACTTGCTGTGTTCAATCCTGTTCGTAAGAAGGCAACTGATTCGTGGAGTTCAACCAGCTTAGTTAGTACAGAACAGTTTTGGGAACGGAAGATTTTCTTTTCTAACGAAAGTACTTTAGGAATGAAAACAACATACTAAGTTGTTCATCTTGTTAGATGTTATAACCGGTGAAAGTTTGAAGTTGCCGAGATAAACCGTCTTTGTTAGAAAGCGACTCACTCAAAGTGCCAAAGGAGCTTCTTTAGTACAGTACAGGTTTTGGAAATGAGCATCTTTCTTTTCTAAGGAAAGTGATTTTGAAATCAAACCAAGATACTCAGTTGTATATCTTGTTAAGTTGTACAATTGGTGAAAGTTTGAACTTGCTGTGATCAACTCCCTTGTAAGAAATCAACTCATTCATGCAGCGCCACAAGCTTAGTTAAGACATTATAGTTTTCAGAAATGAAGATCTTTCTTTTCTAATGAAAGTACATTAGAAATGAAACGAAGTTACTAAGTTGGACATCTTTCTAGATTGTACAAGCGAGGAAAGTTTAATCTTGATGTGATCAATCCTGTTCGTAGGGAAGCAACTCGTTCAAGGAGCTCAACGAGCTTAGTTAGTGCAGTACAGTGTTTGGAAATGAAGATATTTCTTTTCTAATGGAAGTGCCTTATAAATGAAACCAACATACTAAGTTGTACACCTTGTTAGTTTGCACAGTTGGTGAAAGTTTCAACTTGCTGTGTTCAATCCTGTTCGTAAGAAGGCAACTGATTTGTGGAGTTCAACCGGCTTAGTTAGTACAGAACAGTTTTGGGAACGGAAGATTTTCTTTTCTAAAGAAAGTACTTTAGAAATGAAAACAACATACTAAGTTGTACATCTTGTTAGATGTTATAACCGGTGAAAGTTTGAAGTTGCCGAGATAAACCGTCTTTGTAAGAAAGCGACTCACTCAAAGTGCCAAAGGAGCTTATTTAGTACCGTACAGGTTTTGGAAATGAGCATCTTTCTTTTCTAACGAAAGTGATTTTGAAATCAAACCAAGATACTCAGTTGTATATCTTGTTAAGTTGTACAATTGGTGAAAGTTTGAACTTGCTGTGATCAACTCCCCTTGTAAGAAATCAACTCATTCATGGAGCGCCACAAGCTTAGTTAAGACATTATAGTTTTCAGAAATGAAGATCTTTCTTTTCTAATGAAAGTACATTAGAAATGAAACGAAGTTACTAAGTTGGGCATCTTTTGAGATTGTACAAGCGAGGAAAGTTTAATCTTGATGTGATCAATCCTGTTCGTAGGGAAGCAACTCGTTCAAGGAGCTCAACGAGCTTAGTTAGTGCAGTACAGTGTTTGGAAATGAAGATATTTCTTTTCTAATGGAAGTGCCTTATAAATGAAACCAACATACTAAGTTGTACATCTTGTTAGTTTGCACAGTTGGTGAAAGTTTCAACTTGCTGTGTTCAATCCTGTTCGTAAGAAGGCAACTGATTCGTGGAGTTCAACCGGCTAGTTAGTACAGAACAGTTTTGGGAACGGAAGATTTTCTTTTCTAAAGAAAGTACTTTAGAAATGAAAACAACATACTAAGTTGTACATCTTGTTAGATGTTATGACCGGTGAAAGTTTGAAGTTGCCGAGATAAACCGTCTTTGTAAGAAAGCGACTCACTCAAAGTGCCAAAGGAGCTTATTTAGTACCGTACAGGTTTTGGAAATGAGCATCTTTCTTTTCTAACGAAAGTGATTTTGAAATCAAACCAAGATACTCAGTTGTATATCTTGTTAAGTTGTACAATTGGTGAAAGTTTGAACTTGCTGTGATCAACTCCCCTTGTAAGAAATCAACTCATTCATGGACCTCCACAACCTAGGTTAATACAGTAAAGTTTTCGGAAATGAAGATCTTTCTTTTCTAATGAAAGTACACTAGAAATGAAACGAAGTTACTAAGTTGTGCATCTTTCTAGATTGTACAAGCGAGGAAACTTTAATCTTGATGTGATCAATCCTGTTCGTAGGGAAGCAACTCGTTCAAGGAGCTCAACGAGCTTAGTTAGTGCAGTACAGTTTTTGGAAATGAAGATCTTTCTTTTCTAATGAAAGTGCCTTATAAATGAAACCAACATACTAAGTTGTACATCTTGTTAGTTTGTACAATTGGTGAAAGTTTCAACTTGCTGTGTTCAATCCTGTTCGTAAGAAGGCAACTGATTCGTGGAGTTCAACCGGCTTAGTTAGTACCGAACAGTTTTGGGAACGGAAGATTTTCTTTTCTAACGAAAGTACTTTAGGAATGAAAACAACATACTAAGTTGTACATCTTGTTAGATGTTATAACCGGTGAAAGTTTGAAGTTGCCGAGATAAACCGTCTTTGTTAGAAAGCGACTCACTCAAAGTGCCAAAGGAGCTTCTTTAGTACAGTACAGGTTTTGGAAATGAGCATCTTTCTTTTCTAACGAAAGTGATTTTGAAATCAAACCAAGATACTCAGTTGTATATCTTGTTAAGTTGTACAATTGGTTAAAGTTTGAACTTGGTGTGATCAACTCCCCTTGTAAGAAATCAACTCATTCATGGAGCGCCACAAGCTTAGTTAAGACATTATAGTTTTCAGAAATGAAGATCTTTCTTTTCTAATGAAAGTACATTAGAAATGAAACGAAGTTACTAAGTTGGGCATCTTTCTAGATTGTACAAGCGAGGAAAGTTTAATCTTAATGTGTTCAATCCTGTTCGTAGGGAAGCAACTCGTTCAAGGAGCTCAACGAGCTTAGTTAGTGCAGTACAGTGTTTGGAAATGAAGATCTTTCTTTTCTAATGAAAGTGCCTTATAAATGAAACCAACATACTAAGTTGTACATCTTGTTAGTTTGCACAGTTGGTGAAAGTTTCAACTTGCTGTGTTCAATCCTGTTCGTAAGAAGGCAACTGATTCGTGGAGTTCAACCGGCTTAGTTAGTACAGAACAGTTTTGGGAACGGAAGATTTTCTTTTCTAACGAAAGTACTTTAGGAATGAAAACAACATACTAAGTTGTACATCTTGTTAGATGTTATAACCGGTGAAAGTTTGAAGTTGCCGAGATAAACCATCTTTGTAAGAAAGCGACTCACTCAAAGTGCCAAAGGAGCTTATTTAGTACAGTACAGGTTTTGGAAATGAGCATCTTTCTTTTCTAACGAAAGTGAATTTGAAATCAAACCAAGATACTCAGTTGTATATCTTGTTAATTTGTACAATTGGTGAAAGTTTGAACTTGCTGTGATCAACTCCCCTTGTAAGAAATCAACTCATTCATGGAGCTCCACAAGCTAAGTTAATACAGTACAGTTTTGGGAAATGAAGATCTTTCTTTTCTAATGAAAGTACACTAGAAATGAAACGAAGTTACTAAGTTGTGCATCTTTCTAGATTGTACAAGCGAGGAAAGTTTAATCTTGATGTGATCAATCTTGTTCGTAATGAAGCAACTCGTTCAAGGAGCTCAACGAGCTTAGTTAGTGCAGTACAGTTTTTGGAAATGAAGATCTTTCTTTTCTAATGAAAGTGCCTTATAAATGAAACCAACATACTAAGTTGTACATCTTGTTAGTTTGTACAATTGGTGAAAGTTTCAACTTGCTGTGTTCAATCCTGTTCGTAAGAAGGCAACTGATTCGTGGAGTTCAACCAGCTTAGTTAGTACAGAACAGTTTTGGGAACGGAAGATTTTCTTTTCTAACGAAAGTACTTTAGGAATGAAAACAACATACTAAGTTGTTCATCTTGTTAGATGTTATAACCGGTGAAAGTTTGAAGTTGCCGAGATAAACCGTCTTTGTTAGAAAGCGACTCACTCAAAGTGCCAAAGGAGCTTCTTTAGTACAGTACAGGTTTTGGAAATGAGCATCTTTCTTTTCTAAGGAAAGTGATTTTGAAATCAAACCAAGATACTCAGTTGTATATCTTGTTAAGTTGTACAATTGGTGAAAGTTTGAACTTGCTGTGATCAACTCCCCTTGTAAGAAATCAACTCATTCATGCAGCGCCACAAGCTTAGTTAAGACATTATAGTTTTCAGAAATGAAGATCTTTCTTTTCTAATGAAAGTACATTAGAAATGAAACGAAGTTACTAAGTTGGACATCTTTCTAGATTGTACAAGCGAGGAAAGTTTAATCTTGATGTGATCAATCCTGTTCGTAGGGAAGCAACTCGTTCAAGGAGCTCAACGAGCTTAGTTAGTGCAGTACAGTGTTTGGAAATGAAGATATTTCTTTTCTAATGGAAGTGCCTTATAAATGAAACCAACATACTAAGTTGTACACCTTGTTAGTTTGCACAGTTGGTGAAAGTTTCAACTTGCTGTGTTCAATCCTGTTCGTAAGAAGGCAACTGATTTGTGGAGTTCAACCGGCTTAGTTAGTACAGAACAGTTTTGGGAACGGAAGATTTTCTTTTCTAAAGAAAGTACTTTAGAAATGAAAACAACATACTAAGTTGTACATCTTGTTAGATGTTATAACCGGTGAAAGTTTGAAGTTGCCGAGATAAACCGTCTTTGTAAGAAAGCGACTCACTCAAAGTGCCAAAGGAGCTTATTTAGTACCGTACAGGTTTTGGAAATGAGCATCTTTCTTTTCTAACGAAAGTGATTTTGAAATCAAACCAAGATACTCAGTTGTATATCTTGTTAAGTTGTACAATTGGTGAAAGTTTGAACTTGCTGTGATCAACTCCCTTGTAAGAAATCAACTCATTCATGGAGCGCCACAAGCTTAGTTAAGACATTATAGTTTTCAGAAATGAAGATCTTTCTTTTCTAATGAAAGTACATTAGAAATGAAACGAAGTTACTAAGTTGGGCATCTTTTGAGATTGTACAAGCGAGGAAAGTTTAATCTTGATGTGATCAATCCTGTTTAGGGAAGCAACTCGTTCAAGGAGCTCAACGAGCTTAGTTAGTGCAGTACAGTGTTTGGAAATGAAGATATTTCTTTTCTAATGGAAGTGCCTTATAAATGAAACCAACATACTAAGTTGTACATCTTGTTAGTTTGCACAGTTGGTGAAAGTTTCAACTTGCTGTGTTCAATCCTGTTCGTAAGAAGGCAACTGATTCGTGGAGTTCAACTGGCTTAGTTAGTACAGAACAGTTTTGGGAACGGAAGATTTTCTTTTCTAACGAAAGAACTTTAGGAATGAAAACAAAATACTAAGTTGTACATCTTGTTAGATGTTATAACCGGTGAAAGTTTGAAGTTGCCGAGATAAACCATCTTTGTAAGAAAGCGACTCACTCAAAGTGCCAAAGGAGCTTATTTAGTACAGTACAGGTTTTGGAAATGAGCATCTTTCTTTTCTAACGAAAGTGAATTTGAAATCAAACCAAGATACTCAGTTGTATATCTTCTTAATTTGTACGATTGGTGAAAGTTTGAACTTGCTGTGATCAACTCCCCTTTTAAGAAATCAACTGATTCATGGAGCTCCACAAGCTAAGTTAATACAGTACAGTTTTCGGAAATGAAGATCCTTCTTTTCTAATGAAAGTACACTAGAAATGAAACGAAGTTACTAAGTTGTGCATCTTTCTAGATTGTACAAGCGAGGAAACTTTAATCTTGATGTGATCAATCCTGTTCGTAGGGAAGCAACTCGTTCAAGGAGCTCAACGAGCTTAGTTAGTGCAGTACAATTTTTGGAAATGAAGATCTTTCTTTTCTAATGAAAGTGCCTTATAAATGAAACCAACATACTAAGTTGTACATCTTGTTAGTTTGTACAATTGGTGAAAGTTTCAACTTGCTGTGTTCAATCCTGTTCGTAAGAAGGCAACTGATTCGCGGAGTTCAACCGGCTTAGTTAGTACAGAACAGTTTTGGGAACGGAAGATTTTCTTTTCTAACGAAAGTACTTTAGGAATGAAAACAACATACTAAGTTGTACATCTTGTTAGATGTTATAACCGGTGAATGTTTGAAGTTGCCGAGATAAACCGTCTTTGTTAGAAAGCGACTCACTCAAAGTGCCAAAGGAGCTTCTTTAGTACAGTACAGGTTTTGGAAATGAGCATCTTTCTTTTTTAACGAAAGTGATTTTGAAATCAAACCAAGATACTCAGTTGTATATCTTGTTAAGTTGTACAATTGGTGAAAGTTTGAACTTGCTGTGATCAACTCCCCTTGTAAGAAATCAACTCATTCATGGAGCTCCACAAGCTAAGTTAATACAGTACAGTTTTCGGAAATGAAGATCTTTCTTTTCTAATGAAAGTACACTAGAAATGCAACGAAGTAACTAAGTTGTGCATCTTTCTAGATTGTACAAGCGAGGAAAGTTTAATCTTGATGTGATCAATCCTGTTCGTAGGGAAGCAACTCGTTCAAGGAGCTCAACGAGCTTAGTTAGTGCAGTACAGTTTTTGGAAATGAAGATCTTTCTTTTCTAATGAAAGTGCCTTATAAATGAAACCAACATACTAAGTTGTACATCTTGTTAGTTTGTACAATTGGTGAAAGTTTCAACTTGCTGTGTTCAATCCTGTTCGTAAGAAGGCAACTGATTCGTGGAGTTCAACTGGCTTAGTTAGTACAGAACAGTTTTGGGAACGGAAGATTTTCTTTTCTAACGAAAGTACTTTAGGAATGAAAACAACATACTAAGTTGTACATCTTGTTAGATGTTATAACCGGTGAAAGTTTGAAGTTGCCGAGATAAACCATCTTTGTAAGAAAGCTACTCACTCAAAGTGACAAAGGAGCTTCTTTAGTAAAGTACAGGTTTTGGAAATGAGCATCTTTCTTTTCTAAAGAAAGTGATTTTGAAATCAAACCAAGATACTCAGTTGTATATCTTGTTAAGTTGTACAATTGGTGAAAGTTTGAACTTGCTGTGATCAACTCCCCTTGTAAGAAATCAACTCATTCATGGAGATATACAAGCTAAGTTAATACAGTACAGTTTTCGGAAATGAAGATCTTTGTTTTCTAATGAACGTACACTAGAAATGAAACGAAGTTACTAAGTTGTGCATCTTTCTAGATTGTACAAGCGAGGAAAGTTTAATCTTGATGTGATCAATCCTGTTCGTAGGGAAGCAACTCGTTCAAGGAGCTCAATGACCTTAGTTAGTGCCGTACAGTTTTTGGAAATGAAGATCTTTCTTTTCTAATGAAAGTGCCTTATAAATGAAACCAACATACTACGTTGTACATCTTGTTAGTTTGTACAATTGGTGAAAGTTTCAACTTGCTGTGTTCAATCCTGTTCGTAAGAAGGCAACTGATTTGTGGAGTTCAACCAGTTTAGTTAGTACAGAACAGTTTTGGGAACGGAAGATTTTCTTTTGTAACGAAAGTACTTTAGGAATGAAAACAACATACTAAGTTGTACATCTTGTTAGATGTTATAACCGGTGAAAGGTTGAAGTTGCTGACATAAACCGTCTTTGTAAGAAAGTGGCTCACTCAAAGTGCCAAGGAGCTTATTTAGTACAGTACAGGTTTTGGAAATGAGCATCTTTCTTTTCTAACGAAAGTGATTTTGAAATCAAACGAAGATACTCAGTTGTATATCTTGTTAAGTTGTACAATTGGTGAAAGTTTGAACTTGCTGTGATCAACTCCCCTTGTAAGAAATCAACTCATTCATGGAGCGCCACAAGCTTAGTTAATACATTATGGTTTTCAGAAATGAAGATCTTTCTTTTCTAATGAAAGTACACTAGAAATGAAACGAAGTTACTAAGTTGTGCATCTTTCTAGATTGTACAAGCGAGGAAAGTTTAATCTTGATGTGATCAATCCTGTTCGTAGGGAAGCAACTCGTTCAAGGAGCTCAACGAGCTTAGTTAGTGCAGTACAGTGTTTGGAAATGAAGATCTTTCTTTTCTAATGGAAGTGCCTTATAAATGAAACCAACATACTAAGTTGTACATCTTGTTAGTTTGCACAGTTGGTGAAAGTTTCAACTTGCTGTGTTCAGTCCTGTTCGTAAGAAGGCAACTGATTCGTGGAGTTCACCCGGCTTAGTTAGTACAGAACAGTTTTGGGAACGGAAGATTTTCTTTTCTAACGAAAGTACTTTAGGAATGAAAACAACATACTAAGTTGTACATCTTGTTAGATGTTATAACCAGTGAAAGTTTGAAGTTGCCGAGATAAACCGTCTTTGTAAGAAAGCGACTCACTCAAAGTGCCAAAGGAGCTTATTTAGTACCGTACAGGTTTTGGAAATGAGCATCTTTCTTTTCTAACGAAAGTGATTTTGAAATGAAACCAGTATACTCAGTTGTATATCTTGTTAAGTTATACAATTGGTGAAACTTTGACCTTGCTGTGATCAACTCCCCTTGTAAGAAATCAACTCATTCATGGACCTCCACAACCTAAGTTAATACAGTACAGTTTTCGGAAATGAAGATCTTTCTTTTCTAATGAACGTACACTAGAAATGAAACGAAGTTACTAAGTTGTGCATCTTTCTAGATTGTACAAGCGAGGAAAGTTTAATCTTGATGTGATCAATCCTGTTCGTAGGGAAGCAACTCGTTCAAGGAGCTCAATGAGCTTAGTTAGTGCCGTACAGTTTTTGGAAATGAAGATCTTTCTTTTCTAATGAAAGTGCCTTATAAATGAAACCAACATACTACGTTGTACATCTTGTTAGTTTGCACAGTTGGTGAAAGTTTCAACTTGCTGTGTTCAGTCCTGTTCGTAAGAAGGCAACTGATTCGTGGAGTTCACCCGGCTTAGTTAGTACAGAACAGTTTTGGGAACGGAAGATTTTCTTTTCTAACGAAAGTACTTTAGGAATGAAAACAACATACTAAGTTGTACATCTTGTTAGATGTTATAACCAGTGAAAGTTTGAAGTTGCCGAGATAAACCGTCTTTGTAAGAAAGCGACTCACTCAAAGTGCCAAAGGAGCTTATTTAGTACCGTACAACTTTTGGAAATGAGCATCTTTCTTTTCTAACGAAAGTGATTTTGAAATGAAAACAGTATACTCAGTTGTATATCTTGTTAAGTTATACAATTGGTGAAACTTTGACCTTGCTGTGATCAACTCCCCTTGTAAGAAATCAACTCATTCATGGACCTCCACAACCTAAGTTAATACAGTACAGTTTTCGGAAATGAAGATCTTTCTTTTCTAATGAACGTACACTAGAAATGAAACGAAGTTACTAAGTTGTGCATCTTTCTAGATTGTACAAGCGAGGAAAGTTTAATCTTGATGTGATCAATCCTGTTCGTAGGGAAGCAACTCGTTCAAGGAGCTCAACGAGCTTAGTTAATGCATTACAGTGTTTGGAAATGAAGATCTTTCTTTTCTAATGAAAGTGCCTTATAAATGAAACCAACATACTAAGTTGTACATCTTGTTAGTTTGCACAGTTGGTGAAAGTTTCAACTTGCTGTGTTCAATCCTGTTCGTAAGAAGGCAACTGATTCGTGGAGTTCAACCAGCTTAGTTAGTACAGAACAGTTTTGGGAACGGAAGATCTTCTTTTCTAAAGAAAGTACTTTAGGAATGAAAACAACATACTAAGTTGTACATCTTGTTAGATGTTATAATCGGTGAAAGTTTGAAGTTGCCGAGATAAACCGTCTTTGTAAGAAAGCGACTCACTCAAAGTGCCAAAGGAGCTTATTTAGTACAGTACATGTTTTGGAAATGAGCTTCTTTCTTTACTAACGAAAGTGATTTTGAAATAAAACCAAGATACTCAGTTGTATATCTTGTTAAGTTGTACAATTGGTGAAAGTTTGAACTTGCTGTGATCAACTCCCCTTGTCAGAAATCAACTCATTCATGGAGCTCCACAAGCTAAGTTAATACAGTACAGTTTTCGGAAATGAAGATCTTTCTTTTCTAATGAAAGTACACTAGAAATGAAACGAAGTTACTAAGTTGTGCATCTTTCTAGATTGTACAAGCGAGGAATGTTTAATCTTGATGTGATTAATCCTGTTCGTAGGGAAGCAACTCGTTCAAGGAGCTCAATGAGCTTAGTTCGTGCCGTACGGTTTTTGGAAATGAAGATCTTTCTTTTCTAATGAAAGTGCCTTATACATGAAAACAACATACTAAGTTGTACATCTTGTCAGTTTGCACAGTTGGTGAAAGTTTCAACTTGCTGTGTTCAATCCTGTTCGTAAGAAGGCAACAGATTCGTGGAGTTCAACCAGCTTAGTTAGTACAGAACAGTTTTGGGAACGGAAGATCTTCTTTTCTAACGAAAGTACTTTAGGAATGAAAGCAACATACTAAGTTGTACATCTTGTTAGATGTTATAACCGGTGAAAGTTTGAAGTTGCCGAGATAAACCGTCTTTGTAAGAAAGCGACTCACTCAAAGTGCCAAAGGAGCTTATTTAGTACAGTACACGTTTTGGAAATGAGCATCTTTCTTTTCTAACGAAAGTGATTTTGAAATCAAACCAAGATACTCAGTTGTATATCTTGTTAAGTTGTACAATTGGTGAAAGTTTGAACTTGCTTTGATCAACTCCCCTTGTAAGAAATCAACTCATTCATGGAGCGCCACAAGCTTAGTTAATACATTATAGTTTTCAGAAATGAAGATCTTTCTTTTCTAATGAAAGTACATTAGAAATGAAACGAAGTTACTAAGTTGTGCATCTTTCTAGATTGGACAAGCGAGGAAAGTTTAATCTTGATGTGATCAATCCTGTTCGTAGGGAAGCAACTCGTTCAAGGAGCTCAACGAGCTTAGTTAGTGCAGTACAGTGTTTGGAAATGAAGATCTTTCTTTTCTAATGAAAGTGCCTTATAAATGAAACCAACATACTAAGTTGTACATCTTGTTAGTTTGTACAATTGGTGAAAGTTTCAACTTGCTGTGTTCAATCCTGTTCGTAAGAAGGCAACTGATTCGTGGAGTTCAACCAGCTTAGTTAGTACAGAACAGTTTTGGGAACGGAAGATCTTCTTTTCTAACGAAAGTACTTTAGGAATGAAAATAACATACTAAGTTGTACATCTTGTTAGATGTTATAACCGGAGAAAGTTTGAAGTTGCCGAGATAAACCGTCTTTGTAAGAAAGCGACACACTCAAAGTGCCAAAGGAGCTTATTTAGTACAGTACAGGTTTTGGAAATGAGGATCTTTCTTTTCTAACGAAAGTGAATTTGAAATCAAACCAAGATACTCAGTTGTATATCTTGTTAAGTTGTACAATTGGTGAAAGTTTGAACTTGCTGTGATCAACTCCCCTTGTAAGAAATCAACTCATTCATGGAGCTCCACAAGCTAAGTTAATACAGTACAGTTTTCGGAAATGAAGATCTTTCTTTTCTAATGAAAGTACACTAGAAATGAAACGAAGTTACTAAGTTGTGCATCTTTCTAGATTGTACAAGCGAGGAAAGTTTAATCTTGATGTGATCAATCCTGTTCGTAGGGAAGCAACTCGTTCAAGGAGCTCAATGAGCTTAGTTAGTGCCGTACGGTTTTTGGAAATGAAGATCTTTCTTTTCTAATGAAAGTGCCTTATAAATGAAACCAACATACTAAGTTGTACATCTTGTTAGTTTGCACAGTTGGTGAAAGTTTCAACTTGCTGTGTTCAATCCTGTTCGTAAGAAGGCAACTGATTCGTGGAGTTCAACCAGCTTAGTTAGTACAGAACAGTTTTGGGAACGGAAGATCTTCTTTTCTAACGAAAGTACTTTAGGAATGAAAGCAACATACTAAGTTGTACATCTTGTTAGATGTTATAACCGGTGAAAGTTTGAAGTTGCCGAGATAAACCGTCTTTGTAAGAAAGCGACTCACTCAAAGTGCCAAAGGAGCTTATTTAGTACAGTACACGTTTTGGAAATGAGCATCTTTCTTTTCTAACAAAAGTGATTTTGCAATCAAACCAAGATACTCAGTTGTATATCTTGTTAAGTTGTACAATTGGTGAAAGTTTGAACTTGCTGTGATCAACTCTCCTTGTAAGAAATCAACTCATTCATGGAGCTCCACAAGCTAAGTTAATACAGTACAGTTTTCGGAAATGAAGATCTTTCTTTTCTAATGAAAGTACACTAGAAATGAAACGAAGTTACTAAGTTGTGCATCTTTCTCGATCGCAGAAGCGAGGAAAGTTTAATCTTGATGTGATCAATCCTGTTCGTAAGGAAGCAACTCGTTCAAGGAGCTCAACGAGCTTAGTTAATGCAGTACACTGTTTGGAAATGAATATCTTTCTTTTCTAATGAAAGTGCCTTATAAATGAAACCAACATAGTAAGTTGCACATCTTGTTAGTTTGTACAATTGGTGAAAGTTTCAACTTGCTGTGTTCAATCCTGTTCGTAAGAAGGCAACTGATTCGTGGAGTTCAACCAGTTTAGTTAGTACAGAACAGTTTTGGGAACGGAAGATCTTCTTTTCTAACGAAAGTACTTTAGGGTTGAAAACAACATACTAAGTTGTACATCTTGTTAGATGTTATAACCGGTGAAAGTTTGAAGATGCTGACATAAACCGTCTTTGTAAGAAAGCGGCTCACTCAAAGTGCCAAAGGAGCTTATTTAGTACAGTACAGGATTTGGAAATGAGGATCTTTCTTTTCTAACGAAAGTGAATTTGAAATCAAACCAAGATACTCAGTTGTATATCTTGTTAAGTTGTACAATTGGTGAAAGTTTGAACTTGCTGTGATCAACTCCCCTTGTAAGAAATCAACTCATTCATGGAGCGCCACAAGCTTAGTTAATACATTATAGTTTTCAGAAATGAAGATCGTTCTTTTCTAAGGAAAGTACATTAGAAATGAAACGAAGTTACTAAGTTGTGCATCTTTCTAGTTTGTACAAGCGAGGAAAGTTTAATCTTGATGTGATCAATCCTGTTCGTAGGGAAGCAACTCGTTCAAGGAGCTCAACGAGCTTAGTTAGTGCAGTACAGTTTTTGGAAATGAAGATCTTTCTTTTCTAATGAAAGTGCCTTATAAATGAAACCAACATACTAAGTTGTACATCTTGTTAGTTTGTACAATTAGTGAAAGTGTCAACTTGCTGTGATCAATCCTGTTCGTAAGAAGGCAACTGATTCGTGGAGTTCAACCAGCTTAGTTAGTACAAAACAGTTTTGGGAACGGAAGATTTTCTTTTCTAACGAAAGTACTTTAGGAATGAAAACAACATACTAAGTTGTACATCTTGTTAGATGTTATAACCGGTGAAAGTTTGAAGTTGCCGAGATAAACCGTCTTTGTAAGAAAGCGACTCACTCAAAGTGCCAAAGGAGCTTATTTAGTACAGTACATGTTTTGGAAATGAGCATCTTTCTTTACTAACGAAAGTGATTTTGAAATCAAACCAAGATACTCAGTTGTATATCTTGTTAAGTTGTACAATTGGTGAAAGTTTGAACTTGCTGTGATCAACTCCCCTTGTAAGAAATCAACTCATTCATGGAGCGCCACAAGCTTAGTTAATACATTATAGTTTTCAGAAATGAAGATCTTTCTTTTCTAATGAAAGTACATTAGAAATGAAACGAAGTTACTAAGTTGTGCATCTTTCTAGATTTTACAAGCGAGGAAAGTTTAATCTTGATGTGATCAATCCTGTTCGTAGGGAAGCAACTCGTTCAAGGAGCTCAACGAGCTTAGTTAGTGCAGTACAGTGTTTGGAAATGAAGATCTTTCTTTTCTAATGAAAGTGCCTTATAAATGAAACCAACATACTAAGTTGCACATCTTGTTAGTTTGTACAATTGGTGAAAGTTTCAACTTGCTGTGTTCAATCCTGTTCGTAAGAAGGCAACTGATTCGTGGAGTTCAACCGGCTTAGTTAGTACAGAACAGTTTTGGGAACGGAAGATCTTCTTTTCTAACGAAAGTACTTTAGGAATGAAAACAACATACTAAGTTGTACATCTTGTTAGATGTTATAACCGGTGAAAGTTTGAAGTTGCTGACATAAACCGTCTCTGTAAGAAAGCGGCTCACTGAAAGTGCCAAAGGAGCTTATTTAGTACAGTACAGGATTTGGTAATGAGGATCTTTCTTTTCTAACGAAAGTGAATTTGAAATCAAACCAAGATACTCAGTTGTATATCTTGTTAAGTTGTACAATTGGTGAAAGTTTGAACTTGCTGTGATCAACTCCCCTTGTAAGAAATCAACTCATTCATGGAGCGCCATAAGCTTAGTTAATACATTATAGTTTTCAGAAATGAAGATCTTTCTTTTCTAATGAAAGTACATTAGAAATGAAACGAAGTTACTAAGTTGTGCATCTTTCTAGATTGTACAAGCGAGGAAAGTTTAATCTTGATGTGATCAATCCTGTTCGTAGGGAAGCAACTCGTTCAAGGAGCTCAACGAGCTTAGTTAATGCAGTACAGTGTTTGGAAATGAAGATCTTTCTTTTCTAATGAAAGTGCCTTATAAATGAAACCAACATACTAAGTTGTACATCTTGTTAGTTTGTACAATTGGTGAAAGTTTCAACTTGCTGTGTTCAATCCTGTTCGTAAGAAGGCAACTGATTCGTGGAGTTCAACCAGCTTAGTTAGTACAGAACAGTTTTGGGAACGGAAGATTTTCTTTTCTAACTAAGTACTTTAGGAATGAAAAAAACATACTAAGTTGTACATCTTGTTAGATGTTATAACCGGAGAAAGTTTGAAGTTGCCGAGATAAACCGTATTTGTAACAAAGCGACTCACTCAAAGTGCCAAAGGAGCTTATTTAGTACAGTACAGGTTTTGGAAATGAGGATCTTTGTTTTCTAACGAAAGTGAATTTGAAATCAAACCAAGATACTCAGTTGTATATCTTGTTAAGTTGTACAATTGGTGAAAGTTTCAACTTGCTGTGATCAACTCCCCTTGTAAGAAATCAACTCATTCATGGAGCTCCACAAGCTAAGTTAATACAGTACAGTTTTCAGAAATGAAGATCTTTCTTTTCTAATGAAAGTACACTAGAAATGAAACGAAGTTACTCAGTTGTGCATCTTTCCAGATTGTACAAGCGAGGAAAGTTTAATCTTGATGTGATCAATCCTGTTCGTAGGGAAGCAACTCGTTCAAGGAGCTCAACGAGCTTAGTTAGTGCAGTACAGTTTTTGGAAATGAAGATCTTTTTTTCTAATGAAAGTGCCTTATAAATGAAACCAACATACTAAGTTGTACATCTTGTTAGTTTGTACAATTAGTGAAAGTGTCAACTTGCTGTGATCAATCCTGTTCGTAAGAAGGCAAATGATTCGTGGAGTTCAACCAGTTTTAGTTAGTACAAAACAGTTTTGGGAACGGAAGATTTTCTTTTCTAACGAAAGTACTTTAGGAATGAAAACAACATACTACGTTGTACATCTTGTTAGATGTTATAACCGGAGAAAGTTTGAAGTTGCCGAGATAAACCGCGTCTTTGTAAGAAAGCGACTCACTCAAAGTGCCAAAGGAGCTTATTTAGTACAGTACATGTTTTGGAAATGAGGATCTTTCTTTACTAACGAAAGTGATTTTGAAATCAAACCAAGATACTCAGTTGTATATCTTGTTAAGTTGTACAATTGGTGAAAGTTTGAACTTGCTGTGATCAACTCCCTTGTAAGAAATCAACTCATTCATGGAGCTCCACAAGCTAAGTTAATACATTACAGTTTTCAGAAATGAAGATCTTTCTTTTCTAATGAAAGTACACTAGAAATGAAACGAAGTTACTAAGTTGTGCATCTTTCTAGATTGTACAAGCGAGGAAAGTTTAATCTTGATGTGATCAATCCTGTTCGTAGGGGAAGCAACTCGTTCAAGGAGCTCAACGAGCTTAGTTAGTGCAGTACAGTTTTTGGAAATGAAGATCTTTCTTTTCTAATGAAAGTGCCTTATAAATGAAACCAACATACTAAGTTGTACATCTTGTTAGTTTGTACAATTAGTGAAAGTGTCAACTTGCTGTGTTCAATCCTGTTCGTAAGAAGGCAACTGATTCGTGGAGTTCAACCAGCTTAGTTAGTACAGAACAGTTTTGGGAACGGAAGATTTTCTTTTCTAACGAAAGTACTTTAGGAATGAAAACAACATACTAAGTTGTACATCTTGTTAGATGTTATAACCGGTGAAAGTTTGAAGTTGCCGAGATAAACCGTCTTTGTAAGAAAGCGACTCACTCAAAGTGCCAAAGGAGCTTATTTAGTACAGTACACGTTTTGGAAATGAGCATCTTTCTTTTCTAACAAAAGTGATTTTGCAATCAAACCAAGATACTCAGTTGTATATCTTGTTAAGTTGTACAATTGGTGAAAGTTTGAACTTGCTGTGATCAACTCTCCTTGTAAGAAATCAACTCATTCATGGAGCTCCACAAGCTAAGTTAATACAGTACAGTTTTCGGAAATGAAGATCTTTCTTTTCTAATGAAAGTACACTAGAAATGAAACGAAGTTACTAAGTTGTGCATCTTTCTAGATTGTAGAAGCGAGGAAAGTTTAATCTTGATGTGATCAATCCTGTTAGTAGGGAAGCAACTCGTTCAAGGAGCTCAACGAGCTTAGTTAGTGCAGTACTGTTTTGGAAATGAAAATCTTTCTTTTCTAATGAAAGTGCCTTATAAATGAAACCAACATACTAAGTTCTACATCTTGTTAGTTTGTACAATTGGTGAAAGTTTCAACTTGCTGTGTTCAATCCTGTTCGTAAGAAGGCAACTGATTCGTGGAGTTCAACCAGTTTAGTTAGTACAGAACAGTTTTGGGAACGGAAGATTTTCTTTTCTAACGAAAGTACTTTAGGTTGAAAACAACATACTAAGTTGTACATCTTGTTAGATGTTATAACCGGTGAAAGTTTGAAGTTGCTGACATAAACCGTCTTTGTAAGAAAGCGATCACTCAAAGTGCCAAAGGAGCTTATTTAGTACAGTACAGGTTTTGGAAATGAGGATCTTTCTTTTCTAACGAAAGTGAATTTCAAATCAAACCAAGATACTCAGTTGTATATCTTGTTAAGTTGTACAATTGGTGAAAGTTTGAACTTGCTGTGATCAACTCCTTGTAAGAAATCAACTCATTCATGGAGCGCCACAAGCTTAGTTAATACATTATAGTTTTCAGAAATGAAGATCTTTCTTTTCTAATGAAAGTACATTAGAAATGAAACGAAGTTACTAAGTTGTGCATCTTTCTAGTTTGTACAAGCGAGGAAAGTTTAATCTTGATGTGATCAATCCTGTTCGTAGGGAAGCAACTCGTTCAAGGAGCTCAACGAGCTTAGTTAGTGCAGTACAGTTTTGGAAATGAAGATCTTTCTTTTCTAATGAAAGTGCCTTATAAATGAAACCAACATACTAAGTTGTACATCTTGTTAGTTTGTACAGTTGGTGAAAGTTTCAACTTGCTGTGTTCAATCCTGTTCGTAAGAAGGCAACTGATTCGTGGAGTTCAACCAGCTTAGTTAGTACAGAACAGTTTTGGGAACGGAAGATTTTCTTTTCTAACGAAAGTACTTTAGGAATGAAAACAACATACTAAGTTGTACATCCTGTTAGATGTTATAACCGGTGAAAGTTTGAAGTTGCCGTGATAAACCGTCTTTGTAACAAAGCGACTCACTCAAAGTGCCAAAGGAGCTTATTTAGTACAGTACAGGTTTTGGAAATGAGGATCTTTCTTTTCTAACGAAAGTGATTTTGAAATCAAACCAAGATACTCAGTTGTATATCTTGTTAAGTTGTACAATTGGTGAAAGTTTCAACTTGCTGTGATCAACTCCCCTTGTAAGAAATCAACTCATTCATGGAGCTCCACAAGCTAAGTTAATACATTTTAGTTTTCAGAAATGAAGATCTTTCTTTTCTAATGAAAGTACATTAGAAATGAAACGAAGTTACTCAGTTGTGCATCTTTCCAGATTGTACAAGCGAGGAAAGTTTAATCTTGATGTGATCAATCCTGTTCGTAGGGAAGCAACTCGTTCAAGGAGCTCAACGAGCTTAGTTAGTGCAGTACAGTTTTTGGAAATGAAGATCTTTCTTTTCTAATGAAAGTGCCTTATAAATGAAACCAACATACTAAGTTGTACATCTTGTTAGTTTGTACAATTGGTGAAAGTTTCAACTTGCTGTGTTCAATCCTGTTCGTAAGAAGGCAACTGATTCGTGGAGTTCAACCAGCTTAGTTAGTACAATACAGTTTTGGGAACGGAAGATTTTCTTTTCTAACGAAAGTACTTTAGGAATGAAAACAACATACTAAGTTGTACATCTTGTTAGATGTTATAACCGGTGAAAGTTTGAAGTTGCCGAGATAAACCGTCTTTGTAAGAAAGCGACTCACTCAAAGTGCCAAAGGAGCTTATTTAGTACAGTACAGGTTTTGGAAATGAGCATCTTTCTTTTCTAACGAAAGTGATTTTGAAATCAAACCAAGATACTCAGTTGTATATCTTTTTAAGTTGTACAATTGGTGAAAGTTTGAACTTGCTGTGATCAACTCCCCTTGTAAGAAATCAACTCATTCATGGAGCTCCACAAGCTAAGTTAATACAGTACAGTTTTCGGAAATGAAGATCTTTCTTTTCTAATGAAAGTACACTAGAAATGAAACGAAGTTACTAAGTTGTGCATCTTTCTAGATTGTACAAGCGAGGAAAGTTTAATCTTGATGTGATCAATCCTGTTTGTCGGGAAGCAACTCGTTCAAGGAGCTCAACGAGCTTAGTTAGTGCAGTACAGTGTTTGGAAATGAAGATCTTTCTTTTCTAATGAAAGTGCCTTATAAATGAAACCAACATACTAAGTTGTACATCTTGTTAGTTTGTACAATTGGTGAAAGTTTCAACTTGCTGTGTTCAATCCTGTTCGTAAGAAGGCAACTGATTCGTGGAGTTCAACCGGCTTAGTTAGTACAGAACAGTTTTGGGAACGGGAGATTTTCTTTTCTAACGAAAGTACTTTAGGAATGAAAAGAACATACTAATTTGTACATCTTGTTAGATGTTATAACCGGTGAAAGTTTGAAGTTGCCGACATAAACCGTCTTTGTAAGAAAGCGACTCACTCAAAGTGCCAAAGGAGCTTATTTAGTACAGTACAGGTTTTGGAAATGAGCATCTTTCTTTTCTAACGAAAGTGATTTTGAAATCAAACCAAGATACTCAGTTGTATATCTTGTTAAGTTGTACAATTGGTGAAAGTTTGAACTTGCTGTGATCAACTCCCCTTGTAAGAAATCAACTCATTCATGGAGCTCCACAAGCTAAGTTAATACAGTACAGTTTTCGGAAATGAAGATCTTTCTTTTCTAATGAACGTACACTAGAAATGAAACGAAGTTACTAAGTTGTGCCTCTTTCTAGATTGTACAAGCGAGGAAAGTTTAATCTTGATGTGATCAATCCTGTTCGTAGGGAAGCAACTCGTTCAAGGAGCTCAACGAGCTTAGTTAGTGCAGTACACTGTTTGGAAATGAAGATCTTTCTTTTCTAATGAAAGTGCCTTATAAATGAAACCAACATACTAAGTTGTACATCTTGTTAGTTTGCACAGTTGGTGAAAGTTTCAACTTGCTGTGTTCAATCCTGTTCGTAAGAAGGCAACTGATTCGTGGAGTTCAACCGGCTTAGTTAGTACAGAACAGTTTTGGGAACGGGAGATTTTCTTTTCTAACGAAAGTACTTTAGGAATGAAAAGAACATACTAAGTTGTACATCTTGTTAGATGTTATAACCGGTGAAAGTTTGAAGTTGCCGACATAAACCGTCTTTGTAAGAAAGCGACTCACTCAAAGTGCCAAAGGAGCTTATTTAGTACAGTACAGGTTTTGGAAATGAGCATCTTTCTTTTCTAACGAAAGTGATTTTGAAATCAAACCAAGATACTCAGTTGTATATCTTGTTAAGTTGTACAATTGGTGAAAGTCTGAACTTGCTGTGATCAACTCCCCTTGTAAGAAATCAACTCATTCATGGAGCGCCACAATCTTAGTTAATACATTATAGTTTTCAGAAATGATGATCTTTCTTTTCTAATGAAAGTACATTAGAAATGAAACGAAGTTACTAAGTTGTGCATCTTTCTAGATTGTACAAGCGAGGAAAGTTTAATCTTGATGTGATCAATCCTGTTCGTAGGGAAGCAACTCGTTCAAGGAGCTCAACGAGCTTAGTTAGTGCAGTACAGTGTTTGGAAATGAAGATCTTTCTTTTCTAATGAAAGTGCCTTATAAATGAAACCAACATACTAAGTTGTACATCTTGTTAGTTTTTACAATTGGTGAAAGTTTCAACTTGCTGTGTTCAATCCTGTTCGTAAGAAGGCAACTGATTCGTGGAGTTCAACCAGCTTAGTTAGTACAGAACAGTTTTGGGAACGGAAGATCTTCTTTTCTAACGAAAGTACTTTAGGAATGAAAACAACATACTAAGTTGTACATCTTGTTAAATGTTATAACCGGTGAAAGTTTGAAGTTGCCGAGATAAACCGTCTTTGTAAGAAAGCGACCCACTCAAAGTGCCAAAGGAGCTTATTTAGTACAGTACAGGTTTTGGAAATGAGCATCTTTCTTTTCTAACGAAAGTGATTTTGAAATCAAACCAAGATACTCAGTTGTATATCTTGTTAAGTTGTACAAATGGTGAAAGTTTGAACTTGCTGTGATCAACTCCCCTTGTAAGAAATCAACTCATTCATGGAGCTCCACAAGCTAAGGTAATACAGTACAGTTTTCGGAAATGAAGATCTTTCTTTTCTAATGAACGTACACTAGAAATGAAACGAAGTTACTAAGTTGTGCCTCTTTCTAGATTGTACAAGCGAGGAAAGTTTAATCTTGATGTGATCAATCCTGTTCGTAGGGAAGCAACTCGTTCAAGGAGCTCAACGAGCTTAGTTAGTGCAGTACAGTTTTTGAAAATGAAGATCTTTCTTTTCTAATGAAAGTGCCTTATAAATGAAACCAACATACTAAGTTGTACATCTTGTTAGTTTGCACAGTTGGTGAAAGTTTCAACTTGCTGTGTTCAATCCTGTTCGTAAGAAGGCAACTGATTCGTGGAGTTCAACCGGCTTAGTTAGTACAGAACATTTTTGGGAACGGAAGATTTTCTTTTCTAACGAAAGTACTTTAGTAATGAAAACAACATACTATGTTGTACATCTTGTTAGATGTTATAACCGGTAAAAGTTTGAAGTTGCCGAGATAAACCTTCTTTGTAAGAAAGCGACTCACTCAAAGTGCCAAAGGAGCTTATTTAGTACAGTACAGGTTTTGGAAATGAGCATCTTTCTTTTCTAACGAAAGTAATTTTGAAATCAAACCAAGATACTCAGTTGTATATCTTCTTAAGTTGTACAATTGGTGAAAGTTTGAACTTGCTGTGATCAACTCCCCTTGTAAGAAATCAACTCATTCATGGAGCTCCACAAGCTAAGTTAATACAGTACAGTTTTCAGAAATGAAGATCTTTCTTTTCTAATGAAAGTACACTAGAAATGAAACGAAGTTACTAAGTTGTGCATCTTTCTAGATTGTACAAGCGAGGAAAGTTTAATCTTGATGTGATCAATCCTGTTCGTAGGGAAGCAACTCGTTCAAGGAGCTCAACGTGCTTAGTTAGTGCCGTACTGTTTTTGGAAATGAAGATCTTTCTTTTCTAATGAAAGTGCCTTATAAATGAAACCAACATAGTAAGTTGTACATCTTGTTAGTTTGCACAGTTGGTGAAAGTTTCAACTTGCTGTGTTCAATCCTGTTCGTAAGAAGGCAACTGATTCGTGGAGTTCAACCGGCTTAGTTAGTACAGAACAGTTTTGGGAACGGAAGATTTTCTTTTCTAACGAAAGTACTTTAGGAATGAAAAGAACATACTAAGTTGTACATCTTGTTAGATGTTATAACCGGTGAAAGTTTGAAGTTGCCGACATAAACCGTCTTTGTAAGAAAGCGACTCACTCAAAGTGCCAAAGGAGCTTATTTAGTACAGTACAGGTTTTGGAAATGAGCATCTTTCTTTTCTAACGAGAGTGATTTTGAAATCAAACCAAGATACTCAGTTGTATATCTTGTTAAGTTGTACAATTGGTGAAAGTCTGAACTTGCTGTGATCAACTCCCCTTGTAAGAAATCAACTCATTCATGGAGCGCCACAATCTTAGTTAATACATTATAGTTTTCAGAAATGATGATCTTTTTTTTCTAATGAAAGTACATTAGAAATGAAACAGAAGTTACTAAGTTGTGCATCTTTCTAGATTGTACAAGCGAGGAAAGTTTAATCTTGATGTGATCAATCCTGTTCGTAGGGAAGCAACTCGTTCAAGGAGCTCAACGAGCTTAGTTAGTGCAGTACAGTGTTTGGAAATGAAGATCTTTCTTTTCTAATGAAAGTGCCTTATAAATGAAACCAACATACTAAGTTGTACATCTTGTTAGTTTTTACAATTGGTGAAAGTTTCAACTTGCTGTGTTCAATCCTGTTCGTAAGAAGGCAACTGATTCGTGGAGTTCAACCAGCTTAGTTAGTACAGAACAGTTTTGGGAACGGAAGATCTTCTTTTCTAACGAAAGTACTTTAGGAATGAAAACAACATACTAAGTTGTACATCTTGTTAGATGTTATAACCGGTGAAAGTTTGAAGTTGCCGAGATAAACCGTCTTTGTAAGAAAGCGACTCACTCAAAGTGCCAAAGGAGCTTATTTAGTACAGTACAGGTTTTGAAATGAGCATCTTTCTTTTCTAACGAAAGTGAATTTGAAATCAAACCAAGATACTCAGTTGTATATCTTGTTAAGTTGTACAATTGGTGAAAGTTTGAACTTGCTGTGATCAACTCCTTGTAAGAAATCAACTCATTCATGGAGCGCCACAAGCTTAGTTAATACATTATAGTTTTCAGAAATGAAGATCTTTCTTTTCTAATGAAAGTATATTAGAAATGAAACGAAGTTACTAAGTTGTGCATCTTTCTAGATTGTACAAGCGAGGAAAGTTTAATCTTGATGTGATCAATCCAGTTCGTAGGGAAGCAACTCGTTCAAGGAGCTCAACGAGCTTAGTTAGTGCTGTACAGTGTTTGGAAATGAAGATCTTTCTTTTCTAATGAAAGTGCCTTATAAATGAAACCAACATACTAAGTTGTACATCTTGTTAGTCTGCAGAGATGGTGAAAGTTTCAACTTGCTGTGTTCAATCCTGTTCGTAAGAAGGCAACTGATTCGTGGAGTTCAACCGGCTTAGTTAGTACAGAACAGTTTTGGGAACGGAAGATTTTCTTTTCTAACGAAAGTACTTTAGGAATGAAAACAACATACTAAGTTGTACATCTTGTTAGATGTTATAACCGGAGAAAGTTTGAAGTTGCCGAGATAAACCATCTTTAAGAAAGCGACTCACTCAAAGTGCCAAAGGAGCTTATTTAGTACAGTACAGGTTTTGGAAATGAGGATCTTTCTTTTCTAAGGAAAGTGAATTTGAAATCAAACCAAGATACTCAGTTGTATATCTTGTTAAGTTGTACAATTGGTGAAAGTTTGAACTTGCTGTGATCAACTCCCTTGTAAGAAATCAACTCATTCATGGAGCTCCACAAGCTAAGTTAATACAGTACAGTTTTGGAATGAAGATCTTTCTTTTCTAATGAAAGTACAATAGAAATGAAACTAAGTTACTAAGTTGTGCATCTTTCTAGATTGTACAAGCGAGGAAAGTTTAATCTTGATGTGATCAATCCTGTTCGTAAGGAAGCAACTCGTTCAAGGAGCTCAACGAACTTAGTTAGTGCAGTACACTGTGTGGAAATGAATATCTTTCTTTTCTAATGAAAGTGCCTTATAAATGAAACCAACATACTAAGTTGCACATCTTGTTAGTTTGTACAATTGGTGAAAGTTTCAACTTGCTGTGTTCAATCCTGTTCGTAAGAAGGCAACTGATTCGTGGAATTCAACCAGTTTAGTTAGTACAGAACAGTTTTGGGAACGGAAGATTTCCTTTTCTAAAGAAAGTACATTAGGAATGAAAACAACATACTAAGTTGTACATCTTGTTAGATGTTATAACCGGTGAAAGTTTGAAGTTGCCGACATAAACCGTCTTTGTAAGAAAGCGGCTCACTCAAAGTGCCAAAGAGCATATTTAGTACAGTACAGGTTTTGGAAATGAGGATCTTTCTTTTCTAAAGAAAATGAATTTGAAATCAAACCAAGATACTCAATTGTATATCTTGATAAGTTGTACAATTGGTGAAAGTTTGAACTTGCTGTGATCAACTCCACTTGTAAGAAATCAACTCATTCATGGAGCGCCACAAGCTTAGTTAATACATTATAATTTTCAGAAATGAAGATCTTTCTTTTCTAATGAAAGTATATTAGAAATGAAACGAAGTTACTAAGTTGTGCATCTTTCTAGATTGTACAAGCGAGGAAAGTTTAATCTTGATGTGATCAATCCAGTTCGTAGGGAAGCAACTCGTTCAAGGAGCTCAACGAGCTTAGTTAGTGCAGTACAGTGTTTGGAAATGAAGATCTTTCTTTTCTAATGAAAGTGCCTTATAAATGAAACCAACATACTAAGTTGTACATCTTGTTAGTCTGCACAGATGGTGAAAGTTTCAACTTGCTGTGTTCAATCCTGTTCGTAAGAAGGCAACTGATTCGTGGAGTTCAACCGGCTTAGTTAGTACAGAACAGTTTTGGGAACGGAAGATTTTCTTTTCTAACGAAAGTACTTTAGGAATGAAAACAACATACTAAGTTGTACATCTTGTTAGATGTTATAAACGGAGAAAGTTTGAAGTTGCCGACATAAACCGTCTTTGTAAGAAAGCGACTCACTCAAAGTGCCAAAGGAGGTTATTTAGTACAGTACAGGTTTTGGAAATGAGCATCTTTCTTTTCTAAGGAAAGTGAATTTGAAATCAAACCAAGATACTCAGTTGTATATCTTGTTAAGTTGTACAATTGGTGAAAGTTTGAACTTGCTGTGATCAACTCCCCTTGTAAGAAATCAACTCATTCATGGAGCTCCACAAGCTAAGTTAATACAGTACAGTTTTCGGAAATGAAGATCTTTCTTTTCTAATGAAAGTACACTAGAAATGAAACTAAGTTACTAAGTTGTGCATCTTTCTAGATTGTACAAGCGAGGAAAGTTTAATCTTGATGTGATCAATCCTGTTCGTAGGGAAGCAACTCGTTCAAGGAGCTCAACGAGCTTAGTTAGTGCAGTACACTGTGTGGAAATGAATATCTTTCTTTTCTAATGAAAGTGCCTTATAAATGAAACCAACATACTAAGTTGCACATCTTGTTAGTTTGTACAATTGGTGAAAGTTTCAACTTGCTGTGTTCAATCCTGTTAGTAAGAAGGCAACTGATTCGTGGAATTCAACCAGTTTAGTTAGTACAGAACAGTTTTGGGAACGGAAGATTTCCTTTTCTAAGGAAAGTACATTAGGAATGAAAACAACATACTAAGTTGTACATCTTGTTAGATGTTATAACCGGTGAAAGTTTGATGTTTTCGACATAAACCGTCTTTGTAAGAAAGCGGCTCACTCAAAGTGCCAAAGGAGCATATTTAGTACAGTACAGGTTTTGGAAATGAGGATCTTTCTTTTCTAACGAAAGTGAATTTGAAATCAAACCAAGATACTCAGTTGTATATCTTGTTAAGTTGTACGATTGGTGAAAGTTTGAACTTGCTGTGATCAACTCCCCTTGTAAGAAATCAACTCATTCATGGAGCGCCACAAGCTTTGTTAATACATTATAGTTTTCAGAAATGAAGATCTTTCTTTTCTAATGAAAGTATATTAGAAATGAAACGAAGTTACTAAGTTGTGCATCTTTCTAGATTGTACAAGCGAGGAAAGTTTAATCTTGATGTGATCAATCCAGTTAGGGGAAGCAACTCGTTCAAGGAGCTCAACGAGCTTAGTTAGTGCAGTACAGTGTTTGGAAATGAAGATCTTTCTTTTCTAATGAAAGTGCCTTATAAATGAAACCAACATACTAAGTTGTACATCTTGTTAGTCTGCACAGTTGGTGAAAGTTTCAACTTGCTGTGTTCAATCCTGTTCGTAAGAAGGCAACTGATTCGTGGAGTTCAACCAGCTTAGTTAGTACAGAACAGTTTTGGGAACGGAAGATTTTCTTTTCTAACGAAAGTACTTTAGGAATGAAAACAACATACTAAGTTGTACATCTTGTTAGATGTTATAACCGGTGAAAGTTTGGCGTTGCGAGATAAACCGTCTTTGTAAGAAAGCGACTCACTCAAAGTGCCAAAGGAGCTTATTTAGTACAGTACAGGTTTTGGAAATGAGCATCTTTCTTTTCTAAATAAAGTGAATTTGAAATCAAACCAAGATACTCAGTTGTATATCTTGTAAAGTTGTACAATTGGTGAAAGTTTGAACTTGCTGTGATCAACTCCCCTTGTAAGAAATGAACTCATTCATGGAGCGCCACAAGCTTAGTTAATACATTATAGTTTTCAGAAATGAAGATCTTTCTTTTCTAATGAAAGTACATGAGAAATGAAACGAAGTTACTAAGTTGTGCGTCTTTCTAGATTGTACAAGCGAGGAAAGTTTAATCTTGATGTGATCAATCCTGTTCGTAGGGAAGCAACTCGTTCAAGGAGCTCAACGAGCTTAGTTAGTGCAGTACAGTGTTTGGAAATGAAGATCTTTCTTTTCTAATGAAAGTGCCTTGTAAATGAAACCAACATACTAAGTTGTACATCTTGTTAGTTTGCACAGTTGATGAAAGTTTCAACTTGCTGTGTTCAATCCTGTTCGTAAGAAGGCAACTGATTCGTGGAGTTCAACCGGCTTAGTTAGTACAGAACAGTTTTGGGAACGGAAGATTTTCTTTTCTAACGAAAGTACTTTAGGAATGAAAACAACATACTAAGTTGTACATCTTGTTAGATGTTATAACCGGAGAAAGTTTGAAGTTGCCGAGATAAACCGTCTTTGTAAGAAAGCGACTCACTCAAAGTGCCAAAGGAGGTTATTTAGTACAGTACAGGTTTTGGAAATGAGGATCTTTCTTTTCTAACGAAAGTGATTTTGAAATCAAACCAAGATACTCAGTTGTATATCTTGTTAAGTTGTACAATTGGTGAACGTTTGAACTTGCTGTGATCAACTCCCCTTGCAAGAAATCAACTCATTCATGGAGCAACACAAGCTTAGTTAATACATTATAGTTTTCAGAAATGAAGATCTTTCTTTTCTAATGAAAGTACATTAGAAATGAAACGAAGTTACTAAGTTGTGCATCTTTCTAGTTTGTACAAGCGAGGAAAGTTTAATCTTGATGTGATCAATCCTGTTCGTAGGGAAGCAACTCGTTCAAGGAGCTCAACTAGCTTAGTTAGTGCAGTACAGTGTTTGGAAATGAAGATCTTTCTTTTCTAATGAAAGTGCCTTATAAATGAAACCAACATACTAAGTTGTACATCTTGTTAGTTTGCACAGTTGATTAAAGTTTCAACTTGCTGTGTTCAATCCTGTTCGTAAGAAGGCAACTGATTCGTGGAGTTCAATCGGCTTAGTTAGTACAGAACAGTTTTGGGAACGGAAGATTTTCTTTTCTAACGATAGTACTTTAGGAATGAAAACAACATACTAAGTTGTACATCTTGTTAGATGTTATAACCGGTGAAAGTTTGAAGTTGCCGAGATAAACCGTCTTTGTAAGAAAGCGACTCACTCAAAGTGCCAAAGGAGCTTATTTAGTACAGTACAGGTTTTGGAAATGAGCATCTTTCTTTACTAACGAAAGTGATTTTGAAATCAAACCAAGATACTCAGTTGTATATCTTGTTAAGTTGTACAATTGGTGAAAGTTTGAACTTGCTGTGATCAACTCCCCTTGTAAGAAATCAACTCATTCATGGAGCTCCACAAGCTAAGTTAATACAGTACAGTTTTCTGAAATGAAGATCTTTCTTTTCTAATGAAAGTACACTAGAAATGAAACGAAGTTACTAAGTTGTGCATCTTTCTAGATTGTACAAGCGAGGAAAGTTTAATCTTGATGTGATCAATCCTGTTCGTAGGGAAGCAACTCGTTCAAGGAGTTCAACGAGCTTAGTTAGTGCAGTACAGTATTTGGAAATGAAGATCTTTCTTTTGTAATGAAAGTGCCTTATAAATGAAACCAACATACTAAGTTGCACATCTTGTTAGTTTGTACAATTGGTGAAAGTTTCAACTTGCTGTGTTCAATCCTGTTCGTAAGAAGGCAACTGATTCGTGGAGTTCAACGAGCTTAGTTAGTACAGAACAGTTTTGGGAAAGGAAGATTTTCTTTTCTAACGAAAGTACTTTAGGAATGAAAACAACATACTAAGTTGTACATCTTGTTAGATGTTATAACCGGAGAAAGTTTGAAGTTGCCGAGATAAACCGTCTTTGTAAGAAAGCGACTCACTCAAAGTGCCAAAGGAGCTTATTTAGTACAGTACACGATTTGGAAATGAGGATCTTTCTTTTCTAACGAAAGTGCATTTGAAATCAAACCAAGATACTCAGTTGTATATCTTGTTAAGTTGTAAAATTGGTGAAAGTTTGAACTTGCTGTGATCAACTCCCCTTGTAAGAAATCAACTCATTCTTGGAGCTCCACAAGCTAAGTTAATACAGTACAGTTTGCGGAAATGAAGATCTTTCTTTTCTAATGAACGTACACTAGAAATGAAACGAAGTTACTAAGTTGTGCATCTTTCTAGATTGTACAAGCGAGGAAAGTTTAATCTTGATGTGATCAATCCTGTTCGTAGGGAAGCAACTCGTTCAAGGAGCTCAATGAGCTTAGTTAGTGCCGTACAGTTTTTGGAAATGAAGATCTTTCTTTTTCTAATGAAAGTGCCTTATAAATGAAACCAACGTACTACGTTGTACATCTTGTTAGTTTGCACAGTTCGTGAAAGTTTCAACTTGCTGTGTTCAAACCTGTTCGGAAGAAGGCAACTGTTGCGTGGAGTTCAACCAGCTTAGTTAGTACAGAACAGTTTTGGGAACGGAAGATCTTCTTTTCTAACGAAAGTACTTTAGGAATGAAAGCAACATACTAAGTTGTACATCTTGTTAGATGTTATAACCAGTGAAAGTTTGAAGTTGCCGAGAGAAACCGTCTTTGTACGAAAGCGACTCACTCAAAGTGCCAAAGGAGATTATTTAGTACAGTACAGGTTTTGGAAATGAGCATCTTTCTTTTCTAACGAAAGTGATTTTGAAATCAAACCAAGATACTCAGTTGTATATCTTGTTAAGTTGTACAATTGGTGAAAGTTTGAACTTGCTGTGACCAACTCCCCTTGTAAGAAATCAACTCATTCATGGAGCTCCACAAGCTAAGTTAATACAGTACAGTTTTCGGAAATGAAGATCTTCCTCTTCTAATGAAAGTACACTAGAAATGAAACGAAGTTACTAAGTTGTGCATCTTTCTAGATTGTACAAGCGAGGAAAGTTTAATCTTGATGTGATCAATCCAGTTCGTAGGGAAGCAACTCGTTCAAGGAGCTCAACGAGCTTAGTTAGTGCAGTACAGTGTTTGGAAATGAAGATCTTTCTTTTCTAATGAAAGTGCCTTATAAATGAAACCAACATACTAAGTTGTACATCTTGTTAGCTTGCACAGTTGGTGAACGTTTCAACTTGTTGTGTTCAATCCTGTTCGTAAGAAGGCAACTGATTCGTGGAGTTCAACCGGCTTAGTTAGTACAGAACAGTTTTGGGAACGGAAGATTTTCTTTTCTAACGAAAGTACTTTAGGAATGAAAACAACATACTAAGTTGTACATCTTGTTAGATGTTATAACCGGTGAAAGGTTGAAGTTGCCGACATAAACCGTCTTTGTAAGAAAGTGGCTCACTCAAAGTGCCAAAGGAGCTTATTTAGTACAGTACAGGTTTTGGAAATGAGCATCTTTCTTTTCTAACGAAAGTGATTTTGAAATCAAACGAAGATACTCAGTTGTATATCTTGTTAAGTTGTACAATTGGTGAAAGTTTGAACTTGCTGTGATCAACTCCCCTTGTAAGAAATCAACTCATTCATGGAGCGCCACAAGCTTAGTTAATACATTATAGTTTTCAGAAATGAAGATCTTTCTTTTCTAATGAACGTACACTAGAAATGAAACGAAGTTACTAAGTTGTGCATCTTTCTAGATTGTACAAGCGAGGAAAGTTTAATCTTGATGTGATCAAACCTGTTCGTAGGGAAGGAACTCGTTCAAGGAGCTCAATAAGCTTAGTTAGTGCCGTACAGTTTTTGGAAATGAAGATCTTTCTTTACTAATGAAAGTGCCTTATAAATGAAACCAACATACTACGTTGTACATCTTGTTAGTTTGCACAGTTGGTGAAAGTTTCAACTTGCTGTGTTCAATCCTGCTCGTAAGAAGGCAACTGATTCGTGGAGTTCAACCAGCTTAGTTAGTACAGAACAGTTTTGGGAACGGAAGATCTTCTTTTCTAACGAAAGTACTTTAGGAATGAAAGCAACATACTAAGTTGTACATCTTGTTAGATGTTATAACCAGTGAAAGTTTGAAGTTGCCGAGATAAACCGTCTTTGTAAGAAATCGACTCACTCAAAGTGCCAAAGGAGATTATTTAGTACAGTACAGGTTTTGGAAATGAGCATCTTTCTTTTCTAACGAAAGTGATTTTGAAATCAAACCAAGATACTCAGTTGTATATCTTGTTAAGTTGTACAATTGGTGAAAGTTTGAACTTGCTGTGATCAACTCCCCTTGTAAGAAATCAACTCATTCATGGACCTCCACAACCTAAGTTAATACAGTACAGTTTTCGGGATGAAGATCTTTCTTTTATAATGAACGTACACTAGAAATGAAACGAAGTTACTAAGTTGTGCATCTTTCTAGATTGTACAAGCGAGGAAAGTTTAATCTTGATGTGATCAATCCTGTTCGTAGGGAAGCAACTCGTTCAAGGAGCTCAACGAGCTTAGTTAGTGCAGTACAGTGTTTGGAAATGAAGATCTTTCTTTTCTAATGAAAGTGCCTTATAAATGAAACCAACATACTAAGTTGTACATCTTGTTAGTTTGCACAGTTGGTGAAAGTTTCAACTTGCTGTGTTCAATCCTGTTCGTAAGAAGGCAACTGATTCGTGGAGTTCAACCGGCTTAGTTAGTACAGAACAGTTTTGGGAACGGAAGATTTTCTTTTCTAACGAAAGTACTTTAGGAATGAAAACAACATACTAAGTTGTACATCT
This sequence comes from Orientallactaga sibirica, assembly GCA_036365145.1. Lineage (NCBI taxonomy): Eukaryota > Metazoa > Chordata > Mammalia > Rodentia > Dipodidae > Orientallactaga > Orientallactaga sibirica. The sequence continues at coordinate 288,556 of JAEOAD010002040.1, forward strand.
TGTTAGATGTTATAACCAGTGAAAGTTTGAAGTTGCGAGATAAACCGTCTTTGTAAGAAAGCGACTCACTCAAAGTGCCAAAGGAGCTTATTTAGTACAGTACACGTTTTGGAAATGAGGATCTTTCTTTTCTAACGAAAGTGATTTTGAAACCAAACCAAGATACTCAGTTGTATATCTTGTTAAGTTGTACAATTGGTGAAAGTTTGAACTTGCTGTGATCAACTCCCTTGTAAGAAATCAACTCATTCATGGAGCTCCACAAGCTAAGTTAATATAATACAGTTTTGGAAATGAAGATCTTTCTTTTCTAATGAAAGTACACTAGAAATGAAACGAAGTTACTAAGTTGTGCATCCTTCGAGATTGTACAAGCGAGGAAAGTTTAATCTTGATGTGATCAATCCTGTTCGTAAGGAAGCAACTCGTTCAAGGAGCTCAACGAGCTTAGTTAGTGCAGTACAGTGTTTGGAAATGAAGATCTTTCTTTTCTAATGAAAGTGCCTTATAAATGAAACCAACATACTACGTTGCACATCTTGTTAGTTTGTACAATTGGTGAAAGTTTCAACTTGCTGTGTTCAATCCTGTTCGTAAGAAGGCAACTGATTCGTGGAATTCAACCAGTTTATTTAGTACAGAACAGTTTTGGGAACGGAAGATTTTCTTTTCTAACGAAAGTACTGTAGGAAAGAAAACAACATACTAAGTTGTACATCTTGTTAGATGTTATAACCGGTGAAAGTTTGAAGTTGCCTACATAAACCGTCTTTGTAAGAAAGCGGCTCACTCAAAGTGCCAAAGGAGCTTATTTAGTACAGTGCAGGTTTTGGAAATGAGGATCTTTCTTTTCTAACGAAACTGAATTTGAAATCAAACCAAGATACTCAGTTGTATATCTTGTTAACTTGTACAATTGGTGAAAGTTTGAACTTGCTGTGATCAACTCCTTGTAAGAAATCAACTCATTCATGGAGTGCCACAAGCTTAGTTAATACATTATAGTTTTCAGAAATGAAGATCTTTCTTTTCTAATGAAAGTACATTAGAAATGAAACGAAGTTACTAAGTTGTGCATCTTTCTAGATTGTACAAGCGAGGAAAGTTTAATCTTGATGTGATCAATCCTGTTCGTAGGGAAGCAACTCGTTCAAGGAGCTCAACGAGCTTAGTTAGTGCAGTACAGTGTTTGGAAATGAAGATCTTTCTTTTCTAATGAAAGTGCCTTATAAATGAAACCAACATACTAAGTTGTACATCTTGTTAGTTTGCACAGATGGTGAAAGTTTCAACTTGCTGTGTTCAATCCTGTTCGTAAGAAGGCAACTGATTCGTGGAGTTCAACCAGTTTAGTTAGTACAGAACAGTTTTGGGAACGGAAGATTTTCTTTTCTAACGAAAGTACTTTAGGAATGAAAACAACATACTAAATTGTACATCTTGTTAGATGTTATAACCGATGAAAGTTTGAAGTTGCCGACATAAACCGTCTTTGTAAGAAAGCGGCTCACTCAAAGTGCCAAAGGAGCTTATTTAGTACAGTACAGGTTTTGGAAATGAGCATCTTTCTTTTCTAACGAAAGTGATTTTGAAATCAAACCAAGATACTCAGTTGTATATCTTGTTAAGTTGTACAATTGGTGAAAGTTTGAACTTGCTGTGATCAACTCCCCTTGTAAGAAATCAACTCATTCATGGAGCTCCACAAGCTAAGTTAATACAGTACAGTTTTCGGAAATGAAGATCTTTCTTTTCTAATGAAAGTACACTAGAAATTAAACGAAGTTACTAAGTTGTGCCTCTTTCTAGTTTGTACAAGCGAGGAAAGTTTAATCTTGATGTGATCAATCCTCTTCGTAGGGAAGCAACTCGTTCAAGGAGCTCAACGAGCTTAGTTAGTGCCGTAGAGTGTTTGGAAATGAAGATCTTTCTTTTCTAAGGAAAGTGCCTTATAAATGAAACCAACATACTAAGTTGTACATCTTGTTAGTTTGTACAATTGGTGAAAGTTTCAACTTGCTGTGTTCAATCCTGTTCGTAAGAAGGCAACTGATTCGTGGAGTTCAACCGGCTTAGTTAGTACAGAACAGTTTTGGGAACGGAAGATTTTCTTTTCTAACGAAAGTACTTTAGGAATGAAAACAACATACTAAGTTGTATATCTTGTTAGATGTTATAACCGGTGAAAGTTTGAAGTTGCCGAGATAAACCGTCTTTGTAAGAAAGCGACTCACTCAAAGTGCCAAAGGAGCTTATTTAGTACAGTACACGTTTTGGAAATGAGGATCTTTCTTTTCTAACGAAAGTGATTTTGAAATCAAACCAAGATACTCAGTTGTATATCTTGTTAAGTTGTACAATTGGTGAAAGTTTGAACTTGCTGTGATCAACTCCCTTGTAAGAAATCAACTCATTCATGGAGCTCCACAAGCTAAGTTAATATAATACAGTTTTGGAAATGAAGATCTTTCTTTTCTAATGAAAGTACACTAGAAATGAAACGAAGTTACTAAGTTGTGCATCTTTCTAGATTGTACAAGCGAGGAAAGTTTAATCTTGATGTGATCAATCCTGTTCGTAGGGAAGCAACTCGTTCAAGGAGCTCAACGAGCTTAGTTAGTGCAGTACAGTGTTTGGAAATGAAGATCTTTCTTTTCTAATGAAAGTGCCTTATAAATGAAACCAACATACTAAGTTGTACATCTTGTTAGTTTGTACAATTGGTGAAAGTTTCAACTTGCTGTGTTCAATCCTGTTCGTAAGAAGGCAACTGATTCGTGGAGTTCAACCGGCTTAGTTAGTACAGAACAGTTTTGGGAATGGAAGATTTTCTTTTCTAACGAAAGTACTTTAGGAATGAAAACAACATACTAAGTTGTACATCTTGTTAGATGTTATAACGGTGAAAGTTTGAAGTGGCTAAGATAAACCGTCTTTGTAAGAAAGCGACTCACTCAAAGTGCCAAAGGAGCTCATTTAGTACAGTACAGGTTTTGGAAATGAGGATCTTTCTTTTCTAACGAAAGTGATTTTGAAATCAAACCAAGATACTCAGTTGTATATCTTGTTAAGTTGTACAATTGGTGAAAGTTTGAACTTGCTGTGATCAACTCCCCTTGTAAGAAATCAACTCATTCATGGAGCTCCACAAGCTAAGTTAATATAATACAGTTTTCGGAAATGAAGATCTTTCTTTTCTAATGAAAGTACACTAGAAATGAAACGAAGTTACTAAGTTGTGCATCTTTCTAGATTGTACAAGTGAGGAAAGTTTAATCTTGATGTGATCAATCCTGTTCGTAAAGGAAGCAACTCGTTCAAGGAGCTCAACGAGCTTAGTTAGTGCAGTACAGTGTTTGGAAATGAAGATCTTTCTTTTCTAATGAAAGTGCCTTATAAATGAAACCAACATACTAAGTTGTACATCTTGTTAGTTTGTACAATTGGTGAAAGTTTCAACTTGCTGTGTTCAATCCTGTTCGTAAGAAGGCAACTGATTCGTGGAGTTCAACCAGTTTATTTAGTACAGAACAGTTTTGGGAATGGAAGATTTTCTTTTCTAACGAAAGTACTTTAGGAATGAAAACAACATACTAAGTTGTACATCTTGTTAGATGTTATAACCGGAGAAAGTTTGAAGTGGCTAAGATAAACCGTCTTTGTAAGAAAGCGACTCACTCAAAGTGCCAAAGGAGCTCATTTAGTACAGTACAGGTTTTGGAAATGAGGATCTTTCTTTTCTAACGAAAGTGAATTTGAAATCAAACCAAGATACTCAGTTGTATATCTTGTTAAGTTGTACAATTGGTGAAAGTTTGAACTTGCTGTGATCAACTCCCTTGTAAGAAATCAACTCATTCATGGAGCTCCATAAGCTACGTTAATACAGTACATTTTTCAGAAATGAAGATCTTTCTTTTCTAATGAAAGTACACTAGAAATGAAACAAGTTACTAAGTTGTGCATCTTTCTAGATTGTACAAGTGAGGAAAGTTTAATCTTGATGTGATCAATCCTGTTCGTAAGGAAGCAACTGTTCAAGGAGCTCAACGAGCTTAGTTAGTGCAGTACACTGTGTGGAAATGAAGATCTTTCTTTTCTAATGAAAGTGCCTTATAAATGAAACCAACATACTACGTTGCACATCTTGTTAGTTTGTACAATTGGTGAAAGTTTCAACTTGCTGTGTTCAATCCTGTTCGTAAGAAGGCAACTGATTCGTGGAATTCAACCAGTTTATTTAGTACAGAACAGTTTTGGGAACGGAAGATTTTCTTTTCTAACGAAAGTACTGTAGGAAAGAAAACAACATACTAAGTTGTACATCTTGTTAGATGTTATAACCGGTGAAAGTTTGAAGTTGCCTACATAAACCGTCTTTGTAAGAAAGCGGCTCACTCAAAGTGCCAAAGGAGCTTATTTAGTACAGTGCAGGTTTTGGAAATGAGGATCTTTCTTTTCTAACGAAACTGAATTTGAAATCAAACCAAGATACTCAGTTGTATATCTTGTTAAGTTGTACAATTGGTGAAAGTTTGAACTTGCTGTGATCAACTCCCCTTGTAAGAAATCAACTCATTCATGGAGTGCCACAAGCTTAGTTAATACATTATAGTTTTCAGAAATGAAGATCTTTCTTTTCTAATGAAAGTACATTAGAAATGAAACGAAGTTACTAAGTTGTGCATCTTTCTAGATTGTACAAGCGAGGAAAGTTTAATCTTGATGTGATCAATCCTGTTCGTAGGGAAGCAACTCGTTCAAGGAGCTCAACGAGCTTAGTTAGTGCAGTACACTGTTTGGAAATGAAGATCTTTCTTTTCTAATGAAAGTGCCTTATAAATGAAACCAACATACTAAGTTGTACATCTTGTTAGTTTGCACAGTTGGTGAAAGTTTCAACTTGCTGTGTTCAATCCTGTTCGTAAGAAGGCAACTGATTCGTGGAGTTCAACCGGCTTAGTTAGTACAGAACAGTTTTGGGAACGGAAGATTTTCTTTTCTAACGAAAGTACTTTAGGAATGAAAACAACATACTATGTTGTACATCTTGTTAGATGTTATAACCGATGAAAGTTTGAAGTTGCGAGATAAACCGTCTTTGTAAGAAAGCGACTCACTCAAAGTGCCAAAGGAGCTTATTTAGTACAGTACAGGTTTTGGAAATGAGCATCTTTCTTTTCTAACGAAAGTGATTTTGAAATCAAACCAAGATACTCAGTTGTATATCTTGTTAAGTTGTACAATTGGTGAAAGTTTGAACTTGCTGTGATCAACTCCTTGTAAGAAATCAACTCATTCATGGAGCTCCACAAGCTAAGGTAATACAGTACAGTTTTCGGAAATGAAGATCTTTCTTTTCTAATGAACGTACACTAGAAATTAAACGAAGTTACTAAGTTGTGCCTCTTTCTAGTTTGTACAAGCGAGGAAAGTTTAATCTTGATGTGATCAATCCTCTTCGTAGGGAAGCAACTCGTTCAAGGAGCTCAACGAGCTTAGTTAGTGCCGTAGAGTGTTTGGAAATGAAGATCTTTCTTTTCTAAGGAAAGTGCCTTATAAATGAAACCAACATACTAAGTTGTACATCTTGTTAGTTTGTACAATTGGTGAAAGTTTCAACTTGCTGTGTTCAATCCTGTTCGTAAGAAGGCAACTGATTCGTGGAGTTCAACCGGCTTAGTTAGTACAGAACAGTTTTGGGAATGGAAGATTTTCTTTTCTAACGAAAGTACTTTAGGAATGAAAACAACATACTAAGTTGTACATCTTGTTAGATGTTATAACCGGAGAAAGTTTGAAGTGGCTAAGATAAACCGTCTTTGTAAGAAAGCGACTCACTCAAAGTGCCAAAGGAGCTCATTTAGTACAGTACAGGTTTTGGAAATGAGGATCTTTCTTTTCTAACGAAAGTGAATTTGAAATCAAACCAAGATACTCAGTTGTATATCTTGTTAAGTTGTACAATTGGTGAAAGTTTGAACTTGCTGTGATCAACTCCCCTTGTAAGAAATCAACTCATTCATGGAGCTCCATAAGCTAAGTTAATACAGTACATTTTTCAGAAATGAAGATCTTTCTTTTCTAATGAAAGTACACTAGAAATGAAACGAAGTTACTAAGTTGTGCATCTTTCTAGATTGTACAAGCGAGGAAAGTTTAATCTTGATGTGATCAATCCTGTTCGTAAGGAAGCAACTCGTTCAAGGAGCTCAACGAGCTTAGTTAGTGCAGTACACTGTGTGGAAATGAAGATCTTTCTTTTCTAATGAAAGTGCCTTATAAATGAAACCAACATACTACGTTGCACATCTTGTTAGTTTGTACAATTGGTGAAAGTTTCAACTTGCTGTGTTCAATCCTGTTCGTAAGAAGGCAACTGATTCGTGGAATTCAACCAGTTTATTTAGTACAGAACAGTTTTGGGAACGGAAGATTTTCTTTTCTAACGAAAGTACTGTAGGAAAGAAAACAACATACTAAGTTGTACATCTTGTTAGATGTTATAACCGGTGAAAGTTTGAAGTTGCCTACATAAACCGTCTTTGTAAGAAAGCGGCTCACTCAAAGTGCCAAAGGAGCTTATTTAGTACAGTGCAGGTTTTGGAAATGAGGATCTTTCTTTTCTAACGAAACTGAATTTGAAATCAAACCAAGATACTCAGTTGTATATCTTGTTAAGTTGTACAATTGGTGAAAGTTTGAACTTGCTGTGATCAACTCCCCTTGTAAGAAATCAACTCATTCATGGAGTGCCACAAGCTTAGTTAATACATTATAGTTTTCAGAAATGAAGATCTTTCTTTTCTAATGAAAGTACATTAGAAATGAAACGAAGTTACTAAGTTGTGCATCTTTCTAGATTGTACAAGTGAGGAAAGTTTAATCTTGATGTGATCAATCCTGTTCGTAGGGAAGCAACTCGTTCAAGGAGCTCAACGAGCTTAGTTAGTGCAGTACAGTGTTTGGAAATGAAGATCTTTCTTTTCTAATGAAAGTGCCTTATAAATGAAACCAACATACTAAGTTGTACATCTTGTTAGTTTGCACAGTTGGTGAAAGTTTCAACTTGCTGTGTTCAATCCTGTTCGTAAGAAGGCAACTGATTCGTGGAGTTCAACCGGCTTAGTTAGTACAGAACAGTTTTGGGAACGGAAGATTTTCTTTTCTAACGAAAGTACTTTAGGAATGAAAACAACATACTATGTTGTACATCTTGTTAGATGTTATAACCGATGAAAGTTTGAAGTTGCCGAGATAAACCGTCTTTGTAAGAAAGCGACTCACTCAAAGTGCCAAAGGAGCTTATTTAGTACAGTACAGGTTTTGGAAATGAGCATCTTTCTTTTCTAACGAAAGTGATTTTGAAATCAAACCAAGATACTCAGTTGTATATCTTGTTAAGTTGTACAATTGGTGAAAGTTTGAACTTGCTGTGATCAACTCCCCTTGTAAGAAATCAACTCATTCATGGAGCTCCACAAGCTAAGGTAATACAGTACAGTTTTCGGAAATGAAGATCTTTCTTTTCTAATGAACGTACACTAGAAATTAAACGAAGTTACTAAGTTGTGCCTCTTTCTAGTTTGTACAAGCGAGGAAAGTTTAATCTTGATGTGATCAATCCTCTTCGTAGGGAAGCAACTCGTTCAAGGAGCTCAACGAGCTTAGTTAGAGCCGTAGAGTGTTTGGAAATGAAGATCTTTCTTTTCTAAGGAAAGTGCCTTATAAATGAAACCAACATACTAAGTTGTACATCTTGTTAGTTTGTACAATTGGTGAAAGTTTCAACTTGCTGTGTTCAATCCTGTTCGTAAGAAGGCAACTGATTCGTGGAGTTCAACCAGCTTAGTTAGTACAGAACAGTTTTGGGATCGGAAGATCTTCTTTTCTAACGAAAGTACTTTAGGAATGAAAACAACATACTAAATTGTACATCTTGTTAGATGTTATAACCGGTGAAAGTTTGAAGTTGCCGAGATAAACCGTCTTTGTAAGAAAGCGACTCACTCAAAGTGCCAAAGGAGCTTATTTAGTACAGTACAGGTTTTGGAAATGAGCATCTTTGTTTTCTAACGAAAGTGATTTTGAAATCAAACCAATATACTCAGTTATATATCTTGTTAAGTTGTACAATTGGTGAAAGTTTGAACTTGCTGTGATCATCTCCCCTTGTAAGAAATCAACTCATTCATGGACCTCCACAAGCTAAGTTAATACAGTACAGTTTTCAGAAATGAAGATCTTTCTTTTCTAATGAACGTACACTAGAAATGAAACGAAGTTACTAAGTTGTGCATCTTTCTAGATTGTACAAGCGAGGAAAGTTTAATCTTGATGTGATCAATCCTGTTCGTAGGGAAGCAACTCGTTCAAGGAGCTCAACGAGCTTAGTTAGTGCTGTAGAGTGTTTGGAAATGAAGATCTTTCTTTTCTAAGGAAAGTGCCTTATAAATGAAACCAACATACTAAGTTGTACATCTTGTTAGTTTGTACAATTGGTGAAAGTTTCAACTTGCTGTGTTCAATCCTGTTCGTAAGAAGGCAACTGATTCGTGGAGTTCAACCAGCTTAGTTAGTACAGAACAGTTTTGGGATCGGAAGATCTTCTTTTCTAACGAAAGTACTTTAGGAATGAAAACAACATACTAAATTGTACATCTTGTTAGATGTTATAACCGGTGAAAGTTTGAAGTTGCCGAGATAAACCGTCTTTGTAAGAAAGCGACTCACTCAAAGTGCCAAAGGAGCTTATTTAGTACAGTACAGGTTTTGGAAATGAGCATCTTTGTTTTCTAACGAAAGTGATTTTGAAATCAAACCAATATACTCAGTTATATATCTTGTTAAGTTGTACAATTGGTGAAAGTTTGAACTTGCTGTGATCATCTCCCCTTGTAAGAAATCAACTCATTCATGGACCTCCACAAGCTAAGTTAATACAGTACAGTTTTCAGAAATGAAGATCTTTCTTTTCTAATGAACGTACACTAGAAATGAAACGAAGTTACTAAGTTGTGCATCTTTCTAGATTGTACAAGCGAGGAAAGTTTAATCTTGATGTGATCAATCCTGTTCGTAGGGAAGCAACTCGTTCAAGGAGCTCAAGGAGCTTAGTTAGTGCCGTACAGTTTTTGGAAATGAAGACCTTTCTTTTCTAATGAAAGTGCCTTATAAATGAAACCAACATACTAAGTTGTACATCTTGTTACTTTGCACAGTTGGTGAAAGTTTCAACTTGCTGTGTTCAATCCTGTTCGTAAGAAGGCAACAGATTCGTGGAGTTCAACCAGCTTAGTTAGTACAGAACAGTTTTGGGAACGGAAGATCTTCTTTTCTAACGAAAGTACTTTAGGAATGAAAACAACATACTAAGTTGTACATCTTGTTAGATGTTATAACTGGTAAAAGTTTGAAGTTGCCGAGATAAACCGTCTTTGTAAGAAAGCGACTCACTCAAAGTGCCAAAGAGCTTATTTAGTACAGTACAGGTTTTGGAAATGAGCATCTTTCTTTTCTAACGAAAGTGATTTTGAAATCAAACCAAGGTACTCAGTTGTATATCTTGTTGTTGTTGTACAAATGGTGAAAGTTTGAACTTGCTGTGATCAACTCCCTTGTAAGAAATCAACTCATTCATGGAGCTCCACAAGCTAAGTTAATACAGTACAGTTTTCGGAAATGAAGATCTTTCTTTTCTAATGAACATACCCTAGAAATGAAACGAAGTTACTAAGTTGTGCATCTTTCTAGATTGTACAAGCGAGGAAAGTTTAATCTTGATGTGATCAATCCTGTTCGTAGGGAAGCAACTCGTTCAAGGAGCTCAACGAGCTTAGTTAGTGCCGTACAGTTTTTGGAAATGAAGATCTTTCTTTTCTAATGAAAGTGCCTTATAAATGAAATCAACATACTAAGTTGTACATCTTGCTACTTTGCACAGTTGGTGAAAGTTTCAACTTGCTGTGTTCAATCCTGTTCTTAAGAAGGCAACTGATTCGTGGAGTTCAACCGGCTTAGTTAGTACAGAACAGTTTTGGGAACGGAAGATTTTCTTTTCTAACGAAAGTACTTTAGGAATGAAAACAACATACTAAGTTGTACATCTTGTTAGATGTCATAACCGGTGAAAGTTTGAAGTTGCCGAGATAAACCGTCTTTGTAAGAAAGCGACTCACTCAAAGTGCCAAAGGAGCTTATTTAGTACAGTACAGGTTTTGGAAATGAGCATCTTTCTTTTCTAACGAAAGTGATTTTGAAATCAAACCAAGATACTCAGTTGTATATCTTGTTAAGTTGTACAATTGGTGAAAGTTTGAACTTGCTGTGATCAACTCCCCTTGTAAGAAATCAACTCATTCATGGAGCTCCACAAGCTAAGGTAATACAGTACAGTTTTCAGAAATGAAGATCTTTCTTTTCTAATGAACGTACACTAGAAATGAAACGAAGTTACTAAGTTGTGCCTCTTTCTAGATTGTACAAGCGAGGAAAGTTTAATCTTGATGTGATCAATCCTGTTCGTAGGGAAGCAACTCGTTCAAGGAGCTCAACGAGCTTAGTTAGTGCAGTACAGTGTTTGGAAATGAAGATCTTTCTTTTCTAATGAAAGTGCCTTATAAATGAAACCAACATACTAATTTGTACATCTTGTTAGTTTGCACAGTTGGTGAAAGTTTCAACTTGCTGTGTTCAATCCTGTTCGTAAGAAGGCAACTGATTCGTGGAGTTCAACCAGCTTAGTTAGTACAGAACAGTTTTGGGATCGGAAGATCTTCTTTTCTAACGAAAGTACTTTAGGAATGAAAACAACATACTAAGTTGTACATCTTGTTAGATGTTATAACCGGTGAAAGTTTGAAATTGCCGAGATAAACCGTCTTTGTAAGAAAGCGACTCACTCAAAGTGCCAAAGGAGCTTATTTAGTACAGTACAGGTTTTGGAAATGAGCATCTTTGTTTTCTAACGAAAGTGATTTTGAAATCAAACCAATATACTCAGTTGTATATCTTGTTAAGTTGTACAATTGGTGAAAGTTTGAACTTGCTGTGATCATCTGCCCTTGTAAGAAATCAACTCATTCATGGACCTCCACAAGCTAAGTTAATACAGTACAGTTTTCAGAAATGAAGATCTTTCTTTTCTAATGAACGTACACTATAAATGAAACGAAGTTACTAAGTTGTGCATCTTTCTAGATTGTACAAGCGAGGAAAGTGTAATCTTGATGTGATCAATCCTGTTCGTAGGGAAGCAACTCGTTCAAGGAGCTCAACGAGCTTAGTTAGTGCCGTACGGTTTTTGGAAATGAAGATCTTTCTTTTCTAATGAAAGTGCCTTATAAAGGAAACCAACATACTAAGTTGTACATCTTGTTACTTTGCACAGTTGGTGAAAGTTTCAACTTGCTGTGTTCAATCCTGTTCGTAAGAAGGCAACTGATTCGTGGAGTTCAACCGGCTTAGTTAGTACAGAACAGTTTTGGGAACAGAAGATTTTCTTTTGTAACGAAAGTACTTTAGGAATGAAAACAACATACTAAGTTGTACATCTTGTTAGATGTTATAACCGGTGAAAGTTTGAAGTTGCCGAGATAAACCGTCTTTGTAAGAAAGCGACTCACTCAAAGTGCCAAAGGAGCTTATTTAGTACAGTACACGTTTTGGAAATGAGGATCTTTCTTTTCTAAGGTAAGTGATTTTGAAATCAAACCAAGATACTCAGTTGTATATCTTGTTAAGTTGTACAATTGGTGAAAGTTTGAACTGGCTGTGATCAACTCCCTTTGTAAGAAATCAACTCATTCATGGAGCTCCACAAGCTAAGTTAATACAGTACAGTTTTCGGAAATGAAGATCTTTCTTTTCTAATGAAAGTACACTAGAAATGAAACGAAGTTAATAAGTTGTGCATCTTTCTAGATTGTACAAGCGAGGAAAGTTTAATCTTGATGTGATCAATCCTGTTCATAGGGAAGCAACTCGTTCAAGGAGCTCAACGAGCTTAGTTACTGCCGTACAGTTTTTGGAAATGAAGATCTTTCTTTTCTAAGGAAAGTGCCTTATAAATGAAACCAACATACTAAGTTGTACACCTTGTTAGTTTGTACAATTGGTGAAAGTTTCAACTTGCTGTGTTCAATCCTGTTCGTAAGAAGGCAACTGATTCGTGGAGTTCAACCGGCTTAGTTAGTACAGAAAAGTTTTGGGAACGGGAGATTTTCTTTTCTAACGAAAGTACTTTAGGAATGAAAAGAACATGCTAAGTTGTACATCTTGTTAGATGTTATAACCGGTGAAAGTTTGAAGTTGCCGACATAAACCGTCTTTGTAAGAAAGCGGCTCACTCAAAGAGCCAAAGGAGCTTATTTAGTACAGTACAGGTTTTGGAAATGAGCATCTTTCTTTTCTAACGAAAGTGATTTTGAAATCAAACCAAGATACTCAGTTGTATATCTTGTTAAGTTGTACAATTGGTGAAAGTTTGAACTTGCTGTGATCAACTCCCCTTGTAAGAAATCAACTCATTCATGGAGCGCCACAAGCTTAGTTAATACATTATAGTTTTCAGAAATGAAGATCTTTCTTTTCTAATGAAAGTACATTAGAAATGAAACGAAGTTACTAAGTTGTGCATCTTTCTAGATTGTACAAGCGAGGAAAGTTTAATCTTGATGTGATCAATCCTGTTCGTAGGGAAGCAACTCGTTCAAGGAGCTCAACGAGCTTAGTTAGTGCCCGTACAGTGTTTGGAAATGAAGATCTTTCTTTTCTAATGAAAGTGCCTTATAAATGAAACCAACATACTAAGTTGTACATCTTGTTAGTTTGTACAATTGGTGAAAGTTTCAACTTGCTGTGTTCAATCCTGTTCGTAAGAAGGCAACTGATTCGTGGAGTTCAACCGGCTAGTTAGTACAGAACAGTTTTGGGAACGGAAGATATTCTTTTCTAACGAAAGTACTTTAGGAATGAAAACAACATACTAAGTTGTACATCTTGTTAGATGTTATAACCGGTGAAAGTTTGAAGTTGCCGAGATAAACCGTCTTTGTAAGAAAGCGACTCACTCAAAGTGCCAAAGGAGCTTATTTAGTATAGTACAGGTTTTGGAAATGAGCATCTTTCTTTTCTAACGAAAGTGATTTTGAAATCAAACCAAGATACTCAGTTGTATATCTTTTTAAGTTGTACAATTGGTGAAAGTTTGAACTTGCTGTGATCAACTCCCCTTGTAAGAAATCAACTCATTCATGGAGCTCCACAAGCTAAGTTAATACAGTACAGTTTTCGGAAATGAAGATCTTTCTTTTCTAATGAACATACACTAGAAATGAAACGAAGTTACTAAGTTGTGCATCTTTCTAGATTGTACAAGCGAGGAAAGTTTAATCTTGATGTGATCAATCCTGTTCGTAGGGAAGCAACTCGTTCAAGGAGCTCAACGAGCTTAGTTAGTGCAGTACAGTGTTTGGAAATGAAGATCTTTCTTTTCTAATGAAAGTGCCTTATAAATGAAACCAACATACTAAGTTGTACATCTTGTTAGTTTGCACAGTTGGTGAAAGTTTCAACTTGCTGTGTTCAATCCTGTTCGTAAGAAGGCAACTGATTCGTGGAGTTCAACCGGCTTAGTTAGTACAGAACAGTTTTGGGAACGGAAGATTTTCTTTTCTAACGAAAGTACTTTAGGAATGAAAACAACATACTAAGTTGTACATCTTTTTAGATGTTATAACCGGTGAAAGTTTGAAGTTGCCGAGATAAACCGACTTTGTAAGAAAGCGACTCACTCAAAGTGCCAAATGAGCTTATTTAGTACAGTACACGTTTTGGAAATGAGGATCTTTCTTTTCTAACGTAAGTGATTTTGAAATCAAACCAAGATACTCAGTTGTCTATCTTGTTAAGTTGTACAATTGGTGAAAGTTTGAACTTGCTGTGATCAACTCCCCTTGTAAGAAATCAACTCATTCATGGAGCTCCACAAGCTAAGTTAATACAGTACAGTTTTCAGAAATGAAGATCTTTCTTTTCTAATGAAAGTACACTAGAAATGAAACGAAGTTACTAAGTTGTGCATCTTTTTAGATTGTACAAGCGAGGAAAGTTTAATCTTGATGTGATCAATCCTGTTCGTAGGGAAGCAACTCGTTCAAGGAGCTCAACGAGCTTAGTTACTGCCGTAGTTTTTGGAAATGAAGATCTTTCTTTTCTAAGGAAAGTGCCTTATAAATGAAACCAACATACTAAGTTGTATATCTTGTTAGTTTGTACAGTTGGTGAAAGTTTCAACTTGCTGTGTTCAATCCTGTTCGTAAGAAGGCAACTGATTCGTGGAGTTCAACTGGCATAGTTAGTACAGAACAGTTTTGGGAACGGAAGATTTTCTTTTCTAACGAAAGTACTTTAGGAAAGAAAACAACATACTAAGTTGTACATCTTGTTAGGTGTTATAACCGGAGAAAGTTTGAAGTTGCCGAGATAAACCGTCTTTGTAAGAAAGCGACTCACTCAAAGTGCCAAAGGAGCTTATTTAGTACATTACAGGTTTTGGAAATGAGGATCTTTTTTTTCTAACGAAAGTGAATTTGAAATCAAACCAAGATACTCAGTTGTATATCTCGTTAAGTTGTACAATTGGTGAAAGTTTGAACTTGCTGTGATCAACTCCCCTTGTAAGAAATCAACTCATTCATGGAGCTCCACAAGCTAAGTTAATACAGTACAGTTTTCAGAAATGAAGATCTTTCTTTTCTAATGAAAGTACATTAGAAATGAAACGAAGTTACTAAGTTGTGCATCTTTCTAGATTGTAAAAGCGAGGAAAGTTTAATCTTGATGTGATCAATCCTGTTCGTAGGGAAGCAACTCGTTCAAGGAGCTCAACGAGCTTAGTTAGTGCAGTACAGTGTTTGGAAATGAAGATCTTTCTTTTCTAATGAAAGTGCCTTATAAATGAAACCAACATACTGAGTTGTATATCTTGTTAGTTTGCACAGTTGGTGAAAGTTTCAACTTGCTGTGTTCAATCCTGTTCGTAAGAAGGCAACTGATTCGTGGAGTTCAAACGGCTTAGTTAGTACAGAACAGTTTTGGGAACGGAAGATTTTCTTTTCTAACGAAAGTACTTTAGGAATGAAAACAACATACTAAGTTGTACATCTTGTTAGATGTTATAACCGGTGAAAGTTTGAAGTTGCCGAGATAAACCGTCTTTGTAAGAAAGCGACTCACTCAATGTGCCAAAGGAGCTTATTTAGTACAGTACAGGTTTTGGAAATGAGGATCTTTCTTTTCTAACGTAAGTGATTTTGAAATCAAACCAAGATACTCAGTTGTATATCTTGTTAAGTTGTACAATTGGTGAAAGTTTGAACTTGCTGTGATCAACTCCCCTTGTAAGAAATCAACTCATTCATGGAGCTCCACAAGCTAAGTTAATACAGTACAGTTTTCAGAAATGAAGATCTTTCTTTTCTAATGAAAGTACAGTAGAAATGAAACGAAGTTACTAAGTTGTGCATCTTTCCAGATTGTACAAGCGAGGAAAGTTTAATCTTGATGTGATCAATCCTGTTCGTAGGGAAGCAACTCGTTCAAGGAGCTCAACGAGCTTAGTTAGTGCAGTACAGTTTTTGGAAATGAAGATCTTTCTTTTCTAATGAAAGTGCCTTATAAATGAAACCAACATACTAAGTTGTATATCTTGTTAGTTTGTACAATTGGTGAAAGTTTCAACTTGCTGTGTTCAATCCTGTTCGTAAGAAGGCAACTGATTCGTGGAGTTCAACCAGCTTAGTTAGTACAGAACAGTTTTGGGAACGGAAGATTTTCTTTTCTAACGAAAGTACTTTAGGAATGAAAACAACATACTAAGTTGTACATCTTGTTAGGTGTTATAACCGGAGAAAGTTTGATGTTGCCGAGATAAACCGTCTTTGTAAGAAAGCGACTCACTCAAAGTGCCAAAGGAGCTTATTTAGTACAGTACAGGTTTTGGAAATGAGGATCTTTTTTTTCTAAGGAAAGTGAATTTGAAATCAAAGCAAGATACTCAGTTGTATATCTTGTTAAGTTGTACAATTGGTGAAAGTTTGAATTTGCTGTGATCAACTCCCCTTGTAAGAAATCAACTCATTCATGGACCTCCACAAGCTATGTTAATACAGTACAGTTTTCAGAAATGAAGTTCTTTCTTTTGTAATGAACGTACAATAGAAATGAAACGAAGTTACTAAGTTGTGCATCTTTCTAGATTGTACAAGCGAGGAAAGTTTAATCTTGATGTGATCAATCCTGTTCGTAGGGAAGCAACTCGTTCAAGGAGCTCAACGAGCTTAGTTAGTGCCGTACAGTTTTTGGACATGAAGATCTTTCTTTTCTAATGAAAGTACCTTATAAATGAAACCAACATACTAAGTTGTACATCTTGTTACTTTGCACAGTTGGTGAAAGTTTCAACTTGCTGTGTTCAATCCTGTTCGTAAGAAGACAACTGATTCGTGGAGTTCAACCAGCTTAGTTAGTACAGAACAGTTTTGGGAACAGAAGATGTTCTTTTCTAACGAAAGTACTTTAGGAATGAAAACAACATACTAAGTTGTACATCTTGTTAGATGTTATAACCGGTGAAAGTTTGAAGTTGCCGAGATAAACCGTCTTTGTAAGAAAGCGACTCACTCAAAGTGCCAAAGGAGCTTATTTAGTACAGTACATGTTTTGGAAATGAGCATCTTTCTTTTCTAACGAAAGTGACTTTGAAATCAAACCCAGATACTCAGTTGTATATCTTGTTAAGTTGTACAATTGGTGAAAGTTTGAACTTGCTGTGATCAACTCCCCTTGTAAGAAATCAACTCATTCATGGAGCTCCACAAGCTAAGTTAATACAGTACAGTTTTCGGAAATGAAGATCTTTCTTTTCTAATGAACGTACACTGCAAATGAAACGAAGTTACTAAGTTGTGCATCTTTCTAGATTGTACAAGCGAGGAAAGTTTAATCTTGATGTGATCAATCCTGTTCGTAGGGAAGCAACTCGTTCAAGGAGCTCAACGAGCTTAGTTAGTGCAGTACAGTGTTTGGAAATGATGATCTTTCTTTTCTAATGAAAGTGCCTTATAAATGAAACCAACATACTAAGTTGTATATCTTGTTAGTTTGTACAATTGGTGAAAGTTTCAACTTGCTGTGTTCAATCCTGTTCGTAAGAAGGCAACTGATTCGTGGAGTTCAACAAGCTTAGTTAGTACAGAACAGTTTTGGGAATGGAAGATCTTCTTGTCTAACGAAAGTACTTTAGGAATGAAAACAACATACTAAGTTGTACATCTTGTTAGATGTTATAACCGGTGAAAATTTGAAGTTGCCGAGATAAACCGTCTTTGTAAGAAAGCGACTCACTCAAAGTGCCAAAGGAGCTTATTTAGTACAGTACAGCTTTTGGAAATGAGCATCTTTCTTTTCTAACGAAAGTGAATTTGAAATCAAACCAAGATACTCAGTTGTTTATCTTGTTAAGTTGTACAATTGGTGAAAGTTTGAACTTGCTGTGATCAACTCCCCTTGTAAGAAATAAACTCATTCATGGAGCTCCACAAGCTAAGTTAATACAGTACAGTTTTCGGAAATGAAGATCTTTCTTTTCTAATGAAAGTACACTAGAAATGAAACGAAGTTACTAAGTTGTGCATCTTTCTAGATTGTACAAGCGAGGAAAGTTTAATCTTGGTGTGATCAATCCTGTTCGTAGGGAAGCAACTCGTTCAAGGAGCTCAACGAGCTTAGTTAGTGCAGTACAGTTTTTGGAAATGAAGATCTTTCTTTTCTAATGAAAGTGCCTTATAAATGAAACCAACATACTACGTTGTACATCTTGTTAGTTTGTACAATTGGTGAAAGTTTCAACTTGCTGTGTTCAATCCTGTTCGTAAGAAGGCAACTGATTCGTGGAGTTCAAACGGCTTAGTTAGTACAGAACAGTTTTGGGAACGGAAGATTTTCTTTTCTAACGAAAGTACTTTAGGAATGAAAACAACATAATAAGTTGTACATCTTGTTAGATGTTATAACCGTGAAAGTTTGAAGTTGCTGAGATAAAACGTCTTTGTAAGAAAGCGACTCACTCAAAGTGCCAAAGGAGCTTATTTAGTACAGTACACGTTTTGGAAATGAGGATCTTTCTTTTCTAACGAAAGTGAATTTGAAATCAAACCAAGATACTCACTTGTATATCTTGTTAAGTTGTACAATTGGTGAAAGTTTGAACTTGCTGTGATCGACTCCTTGTAAGAAATGAACTCATTCATGGAGCGCCAAAGCTTAGTTAATATATTATAGTTTTCAGAAATGAAGATCTTTCTTTTCTAATGAAAGTACATTAGAAATGAAACGAAGTTACTAAGTTGTGCATCTTTCTAGATTGTACAAGCGAGGAAAATTTAATCTTGATGTGATCAATCCTGTTCGTAGGGGAAGCAACTCTGTTCAAGGAGCTCAACGAGCTTAGTTAGTGCAGTACAGTGTTTGGAAATGAAGATCTTTCTTTTCTAATGAAAGTGCCTTATAAATGAAACCAACATACTAAGTTGTACATCTTCTTAGTTTGCACAGTTGGTGAAAGTTTCAACTTGCTGTGTTCAATCCTGTTCGTAAGAAGGCAACTGATTCGTGGAGTTCAACCGGCTTAGTTAGTACAGAACAGTTTTGGGAACGGAAGATCTTCTTTTCTAACGAAAGTACTTTAGGAATGAAAACAACATACTAAGTTTTACATCTTGTCAGATGTTATAACCGGTGAAAGTTTGAAGTTGCCGAGATAAACCGTCTTTGTAAGAAAGCGACTCACTCAAAGTGCCAAAGGAGCTTATTTAGTACAGTACACATTTTGTTAATGAGGATCTTTCTTTTCTAACGAAAGTGATTTTGAAATCAAACCAAGATACTCAGTTGTATATCTTGTTAAGTTGTACAATTGGTGAAAGTTTGAACTTGCTGTGATCAACTCCCCTTGTAAGAAATCAACTCATTCATGGAGCTCCACAAGCTAAGTTAATACAGTACAGTTTTCGGAAATGAAGATCTTTCTTTTCTAATGAAAGTACACTAGAAATGAAACGAAGTTACTAAGTTGTGCATCTTTCTAGATTGTACAAGCGAGGGAAGTTTAATCTTGATGTGATCAATCCTGTTCGTAGGGAAGCAACTCGTTCAAGGAGCTCAACGAGCTTAGTTAGTGCAGTACAGTTTTTGGAAATGAAGATCTTTCTTTTCTAATGAAAGTGCCTTATAAATGAAACCAACATACTAAGTTGCACATCTTGTTAGTTTGTACAGTTGGTGAAAGTTTCAACTTGCTGTGTTCAATCCTGTTCGTAAGAAGGCAACGGATTCGTGGAGTTCAACCAGCTTAGTTAGTACAGAACAGTTTTGGGAACGGAAGATCTTCTTTTCCAACGAAAGTACTTTAGGAATGAAAACAACATACTAAGGTGTACATCTTGTTAGATGTTATAACCGGTGAAAATTTGAAGTTGCCGAGATAAACCGTCTTTGTAAGAAAGCTCACTCACCAAAGTGCCAAAGGAGCTTATTTAGTACAGTACAGGTTTTGAAATGAGCATCTTTCTTTTCTAACGAAAGTGAATTTGAAATCAAACCAAGATACTCAGTTGTATATCTTGTTAAGTTGTACAATTGGTGAAAGTTTGAACTTGCTGTGATCAACTCCCCTTGTAAGAATTCAACTCATTCATGGAGCTCCACAAGCTAAGTTAATACAGTACAGTTTTCGGAAATGAAGAACTTTCTTTTCTAATGAAAGTACACTAGAAATGAAACGAAGTTACTAAGTTGTGCATCTTTCTAGATTGTACAAGTTGAGAGAAATTTTAATCTTGATGTGATCAATCCTGTTCGTAGGGAAGCAACTCGTTCAAGGAGCTCAACGAGCTTAGTTAGTGCAGTACAGTGTTTGGAAATGAAGATCTTTCTTTTCTAATGAAAGTGCCTTATAAATGAAACCAACATACTAAGTTGTGCATCTTGTTAGTTTGTACAATTGGTGAAAGTTTCAACTTGCTGTGTTCAATCCTGTTCGTAAGAAGGCAACTGATTCGTGGAGTTCAACCGGCTTAGTTAGTACAGAACAGTTTTGGGAACGGAAGATTTTCTTTTCTAACGAAAGTACTTTAGGAATGAAAACAACATAATAAGTTGTACATCTTGTTAGATGTTATAATCGGTGAAAGTTTGAAGTTGCCGAGATAAAACGTCTTTGTAAGAAAGCGACTCACTCAAAGTGCCAAAGGAGCTTATTTAGCACAGTACACCTTTTGGAAATGAGGATCTTTCTTTTCTAACGAAAGTGAATTTGAAATCAAACCAAGATACTCACTTGTATATCTTGTTGTTGTAAAATTGGTGAAAGTTTGAACTTGCTGTGATCAACTCCTTGTAAGAAATGAACTCATTCATGGAGCGCCACAAGCTTAGTTAATACATTATAGTTTTCATAAATGAAGACCTTTCTTTTCTAAGGAAAGTACATTAGACATGAAACGAAGTTACTAAGTTGTGCATCTTTCTAGATTGTACAAGCGAGGAAAGTTTAATCTTAATGTGATCAATCCTGTTCGTAGGGAAGCAACTCGTTCAAGGAGCTCAACGAGCTTAGTTAGTGCAGTACAGTGTTTGGAAATGAAGATCTTTCTTTTCTAATGAAAGTGCCTTATAAATGAAACCAACATGCTAAGTTGTACATCTTGTTAGTTTGCACAGTTGGTGAAAGTTTCAACTTGCTGTGTTCAATCCTGTTCGTAAGAAGGCAACTGATTCGTGGAGTTCAACCGCTTAGTTAGTACAAAACAGTTTTGGGAACGGAAGATTTTCTTTTCTAACGAAAGTACTTTAGGAATGAAAACAACATACTAAGTTGTACATCTTGTTAGATGTTATAACCGTGAAAGTTTGAAGTTGCCGACATAAACCGGGATGTGTAAGAAAGCGACTCACTCAAAGTGCCAAAGGAGCTTATTTAGTACAGTACATGTTTTGGAAATGAGCATCTTTCTTTACTAACGAAAGTGATTTTGAAATCAAACCAAGATACTCAGTTGTATATCTTGTTAAGTTGTACAATTGGTGAAAGTTTGAACTTGCTGTGATCAACTCCCTTGTAAGAAATCAACTCATTCATGGAGCTCCACAAGCTAAGTTAATACAGTACAGTATTCGAAATGAAGATCTTTCTTTTCTAATGAAAGTACACTAGAAATGAAACGAAGTTACTAAGTTGTGCATCTTTCTAGATTGTACAAGCGAGGAAAGTTTAATCTTGATGTGATCAATCCTGTTCGTAAGGAAGCAACTCGTTCAAGGAGCTCAACGAGCTTAGTTAGTGCAGTACACTGTTTGGAAATGAATATCTTTCTTTTTCTAATGAAAGTGCCTTATAAATGAAAAACCAACATACTAAGTTGCACATCTTGTTAGTTTGTACAATTGGTGAAAGTTTCAACTTGCTGTGTTCAATCCTGTTCGTAAGAAGGCAACTGATTCGTGGAGTTCAACGAGTTTAGTTAGTACAGAACAGTTTTGGGAACGGAAGATTTTCTTTTCTAACGAAAGTACTTTAGGAATGAAAACAACATACTAAGTTGTACATCTTGTTAGATGTTATAACCGGAGAAAGTTTGAAATTGCCGACATAAACCATCTTTGTAAGAAAGCGACTCACTCAAAGTGCCAAAGGAGCTTATTTAGTACAGTACAGGTTTTGGAAATGAGCATCTTTCTTTTCTAACGAAAGTGAATTTGAAATCAAACCAAGATACTCAGTTGTATATCTTGTTAAGTTGTACAATTGGTGAAAGTTTGAACTTGCTGTGATCAACTCCCCTTGTAAGAAATCAACTCATTCATGGAGCTCCACAAGCTAAGTTAATACAGTACAGTTTTCGGAAATGAAGATCTTTCTTTTCTAATGAAAGTACACTAGAAATGAAACGAAGTTACTAAGTTGTGCATCTTTCTAGATTTTACAAGCGAGGAAAGTTTAATCTTGATGTGATCAATCCTGTTCGTAGGGAAGCAACTCGTTCAAGGAGCTCAATGAGCTTAGTTAGTGCCGCATTTGGTTTTTGGAAATGAAGATCTTACTTTTCTAATGAAAGTGCCTTATAAATGAAACCAACATACTAAGTTGTACATCTTGTTAGTTTGCACAGTTGGTGAAAATTTCAACTTGCTGTGTTCAATCCTGTTCGTAAGAAGGCAACTGATTCGTGGAGTTCAACCGGCTTAGTTCGTACAGAACAGTTTTGGGAACGGAAGATCTTCTTTTCTAACGAAAGTACTTTAGGAATGAAAGCAACATACTAAGTTGTACATCTTGATAGATGTTATAACCGGTGAAAGTTTGCAGTTGCCGAGATAAACCGTCTTTGTAAGAAAGCGACTCACTCAAAGTGCCAAAGGCTTATTTAGTACAGTACAGGTTTTGGAAATGAGCATCTTTCTTTTCTAACGAAAGTGAATTTGAAATCAAACCAAGATACTCAGTTGTTTATCTTGTTAAGTTGTACAATTGGTGAAAGTTTGAACTTGCTGTGATCAACTCCCTTGTAAGAAATAAACTCATTCATGGAGCTCCACAAGCTAAGTTAATACAGTACAGTTTTCGGAAATGAAGATCTTTCTTTTCTAATGAAAGTACACTAGAAATGAAACGAAGTTACTAAGTTGTGCATCTTTCTAGATTGTACAAGCGAGGAAAGTTTAATCTTGGTGTGATCAATCCTGTTCGTAGGGAAGCAACTCGTTCAAGGAGCTCAACGAGCTTAGTTAGTGCAGTACAGTTTTTGGAAATGAAGATCTTTCTTTTCTAATGAAAGTGCCTTATAAATGAAACCAACATACTACGTTGTACATCTTGTTAGTTTGTACAATTGGTGAAAGTTTCAACTTGCTGTGTTCAATCCTGTTCGTAAGAAGGCAACTGATTCGTGGAGTTCAACCGGCTTAGTTAGTACAGAACAGTTTTGGGAACGGAAGATTTTCTTTTCTAACGAAAGTACTTTAGGAATGAAAACAACATAATAAGTTGTACATCTTGTTAGATGTTATAACCGGTGAAAGTTTGAAGTTGCTGAGATAAAACGTCTTTGTAAGAAAGCGACTCACTCAAAGTGCCAAAGGAGCTTATTTAGTACAGTACACGTTTTGGAAATGAGGATCTTTCTTTTCTAACGAAAGTGAATTTGAAATCAAACCAAGATACTCACTTGTATATCTTGTTAAGTTGTACAATTGGTGAAAGTTTGAACTTGCTGTGATCGACTCCCCTTGTAAGAAATGAACTCATTCATGGAGCGCCAAAGCTTAGTTAATATATTATAGTTTTCAGAAATGAAGATCTTTCTTTTCTAATGAAAGTACATTAGAAATGAAACGAAGTTACTAAGTTGTGCATCTTTCTAGATTGTACAAGCGAGGAAAATTTAATCTTGATGTGATCAATCCTGTTCGTAGGGAAGCAACTCGTTCAAGGAGCTCAACGAGCTTAGTTAGTGCAGTACAGTGTTTGGAAATGAAGATCTTTCTTTTCTAATGAAAGTGCCTTATAAATGAAACCAACATACTAAGTTGTACATCTTCTTAGTTTGCACAGTTGGTGAAAGTTTCAACTTGCTGTGTTCAATCCTGTTCGTAAGAAGGCAACTGATTCGTGGAGTTCAACCGGCTTAGTTAGTACAGAACAGTTTTGGGAACGGAAGATCTTCTTTTCTAACGAAAGTACTTTAGGAATGAAAACAACATACTAAGTTTTACATCTTGTCAGATGTTATAACCGTGAAAGTTTGAAGTTGCGAGATAAACCGTCTTGTAAGAAAGCGACTCACCCAAAGTGCCAAAGGAGCTTATTTAGTACAGTACACATTTTGTTAATGAGGATCTTTCTTTTCTAACGAAAGTGATTTTGAAATCAAACCAAGATACTCAGTTGTATATCTTGTTAAGTTGTACAATTGGTGAAAGTTTGAACTTGCTGTGATCAACTCCCCTTGTAAGAAATCAACTCATTCATGGAGCTCCACAAGCTAAGTTAATACAGTACAGTTTTCGGGAAATGAAGATCTTTCTTTTCTAATGAAAGTACACTAGAAATGAAACGAAGTTACTAAGTTGTGCATCTTTCTAGATTGTACAAGCGAGGAAAGTTTAATCTTGATGTGATCAATCCTGTTCGTAGGGAAGCTACTCGTTCAAAGAGCTCAACGAGCTTAGTTAGTGCAGTACAGTGTTTGGAAATGAAGATCTTTCTTTTCTAATGTAAGTACATTAGAAATGAAACGAAGTTACTAAGTTGTGCATCTTTCTAGATTTTACAAGCGAGGAAAGTTTAATCTTGATGTGATCAATCCTGTTCGTAGGGAAGCAACTCGTTCAAGGAGCTCAACGAGCTTAGTTAGTGCAGTACAGTGTTTGGAAATGAAGATCTTTCTTTTCTAATGAAAGTGCCTTATAAATGAAACCAACATACTAAGTTGTACATCTTGTTAGTTTGTACAATTGGTGAAAGTTTCAAATTGCTGTGTTCAATCCTGTTCGTAAGAAGGCAACTGATTCGTGGAGTTCAACCAGCTTAGTTAGTACAGAACAGTTTTGGGAACGGAAGATCTTCTTTTCTAACGAAAGTACTTTTAGGAATGAAAACAACATACTAAGTTGTACATCTTGTTAGATGTTATAACCGGAGAAAGTTTGAAGTTGCCGAGATAAACCGTCTTTGTAAGAAAGCGACTCACTCAAAGTGCCAAAGGAGCTTATTTAGTACAGTACAGGTTTTGGAAATGAGCATCTTTCTTTTCTAACGAAAGTGAATTTGAAATCAAACCAAGATACTCAGTTGTATATCTTGTTAAGTTGTACAATTGGTGAAAGTTTGAACTTGCTGTGATCAACTCCCTTGTAAGAAATCAACTCATTCATGGAGCTCCACAAGCTAAGTTAATACAGTACAGTTTTCGGAAATGAAGATCTTTCTTTTCTAATGAAAGTACACTAGAAATGAAACGAAGTTACTAAGTTGTGCATCTTTCTAGATTGTACAAGCGAGGGAAGTTTAATCTTGATGTGATCAATCCTGTTCGTAGGGAAGCAACTCGTTCAAGGAGCTCAACGAGCTTAGTTAGTGCAGTACAGTTTTGGAAATGAAGATCTTTCTTTTCTAATGAAAGTGCCTTATAAATGAAACCAACATACTAAGTTGCACATCTTGTTAGTTTGTACAGTTGGTGAAAGTTTCAACTTGCTGTGTTCAATCCTGTTCGTAAGAAGGCAACGGATTCGTGGAGTTCAACCAGCTTAGTTAGTACAGAACAGTTTTGGGAACGGAAGATCTTCTTTTCCAACGAAAGTACTTTAGGAATGAAAACAACATACTAAGGTGTACATCTTGTTAGATGTTATAACCGGTGAAAATTTGAAGTTGCCGAGATAAACCGTCTTTGTAAGAAAGCGACTCACTCAAAGTGCCAAAGGAGCTTATTTAGTACAGTACAGGTTTTGGAAATGAGCATCTTTCTTTTCTAACGAAAGTGAATTTGAAATCAAACCAAGATACTCAGTTGTATATCTTGTTAAGTTGTACAATTGGTGAAAGTTTGAACTTGCTGTGATCAACTCCTCTTGTAAGAAATCAACTCATTCATGGAGCGCCACAAGCTTAGTTAATACATTATAGTTTTCAGAAATGAAGATCTTTCTTTTCTAATGAAAGTACATTAGAAATGAAACGAAGTTACTAAGTTGTGCATCTTTCTAGATTGTACAAGCGAGGAAAGTTTAATCTTGATGTGATCAATCCTGTTCGTAAGGAAGCAACTCGTTGAAGGAGCTCAACGAGCTTAGTTAGTGCAGTACAGTTTTTGGAAATGAAGATCTTTCTTTTCTAATGAAAGTGCCTTATAAATGAAACCAACATACTAAGTTGTACATCTTGTTAGTTTGTACAATTGGTGAAAGTTTCAACTTGCTGTGTTCAATCCTCTTCGTAAGAAGGCAACTGATTCGTGGAGTTCAACCGGCTTAGTTAGTACAGAACATTTTTGGGAACGGAAGATTTTCTTTTCTAACAAAAGTACTTTAGGAATGAAAACAACATACTAAGTTGTACATCTTGTTAGATGTTATGACCGGTGAAAGTTTGAAGTTGCCGAGATAAACCATCTTTGTAAGAAAGCGACTCACTCAAAGTGCCAAAGGAGCTTATTTAGTACAGTACTGGTTTTGGAAATGACCATCTTTCTTTTCTAACGAAAGTGAATTTGAAATCAAACCAAGATACTCAGTTGTATATCTTGTTAAGTTGTACAATTGGTGAAAGTTTGAACTTGCTGTGATCAACTCCCCTTGTAAGAATTCAACTCATTCATGGAGCTCCACAAGCTAAGTTAATACAGTACAGTTTTGAAATGAAGAACTTTCTTTTCTAATGAAAGTACACTAGAAATGAAACGAAGTTACTAAGTTGTGCATCTTTCTAGATTGTACAAGCGAGGAAATTTTAATCTTGATGTGATCAATCCTGTTCGTAGGGGAAGCAACTCGTTCAAGGAGCTCAACGAGCTTAGTTAGTGCAGTACAGTGTTTGGAAATGAAGATCTTTCTTTTCTAATGAAAGTGCCTTATAAATGAAACCAACATACTAAGTTGTGCATCTTGTTAGTTTGTACAATTGGTGAAAGTTTCAACTTGCTGTGTTCAATCCTGTTCGTGAAGAAGGCAACTGATTCGTGGAGTTCAACCGGCTTAGTTAGTACAGAACAGTTTTGGGAACGGAAGATTTTCTTTTCTAACGAAAGTACTTTAGGAATGAAAACAACATAATAAGTTGTACATCTTGTTAGATGTTATAATCGGTGAAAGTTTGAAGTTGCCGAGATAAAACGTCTTTGTAAGAAAGCGACTCACTCAAAGTGCCAAAGGAGCTTATTTAGCACAGTACACCTTTTGGAAATGAGGATCTTTCTTTTCTAACGAAAGTGAATTTGAAATCAAACCAAGATACTCACTTGTATATCTTGTTAAGTTGTACAATTGGTGAAAGTTTGAACTTGCTGTGATCAACTCCCCTTGTAAGAAATGAACTCATTCATGGAGCGCCACAAGCTTAGTTAATACATTATAGTTTTCATAAATGAAGACCTTTCTTTTCTAAGGAAAGTACATTAGACATGAAACGAAGTTACTAAGTTGTGCATCTTTCTAGATTGTACAAGCGAGGAAAGTTTAATCTTAATGTGATCAATCCTGTTCGTAGGGAAGCAACTCGTTCAAGGAGCTCAACGAGCTTAGTTAGTGCAGTACAGTGTTTGGAAATGAAGATCTTTCTTTTCTAATGAAAGTGCCTTATAAATGAAACCAACATACTAAGTTGTACATCTTGTTAGTTTGCACAGTTGGTGAAAGTTTCAAGTTGCTGTGTTCAATCCTGTTCGTAAGAAGGCAACTGATTCGTGGAGTTCAACCGCTTAGTTAGTACAAAACAGTTTTGGGAACGGAAGATTTTCTTTTCTAACGAAAGTACTTTAGGAATGAAAACAACATACTAAGTTGTACATCTTGTTAGATGTTATAACCGGTGAAAGTTTGAAGTTGCCGACATAAACCGTATGTGTAAGAAAGCGACTCACTCAAAGTGCCAAAGGAGCTTATTTAGTACAGTACATGTTTTGGAAATGAGCATCTTTCTTTACTAACGAAAGTGATTTTGAAATCAAACCAAGATACTCAGTTGTATATCTTGTTAAGTTGTACAATTGGTGAAAGTTTGAACTTGCTGTGATCAACTCCCCTTGTAAGAAATCAACTCATTCATGGAGCTCCACAAGCTAAGTTAATACAGTACAGTTTTCGGAAATGAAGATCTTTCTTTTCTAATGAAAGTACACTAGAAATGAAACGAAGTTACTAAGTTGTGCATCTTTCTAGATTGTACAAGCGAGGAAAGTTTAATCTTGATGTCATCAATCCTGTTCGTAAGGAAGCAACTCGTTCAAGGAGCTCAACGAGCTTAGTTAGTGCAGTACACTGTTTGTAAATGAATATCTTTCTTTTCTAATGAAAGTGCCTTATAAATGAAACCAACATACTAAGTTGCACATCTTGTTAGTTTGTACAATTGGTGAAAGTTTCAACTTGCTGTGTTCAATCCTGTTCGTAAGAAGGCAACTGATTCGTGGAGTTCAACGAGTTTAGTTAGTACAGAACAGTTTTGGGAACGGAAGATTTTCTTTTCTAACGAAAGTACTTTAGGAATGAAAACAACATACTAAGTTGTACATCTTGTTAGATGTTATAACCGGAGAAAGTTTGAAATTGCCGACATAAACCATCTTTGTAAGAAAGCGACTCACTCAAAGTGCCAAAGGAGCTTATTTAGTACAGTACAGGTTTTGGAAATGAGCATCTTTCTTTTCTAACGAAAGTGAATTTGAAATCAAACCAAGATACTCAGTTGTATATCTTGTTAAGTTGTACAATTGGTGAAAGTTTGAACTTGCTGTGATCAACTCCCCTTGTAAGAAATCAACTCATTCATGGAGCTCCACAAGCTAAGTTAATACAGTACAGTTTTCGGAAATGAAGATCTTTCTTTTCTAATGAAAGTACACTAGAAATGAAACGAAGTTACTAAGTTGTGCATCTTTCTAGATTGTACAAGCGAGGAAAGTTTAATCTTGATGTCATCAATCCTGTTCGTAAGGAAGCAACTCGTTCAAGGAGCTCAACGAGCTTAGTTAGTGCAGTACACTGTTTGTAAATGAATATCTTTCTTTTCTAATGAAAGTGCCTTATAAATGAAACCAACATACTAAGTTGTACATCTTGTTAGTTTGCACAGTTGGTGAAAGTTTCAACTTGCTGTGTTCAATCCTGTTCGTAAGAAGGCAACTGATTCGTGGAGTTCAACCGGCTTAGTTCGTACAGAACAGTTTTGGGAACGGAAGATCTTCTTTTCTAACGAAAGTACTTTAGGAATGAAAGCAACATACTAAGTTGTACATCTTGATAGATGTTATAACCGGTGAAAGTTTGCAGTTGCCGAGATAAACCGTCTTTGTAAGAAAGCGACTCACTCAAAGTGCCAAAGGAGCTTATTTAGTACAGTACAGGTTTTGGAAATGAGCATCCTTCTTTTCTAACGAAAGTGATTTTGAAATCAAACCAAGATACTCAGTTGTATATCTTGTTAAGTTGTACAATTGGTGAAAGTTTGAACTTGCTGTGATCAACTCCCTTGTAAGAAATCAACTCATTCATGGAGCTCCACAAGCTAAGTTAATACAGTACAGTTTTCGGAAATGAAGATCTTTCTTTTCTAATGAAAGTACACTAGAAATGAAACGAAGTTACTAAGTTGTGCATCTTTCTAGATTGTA
Organism: Orientallactaga sibirica; assembly: GCA_036365145.1. Lineage (NCBI taxonomy): Eukaryota > Metazoa > Chordata > Mammalia > Rodentia > Dipodidae > Orientallactaga > Orientallactaga sibirica. Next base: position 318,003 of record JAEOAD010002040.1, read on the forward strand.
CAAGCGAGGAAAGTTTAATCTTGATGTGATCAATCCTGTTCGTAGGGAAGCTACTCGTTCAAAGAGCTCAAAGAGCTTAGTTAGTGCAGTACAGTGTTTGAAATGAAGATCTTTCTTTTCTAATGTAAGTACATTAGAAATGAAACGAAGTTACTAAGTTTGCATCCTTCTAGATTTTACAAGCGAGGAAAGTTTAATCTTGATGTGATCAATCCTGTTCGTAGGGAAGCAACTCGTTCAAGGAGCTCAACGAGCTTAGTTAGTGCAGTACAGTGTTTGGAAATGAAGATCTTTCTTTTCTAATGAAAGTGCCTTATAAATGAAACCAACATACTAAGTTGTACATCTTGTCAGTTTTTACAATTGGTGAAAGTTTCAACTTGCTGTGTTCAATCCTGTTCGTAAGAAGGCAACTGATTCGTGGAGTTCAACCAGCTTAGTTAGTACAGAACAGTTTTGGGAACGGAAGATCTTCTTTTCTAACGAAAGTACTTTAGGAATGAAAACAACATACTAAGTTGTACATCTTGTTAGATGTTATAACCGGAGAAAATTTGAAGTTGCCGAGATAAACCGTCTTTGTAAGAAAGCGACTCACTCAAAGTGCCAAAGGAGCTTATTTAGTACAGTACAGGTTTTGAAATGAGCATCTTTCTTTTCTAACGAAAGTGAATTTGAAATCAAACCAAGATACTCAGTTGTATATCTTGTTAAGTTGTACAATTGGTGAAAGTTTGAACTTGCTGTGATCAACTCCCCTTGTAAGAAATCAACTCATTCATGGAGCTCCACAAGCTAAGTTAATACAGTACAGTTTTCGGAAATGAAGATCTTTCTTTTCTAATGAAAGTACACTAGAAATGAAACGAAGTTACTAAGTTGTGCATCTTTCTAGATTGTACAAGCGAGGGAAGTTTAATCTTGATGTGATCAATCCTGTTCGTAGGGAAGCAACTCGTTCAAGGAGCTCAACGAGCTTAGTTAGTGCAGTACAGTTTTGGAAATGAAGATCTTTCTTTTCTAATGAAAGTGCCTTATAAATGAAACCAACATACTAAGTTGCACATCTTGTTAGTTTGTACAGTTGGTGAAAGTTTCAACTTGCTGTGTTCAATCCTGTTCGTAAGAAGGCAACGGATTCGTGGAGTTCAACCGGCTTAGTTAGTAAAGAACAGTTTTGGGAACGGAAGATTTTCTTTTCTAACGAAAGTACTTTAGGAATGAAAACAACATAATAAGTTGTACATCTTGTTAGATGTTATAATCGGTGAAAGTTTGAAGTTGCGAGATAAAACGCCTTTGTAAGAAAGCGACTCACTGAAAGTGCCAAAGGAGCTTATTTAGCACAGTACACCTTTTGGAAATGAGGATCTTTCTTTTCTAACGAAAGTGAATTTGAAATCAAACCAAGATACTCACTTGTATATCTTGTTAAGTTGTACAATTGGTGAAAGTTTGAACTTGCTGTGATCAACTCCTTGTAAGAAATGAACTCATTCATGGAGCGCCACAAGCTTAGTTAATACATTATAGTTTTCATAAATGAAGACCTTTCTTTTCTAAGGAAAGTACATTAGACATGAAACGAAGTTACTAAGTTGTGCATCTTTCTAGATTGTACAAGCGAGGAAAGTTTAATCTTAATGTGATCAATCCTGTTCGTAGGGAAGCAACTCGTTCAAGGAGCTCAACGAGCTTAGTTAGTGCAGTACAGTGTTTGGAAATGAAGATCTTTCTTTTCTAATGAAAGTGCCTTATAAATGAAACCAACATACTAAGTTGTACATCTTGTTAGTTTGTACAATTGTTGAAAGTTTCAAATTGCTGTGTTCAATCCTGTTCGTAAGAAGGCAACTGATTCGTGGAGTTCAACCAGCTTAGTTAGTACAGAACAGTTTTGGGAACGGAAGATCTTCTTTTCTAACGAAAGTACTTTAGGAATGAAAACAACATACTAAGTTGTACATCTTGTTAGATGTTATAACCGGAGAAAGTTTGAAGTTGCCGAGATAAACCGTCTTTGTAAGAAAGCGACTCACTCAAAGTGCCAAAGGAGCTTATTTAGTACAGTACAGGTTTTGGAAATGAGCATCTTTCTTTTCTAACGAAAGTGAATTTTTAATCAAACCAAGATACTCAGTTGTATATCTTGTTAAGTTGTACAATTGGTGAAAGTTTGAACTTGCTGTGATCAACTCCCCTTGTAAGAAATCAACTCATTCATGGAGCTCCACAAGCTAAGTTAATACAGTACAGTTTTTCGAAATGAAGATCTTTCTTTTCTAATGAAAGTACACTAGAAATGAAACGAAGTTACTAAGTTGTGCATCTTTCTAGATTGTACAAGCGAGGGAAGTTTAATCTTGATGTGATCAATCCTGTTCGTAGGGAAGCAACTCGTTCAAGGAGCTCAACGAGCTTAGTTAGTGCAGTACAGTTTTTGGAAATGAAGATCTTTCTTTTCTAATGAAAGTGCCTTATAAATGAAACCAACATACTAAGTTGCACATCTTGTTAGTTTGTACAGTTGGTGAAAGTTTCAACTTGCTGTGTTCAATCCTGTTCGTAAGAAGGCAACGGATTCGTGGAGTTCAACCAGCTTAGTTAGTACAGAACAGTTTTGGGAACGGAAGATCTTCTTTTCCAACGAAAGTACTTTAGGAATGAAAACAACATACTAAGGTGTACATCTTGTTAGATGTTATAACCGTGAAAATTTGAAGTTGCCGAGATAAACCGTCTTTGTAAGAAAGCGACTCACTCAAAGTGCCAAAGGAGCTTATTTAGTACAGTACAGGTTTTGGAAATGAGCATCTTTCTTTTCTAACGAAAGTGAATTTGAAATCAAACCAAGATACTCAGTTGTATATCTTGTTAAGTTGTACAATTGGTGAAAGTTTGAACTTGCTGTGATCAACTCCTCTTGTAAGAAATCAACTCATTCATGGAGCGCCACAAGTTTAGTTAATACATTATAGTTTTCAGAAATGAAGATCTTTCTTTTCTAATGAAAGTACATTAGAAATGAAACGAAGTTACTAAGTTGTGCATCTTTCTAGATTGTACAAGCGAGGAAAGTTTAATCTTGATGTGATCAATCCTGTTCGTAGGGAAGCAACTCGTTGAAGGAGCTCAACGAGCTTAGTTAGTGCAGTACAGTTTTTGGAAATGAAGATCTTTCTTTCTAATGAAAGTGCCTTATAAATGAAACCAACATACTAAGTTGTACATCTTGTTAGTTTGTACAATTGGTGAAAGTTTCAACTTGCTGTGTTCAATCCTCTTCGTAAGAAGGCAACTGATTCGTGGAGTTCAACCGCTTAGTTAGTACAGAACATTTTTGGGAACGGAAGATTTTCTTTTCTAACAAAAGTACTTTAGGAATGAAAACAACATACTAAGTTGTACATCTTGTTAGATGTTATGACCGGTGAAAGTTTGAAGTTGCCGAGATAAACCATCTTTGTAAGAAAGCGACTCACTCAAAGTGCCAAAGGAGCTTATTTAGTACAGTACTGGTTTTGGAAATGACCATCTTTCTTTTCTAACGAAAGTGAATTTGAAATCAAACCAAGATACTCAGTTGTATATCTTGTTAAGTTGTACAATTGGTGAAAGTTTGAACTTGCTGTGATCAACTCCCCTTGTAAGAATTCAACTCATTCATGGAGCTCCACAAGCTAAGTTAATACAGTACAGTTTTCGGAAATGAAGAACTTTCTTTTCTAATGAAAGTACACTAGAAATGAAACGAAGTTACTAAGTTGTGCATCTTTCTAGATTGTACAAGCGAGGAAATTTTAATCTTGATGTGATCAATCCTGTTCGTAGGGAAGCAACTCGTTCTAGGAGCTCAACGAGCTTAGTTAGTGCAGTACAGTGTTTGGAAATGAAGATCTTTCTTTTCTAATGAAAGTGCCTTATAAATGAAACCAACATACTAAGTTGTGCATCTTGTTAGTTTGTACAATTGGTGAAAGTTTCAACTTGCTGTGTTCAATCCTGTTCGTAAGAAGGCAACTGATTCGTGGAGTTCAACCGGCTTAGTTAGTACAGAACAGTTTTGGGAACGGAAGATTTTCTTTTCTAACGAAAGTACTTTAGGAATGAAAACAACATAATAAGTTGTACATCTTGTTAGATGTTATAATCGGTGAAAGTTTGAAGTTGCCGAGATAAAACGTCTTTGTAAGAAAGCGACTCACTCAAAGTGCCAAAGGAGCTTATTTAGCACAGTACACCTTTTGGAAATGAGGATCTTTCTTTTCTAACGAAAGTGAATTTGAAATCAAACCAAGATACTCACTTGTATATCTTGTTAAGTTGTAAAATTGGTGAAAGTTTGAACTTGCTGTGATCAACTCCCCTTGTAAGAAATGAACTCATTCATGGAGCGCCACAAGCTTAGTTAATACATTATAGTTTTCATAAATGAAGACCTTTCTTTTCTAAGGAAAGTACATTAGACATGAAACGAAGTTACTAAGTTGTGCATCTTTCTAGATTGTACAAGCGAGGAAAGTTTAATCTTAATGTGATCAATCCTGTTCGTAGGGAAGCAACTCGTTCAAGGAGCTCAACGAGCTTAGTTAGTGCAGTACAGTGTTTGGAAATGAAGATCTTTCTTTTCTAATGAAAGTGCCTTATAAATGAAACCAATATACTAAGTTGTACATCTTGTTAGTTTGCACAGTTGGTGAAAGTTTCAAGTTGCTGTGTTCAATCCTGTTCGTAAGAAGGCAACTGATTCGTGGAGTTCAACCGGCTTAGTTAGTACAAAACAGTTTTGGGAACGGAAGATTTTCTTTTCTAACGAAAGTACTTTAGGAATGAAAACAACATACTAAGTTGTACATCTTGTTACATGTTATAACCGGTGAAAGTTTGAAGTTGCCGACATAAACCGTATGTGTAAGAAAGCGACTCACTCAAAGTGCCAAAGGAGCTTATTTAGTACAGTACATGTTTTGGAAATGAGCATCTTTCTTTACTAACGAAAGTGATTTTGAAATCAAACCAAGATACTCAGTTGTATATCTTGTTAAGTTGTACAATTGGTGAAAGTTTGAACTTGCTGTGATCAACTCCCCTTGTAAGAAATCAACTCATTCATGGAGCTCCACAAGCTAAGTTAATACAGTACAGTTTTCGGAAATGAAGATCTTTCTTTTCTAATGAAAGTACACTAGAAATGAAACGAAGTTACTAAGTTGTGCATCTTTCTAGATTGTACAAGCGAGGAAAGTTTAATCTTGATGTGATCAATCCTGTTCGTAAGGAAGCAACTCGTTCAAGGAGCTCAACGAGCTTAGTTAGTGCAGTACACTGTTTGGAAATGAATATCTTTCTTTTCTAATGAAAGTGCCTTATAAATGAAACCAACATACTAAGTTGCACATCTTGTTAGTTTGTACAATTGGTGAAAGTTTCAACTTGCTGTGTTCAATCCTGTTCGTAAGAAGGCAACTGATTCGTGGAGTTCAACGAGTTTAGTTAGTACAGAACAGTTTTGGGAACGGAAGATTTTCTTTTCTAACGAAAGTACTTTAGGAATGAAAACAACATACTAAGTTGTACATCTTGTTAGATGTTATAACCGGAGAAAATTTGAAATTGCCGACATAAACCATCTTTGTAAGAAAGCGACTCACTCAAAGTGCCAAAGGAGCTTATTTAGTACAGTACAGGTTTTGGAAATGAGCATCTTTCTTTTCTAACGAAAGTGAATTTGAAATCAAACCAAGATACTCAGTTGTATATCTTGTTAAGTTGTACAATTGGTGAAAGTTTGAACTTGCTGTGATCAACTCCCCTTGTAAGAAATCAACTCATTCATGGAGCTCCACAAGCTAAGTTAATACAGTACAGTTTTCGGAAATGAAGATCTTTCTTTTCTAATGAAAGTACACTAGAAATGAAACGAAGTTTCTAAGTTGTGCATCTTTCTAGATTGTACAAGCGAGGAAAGTTTAATCTTGATGTGATCAATCCTGTTCGTAGGGAAGCAACTCGTTCAAGGAGCTCAATGAGCTTAGTTAGTGCCGTACGGTTTTTGGAAATGAAGATCTTTCTTTTCTAATGAAAGTGCCTTATAAATGAAACCAACATACTAAGTTGTACATCTTGTTAGTTTGCACAGTTGGTGAAAATTTCAACTTGCTGTGTTCAATCCTGTTCGTAAGAAGGCAACTGATTCGTGGAGTTCAACCGGCTTAGTTCGTACAGAACAGTTTTGGGAACGGAAGATCTTCTTTTCTAACGAAAGTACTTTAGGAATGAAAGCAACATACTAAGTTGTACATCTTGATAGATGTTATAACCGGTGAAAGTTTGCAGTTGCCGAGATAAACCGTCTTTGTAAGAAAGCGACTCACTCAAAGTGCCAAAGGAGCTTATTTAGTACAGTACAGGTTTTGGAAATGAGCATCCTTCTTTTCTAACGAAAGTGATTTTGAAATCAAACCAAGATACTCAGTTGTATATCTTGTTAAGTTGTACAATTGGTGAAAGTTTGAACTTGCTGTGATCAACTCCCCTTGTAAGAAATCAACTCATTCATGGAGCTCCACAAGCTAAGTTAATACAGTACAGTTTTCGGAAATGAAGATCTTTCTTTTCTAATGAAAGTACACTAGAAATGAAACGAAGTTACTAAGTTGTGCATCTTTCTAGATTGTACAAGCGAGGAAAGTTTAATCTTGATGTGATCAATCCTGTTCGTAGGGAAGCTACTCGTTCAAAGAGCTCAAAGAGCTTAGTTAGTGCAGTACAGTGTTTGGAAATGAAGATCTTTCTTTTCTAATGTAAGTACATTAGAAATGAAACGAAGTTACTAAGTTTGCATCCTTCTAGATTTTACAAGCGAGGAAAGTTTAATCTTGATGTGATCAATCCTGTTCGTAGGGAAGCAACTCGTTCAAGGAGCTCAACGAGCTTAGTTAGTGCAGTACAGTGTTTGGAAATGAAGATCTTTCTTTTCTAATGAAAGTGCCTTATAAATGAAACCAACATACTAAGTTGTACATCTTGTTAGTTTGTACAATTGGTGAAAGTTTCAACTTGCTGTGTTCAATCCTGTTCGTAAGAAGGCAACTGATTCGTGGAGTTCAACCAGCTTAGTTAGTACAGAACAGTTTTGGGAACGGAAGATCTTCTTTTCTAACGAAAGTACTTTAGGAATGAAAACAACATACTAAGTTGTACATCTTGTTAGATGTTATAACCGGAGAAAATTTGAAGTTGCCGAGATAAACCGTCTTTGTAAGAAAGCGACTCACTCAAAGTGCCAAAGGAGCTTATTTAGTACAGTACAGGTTTTGGAAATGAGCATCTTTCTTTTCTAACGAAAGTGAATTTGAAATCAAACCAAGATACTCAGTTGTATATCTTGTTAAGTTGTACAATTGGTGAAAGTTTGAACTTGCTGTGATCAACTCCCCTTGTAAGAAATCAACTCATTCATGGAGCTCCACAAGCTAAGTTAATACAGTACAGTTTTCGGAAATGAAGATCTTTCTTTTCTAATGAAAGTACACTAGAAATGAAACGAAGTTACTAAGTTGTGCATCTTTCTAGATTGTACAAGCGAGGAAAGTTTAATCTTGATGTGATCAATCCTGTTCGTAGGGAAGCAACTCGTTCAAGGAGCTCAACGAGCTTAGTTAGTGCAGTACAGTTTTTGGAAATGAAGATCTTTCTTTTCTAATGAAAGTGCCTTATAAATGAAACCAACATACTAAGTTGCACATCTTGTTAGTTTGTACAGTTGGTGAAAGTTTCAACTTGCTGTGTTCAATCCTGTTCGTAAGAAGGCAACGGATTCGTGGAGTTCAACCGGCTTAGTTAGTAAAGAACAGTTTTGGGAACGGAAGATTTTCTTTTCTAACGAAAGTACTTTAGGAATGAAAACAACATAATAAGTTGTACATCTTGTTAGATGTTATAATCGGTGAAAGTTTGAAGTTGCCGAGATAAAACGTCTTTGTAAGAAAGCGACTCACTGAAAGTGCCAAAGGAGCTTATTTAGCACAGTACACCTTTTGGAAATGAGGATCTTTCTTTTCTAACGAAAGTGAATTTGAAATCAAACCAAGATACTCACTTGTATATCTTGTTGTTGTACAATTGGTGAAAGTTTGAACTTGCTGTGATCAACTCCCCTTGTAAGAAATGAACTCATTCATGGAGCGCCACAAGTTTTAGTTAATACATTATAGTTTTCATAAATGAAGACCTTTCTTTCTAAGGAAAGTACATTAGACATGAAACGAAGTTACTAAGTTGTGCATCTTTCTAGATTGTACAAGCGAGGAAAGTTTAATCTTAATGTGATCAATCCTGTTCGTAGGGAAGCAACTCGTTCAAGGAGCTCAACGAGCTTAGTTAGTGCAGTACAGTGTTTGGAAATGAAGATCTTTCTTTTCTAATGAAAGTGCCTTATAAATGAAACCAACATACTAAGTTGTACATCTTGTTAGTTTGCACAGTTGGTGAAAGTTTCAACTTGCTGTGTTCAATCCTGTTCGTAAGAAGGCAACTGACTCGTGGAGTTCAACCGGCTTAGTTAGTACAAAACAGTTTTGGGAACGGAAGATTTTCTTTTCTAACGAAAGTACTTTAGGAATGAAAACAACATACTAAGTTGTACATCTTGTTAGATGTTATAACTGGTGAAAGTTTGAAGTTGCCGACATAAACCGTCTGTGTAAGAAAGCGACTCACTCAAAGTGCCAAAGGAGCTTATTTAGTACAGTACATGTTTTGGAAATGAGCATCTTTCTTTACTAACGAAAGTGATTTTGAAATCAAACCAAGATACTCAGTTGTATATCTTGTTAAGTTGTACAATTGGTGAAAGTTTGAACTTGCTGTGATCAACTCCCTTGTAAGAAATCAACTCATTCATGGACCTCCACAAGCTAAGTTAATACAGTACAGTTTTCGAAATGAAGATCTTTCTTTTCTAATGAAAGTACACTAGAAATGAAACGAAGTTACTAAGTTGTGCATCTTTCTAGATTGTACAAGCGAGGAAAGTTTAATCTTGATGTGATCAATCCTGTTCGTAGGGAAGCAACTCGTTCAAGGAGCTCAACGAGCTTAGTTAGTGCAGTACAGTTTTTGGAAATGAAGATCTTTCTTTTCTAATGAAAGTGCCTTATAAATGAAACCAACATACTAAGTTGCACATCTTGTTAGTTTGTACAGTTGGTGAAAGTTTCAACTTGCTGTGTTCAATCCTGTTCGTAAGAAGGCAACGGATTCGTGGAGTTCAACCAGCTTAGTTAGTACAGAACAGTTTTTGGAATGGAAGATCTTCTTTTCCAACGAAAGTACTTTAGGAATGAAAACAACATACTAAGTTGTACATCTTGTTATATGTTATAACCGGTGAAAATTTGAAGTTGCCGAGATAAACCGTCTTTGTAAGAAAGCGACTCACTCAAAGTGCCAAAGGAGCTTATTTAGTACAGTACCGGTTTTGGAAATGAGCATCTTTCTTTTCTAACGAAAGTGAATTTGAAATCAAACCAAGATACTCAGTTGTATATCTTGTTGTTGTACAATTGGTGAAAGTTTGAACTTGCTGTGATCAACTCCTTGTAAGAAATCAACTCATTCATGGAGCTCCACAAGCTAAGTTAATACAGTACAGTTTTGAAATGAAGATCTTTCTTTTCTAATGAAAGTACACTAGAAATGAAACGAAGTTACTAAGTTGTGCATCTTTCTAGATTGTACAAGCGAGGAAAGTTTAATCTTGATGTGATCAATCCTGTTCGTAGGGAAGCTACTCGTTCAAAGAGCTCAAAGAGCTTTAGTTAGTGCAGTACTGTGTTTGGAAATGAAGATCTTTCTTTTCTAATGTAAGTACATTAGAAATGAAACGAAGTTACTAAGTTTGCATCCTTCTAGATTTTACAAGCGAGGAAAGTTTAATCTTGATGTGATCAATCCTGTTCGTAGGGAAGCAACTCGTTCAAGGAGCTCAACGAGCTTAGTTAGTGCAGTACAGTGTTTGGAAATGAAGATCTTTCTTTTCTAATGAAAGTGCCTTATAAATGAAACCAACATACTAAGTTGTACATCTTGTTAGTTTGTACAATTGGTGAAAGTTTCAACTTGCTGTGTTCAATCCTGTTCGTAAGAAGGCAACTGATTCGTGGAGTTCAACCAGCTTAGTTAGTACAGAACAGTTTTGGGAACGGAAGATCTTCTTTTCTAACGAAAGTACTTTAGGAATGAAAACAACATACTAAGTTGTACATCTTGTTAGATGTTATAACCGGAGAAAATTTGAAGTTGCCGAGATAAACCGTCTTTGTAAGAAAGCGACTCACCAAAGTGCCAAAGGAGCTTATTTAGTACAGTACAGGTTTTGGAAATGAGCATCTTTCTTTTCTAACGAAAGTGAATTTGAAATCAAACCAAGATACTCAGTTGTATATCTTGTTAAGTTGTACAATTGGTGAAAGTTTGAACTTGCTGTGATCAACTCCCCTTGTAAGAAATCAACTCATTCATGGAGCTCCACAAGCTAAGTTAATAGAGTACAGTTTTCGGAAATGAAGATCTTTCTTTTCTAATGAAAGTACACTAGAAATGAAACGAAGTTACTAAGTTGTGCATCTTTCTAGATTGTACAAGCGAGGAAAGTTTAATCTTGATGTGATCAATCCTGTTCGTAGGGAAGCAACTCGTTCAAGGAGCTCAACGAGCTTAGTTAGTGCAGTACAGTTTTGGAAATGAAGATCTTTCTTTTCTAATGAAAGTGCCTTATAAATGAAACCAACATACTAAGTTGCACATCTTGTTAGTTTGTACAGTTGGTGAAAGTTTCAACTTGCTGTGTTCAATCCTGTTCGTAAGAAGGCAACGGATTCGTGGAGTTCAACCGGCTTAGTTAGTAAAGAACAGTTTTGGGAACGGAAGATTTTCTTTTCTAACGAAAGTACTTTAGGAATGAAAACAACATACTAAGTTGTACATCTTGTTAGATGTTATAATCGTGAAAGTTTGAAGTTGCCGAGATAAAACGTCTTTGTAAGAAAGCGACTCACTCAAAGTGCCAAAGGAGCTTATTTAGCACAGTACACCTTTTGAAATGAGGATCTTTCTTTTCTAACGAAAGTGAATTTGAAATCAAACCAAGATACTCACTTGTATATCTTGTTAAGTTGTACAATTGGTGAAAGTTTGAACTTGCTGTGATCAACTCCCCTTGTAAGAAATGAACTCATTCATGGAGCGCCACAAGCTTAGTTAATACATTATAGTTTTCATAAATGAAGACCTTTCTTTTCTAAGGAAAGTACATTAGACATGAAACAAAGTTACTAAGTTGTGCATCTTTCTAGATTGTACAAGCGAGGAAAGTTTAATCTTAATGTGATCAATCCTGTTCGTAGGGAAGCAACTCGTTCAAGGAGCTCAACGAGCTTAGTTAGTGCAGTACAGTGTTTGGAAATGAAGATCTTTCTTTTCTAATGAAAGTGCCTTATAAATGAAACCAACATACTAAGTTGTATATCTTGTTAGTTTGCACAGTTGGTGAAAGTTTCAACTTGCTGTGTTCAATCCTGTTCGTAAGAAGGCAACTGATTCGTGGAGTTCAACCGGCTTAGTTAGTACAAAACAGTTTTGGGAACGGAAGATTTTCTTTTCTAACGAAAGTACTTTAGGAATGAAAACAACATACTAAGTTGTACATCTTGTTAGATGTTATAACTGGTGAAAGTTTGAAGTTGCCGACATAAACCGTCTGTGTAAGAAAGCGACTCACTCAAAGTGCCAAAGGAGCTTATTTAGTACAGTACATGTTTTGGAAATGAGCATCTTTCTTTACTAACGAAAGTGATTTTGAAATCAAACCAAGATACTCAGTTGTATATCTTGTTAAGTTGTACAATTGGTGAAAGTTTGAACTTGCTGTGATCAACTCCCCTTGTAAGAAATCAACTCATTCATGGACCTCCACAAGCTAAGTTAATACAGTACAGTTTTCGGAAATGAAGATCTTTCTTTTCTAATGAAAGTACACTAGAAATGAAACGAAGTTACTAAGTTGTGCATCTTTCTAGATTGTACAAGCGAGGAAAGTTTAATCTTGATGTGATCAATCCTGTTCGTAGGGAAGCTACTCGTTCAAAGAGCTCAAAGAGCTTAGTTAGTGCAGTACTGTGTTTGGAAATGAAGATCTTTCTTTTCTAATGTAAGTACATTAGAAATGAAACGAAGTTACTAAGTTTGCATCCTTCTAGATTTTACAAGCGAGGAAAGTTTAATCTTGATGTGATCAATCCTGTTCGTAGGGAAGCAACTCGTTCAAGGAGCTCAACGAGCTTAGTTAGTGCAGTACAGTGTTTGGAAATGAAGATCTTTTCTTTCTAATGAAAGTGCCTTATAAATGAAACCAACATACTAAGTTGTACATCTTGTTAGTTTGTACAATTGGTGAAAGTTTCAACTTGCTGTGTTCAATCCTGTTCGTAAGAAGGCAACTGATTCGTGGAGTTCAACCAGCTTAGTTAGTACAGAACAGTTTTGGGAACGGAAGATCTTCTTTTCTAACGAAAGTACTTTAGGAATGAAAACAACATACTAAGTTGTACATCTTGTTAGATGTTATAACCGGAGAAAATTTGAAGTTGCCGAGATAAACCGTCTTTGTAAGAAAGCGACTCACTCAAAGTGCCAAAGGAGCTTATTTAGTACAGTACATGTTTTGGAAATGAGCATCTTTCTTTACTAACGAAAGTGATTTTTGAAATCAAACCAAGATACTCAGTTGTATATCTTGTTAAGTTGTACAATTGGTGAAAGTTTGAACTTGCTGTGATCAACTCCCTTGTAAGAAATCAACTCATTCATGGACCTCCACAAGCTAAGTTAATACAGTACAGTTTTGGAAATGAAGATCTTTCTTTTCTAATGAAAGTACACTAGAAATGAAACGAAGTTACTAAGTTGTGCATCTTTCTAGATTGTACAAGCGAGGAAAGTTTAATCTTGATGTGATCAATCCTGTTCGTAGGGAAGCTACTGTTCAAAGAGCTCAAAGAGCTTAGTTAGTGCAGTACTGTGTTTGGAAATGAAGATCTTTCTTTTCTAATGTAAGTACATTAGAAATGAAACGAAGTTACTAAGTTTGCATCCTTCTAGATTTTACAAGCGAGGAAAGTTTAATCTTGATGTGATCAATCCTGTTCGTAGGGAAGCAACTCGTTCAAGGAGCTCAACGAGCTTAGTTAGTGCAGTACAGTGTTTGGAAATGAAGATCTTTCTTTTCTAATGAAAGTGCCTTATAAATGAAACCAACATACTAAGTTGTACATCTTGTTAGTTTGTACAATTGGTGAAAGTTTCAACTTGCTGTGTTCAATCCTGTTCGTAAGAAGGCAACTGATTCGTGGAGTTCAACCAGCTTAGTTAGTACAGAACAGTTTTGGGAACGGAAGATCTTCTTTTCTAACGAAAGTACTTTAGGAATGAAAACAACATACTAAGTTGTACATCTTGTTAGATGTTATAACCGGAGAAAATTTGAAGTTGCCGAGATAAACCGTCTTTGTAAGAAAGCGACTCACTCAAAGTGCCAAAGGAGCTTATTTAGTACAGTACAGGTTTTGGAAATGAGCATCTTTCTTTTCTAACGAAAGTGAATTTGAAATCAAACCAAGATACTCAGTTGTATATCTTGTTAAGTTGTACAATTGGTGAAAGTTTGAACTTGCTGTGATCAACTCCCTTGTAAGAAATCAACTCATTCATGGAGCTCCACAAGCTAAGTTAATACAGTACAGTTTTCTGAAATGAAGATCTTTCTTTTCTAATGAAAGTACACTAGAAATGAAACGAAGTTACTAAGTTGTGCATCTTTCTAGATTGTACAAGCGAGGAAAGTTTAATCTTGATGTGATCAATCCTGTTCGTAGGGAAGCAACTTTGTTCAAGGAGCTCAACGAGCTTAGTTAGTGCAGTACAGTTTTTGGAAATGAAGATCTTTCTTTTCTAATGAAAGTGCCTTATAAATGAAACCAACATACTAAGTTGCACATCTTGTTAGTTTGTACAGTTGGTGAAAGTTTCAACTTGCTGTGTTCAATCCTGTTCGTAAGAAGGCAACGGATTCGTGGAGTTCAACCGCTTAGTTAGTAAAGAACAGTTTTGGGAACGGAAGATTTTCTTTTCTAACGAAAGTACTTTAGGAATGAAAACAACATACTAAGTTGTACATCTTGTTAGATGTTATAATCGTGAAAGTTTGAAGTTGCCGAGATAAAACGTCTTTTGTAAGAAAGCGACTCACTCAAAGTGCCAAAGGAGCTTATTTAGCACAGTACACCTTTTGGAAATGAGGATCTTTCTTTTCTAACGAAAGTGAATTTGAAATCAAACCAAGATACTCACTTGTATATCTTGTTGTTGTACAATTGGTGAAAGTTTGAACTTGCTGTGATCAACTCCCTTGTAAGAAATGAACTCATTCATGGAGCGCCACAAGTTTAGTTAATACATTATAGTTTTCATAAATGAAGACCTTTCTTTTCTAAGGAAAGTACATTAGACATGAAACAAAGTTACTAAGTTGTGCATCTTTCTAGATTGTACAAGCGAGGAAAGTTTAATCTTAATGTGATCAATCCTGTTCGTAGGGAAGCAACTCGTTCAAGGAGCTCAACGAGCTTAGTTAGTGCAGTACAGTGTTTGGAAATGAAGATCTTTCTTTTCTAATGAAAGTGCCTTATAAATGAAACCAACATACTAAGTTGTATATCTTGTTAGTTTGCACAGTTGGTGAAAGTTTCAACTTGCTGTGTTCAATCCTGTTCGTAAGAAGGCAACTGATTCGTGGGAGTTCAACCGCTTAGTTAGTACAAAACAGTTTTGGGAACGGAAGATTTTCTTTTCTAACGAAAAGTACTTTAGGAATGAAAACAACATACTAAGTTGTACATCTTGTTAGATGTTATAACTGGTGAAAGTTTGAAGTTGCCGACATAAACCGCCTGTGTAAGAAAGCGACTCACTCAAAGTGCCAAAGGAGCTTATTTAGTACAGTACATGTTTTGAAATGAGCATCTTTCTTTACTAACGAAAGTGATTTTGAAATCAAACCAAGATACTCAGTTGTATATCTTGTTGTTGTACAATTGGTGAAAGTTTGAACTTGCTGTGATCAACTCCCTTGTAAGAAATCAACTCATTCATGGAGCTCCACAAGCTAAGTTAATACAGTACAGTTTTCGGAAATGAAGATCTTTCTTTTCTAATGAAAGTACACTAGAAATGAAACGAAGTTACTAAGTTGTGCATCTTTCTAGATTGTACAAGCGAGGAAAGTTTAATCTTGATGTGATCAATCCTGTTCGTAGGGAAGCAACTCGTTCAAGGAGCTCAACGAGCTTAGTTAGTGCAGTACAGTTTTTGGAAATGAAGATCTTTCTTTTCTAATGAAAGTGCCTTATAAATGAAACCAACATACTAAGTTGCACATCTTGTTAGTTTGTACAGTTGGTGAAAGTTTCAACTTGCTGTGTTCAATCCTGTTCGTAAGAAGGCAACGGATTCGTGGAGTTCAACCGGCTTAGTTAGTAAAGAACAGTTTTGGGAACGGAAGATTTTCTTTTCTAACGAAAGTACTTTAGGAATGAAAACAACATACTAAGTTGTACATCTTGTTAGATGTTATAATCGGTGAAAGTTTGAAGTTGCCGAGATAAAACGTCTTTGTAAGAAAGCGACTCACTCAAAGTGCCAAAGGAGCTTATTTAGCACAGTACACCTTTTGGAAATGAGGATCTTTCTTTTCTAACGAAAGTGAATTTGAAATCAAACCAAGATACTCACTTGTATATCTTGTTAAGTTGTACAATTGGTGAAAGTTTGAACTTGCTGTGATCAACTCCCCTTGTAAGAAATGAACTCATTCATGGAGCGCCACAAGCTTAGTTAATACATTATAGTTTTCATAAATGAAGACCTTTCTTTTCTAAGGAAAGTACATTAGACATGAAACAAAGTTACTAAGTTGTGCATCTTTCTAGATTGTACAAGCGAGGAAAGTTTAATCTTAATGTGATCAATCCTGTCGTAGGGAAGCAACTCGTTCAAGGAGCTCAACGAGCTTAGTTAGTGCAGTACAGTGTTTGGAAATGAAGATCTTTCTTTTCTAATGAAAGTGCCTTATAAATGAAACCAACATACTAAGTTGTATATCTTGTTAGTTTGCACAGTTGGTGAAAGTTTCAACTTGCTGTGTTCAATCCTGTTCGTAAGAAGGCAACTGATTCGTGGAGTTCAACCGGCTTAGTTAGTACAAAAACAGTTTTGGGAACGGAAGATTTTCTTTTCTAACGAAAGTACTTTAGGAATGAAAACAACATACTAAGTTGTACATCTTGTTAGATGTTATAACTGGTGAAAGTTTGAAGTTGCCGACATAAACCGTCTGTGTAAGAAAGCGACTCACTCAAAGTGCCAAAGGAGCTTATTTAGTACAGTACATGTTTTGAAATGAGCATCTTTCTTTACTAACGAAAGTGATTTTGAAATCAAACCAAGATACTCAGTTGTATATCTTGTTGTTGTACAATTGGTGAAAGTTTGAACTTGCTGTGATCAACTCCCCTTGTAAGAAATCAACTCATTCATGGACCTCCACAAGCTAAGTTAATACAGTACAGTTTTCGAAATGAAGATCTTTCTTTTCTAATGAAAGTACACTAGAAATGAAACGAAGTTACTAAGTTGTGCATCTTTCTAGATTGTACAAGCGAGGAAAGTTTAATCTTGATGTGATCAATCCTGTTCGTAGGGAAGCAACTCGTTCAAGGAGCTCAACGAGCTTAGTTAGTGCAGTACAGTTTTTGGAAATGAAGATCTTTCTTTTCTAATGAAAGTGCCTTATAAATGAAACCAACATACTAAGTTGCACATCTTGTTAGTTTGTACAGTTGGTGAAAGTTTCAACTTGCTGTGTTCAATCCTGTTCGTAAGAAGGCAACGGATTCGTGGAGTTCAACCAGCTTAGTTAGTACAGAACAGTTTTTGGAATGGAAGATCTTCTTTTCCAACGAAAGTACTTTAGGAATGAAAACAACATACTAAGTTGTACATCTTGTTAGATGTTATAACCGGTGAAAGTTTGAAGTTCCCGAGATAAACCATCTTTGTAAGAAAGAGACTCACTCAAAGTGCCAAAGGAGCTTATTTAGTACAGTACAGGTTTTGGAAATGACCATCTTTCTTTTCTAACGAAAGTGAATTTGAAATCAAACCAAGATACTCAGTTGTATATCTTGTTAAGTTGTACAATTGGTGAAAGTTTGAACTTGCTGTGATCAACTCCCCTTGTAAGAAATCAACTCATTCATGGAGCTCCACAAGCTAAGTTAATACAGTACAGTTTTCGGAAATGAAGATCTTTCCTTTCTAATGAAAGTACACAAGAAATGAAACGAAGTTACTAAGTTGTGCATCTTTCTAGACTGTACAAGCGAGGAAAGTTTAATCTTGATGTGATCAATCCTGTTCGTAGGGAAGCAACTCGTTCAAGGAGCTCAACGAGCTTAGTTAGTGCAGTACAGTGTTTGGAAATGAAGATCTTTCTTTTCTAATGAAAGTGCCTTATAAATGAAACCAACATACTAAGTTGTACATCTTGTTAGTTTGTACAATTGGTGAAAGTTTCAACTTGCTGTGTTCAATCCTGTTCGTAAGAAGGCAACTGATTCGTGGAGTTCAACCGGCTTAGTTAGTACAGAACAGTTTTGGGAACGGAAGATTTTCTTTTCTAACGAAAGTACTTTAGGAATGAAAACAACATAATAAGTTGTACATCTTGTTAGATGTTATAATCGTGAAAGTTTGAAGTTGCCGAGATAAAACGTCTTTGTAAGAAAGCGACTCACTCAAAGTGCCAAAGGAGCTTATTTAGCACAGTACACCTTTTGGAAATGAGGATCTTTCTTTTCTAACGAAAGTGAATTTGAAATCAAACCAAGATACTCACTTGTATATCTTGTTGTTGTACAATTGGTGAAAGTTTGAACTTGCTGTGATCAACTCCCTTGTAAGAAATGAACTCATTCATGGAGCGCCACAAGCTTAGTTAATACATTATAGTTTTCATAAATGAAGACCTTTCTTTTCTAAGGAAAGTACATTAGACATGAAACGAAGTTACTAAGTTGTGCATCTTTCTAGATTGTACAAGCGAGAAAGTTTAATCTTAATGTGATCAATCCTGTTCGTAGGGAAGCAACTGTTCAAGGAGCTCAACGAGCTTAGTTAGTGCAGTACAGTGTTTGGAAATGAAGATCTTTCTTTTCTAATGAAAGTGCCTTATAAATGAAACCAACATACTAAGTTGTACATCTTGTTAGTTTGCACAGTTGGTGAAAGTTTCAACTTGCTGTGTTCAATCCTGTTCGTAAGAAGGCAACTGATTCGTGGAGTTCAACCGGCTTAGTTAGTACAAAACAGTTTTGGGAATGGAAGATTTTCTTTTCTAACGAAAAAGTACTTTAGGAATGAAAACAACATACTAAGTTGTACATCTTGTTAGATGTTATAACTGGTGAAAGTTTGAAGTTGCCGACATAAACCGCCTGTGTAAGAAAGCGACTCACTCAAAGTGCCAAAGGAGCTTATTTAGTACAGTACATGTTTTGGAAATGAGCATCTTTCTTTACTAACGAAAGTGATTTTGAAATCAAACCAAGATACTCAGTTGTATATCTTGTTGTTGTACAATTGGTGAAAGTTTGAACTTGCTGTGATCAACTCCCCTTGTAAGAAATCAACTCATTCATGAACCTCCACAAGCTAAGTTAATACAGTACAGTTTTGGAAATGAAGATCTTTCTTTTATAATGAAAGTACACTAGAAATGAAAACGAAGTTACTAAGTTGTGCATCTTTCTAGATTGTACAAGCGAGGAAAGTTTAATCTTGATGTGATCAATCCTGTTCGTGAAGGAAGCAACTTGTTCAAGGAGCTCAACGAGCTTAGTTAGTGCAGTACACTGTTTGGAAATGAATATCTTTCTTTTCTAATGAAAGTGCCTTATAAATGAAAACCAACATACTAAGTTGCACATCTTGTTAGTTTGTACAATTGGTGAAAGTTTCAACTTGCTGTGTTCAATCCTGTTCGTAAGAAGGCAACTGATTCGTGGAGTTCAACGAGTTTAGTTAGTACAGAACAGTTTTGGGAACGGAAGATTTTCTTTTCTAACGAAAGTACTTTAGGAATGAAAACAACATACTAAGTTGTACATCTTGTTAGATGTTATAACCGAGAAAGTTTGAAGTTGCCGACATAAACCGTCTTTGTAAGAAAGCGACTCACCAAAGTGCCAAAGGAGCTTATTTAGTACAGTACAGGTTTTGGAAATGAGGATCTTTCTTTTCTAACGAAAGTGAATTTGAAATCAAACCAAGATACTCAGTTGTATATCTTGTTGTTGTACAATTGGTGAAAGTTTGAACTTGCTGTGATCAACTCCCTTGTAGGAAATCAACTCATTCATGGAGCTCCACAAGCTAAGTTAATACAGTACAGTTTTCGGAAATGAAGATCTTTCTTTTCTAATGAAAGTACACTAGAAATGAAACGAAGTTACTCAGTTGTGCATCTTTCTAGATTGTACAAGCGAGGAAAGTTTAATCTTGATGTGATCAATCCTGTTCGTAGGAAGCAACTCGTTCAAGGAGCTCAATGAGCTTAGTTAGTGCCCGTACGGTTTTTAGAAATGAAGATCTTTCTTTTCTAATGAAAGTGCCTTATAAATGAAACCAACATACTAAGTTGTACATCTTGTTAGTTTGCTCAGTTGGTGAAAGTTTCAACTTGCTGTGTTCAATCCTGTTCGTAAGAAGGCAACTGATTCGTGGAGTTCA
Source organism: Orientallactaga sibirica (assembly GCA_036365145.1). Classification (NCBI taxonomy): domain Eukaryota; kingdom Metazoa; phylum Chordata; class Mammalia; order Rodentia; family Dipodidae; genus Orientallactaga; species Orientallactaga sibirica. The sequence goes on from JAEOAD010002040.1 coordinate 337,908, forward strand.
ACCAGCTTTGTTAGTACAGAACAGTTTTGGGAACGGAAGATCTTCTTTTCTAACGAAAGTACATTAGGAATGAAAGCAACATACTAAGTTGTACATCTTGTTAGATGTTATAACCGGTGAAAGTTTGAAGTTGCCGACATAAACTGTCTTTGTAAGAAAGCGACTCACTCAAAGTGCCAAAGGAGCTTATTTAGTACAGTACAGGTTTTGGAAATGAGCATCTTTCTTTACTAACGAAAGTGATTTTGAAATCAAACCAAGATACTCAGTTGTATATCTTGTTAAGTTGTACAATTGGTGAAAGTTTGAACTTGCTGTGATCAACTCCCCTTGTAAGAAATCAACTCATTCATGGAGCTCCACAAGCTAAGTTAATACAGTACAGTTTTCGGAAATGAAGATCTTTCTTTTCTAATGAACATACACTAGAAATGAAACGAAGTTACTAAGTTGTGCATCTTTCTAGATTGTACAAGCGAGGAAAGTTTAATCTTGATGTGATCAATCCTGTTCGTAAGGAAGCAACTCGTTCAAGGAGCTCAACGAGCTTAGTTAGTGCAGTACAGTGTTTGGAAATGAATATCTTTCTTTTCTAATGAAAGTGCCTTATAAATGAAAACAACATACTAAGTTGCACATCTTGTTAGTTTGTACAATTGGTGAAAGTTTCAACTTGCTGTGTTCAATCCTGTTCGTAAGAAGGCAACTGATTCGTGGAGTTCAACGAGTTTAGTTAGTACAGAACAGTTTTGGGAACGGAAGATTTTCTTTTCTAACGAAAGTACTTTAGGAATGAAAACAACATACTAAGTTGTACATCTTGTTAGATGTTATAACCGGAGAAAGTTTGAAGTTGCCGACATAAACCGTCTTTGTAAGAAAGCGACTCACTCAAAGTGCCAAAGGAGCTTATTTAGTACAGTACAGGTTTTGGAAATGAGGATCTTTCTTTTCTAACGAAAGTGAATTTGAAATCAAACCAAGATACTCAGTTGTATATCTTGTTAAGTTGTACAATTGTTGAAAGTTTGAACTTGCTGTGATCAACTCCCTTGTAAGAAATCAACTCATTCATGGAGCTCCACAAGCTAAGTTAATACAGTACAGTTTTCGGAAATGAAGATCTTTCTTTTCTAATGAAAGTACACTAGAAATGAAACGAAGTTACTAAGTTGTGCATCTTTCTAGATTGTACAAGCGAGGAAAGTTTAATCTTGATGTGATCAATCCTGTTCGTAGGGAAGCAACTCGTTCAAGGAGCTCAATGAGCTTAGTTAGTGCCGCATTTGGTTTTTGGAAATGAAGATCTTTCTTTTCTAATGAAAGTGCCTTATAAATGAAACCAACATACTAAGTTGTACATCTTGTTAGTTTGCACAGTTGGTGAAAGTTTCAACTTGCTGTGTTCAATCCTGTTCGTAAGAAGGCAACTGATTCGTGGAGTTCAACCGGCTTAGTTAGTACAGAACAGTTTTGGGAACGGAAGATCTTCTTTTCTAACGAAAGTACTTTAGGAATGAAAGCAACATACTAAGTTGTACATCTTGTTAGATGTTATAACCGGTGAAAGTTTGAAGTTGCCGACATAAACCGTCTTTGTAAGAAAGCGACTCACTCAAAGTGCCAAAGGAGCTTATTTAGTACAGTACATGTTTTGGAAATGAGCATCTTTCTTTACTAACGAAAGTGATTTTGAAATCAAACCAAGATACTCAGTTGTATATCTTGTTAAGTTGTACAATTGGTGAAAGTTTGAACTTGCTGTGATCAACTCCCCTTGTAAGAAATCAACTCATTCATGGAGCTCCACAAGCTAAGTTAATACAGTACAGTTTTCGGAAATGAAGATCTTTCTTTTCTAATGAAAGTACACTAGAAATGAAACGAAGTTACTCAGTTGTGCATCTTTCTAGATTGTACAAGCGAGGAAAGTTTAATCTTGATGTGATCAATCCTGTTCGTAAGGAAGCAACTCGTTCAAGGAGCTCAACGAGCTTAGTTAGTGCAGTACACTGTTTGGAAATGAATATCTTTCTTTTCTAATGAAAGTGCCTTATAAATGAAACCAACATACTAAGTTGCACATCTTGTTAGTTTGTACAATTGGTGAAAGTTTCAACTTGCTGTGTTCAATCCTGTTCGTAAGAAGGCAACTGATTCGTGGAGTTCAACGAGTTTAGTTAGTACAGAACAGTTTTGGGAACGGAAGATTTTCTTTTCTAACGAAAGTACTTTAGGAATGAAAACAACATACTAAGTTGTACATCTTGTTAGATGTTATAACCGGAGAAAGTTTGAAGTTGCCAAGATAAACCGTCTTTGTAAGAAAGCGACTCACTCAAAGTGCCAAAGTTGCTTATTTAGTACAGTACAGGTTTTGGAAATAAGGATCTTTCTTTTCTGACGAAAGTGAATTTGAAATCAAACCAAGATACTCAGTTGTATAACTTGTTAAGTTGTACAATTGGAGAAAGTTTGAACTTGCTGTGATCAACTCCCCTCGTAAGAAATCAACTCATTCATGGAGCTCCACAAGCTAAGTTAATACAGTACAGTTTTCAGAAATGAAGATCTTTCTTTTCTAATGAAAGTACACTAGAAATGAAACGAAGTTACTAAGTTGTGCATCTTTCTAGATTGTACAAGTGAGGAAAGTTTAATCTTGATGTGATCAATCCTGTTCGTAGGGAAGCAACTCGTTCAAGCAGCTCAATGAGCTTAGTTAGTGCCGTACGGTTTTTGGAAATGAAGATCTTTCTTTTCTAATGAAAGTGCCTTATAAATGAAACCAACATACTAAGTTGTACATCTTGTTAGTTTGCACAGTTGGTGAAAGTTTCAACTTGCTGTGTTCAATCCTGTTCGTAAGAAGGCAACTGATTCGTGGAGTTCAACCAGTTTAGTCAGTACAAAACAGTTTTGGGAACGGAAGATTTTCTTTTCTAACGAAAGTACTTTAGGAATGAAAACAACATACTAAGTTGTACATCTTGTTAGGTGTTATAACCGGTGAAAGTTTGAAGTTGCCGAGATAAACCGTCTTTGTAAGAAAGCGACTCACTCAAAGTGCCAAAGGAGCTTATTTAGTACAGTACATGTTTTGGAAATGAGCATCTTTCTTTACTTACGAAAGTGATTTTGAAATCAAACCAAGATACTCAGTTGTATATCTTGTTAAGTTGTACAATTGGTGAAAGTTTCAACTTGCTGTGATCAACTCCCCTTGTAAGAAATCAACTCATTCATGGAGCTCCACAAGCTAAGTTAATACAGTACAGTTTTTGGAAATGTAGATCTTTCTTTTCTAATGTAAGTACACTAGAAATGAAACGAAGTTACTAAATTGTGCATCTTTCTAGATTGTACAAGCGAGGAAAGTTTAATCTTGATGTGATCAATCCGGTTCGTTGGGAAGCAACTCGTTCAAGGAGCTCAATGAGCTTAGTTAGTGCCGTACGGTTTTTGGAAATGAAGATCTTTCTTTTCTAATGAAAGTGCCTTATAAATGAAACCAACATACTAAGTTGTACATCTTGTTAGATGTTATAACCGGTGAAAGTTTGAAGTTGCCGAGATAAACCGTCTTTCTAAGAAAGCGACTCACTCAAAGTGCCAAAGGAGCTTATTTAGTACAGTACAGGTTTTGGAAATGAGCATCTTTGTTTTCTAACGAAAGTGATTTTGAAATCAAACCAAGATACTCAGTTGTATATCTTGTTGTTGTACAATTGGTGAAAGTTTCAACTTGCTGTGATCAACTCTCCTTGTAAGAAATCAACTCATTCATGGAGCTCCACAAGCTAAGTTAATACAGTACAGTTTTCGGAAATGAAGATCTTTCTTTTCTAATGAAAGTACACTAGAAATGAAATGAAGTTACTAAGTTGTGCATCTTTCTAGATCGTACAAGCGAGGAAAGTTTAATCTTGATGTGATCAATCCTGTTCGTAAGGAAGCAACTCGTTGAAGGAGCTCAACGAGCTTAGTTAGTGCAGTACAGTGTTTGGAAATGAATATCTTTCTTTTCTAATGAAAGTGCCTTATAAATGAAAACAACATACTAAGTTGCACATCTTGTTAGTTTGTACAATTTGTGAAAGTTTCAACTTGCTGTGTTCAATCCTGTTCGTAAGAAGGCAACTGATTCGTGGAGTTCAACCAGTTTAGTTACTACAGAACAGTTTTGGGAACGGAAGATTTTTTTTCTAACGAAAGTACTTTAGGAATGAAAACAACATACTAAGTTGTACATCTTGTTAGATGTTATAACCGTGAAAGTTTGAAGTTGACGACATAAACCGTCTTTGTAAGAAAGCTGCTCAATCAAAGTGCCAAAGGAGCTTATATAGTACAGGACAGGTTTTGGAAATGAGGATCTTTATTTTCTAACGAAAGTGAATTTGAAATCAAACCAAGATACTCAGTTGTATATCTTGTTAAGTTGTACAATTGGTGAAAGTTTGAACTTGCTGTGATCAACTCCTTGTAAGAAATCAACTCATTCATGGAGCGCCACAAGCTTAGTTAATACATTATAGTTTTCAGAAATGAAGACCTTTCTTTTCTAATGAAAGTACATTAGAAATGAAACGAAGTTACTAAGTTGTGCATCTTTCTAGATTATACAAGCGAGGAAAGATTAATCTTGATGTGATCAATCCTGTTCGTAGGGAAGCAACTTGCTCAAGGAGCTCAACGAGCTTAGTTAGTGCAGTACAGTGTTTGGAAATGAAGATCTTTCTTTTCTAATGAAAGTGCCTTATAAATGAAACCAACATACTAAGTTGTACATCTTGTTAGTTTGTACAATTAGTGAAAGTGTCAACTTGCTGTGTTCAATCCTGTTCGTAAGAAGGCAACTGATTCGTGGAGTTCAACCAGCGTAGTTAGTACAAAACAGTTTTGGGAACGGAAGATTTTCTTTTCTAACGAAAGTACTTTAGGAATGAAAACAACATACTAAGTTGTACATCTTGTTAGATGTTACAACCGTGAAAGTTTGAAGTTATCTAGATAAACCATCTTTGTAAGAAGGCGACTCACTCAAAGTGCCAAAGGAGCTTATTTAGTACAGTACAGGTTTTGGAAATGAGCATCTTTCTTTTCTAACGAAAGTGAATTTGAAATCAAACCAAGATACTCAGTTGTATATCTTGTTAAGTTGTACAATTGGTGAAAGTTTGAACTTGCTGTGATCAACTCCTTGTAAGAAATCAACTCATTCATGGAGCGCCACAAGCTTAGTTAATACATTATAGTTTTCACAAATGAAGATCTTTCTTTTCTAATGAAAGTATATTAGAAATGAAACGAAGTTACTAAGTTGTGCATCTTTCTAGATTTTACAAGCGAGGAAAGTTTAATCTTGATGTGATCAATCCTGTTCGTAGGGAAGCAACTCGTTCAAGGAGCTCAACGAGCTTAGTTAGTGCAGGACAGTGTTTGGAAATGAAGATCTTTCTTTTCTAATGAAAGTGCCTTATAAATGAAACCAACATACTAAGTTGTACATCTTGTTAGTTTGCACAGTTGGTGAAAGTTTCAACTTGCTGTGTTCAATCCTGTTCGTAAGAAGGCAACTGATTCGTGGAGTTCAACCAGCTTAGTTAGTACAGAACAGTTTTGGGAACGGAAGATCTTCTTTTCTAACGAAAGTACTTTAGGAATGAAAACAACATACTAAGTTGTACATCTTGTTAGATGTTATAACCGGTGAAAGTTTGAAGTTGCCGAGATAAACCGTCTTTCTAAGAAAGCGACTCACTCAAAGTGCCAAAGGAGCTTATTTAGTACAGTACAGGTTTTGGAAATGAGCATCTTTGTTTTCTAACGAAAGTGATTTTGAAATCAAACCAAGATACTCAGTTGTATATCTTGTTAAGTTGTACAATTGGTGAAAGTTTCAACTTGCTGTGATCAACTCTCCTTGTAAGAAATCAACTCATTCATGGAGCTCCACAAGCTAAGTTAATAGAGTACAGTTTTCGGAAATGAAGATCTTTCTTTTCTAATGAAAGTACACTAGAAATGAAACGAAGTTACTAAGTTGTGCATCTTTCTAGATCGTACAAGCGAGGAAAGTTTAATCTTGATGTGATCAATCCTGTTCGTAAGGAAGCAACTCGTTGAAGGAGCTCAACGAGCTTAGTTAGTGCAGTACAGTGTTTGGAAATGAATATCTTTCTTTTCTAATGAAAGTGCCTTATAAATGAAAACAACATACTAAGTTGCACATCTTGTTAGTTTGTACAATTTGTGAAAGTTTCAACTTGCTGTGTTCAATCCTGTTCGTAAGAAGGCAACTGATTCGTGGAGTTCAACCAGTTTAGTTACTACAGAACAGTTTTGGGAACGGAAGATTTTCTTTTCTAACGAAAGTACTTTAGGAATGAAAACAACATACTAAGTTGTACATCTTGTTAGATGTTATAACCGGTGAAAGTTTGAAGTTGACGACATAAACCGTCTTTGTAAGAAAGCTGCTCAATCAAAGTGCCAAAGGAGCTTATATAGTACAGGACAGGTTTTGGAAATGAGGATCTTTATTTTCTAACGAAAGTGAATTTGAAATCAAACCAAGATACTCAGTTGTATATCTTGTTAAGTTGTACAATTGGTGAAAGTTTGAACTTGCTGTGATCAACTCCCCTTGTAAGAAATCAACTCATTCATGGAGCTCCACAAGCTTAGTTAATACATTATAGTTTTCAGAAATGAAGACCTTTCTTTTCTAATGAAAGTACATTAGAAATGAAACGAAGTTACTAAGTTGTGCATCTTTCTAGATTATACAAGCGAGGAAAGATTAATCTTGATGTGATCAATCCTGTTCGTAGGGAAGCAACTCGTTCAAGGAGCTCAACGAGCTTAGTTAGTGCAGTACAGTGTTTGGAAATGAAGATCTTTCTTTTCTAATGAAAGTGCCTTATAAATGAAACCAACATACTAAGTTGTACATCTTGTTAGTTTGTACAATTAGTGAAAGTGTCAACTTGCTGTGTTCAATCCTGTTCGTAAGAAGGCAACTGATTCGTGGAGTTCAACCAGCGTAGTTAGTACAAAACAGTTTTGGGAACGGAAGATTTTCTTTTCTAACGAAAGTACTTTAGGAATGAAAACAACATACTAAGTTGTACATCTTGTTAGATGTTACAACCGGTGAAAGTTTGAAGTTATCTAGATAAACCATCTTTGTAAGAAGGCGACTCACTCAAAGTGCCAAAGGAGCTTATTTAGTACAGTACAGGTTTTGGAAATGAGCATCTTTCTTTTCTAACGAAAGTGAATTTGAAATCAAACCAAGATACTCAGTTGTATATCTTGTTAAGTTGTACAATTGGTGAAAGTTTGAACTTGCTGTGATCAACTCCCCTTGTAAGAAATCAACTCATTCATGGAGCGCCACAAGCTTAGTTAATACATTATAGTTTTCACAAATGAAGATCTTTCTTTTCTAATGAAAGTATATTAGAAATGAAACGAAGTTACTAAGTTGTGCATCTTTCTAGATTTTACAAGCGAGGAAAGTTTAATCTTGATGTGATCAATCCTGTTCGTAGGGAAGCAACTCGTTCAAGGAGCTCAACGAGCTTAGTTAGTGCAGGACAGTGTTTGGAAATGAAGATCTTTCTTTTCTAATGAAAGTGCCTTATAAATGAAACCAACATACTAAGTTGTACATCTTGTTAGTTTGCACAGTTGGTGAAAGTTTCAACTTGCTGTGTTCAATCCTGTTCGTAAGAAGGCAACTGATTCGTGGAGTTCAACCAGCTTAGTTAGTACAGAACAGTTTTGGGAACGGAAGATCTTCTTTTCTAACGAAAGTACTTTAGGAATGAAAACAACATACTAAGTTGTACATCTTGTTAGATGTTATAACCGGTGAAAGTTTGAAGTTGCCGAGATAAACCGTCTTTGTAAGAGAGCGACTCACTCAAAGTGCCAAAGGAGCTTATTTAGTACAGTACATGTTTTGGAAATGAGCATCTTTCTTTACTAACGAAAGTGATTTTGAAATCAAACCAAGATACTCAGTTGTATATCTTGTTGTTGTACAATTGGTGAAAGTTTGAACTTGCTGTGATCAACTCCCTTGTAAGAAATCAACTCATTCATGGAGCTCCACAAGCTAAGTTAATACAGTACAGTTTTCGAAATGAAGATCTTTCTTTTCTAATGAAAGTACACTAGAAATGAAACGAAGTTACTCAGTTGTGCATCTTTCTAGATTTTACAAGCGAGGAAAGTTTAATCTTGATGTGATCAATCCTGTTCGTAGGGAAGCAACTCGTTCAAGGAGCTCAACGAGCTTAGTTAGTGCAGTACAGTTTTTGGAAATGAAGATCTTTCTTTTCTAATGAAAGTGCCTTATAAATGAAACCAACATACTAAGTTGTACATCTTGTTAGTTTGTACAATTAGTGAAAGTGTCAACTTGCTGTGTTCAATCCTGTTCGTAAGAAGGCAACTGATTCGTGGAGTTCAACCAGCTTAGTTAGTACAAAACAGTTTTGGGAACGGAAGATTTTCTTTTCTAACGAAAGTACTTTAGGAATGAAAACAACATACTAAGTTGTACATCTTGTTAGATGTTATAACCGGTGAAAGTTTGAAGTCAAGGAGATAAACCGTCTTTGTAAGAAAGCGACTCACTCAAAGTGCCAAAGGAGCTTATTTAGTACAGTACATGTTTTGGAAATGAGCATCTTTCTTTACTAACGAAAGTGATTTTGAAATCAAACCAAGATACTCAGTTGTATATCTTATTAAGTTGTACAATTGGTGAAAGTGTGAACTTGCTGTGATCAACTCCCCTTGTAAGAAATCAACTCATTCATGGAGCTCCACAAGCTAAGTTAATACAGTACAGTTTTCGGAAATGAAGATCTTTCTTTTCTAATGAAAGTACACTAGAAATGAAACGAAGTTACGAAGTTGTGCATCTTTCTAGATTGTACAAGCGAGGAAAGTTTAATCTTGATGTGATCAATCCTGTTCGTAGGGAAGCAACTCGTTCAAGGAGCTCAACGAGCTTAGTTAGTGCAGTACAGTTTTTGGAAATGAAGATCTTTCTTTTCTAATGAAAGTGCCTTATAAATGAAACCAAAATACTAAGTTGTACATCTTGTTAGTTTGTACAATTAGTGAAACTGTCAACTTGCTCTGTTCAATCCTGTTCGTAAGAAGGCAACTGATTCGTGGAGTTCAACCGGCTTAGTTAGTACAAAACAGTTTTGGGAACGGAAGATTCTCTTTTCTAACGAAAGTACTTTAGGAATGAAAACAACATACTAAGTTGTACATCTTGTTAGATGTTATAACCGGTGAAAGTTTGAAGTCAAGGAGATAAACCGTCTTTGTAAGAAAGCGACTCACTCAAAGTGCCAAAAGAGCTTATTTAGTACAGTACATGTTTTGGAAATGAGCATCTTTCTTTACTAACGAAAGTGATTTTGAAATCAAACCAAGATACTCAGTTGTATATCTTATTAAGTTGTACAATTGGTGAAAGTTTGAACTTGCTGTGATCAACTCCCCTTGTAAGAAATCAACTCATTCATGGAGCTCCACAAGCTAAGTTAATACAGTACAGTTTTCAGAAATGAAGATCTTTCTTTTCTAATGAAAGTACACTAGAAATGAAACGAAGTTACTAAGTTGTGCATCTTTCTAGATTGTACAAGCAAGGAAAGTTTAATCTTGATGTGATCAATCCTGTTCGTAGGGAAGCAACTCGTTCAAGGAGCTCAACGAGCTTTAGTGCAGTACAGTTTTGGAAATGAAGATCTTTCTTTTCTAATGAAAGTGCCTTATAAATGAAAACCAACATACTAAGTTGTACATCTTGTTAGTTTGTACAATTAGTGAAAGTGTCAACTTGCTGTGTTCAATCCTGTTCGTAAGAAGGCAACTGATTCGTGGAGTTCAACCAGCTTAGTTAGTACAAAACAGTTTTGGGAACGGAAGATTTTCTTTTCTAACGAAAGTACTTTAGGAATGAAAACAACATACTAAGTTGTACATCTTGTTAGATGTTATAACCGTGAAAGTTTGAAGTTGCCGATATAAACCGTCTTTTGTAAGAAAGCGACTCACTCAAAGTGCCAAAGGAGCTTATTTAGTACAGTACATGTTTTGGAAATGAGCATCTTTCTTTACTAACGAAAGTGATTTTGAAATCAAACCAAGATACTCAGTTGTATATCTTGTTGTTGTACAATTGGTGAAAGTTTGAACTTGCTGTGATCAACTCCCTTGTAAGAAATCAACTCATTCATGGAGCTCCACAAGCTAAGTTAATACAGTACAGTTTTCGGAAATGAAGATCTTTCTTTTCTAATGAAAGTACACTATAAATGAAACGAAGTTACTCAGTTGTGCATCTTTCTAGATTGTACAAGCGAGGAAAGTTTAATCTTGATGTGATCAATCCTGTTCGTAAGGAAGCAACTCCTTCAAGGAGCTCAACGAGCTTAGTTAGTGCATTACACTGTTTGTAAATGAATATCTTTCTTTTCTAATGAAAGTGCCTTATAAATGAAACCAACATACTAAGTTGTACATCTTGTTAGTTTGCACAGTTGGTGAAAGTTTCAACTTGCTGTGTTCAATCCTGTTCGTAAGAATGCAACTGATTCGTGCAGTTCAACTGGCTTAGTTAGTACAGAACAGTTTTGGGAACGGAAGATTTTCTTTTCTAACGAAAGTACTTTAGGAATGAAAACAACATACTAAGTTGTACATCTTGTTAGATGTTATAACCGGAGAAAGTTTGAAGTTGCCGAGATAAACCATCTTTGTAAGAAAGCGACTCACTCAAAGTGCCAAAGGAGCTTATTTAGTACAGTACAGGTTTTGGAAATGAGGATCTTTCTTTTCTAACGAAAGTGAATTTGAAATCAAACCAAGATACTCAGTTGTATATCTTGTTAAGTTGTACAATTGGTGAAAGTTTGAACTTGCTGTGATCAACTCCCCTTGTAAGAAATCAACTCATTCATGGAGCTCCACAAGCTAAGTTAATACAGTACAGTTTTCGGAAATGAAGGTCTTTCTTTTCTAATGAAAGTACACTAGAAATGAAACGAAGTTACTAAGTTGTGCATCTTTCTAGATTGTACAAGCGAGGAAATTTTAATCTTGATGTGATCAATCCTGTTCGTAGGGAAGCAACTCGTTCAAGGAGCTCAATGAGCTTAGTTAGTGCCGTACGGTTTTTGGAAATGAAGATCTTTCTTTTCTAATGAAAGTGCCTTATAAATGAAACCAACATACTAAGTTGTACATCTTGTTAGTTTGCACAGTTGGTGAAAGTTTCAACTTGCTGTGTTCAATCCTGTTCGTAAGAAGGCAACTGATTCGTGGAGTTCAACCAGCTTAGTTAGTACAGAACAGTTTTGGGAACGGAAGATTTTCTTTTCTAACGAAAGTACTTTAGGAATGAAAACAACATACTAAGTTGTACATCTTGTTAGATGTTATAACCGGTGAAAGTTTGAAGTTGGCGAGATAAACCGTCTTTGTAAGAGAGCGACTCAATCAAAGTGCCAAAGGAGCTTATTTAGTACAGTACATGTTTTGGAAATGAGCATCTTTCTCTACTAACGAAAGTGATTTTGAAATCAAACCAAGATACTCAGTTGTATATCTTGTTAAGTTGTACAATTGGTGAAAGTTTCAACTTGCTGTGATCAACTCCCCTTGTAAGAAATCAACTCATTCATGGAGCTCCACAAGCTAAGTTAATACAGTACAGTTTTCGGAAATGAAGATCTTTCTTTTCTAATGAAAGTACACTAGAAATGAAACAAAGTTACTCAGTTGTGCATCTTTCTAGATTGTACAAGCGAGGAAAGTTTAATCTTGATGTGATCAATCCTGTTCGTAGGGAAGCAAATCGTTCAAGGAGCTCAACGAGCTTAGTTAGTGCAGTACAGTTTTTGGAAATGAAGATCTTTCTTTTCTAATGAAAGTGCCTTATAAATGAAACCAACATACTAAGTTGTACATCTTGTTAGTTTGTACAATTAGTGAAAGTGTCAACTTGCTGTGTTCAATCCTGTTCGTAAGAAGGCAACTGATTCGTGGAGTTCAACCAGCTTATTTAGTACAAAACAGTTTTGGGAACGGAAGATCTTCTTTTCTAACGAAAGTACTTTAGGAATGAAAACAACATACTAAGTTGTACATCTTGTTAGATGTTATAACCGGTGAAAGTTTGAAGTTGCCGAGATAAACCATCTTTGTAAGAAAGCGACTCACTCAAAGTGCCAAAGGAGCTTATTTAGTACAGTACAGGTTTTGGAAATGAGGATCTTTCTTTTCTAACGAAAGTGAATTTGAAATCAAACCAAGATACTCAGTTGTATATCTTGTTAAGTTGTACAATTGGTGAAAGTTTGAACTTGCTGTGATCAACTCCTTGTAAGAAATCAACTCATTCATGGAGCCCACAAGCTAAGTTAATACAGTACAGTTTTCGAAATGAAGATCTTTCTTTTCTAATGAAAGTACACTAGAAATGAAACGAAGTTACTAAGTTGTGCATCTTTCTAGATTGTACAAGCGAGGAAAGTTTAATCTTGATGTGATCAATCCTGTTCGTAGGGAAGCAACTCGTTCAAGGAGCTCAACGAGCTTAGTTAGTGCCGTACGGTTTTTGGAAATGAAGATCTTTCTTTTCTAATGAAAGTGCCTTATAAATGAAACCAACATACTAAGTTGTACATCTTGTTAGTTTGCACAGTTGGTGAAAGTTTCAACTTGCTGTGTTCAATCCTGTTCGTAAGAAGGCAACTGATTCGTGGAGTTCAACCAGCTTAGTTAGTACAGAACAGTTTTGGGAACGGGTATGAATGGGAATTACAGGATATTCGGGACACTATGAAAAGATCAAACATAAGAATTCAAGGGATAGTAGAAGGAGAAGAATTTCACTCCAAAGGCATAGTAGGTGTTTTCAACAAAATCATAGAGGAAAACTTCCCCAAATTGGGAAAGTGTTGCCAATGCAGATACAGGAAGCCTTTAGAACACCAAACAGACAAAACCTGGAAAGAACCTCTCCCCGCCATATTATAATTAAACTACCAAACATACAAACCAAAGAAAATATATTGAAAGCAGCTAGAGAGAAAAAGCAAGTGACCTACAAAGGAAGCCCATCAGACTCACAGCAGATTACTCAACACAAACTTTAAAGGCCAGAAGGGCCTGGAGTAATGTATTCCAAGTTCTGAAAGATAAAAACTGTCAACCGAGATTACTTTATCCTGCAAAACTATCTATCCAAATAGATGGAGAAATAAGGACATTCCACAACAAAGACAGGCTAAAGGAATTTTTGGCAACTAAACCAGCTCTACAGAAAATACTTGCAGGAATCATTCATGCTGAGGAGAAAGCAAAGCACACACATCAGGAAATAGGAAAAAATAAACCATACTCAAATAACAGTTAAAACAAGTGAGTAGAGGGAAAACAGGAAAAACTAAAAATAAGAAGAATGGCGAGAATAAACACATATATGTCAATAATAACTCTTAATATCAATGGTCTCAATGCCCCTATCAAAAGACACAGACTTGCAGACTGGATTAAAAAGCAGGATCCTACCATCTGTTGCCTCCAGGAAACTCATCTCTCAATAAAAAATAGAAACCTTCTTAGGGTGAAAGGTTGAAAAAAGGTATTTCAAGCAAATGGGCCTAGAAAACAGGCAGGGGTTGCTATTTTAATTTCTGACAAGATAGACTTCAATCCAACATTTGTGAGGAAAGATAAAGAAGGTCACTTTATACTGATTAAAGGAACACTCCAACAGGAGGACATTACAATCCTAAACATATATGCCCCTAACATGGGGCTCCCAATTTCATCAAACAAACACTATTAGAATTAAGGTCAGAGATATCTCCTAACACAATAGTAGTGGGGACTTCAATACCCCACTCTCATCACTTGACAGGTCTACCCAGCAAAAAATAAACAGAGAGACATCTGCATTAAATGATACCATGGAACAAATGGACCTAACAGATATTTACAGAACATTCCATCCAAATGCTGCAGAATATACATTTTTCTCAGCAGCACATGGGACATTTTCTAAAATAGACCATATACTAGGACACAAATCAAATCTTAACAAATACAGGAAAATTGAAATAATCCCTTGTACATTGTCTGACCACAAGGGATTAAACTGCAAATCAGCAACAAGAAAATATACAGAGCATACAGAAACTCATGGAGACAAAACAGCACTTTATTGAATGATGTATGGGTCATTGAAGAAATTAAAAAGGAAATCAAGAAATTCGTAGAATCAAATGATGATGAGAATACAACATACCAAAACCTTTGGGACACAATGAAGGCAGTCCTACGAGGGAAATTTATAGCCCTAAGTGCATATATTAAGAAATTGGAGAGTTCACAACTAAACAATTTAATGCTTCACCTTAAGGCCTTGGAAAAAGAAGAACAGGGCAAACCAAAAATTAGTAGACGGGAAGAAATAATAAAGGTTAGGGCAGAAATTAATGAAATGGAAACCAAAAAAACAATCAAAAAGATCAATGAAACAAAGAGTTGGTTCTTTGAAAGGATAAACAAGATTGACAAACCCTTAGCAAATCTGACCAAAATAAAGAGAGAAGAGACAAAAATTGATAAAATTAGAGATGAAAAAGGCAACATCACAACAGATACCAAAGAAATTCAGAAAATCATACGGACATACTTTAAGAATATATATGCCTCTAAGTTTGAAAACCTGAAAGAAATGGATGAATTCCTTGATTCATATGACCTACCAAAATTAAATCAAGAAGAGATAAACCATTTAAATAGAACTATAACAACCACAGAGATTCAAGCAGTTACAAAAAGTCTCCCAACTAAAAAGCCCAGGCCCAGATGGATTCACTGCTGAATTTTACCAGACATTCCTGGAGGATCTAACGCCAATGCTTCTCAAACTTTTCCATAAAATAGAAAAAGAAGGAACTCTACCAAAATCCTTCTATGAAGCCAGCATCACCCTGATACCCAAACCGGACAAAGACAGATCAAAAAAGAAAATTATAGACCAATCTCCTCATGAACATGGATGCAAAAATTCTCAACAAAATACTGGCAAACAGAATACAAGAATTTATCAGAAAGATTATTCACCCTGACCAAGTAGGCTTTATCCCAGAGATGCAGGGATGGTTCAACATACGCAAATCCATAAATGTAATACACCATATAAATGGTCTGAAGGACAAAAATCATATGGTCATCTCAATAGATGCAGAAAAGGCATTTGACAAAATCCAACACCCTTCATGGTGAAAGTATTACAGAAACTGGGAATAGAAGGAGCATATCTCAACATAATAAAAGCTATTTATGACAAACCTACAGCCAACATAATACTAAACGGGAAAAACTTGAAGCTTTTCCTCTAAATTCAGGAACAAGACAAGGGTGTCCACTTTCCCCACTACTATTTAATATAGTACTGGAAGTCTTAGCCACAGCAATAAGGCAAGAGACAATCATAAAGGGGATACAAATCGGAAGGGAAGAGATCAAATTATCATTATTTGCAGACGATATGATTCTATACCTAACAGACCCTAAAGTCTCTACCTGCAAACTGTTAGAGCTGATAAACACTTTTAGCAATGTAGCAGGATACAAAATAAACACACAGAAATCAGTAGCCTTTCTATATACTAACAACAAACGTGCAGAGGATGAAATCAGGGAATCTCTCCCATTCACAATTGCTTCAAAAAAAATAAAATACCTTGGAATAAACTTAACCAAGGAAGTGAAGGATCTCTACAATGAGAACTTTAAAATACTCGAGCGTCAATTTACAGAAGACACAAGGAAATGGAAAGACATTCCATGCTCCTGGATTGGAAGAATCAATATTGTGAAAATGTCAATCTTACCAAAAGCAATCTATACATTTAATGCGATCCCTATTAAAATCCCAATAGCTTTCTTCACGGAAATAAAAAACAATCCTAAAATTCATCTGGAAACACAAAAAACCTCGAATAGCCAAAACAATTTTTTGAAACAAAAATCAGGCAGGTGGTATAACCATACCCGATTTTAAGTTATATTACAAAGCCATAGTAACAAAAACAGCATGGTACTGGCACAAGGACAGACAGGTAGATCAATGGAACAGAATAGAAGACCCAAATATTAATCCAAGCAGCTATTAGCCACCTGATTTTTGACAAAAATGCCAAAAATATTAATTGGAGAAAAGATAGTCTCTTTAACAAGTGGTGTTGGGAAAACAGGACATCGGTATGTAAAAGGATAAACATAGATCCTTGTCTTTCTCCATGCACAAGAGTCAAATCCAAATGGATCAGGGACCTTGATATCAGACCTGAAACTCTGAACCTGCTAGAGGAAAAAGTAGGGGAAACCCTTCAACATATTGGCATAGGTAAGGACTTTCTGAATATAACCCCAATTGCTCAGCGAATAAAATCACTAATCAACCAATGGGACCTTATGAAATTACAAAGCTTTTGTACAGCAAAGGACACTGTGAGTAGAGCAAAAAGACAACCTACAGAATGGGAGAAAATCTTTGCCAGCTATACATCTGACAGAGGATTAATATCCAGAATATACAAAGAACTCAAAAACAGAATAATAAGAATTCAAACAACCCAGTTAAAAATGGGCTATGGAACTAAATAGAGAATTCACAGAAGATGAAATTCAGATGGCATATAAACATCTGAAAAAAATGCTCCACATCCTTAGCCATCAGGGAAATGCAAATTAAAACCACTTTGAGATTCCATTTCACTCCTGTCAGAATGGCTTCCATCAAGAAAACAAATGACAATAAGTGTTGGCGTGGATGCGGAAAAAGAGGAACACTTCTACACTGTTGGTGGGAATGTAACCTAGTCCAACCATTGTGGAAATCAGTGTGGAGGTTTTTGAGACAGCTAGAAATAGATTTACCATATGATCCAGCTATAGCACTCCTAGGCATATATCCAGAAGACTCTTCTCACTTCCTTAGAGATACTTGCAAAACCATGTTTATTGCCGCTCTATTCACAATAGCTAGAAATGGAAGCAGCCTAGATGTCCCACCACAAATGAATGGATAATAAAGATGTGGTACATTTACACAATGGAGTTCTACTCAGCAGTAAAGAAAAATGAAATTATGAAATTTGCAGGGAAATGGATGGATCTGGAAAGGATTATACTAAGTGAGGTAACCCAGGCTCAGAAAGCCAAACGTCACATGTTCTCTCTCATATGTGGATCCTAGCTACAAATAGACTTGTGTGTGAACTGGAACCAAAAATTGGTGCCAGAAACCAGTAAGCTGGTAAAAGGCTATAAGGGACGGAGGAAAGGGAAGGACTGAAGTGTATGGTATTGCACATATGTAAGTGGAAGGACTGATTACAAGGAGGGGAATGGCCTAACCAAGGCCATGGGTAGAGAATGCATAAAAAGAATGGCAAGGGAGGGTCAATCTAATTTCAAAAGATTGTGAATAAGACTTATGTAAAACTACTTTTTTGAATAATGGTACATCTAGAAGCTGTAGACTGTTACTAGAAAATTTTCAGTACCTGGGATGGGATACCTTCCAGTGAGTTGTTGGCCAAGGAGGTCCCGGTAGCCTCCAAAACATTAAAGGCTTTTGCCAAAGCCCTTGGTTTTCCCTGAGAAACAGATAGTAAGACCCTATTGCTGAAGACATCTCTTGCCTGAGAGGCAAGGTCACTGAGAAAGCAAGCTGGTGCTGAGCAGAAAACCTTCTCCCTGTAGACCAGCCAACTGAAAGCTGGAAAAGCTGCACTGCATGCAGAGTATGGGAGACAGAAGTCATCAGCAGTGAAAACAGTGGACGCTGAATATTCAAATTTGGCCAGACAGGCCCAAAGACTGAACGGGTGCAATAGTGGCATGTCTACTCGTGGGGTAACCAACTGCTCTATAATTGGACTAAAGGCCCTCTCTACGGGAGGGAATACATACCTGGTACTGAAAAACTAAGTAAAGTCTATGGTAGGTAAGGTCATAAGCCTTAGGGGTATAAAGCATGCCCTTATCTAAATGTATATACTATTCCCACCAAGCTGCCCGGAAAATACTACACTTAATGCTCATATTCACATATTAATGCTACTCTCACTTCTGGTTAGAGAAGCTTCTCTTTTCAGATGGCGATGACCACTGGGATGATCCAAAAGGCAACATAGTGCTGAGAAGAAGGGATGGAGAAGTGCCCAGCACTGAAACATCTCTGTCACACCTCCAAGGCTCAGGGATCATTGCGGAAGAGGGGCGGATAGAATGGAAGAGCCAAAGGAAGGGCAACGACTCCCTACAATGCAACTGCCCAGACAGAAATTGGCCTTGATATCCATGACCTTGCTGTGCCTAACAATACCTCCGCAAGACCTCATAGTAGAAGTAAAAGAGGATGACATCATATTAAAAAAAAAGAGACTAATGGAGAGAGGGAGGGGATATGATGGAGAGTGGAGTTCTAAAGGGAAGGGGGAGGGAGGGAAAACACGCACCTTTGCTATGTTTTGTTGTCAATAAATATTTAAAAATAAAAATAAAAAAAAAATAAAAAAAATAAAAAGAAAGCGGCTCACTCAAAGTGCCAAAGGAGCTTATATAGTACAGGACAGCTTTTGGAAATGAGGATCTTTATTTTATAACGAAAGTGAATTTGAAATCAAACCAAGATACTCAGTTGTATATCTTGTTAAGTTGTACAATTGGTGAAAGTTTGAACTTGCTGTGATCAACTCCCCTTGTAAGAAATCAACTCATTTATGGAGCTCCACAAGCTAAGTTAATACAGTACAGTTTTCAGAAATGAAGATCTTTCTTTTCTAAAGAAAGTACACTGGAAATGAAACGAAGTTACTAAGTTGTGCATCTTTCTAGATTGTACAAGCGAGGAAAGTTTAATCTTGATGTGATCAAACCTGTTCGTAGGGAAGCAACTCGTTCAAGGAGCTCAAGGAGCTTAGTTAGTGCAGTACAGTTTTTGGAAATGAAGATCTTTCTTTTCTAATGAAAGTGCCTTATAAATGAAACCAACATACTAAGTTGTACATCTTGTTAGTTTGTACAATGAGTGAAAGTGTCAACTTGCTGTGTTCAATCCTGTTCATAAGAAGGCAACTGATTCGTGGAGTTCAACCAGCTTAGTTAGTACAAAACAGTTTTGGGAACGGAAGATTTTCTTTTCTAACGAAAGTACTTTAGGAATGAAAACAACATACTAAGTTGTACATCTTGTTAGATGTTATAACCGGTGAAAGTTTGAAGTTGGCGAGATAAACCGTCTTTGTAAGAAAGCGACTCACTCAAAGTGCCAAAGGAGCTTATTTAGTACAGTACATGTTTTGGAAATGAGCATCTTTCTTTACTAACGAAAGTGATTTTGAAATCAAACCAAGATACTCAGTTGTATATCTTGTTAAGTTGTACAATTGGTGAAAGTTTGAACTTGCTGTGATCAACTCCCCTTGTAAGAAATCAACTCATTCATGGAGCTCCACAAGCTAAGTTAATACAGTACAGTTTTCGGAAATGAAGATCTTTCTTTTCTAATGAAAGTACACTAGAAATGAAACGAAGTTACTAAGTTGTGCATCTTTCTAGATTGTACAAGCGAGGAAAGTTTAATCTTGATGTGATCAATCCTGTTCGTAAGGAAGCAACTCGTTCAAGGAGCTCAACGAGCTTAGTTAGTGCAGTACACTGTTTGGAAATGAATATCTTTCTTTTCTAATGAAAGTGCCTTATAAATGAAACCAACATACTAAGTTCCACATCTTGTCAGTTTGTACAATTGGTGAAAGTTTCAACTTGCTGTGTTCAATCCTGTTCGTAAGAAGGCAACTGATTCGTGGAGTTCAACCAGTTTAGTTAGTACAGAACAGTTTTGGGAACGGAAGATTTTCTTTTCTAACGAAAGTACTTTAGGAATGAAAACAACATACTAAGTTGTACATCTTGTAAGATGTTATAACCGGAGAAAGTTTGAAGTTGCCGAGATAAACCGTCTTTGTAAGAAAGCGACTCACTCAAAGTGCCAAAGGAGCTTATTTAGTACAGTACAGGTTTTGGAAATGAGCATCTTTCTTTTCTAACGAAAGTGATTTTGAAATCAAACCAAGATACTCAGTTGTATATCTTGTTAAGTTTTACAATTGGTGAAAGTTTGAACTTGCTGTTATCAACTCCCCTTGTAAGAAATCAACTCATTCATGGAGCTCCACAAGCTAAGTTAATACAGTACAGTTTTCGGAAATGAAGATCTTTCTTTTCTAATGAAAGTACATTAGAAATGAAACGAAGTTACTAAGTTGTGCATCTTTCTAGATTGTACAAGCGAGGAAAGTTTAATCTTGATGTGATCAATCCTGTTCGTAGGGAAGCAACTCGTTCAAGGAGCTCAACGAGCTTAGTGCCGTACAGTTTTTGGAAATGAAGATCTTTCTTTTCTAATGAAAGTGCCTTATAAATGAAACCAACATACTAAGTTGTACATCTTGTTAGTTTGCACAGTTGGTGAAAGTTTCAACTTGCTCTGTTCAATCCTGTTCGTAAGAAGGCAACTGATTCGTGGAGTTCAACCGGCTTAGTTAGTACAGAACAGTTTTGGGAACGGAAGATTTTCTTTTCTAACGAAAGTACTTTAGGAATGAAAACAACATACTAAGTTGTACATCTTGTTAGATGTTATAACCGGTGAAAGTTGAAGTTGCCGAGATAAACCGTCTTTGTAAGAAAGTGACTCACTCAAAGTGCCAAAGGAGCTTATTAGTACAGTACACGTTTTGGAAATGAGCATCTTTCTTTTCTAACGAAAGTGAATTTGAAATCAAACCAAGATACTCAGTTGTATATCTTGTTAAGTTGTACAATTGGTGAAAGTTTGAACTTGCTGTGATCAACTCCCCTTGTAAGAAATCAACTCATTCATGGAGCGCCACAAGCTTAGTTAATACATTATAGTTTTCAGAAATGAAGATCTTTCTTTTCTAATGAAAGTACCCTAGAAAGGAAACGAAGTTACTAAGTTGTGCATCTTTCTAGATTGTACAAGCGAGGAAAGTTTAATCTTGATGTGATCAATCCTGTTCGTAGGGAAGCAACTCGTTGAAGGAGTTCAACGAGCTTAGTTATTGCAGTACCATGTTTGGAAATGAAGATATTTCTTTTCTAATGAAAGTGCCTTATAAATGAAACCAACATACTAAGTTGTACATCTTGTTAGTTTGTACAATTGGTGGAAGTTTCAACTTGCTGTGGTCAATCCTGTTCGTAAGAACGCAACTGATTCGGGGAGTTCAACCAGCTTAGTTAGTACAGAACAGTTTTGGGAACGGAAGATATTCTTTTCTAACGAAAGTACTTTAGGAATGAAAACAACATACTAAGTTGTACATCTTGTTAGATGTTATAACCGGTGAAAGTTTGAAGTTGCCGAGATAAACCGTCTTTGTAAGAAAGCGACTCACTCAAAGTGCCAAAGGAGCTTATTTAGTACAGTACAGGTTTTGGAAATGAGCATCTTTCTTTTCTAACGAAAGTGATTTTGAAATCAAACCAAGATACTCAGTTGTATATCTTGTTAAGTTTTACAATTGGTGAAAGTTTGAACTTGCTGTTATCAACTCCCCTTGTAAGAAATCAACTCATTCATGGAGCTCCACAAGCTAAGTTAATACAGTACAGTTTTTGAAATGAAGATCTTTCTTTTCTAATGAAAGTACATTAGAAATGAAACGAAGTTACTAAGTTGTGCATCTTTCTAGATTGTACAAGCGAGGAAAGTTTAATCTTGATGTGATCAATCCTGTTCGTAGGGAAGCAACTCGTTCAAGGAGCTCAACGTGCTTAGTGCCGTACAGTTTTTGGAAATGAAGATCTTTCTTTTCTAATGAAAGTGCCTTATAAATGAAACCAACATACTAAGTTGTACATCTTGTTAGTTTGCACAGTTGGTGAAAGTTTCAACTTGCTGTGTTCAATCCTGTTCGTAAGAATGCAACTGATTCGTGCAGTTCAACTGGCTTAGTTAGTACAGAACAGTTTTGGGAACGGAAGATTTTCTTTTCTAACGAAAGTACTTTAGGAATGAAAACAACATACTAAGTTGTACATCTTGTTAGATGTTATAACCGGTGAAAGTTTGAAGTTGCCGAGATAAACCGTCTTTGTAAGAAAGCGACTCACTCAAAGTGCCAAAGGAGCTTATTTAGTACAGTACAGCTTTTGGAAATGAGGATCTTTCTTTTCTAACGAAAGTGAATTTGAACTCAAACCAGGATACTCAGTTGTATATCTTGTTAAGTTGTACAATTGGTGAAAGTTTGAACTTGCTGTGATCAACTCCCCTTGTAAGAAATCAACTCATTCATGGAGCTCCACAAGCTAAGTTAATACAGTACAGTTTTCGGAAATGAAGATCTTTCTTTACTAATGAAAGTACCCTAGAAAGGAAACGAAGTTACTAAGTTGTGCATCTTTCTAGATTGTACAGGCGAGGAAAGTTTAATCTTGATGTGATCAATCCTGTTCGTAAGGAAGCAACTCGTTCAAGGAGCTCAATGAGCTTAGTTAGTTCAGTACAGTGTTTGGAAATGAAGATCTTTCTTTTCTAATGAAAGTGCCTTATAAATGAAACCAACATACTAAGTTGCACATCTTGTTAGTTTGTACAATTGGTGAAAGTTTCAACTTGCTGTGTTCAATCCTGTTCATAAGAAGGCAACTGATTCGTGGAGTTCAACCAGTTTAGTTAGTACAGAACAGTTTTGGGAACGGAAGATTTTCTTTTCTAACGAAAGTATTTTAGGAATGAAAACAACATATTAAGTTGTACATCTTGTTAGATGTTATAACCGGTGAAAGTTTGAAGTTGCCGACATAAACCGTCTTTGTAAGAAAGCGGCTCACTCAAAGTGCCAAAGGAGCTTATTTAGTAAAGTACACGTTTTGGAAATGAGGATCTTTCTTTTCTAACGAAAGTGAATTTGAAATCAAACCAAGATACTCAGTTGTATATCTTGTTAAGTTGTACAATTGGTGAAAGTTTGAACTTGCTGTGATCAACTCCCCTTGTAAGAAATCAACTCATTCATGGAGCTCCACAAGCTAAGTTAATACAGTACAGTTTTCGGAAATGTAGATCTTTCTTTTCTAATGAAAGTACACTAGAAATGAAACGAAGTTACTAAGTTGTGCATCTTTCTAGATTGTACAAGCGAGGAAAGTTTAATCTTCATGTGATCAATCCTGTTCGTAAGGAAGCAACTAGTTCACGGAGCTCAACGAGCTTAGTTAGTGCAGTACAGTGTTTGGAAATGAATATCTTTATTTTCTAATGAACGTGCCTTATAAATGAAACCAACATACTAAGTTGCACATCTTGTTAGTTTGTACAATTGCTGAAAGTTTCAACTTGCTGTGTTCAATCTTGTTCGTAAGAAGGCAACTGATTCGTGGAGTTAAACCAGTTTAGTTAGTACAGAACAGTTTTGGGAACGGAAGATTTTCTTTTCTAATGAAAGTACTTTAGTGAAGCCGTTAACAGTCGCATACTACAAGATTGTACATCTTGTGCCATGTGGTAAGCAACTCCATATTTGGCATGAGTCCTGGCGCTACTAGTTGTACAATCTGCGCATGGTCATGACGTGCTTGTTCTCAGCTTATCCCGAGGCATATGCTTGTTTTGTCAATCCTGCAGCCAATCACTTGTGTGCACATAGGCTTGAATAGCAAAAAAGTTGCAGCAAGGTGTGCTCGGGCCCTCCGCCATCAGCTCATCTGTTAACCAAGTGTTCTCCAATAAACTGTGATACAAGAAGGATCTCATTTGTGTCCGTTCCTTTCCTGCTGGTTGGGAAGGGTCGCCGCAAAGTGGTGATCTTTCTTTTCTAACGCCGTACATTTCAAAGACACCAGGCGGAGGGTTCAAGATCTTTCAGAACTTGACACGGAGAGGTAGTTTATCTTGAAGTCATCCCCGGCTTTGTTCTCTGATGGATTTTCGACTGACCCTGGCTTTCCTCGCCAGTTTTTTTGCCTGTTTTGTTTGGGGTTTTATAGCGGTAAACATGCGGAAATAATTGGGGAAGGGCAAAGAGCTTTAGCCCAACATCAGGACAGTCTTTTCAGAGTCAGATACTAACGGGGACTCACATGTTAGGCCTAGGAAGAAACAAAAGGGAAAAAATAGGATCCAGTCAAAAAGGAGAGGACAAAGAGAAAAGTTTACAAGAAGAGCGGAAGAGTAAAACATCTAAAAGAAAAAGTAAACTTTCAGACTCAAAACAAAACAATGAGGAGGAGCCGGAGCTTTCAGGGAGAAAAAGAAAAAAAAATAAAGGTTTAGCCAATTGCATTTAACCCCTAATGTCCCATGCCCTCTGGCGTATAATCCCACGGAAGGAGTCAGTGGTGACTTACGGGCTTTTGGAGCCTTCACCTTTTCATTGTTAAACAGTATGACTACCCAAAATCTTACTCAGTTTGTATGATTGGGTTAATCTAGCAATTGGGCATGTTTGTCTGGGGGACAACTCCAATATGGAAAGTAGCCAACCAAGAGTTAAGTGCTAACACTGCCTAAGTTAACGCAGCTGCCAATAATCCTCAATCTACAGATGTTAACAGGTGACTCCAGTATGGACTAGATGTCAAGCCACAAGTTACTAATCAGTGTTTCTTGACAAAGGGCATTGTCATCTTTTCTCCAAACTTTAATCTTATAAGAATGAGTCCTTTGGTAGATATAATTTCAGGAAACAAAATCCCACCCAAGTGATCACTCCAGATTAGTTTGATGCAACAGTGTTGGGCACATGCACAGATATATCTTTTCAATGTCTATGTTATCTATAGGGTGAAAAAAACTGCTCTTACCAACAGAACTTTTTGCCGTGTTTGAAGAGAATTAAAGGTAAATTGTAGTAAGACCATCGACTTTAGATCCACACCTGTATGTGTAAGACCTCCTTTTATGTTTCTAGTGAGCAATCAAACTGTTATTAATAACACTCTTGCTTGTCAAGCGGAAGTTCTTGTTTTCTTTCAGAATTTTGGAATGCCAACAATTTCCATTGGGCATGCATCCTGCCTGTTCCTGTGGTCATTCGAGAGTAAGAACTGTCTTTGTTGCTCACTCAGCCTAAGAGAGACTTTAAAATCGTTTGCAGCTATCGAGGCTGCTCTTGCAGCTTCTGCTGCCATCAAACCAAGATAGCTAGTTGTATATCTAGTTAAGGCCATCCCAATTGCCCAAGTTTAAACAGCTTATCCAGAGGACTGCTTTGGCCCTGATCCTGGATCTCTTCTGCTTTTTCCTACTTTAAAGTTTTGGGTGGGAGTAGGATGTTTTCTGCTTGTGTTATTGGAGGCCTGGTGTTATGCATGTGGTTGGTTTGCAGGTTCTTTCTCAGGCTAGAAGAGACAAGTTCATTATTTCCCAGGCTCTTGCTGCATTGGAGAATGGCTCTTCCCCTCAGGTCTGGCTGGCAGCCCTTAAAAACCCTGATTTTCTTTGGCCCTTGCACCTTAGGGTTTTATACCCATTGCACAAGGAGGGCAAGGAAGTAGGGTGGGCTTTAGTTGGCACAGGAACAGACAAAGTTGCACATGAGGTGAGCCTTATTAGCCAATTGAAGAGCATGTTTGATTGCATATGGGTTAGTGTTCAATCCCTTCTCTGAGAAAAGGTACTGGACCGAGATGACACTGGTTTGGCTGGCCACCAGGTCTTTAGTTAGTACAGGTCCTCTTTTTCAGAGATCAGAAGATTTTCTTTTCTAAGAAATAGAAAAGGGGGAAATGTAGGAGCCGTTAACAGTCGCCATTACAAGATGGCGCTGGCTTCCTGCCTGCCATGTGGTAAGCAACTCCATATTTGGCATGAGTCCTGGCGCTACTAGTTGTACAATCTGCGCATGGTCATGACGAGCTTGTTCTCAGCCTATCCCGAGGCATATGCTTGTGGTGTCAATCCTGCAGCCAATCACTTGTGTGCACATAGGCTTGAATAGCATAAAAGTTGCAGCAAGGTGTGCTCGGGGCCCTCCGCCATCAGCTCATCTGTTAACCAAGTGCTCTCCAATAAACTGTGATACAAGAAGGATCTTCGTTTGTGTCCGTTCCTTTCCTGCTGGTTGGGAAGGGTAGCCGCACTTTAGGAAAGAAAACAACATACTAAGTTGTACATCTTGTTAGATGTTATAACCGGAGGGTGAAAAGTTTGAACTTGCCAACATAAACCGTCTTTGTAAGAAAGGTAAGTCAAAGTGCCAAAGGAGCTTATTTAGTACTGACAGGTTTTGGAAATGACCCTTTCTTTTCTAACGCCTGAATTTGAAATCAAACCAAGATACTCAGTTGTATATCTTGTTGTTTGGGGTTTGAAAGTTTGAACTTGCTGTGATCAACTCCCTTGTAAGAAATCAACTCATTCATGGAGCCCAAGCTTAGTTAATACATTATAGTTTTCAGAAATGAACGGGGACTTTCATGAAAGGCCATTAGAAATGAAACAAAGGGAAAAGTTGTGATCTTTCTAAATTGTACAGGACAAAGGAAAGTTTAATCTTGATGTGATCAATCCATCTAAAAGAAAAGTAAAAATTCAGACTCAAAACAAAACAATGAGGAGGAGCTTAGCTTTAGGGAGAAAACAGAAAAAAAAAAAAATAAAGGTTTGGAATTGCATTTTAATAATGTCCCTTTATTTAATCTACGGAAGAAGTCAGTGGTGACTTATAAATGAAACCTTCACCTTTTCAGTTGTTAAACAGTATTGTTTGAAAAATCTTACCCTTTTATGATTGGGCTAATCTAGCAAGGGCATGCTTGTCTGTGGACAATATCCAATATGGAAAGTAGCCAACCAAGAGTTAAGTGCTAACACTGCCTGGGATTTTCTTTTCTACAATAATCCTCAATCTACATATGTTAACAGGTGACTCCAGTATGGACTAGATGTCAATGAAAACAATCAGTGTTTCTTGACAATCTTGTTCATGTTTTTCTCCAAACTTTCTTACTTATAAGAATGAGTCCTTTGTAGATATAATTTCACTAAACAAAATGCCAAAAGTGATTTAGTACAGATCCCTTTGAAATGCAACTTTCTTTGGGCACATGCACAGATTTTGAAATCAAAACCAAGATACTCAGTTGTTATCTTGTTAAGTTGTACAATTGGTGAAAAACTGCTCTTATCAACAGAACTTTTCAACTCATTGTTTGAAGAGAATAACATAAGGTTAATTTAATACTTTAGATCCACAGTTATATGTGTAAGAACCTCCTTTTATGTTTCTAATGAGCAATCACACTAGAAATGACACTCTTGTTTGTCAAAGTTCTTGTTTTCTTTCAGAATGCTGGAATGCCACTCAATTTTAATGGGCATGTGACCTGCCTGTTCCTGTAAGGAAGTAAGAACTGTCGGTGTTGAGCAGCCTAAGAGAGACTTTAAAATCACTGCAGCTATCGTGGCTGCTCTTGAATATCTTTGCCTTTTCTAATAGCTACTGTAGCTCTAGCTAAGGCCAACATACCAAGCAATAAACATCTTATTAGAGAGGACTGCTTTGGTGATCCTGGATCTCTTCTGCTTTTTCCTGTTTTCAATCCTGTTGGGAGAAGAGGATGTTTGCTGCTTGTGTTATTGAAGGCCTGGTGTTATGCATGTGGTTGGTTTGCAGGTTTTGTGCTCAGGCTAGAAGAGACTTTTCATTATTTCCCAGGCTCTTGCTGCATTGGAAATGGCTCTTCCCCTCAGGTCATCTTGTTAGATGTTAAAACCTTGGTGAATTTTCTTTGGCCCTTGCACATAAAGGGTTTTATACCCATTGCACAAGGAGTGGCAAGGAAGTTATTTGGGCTTTAGTTGGCACAGGATGAGACATCTTTACTTTCGTAAGGTGAGCCTTTTTAGAAATCAAACCAAGATATGTTTGATTGCATCTTGGTTAGTACCAGAATCCCATCTCTGAAAAGTACTGGACCGAGATGACACTCGGGTTTGGCTGGCCACCAGGTCTGGAGCGCCACAAGCTTAGTTAATACTTTCTGTTTTCAGAGATCAGACCTCTGCTCTTGCCTGTACATTAGAAATGAAACGGGGAAATGTTGTGCATCCGTTAACAGTCGCCAGAAAGTTTAGATCTTGATGGATCAATGCCTGCCATGTGGTAAGCAACTCCATATTTGGCATGAGTCCAACGAGCTACTAGTTGTACAATCAGTGTTTGGAAATGAAGATCTTGTTCTCAGTTATAATGAGGCATATGCTTATGGTGTCAATCCTGCAGCCAATCACTTGTTGTACATCTTGAATAGCATAAAAGTTGCAGCAAAGGTGTTCAACCCTCTGCCATCAAGCTCATCTGTTAACCAAGTGCTCTCCAATAAACTGTGATTCAAGAAGGATCTTCGTACAGAACAGTGGCGTTCCTTTCCTGCTGGTTGGGAAGGAAAGCCGCACTTTAGGAAAGAAAACAACATACTAAGTTGTACATCTTGTTAGATGTTATAACCGTGAAAGTTTGAAGTTGCCAACATAAACCGTCTTTGTAAGAAAGCGGCTCACTCAAAGTGCCAAAGGAGCTTATTTAGTACAGTACAGGTTTTGGAAATGAGCATCTTTCTTTTTCTAACGAAAGTGAATTTGAAATCAAACCAAGATACTCAGTTGTATATCTTGTTAAGTTGTACAATTGGTGAAAGTTTGAACTTGCTGTGATCAACTCCCCTTGTAAGAAATCAACTCATTCATGGAGCGCCACAAGCTTAGTTAATACATTATAGTTTTCAGAAATGAAGATCTTTCTTTTCTAATGAAAGTACATTAGAAATGAAACGAAGTTACTAAGTTGTGCATCTTTCTAGATTGTACAAGCGAGGAAAGTTTAATCTTGATGTGATCAATCCTGTTCGTAGGGAAGCAACTCGTTCAAGGAGCTCAACGAGCTTAGTTAGTGCAGTACAGTGTTTGGAAATGAATATCTTTATTTTCTACTGAAAGTGCCTTATAAATGAAACCAACATACTAAGTTGTACATCTTGTTAGTTTGCACATTTGGTGCAAGTTTCAACTTGCTGTGTTCAATCCTGTTCGTAAGAAGGCAACTGATTCGTGGAGTTCAACCGGCTTCGTTAGTACAGAACAGTTTTGGGAACGGAAGATTTTCTTTTCTAACGAAAGTACTTTAGGAATGAAAACAACATACTAAGTTGTACATCTTGTTAGATGTTATAACCAGTGAAAGTTTGAAGTTGCCGACATAAACCGTCTTTGTAAGAAAGCGACTCACTCAAAGTGCCAAAGGAGCTTATTTAGTACAGTACACTTTTGGAAATGGGGATCTTTCTTTTCTAACGAAAGTGATTTTGAAATCAAACCAAGATACTCAGTTGTATATCTTGTTAAGTTGTACAATTGGTGAAAGTTTGAACTTACTGTGATCAACTCCCCTTGTAAGAAATCAACTCATTCATGGAGCGCCACAAGCTTAGTTAATACATTAAAGTTTTCAGAAATGAAGATCTTTCTTTTCTAATGAAAGTACACTAGAAATGAAACGAAGTTACTAAGTTGTGCATCTTTCTAGATTGTACAAGCGAGGAAAGTTTAATCTTGATGTGATCAATCCTGTTCGTAAGGAAGCAACTCATTCAACGAGCTCAACGAGCTTAGTTAGTGCAGTACAGTGTTTGGAAATGAATATCTTTCTTTTCTAATGCAAGTGCCTTATAAATGAAACCAACATACTAAGTTGCACATCTTGTTAGTTTGTACAATTGGTGAAAGTTTCAACTTGCTGTGTTCAATCCTGTTCGTAAGAAGGCAACTGATTCGTGGAGTTCAACCAGTTTAGTTAGTACAGAACAGTTTTGGGAACGGAAGATTTTCTTTTCTAACGAAAGTACTTTAGGAATGAAAACAACATACTAAGTTGTACATCTTGTTAGATGTTATAACCGGTGAACCTTTGAAGTTGCCGACATAAACCGTCTTTGTAAGAAAGCGGCTCACTCAAAGTGCCAAAGGAGCTTATTTAGTACAGTACAGGTTTTGGAAATGAGCATCTTTGTTTTCTAACGAAAGTGAATTTGAAATCAAACCAAGATACTCAGTTGTAGATCTTGTTAAGTTGTACAATTGGTGAAAGTTTGAACTTGCTGTGATCAACTCTCCTTGTAAGAAATCAACTCATTCATGGAGCGCCACAAGCTTAGTTAATACATTATAGTTTTCAGAAATGAAGATCTTTCTTTTCTAATGAAAGTACATTACAAATGAAACGAAGTTACTAAGTTGTGCATCTTTCTAGATTGTACAAGCGAGGAAAGTTTAATCTTGATGTGATCAATCCTGTTCGTAGGGAAGCAACTCGTTCAAGGAGCTCAACGAGCTTAGTTAGTGCAGTACAGTGTTTGGAAATGAAGATCTTTCTGTTCTAATGAAAGTACCTTATAAATGAAACCAACATACTAAGTTGTACATCTTGTTAGTTTGCACAGTTGGTGAAAGTTTCAACTTGCTGTGTTCAATCCTGTTCGTAAGAAGGCAACTGATTCGTGGAGTTCAACCGGCTTAGTTAGTACAGAACAGTTTTGGGAACGGAAGATTTTCTTTTCTAACGAAAGTACTTTAGGAAAGAAAACAACATACTAAGTTGTACATCTTGTTAGATGTTATAACCGGTGAAAGTTTGAAGTTGCTGAGATAAACCGTCTTTGTAAGAAAGCGACTCACTCAAAGTGCCAAAGGAGCTTATTTAATACAGTACACGTTTTGGAAATGAGGATCTTTCTTTTGTAACGAAAGTGATTTTGAAATCAAACCAAGATACTCAGTTGTATATCTTGTTAAGTTGTACAATTGGTGAAAGTTTGAACTTGCTGTGATCAACTCCCCTTGTAAGAAATCAACTCATTCATGGAGCTCCACAAGCTAAGTTAATACAGTACAGTTTTCGGAAATGAAGATCTTTCTTTTCTTATGAAAGTACCCTAGAAATGAAACGAAGTTACTAAGTTGTGCATCTTTCTAGATTGTACAAGCGAGGAAAGTTTAATCTTGATGCGATCAATCCTGTTCGTAGGGAAGTAACTCGTTCAAGGAGCTCAAAGAGCTTAGTTAGTGCAGTACAGATTTTGGAAATGAAGATCTTTCTTTTCTAATGAAAGTGCCTTATAAATGAAACCAACATACTAAGTTGTACATCTTGTTAGTTTGCACAGTTGGTGAAAGTTTCAACTTGCTGTGTTCAATCCTGTTCGTAAGCAGGCAACATATTCGTGGAGTTCAACCGGCTTAGTTAGTACAGAACAGTTTTGGGAACAGAAGATTTTCTCTTCTAACGAAAGTACTTTAGGAATGAAAACAACATACTAAGTTGTACATATTGTTAGATGTTATAACCGGTGAAAGTTTGAAGTTGCCGAAACAAACCGTCTTTGTAAGAAAGCGACTCACTCAAAGTGCCAAAGGAGCTTATTTCGTACAGCACACGTTTTGGAAATGAGGATCTTTCTTTTCTAACGAAAGTGATTTTGAAATCAAACCAAGATACTCAGTTGTATATCTTGTTAAGTTGTACAATTGGTGAAAGTTTGAACTTGCTGTGATCAACTCCCCTTGTAAGAAATCAACTCATTCATGGAGCTCCACAAGCCTAGTTAATACATTATAGTTTTCAGAAATGAAGATCTTTCCTTTCTAATGAAAGTACATTAGAAATGAAACGAAGTTACCGAGTTGTGCATCTCTCTAGATTTTACAAGCGAGGAAAGTTTAATCTTAATGTGATCAATCCTGTTCGTAGCGAAGCAACTCGTTCAAGGAGCTCAACGAGCTTAGTTAGTGCAGTACAGTGTTTGGAAATGAAGATCTTTCTTTTCTAATGAAAGTGCCTGATAAATGAAACCAACATACTAAGATGTACATCTTGTTAGTTTGCACAGTTGTTGAAAGTTTCAACTTGCTGTGTTCAATACTGTTCGTAAGAAGGCAACTGATTCGTGGAGTTCAACCAGCTTAGTTAGTACAGAACAGTTTTGGGAACGGAAGATTTTCTTTTCTAACGAAAGTACTTTAGGAATGAAAACAACATACTAAGTTGTACATCTTGTTAGATGTTATAACCGGTGACAGTTTGAAGTTGCCGAGATAAACCGTCTTTGTAAGGAAGCGGCTCACTCAAAGTTCCAAAGGAGCTTATTTAGTACAGTACAGGTTTTGGAAATGAGCATCTTTCTTTTCTAACGAAAGTGAATTTGAAATCAAACCAAGATACTCAGTTGTATATCTTGTTAAGTTGTACAATTGGTGAAAGTTTGAACTTGCTGTGGTCAACACCCCTTGTAAGAAATCAACTCATTCATGGAGCGCCACAAGCTTAGTTAATACATTATAGTTTTCAGAAATGAAGATCTTTCTTTTCTAATGAAAGTACATTAGAAATGAAACGAAGTTACTAACTTGTGCATCTTTCTAGATTGTACAAGCGAGGAAAGTTTAATTTTGATGTGATCAATCCTGTTCGTAGGGAAGCAACTCGTTCAAGGAGCTCAATAAGCTTAGTTAGTGCAGTACAGTGTTAGGAAATGAAGATCTTTCTTTTCTAATGAAAGTGCCTTATAAATGAAACCAACATACTAAGTTGTACATCTTGTTAGTTTGCACAGTTGGAGAAAGTTTCAACTTGCTGTGTTCAATCCAGTTCGTAAGAAGGCAACTGATTCGTGGAGTTCAACGGGCTTAGTTAGTACAGAACAGTTTTGGGAACGGAAGATTTTCTTTTCTAACGAAAGTACTTTAGGAATGAAAACAACATACTAAGTTGTACATCTTGTTAGATGTTATAACCGGTGAAAGTTTGAAGTTGCCGAGATAAACCGTCTTTGTAAGAAAGCGACTCACTCAAAGTGCCAAAGGAGTTTATTTAGTACAGTACACGTTTTGGAAATGAGGATCTTTCTTTTCTAACGAAAGTGATTTTGAAATCAAACCAAGATACTCAGTTGTATATCTTGTTAAGTTGTACAATTGGTGAAAGTTTGAACTTGCTGTGATCAACTCCCCTCGTAAGAAATCAACTCATTCATGGAGCTCCACAAGCCTAGTTAATACATTATAGTTTTCAGAAATGAAGATCTTTCCTTTCTAATGAAAGTACATTAGAAATGAAACGAAGTTACTAAGTTGTGCATCTTTCTAGATTTTACAAGCGAGGAAAGTTTAATCTTGATGTGATCAATCCTGTTCGTAGCGAAGCAACTCGTTCAAGGAGCTCAACGAGCTTAGTTAGTGCAGTACAGTGTTTGGAAATGAAGATCTTTCTTTTCTAATGAAAGTGCCTGATAAATGAAACCAACATACTAACTTGTACATCTTGTTAGTTTGTACAATTGGTGAAAGGTTGAACTTGCTGAGATCAACTGTCTTCGGAAGAAAGCTAACCATTCAAAGAGCAGAAGGAGCTTATTTAGCACAGTACAGGTTTTGGAAAGGACGAATTTTCTTTTCTAAGGAAAGTGCATTTGAAACTAACCTAGGTAGTAAATCGTTCATCTTGTTAGGTTGTACAATTGGTGAAAGTTTCAATTTGCTGTGTTCAATCCTATTCGTAAGAAAGCAACTGATTCGTGGAGTTCAACCAGCTTAGTTAGTACAGAACAGTTTTGAAAATGGAAGATTTTCTTTGCTAACGAAAGTACTTTAGGAATGAAAACAACATACTAAGTTGTACATCTTGTTAGATGTTATAACCGGTGAAAGTTTGAAGTTGCCGACATAAACCGTCTTTGTAAGAAAGCGGCTCGCTCAAAGTGCCAAAGGAGCTTATTTAGTACAGTACACGTTTTGGAAATGAGGATCTTTCTTTTCTAACGAAAGTGAATTTGAAATCAAACCAAGTTACTCAGTCGTATATCTTGATAAGTTGTACAATTGGTGAAAGTTTGAACTTGCTGTGATCAACTCCCCTTGTAAGAAATCAACTCATTCATGGAGCTCCACAAGCTTAGTTAATATATTATAATTTTGGGAAATGAAGATCTTTCTTTTCTAATGAACGTACATTATAAATGAAACGAAGTTACTAAGAAGTGCATCTTTCTAGATTGTACAAGCGAGGAAAGTTTAATCTTGATGTGATCAATCCTGTTCGTAGGAAGCAACTCGTTCAAGGAGCTCAACGAGCTTAGTCAGTGCAGTACTGTTTTTGGAAATGAAGATCTGTCTTTTCTAATGAAAGTGCCTTATAAATGAAACCAACATACGAAGTTGTACATCTTGTTAGTTTGTACAGTTGGTGAAAGTTTCAACTTGCTGTGTTCAATCCTTTTCGTAAGAAGGCAACTGATTCGTGCAGTTCAACCAGCTTAGTTAGTACAGAACAGTTTTGGGAACGGAAGATTTTCTTTTCTAACGAAAGTACTTTAGGAATGAAAACAACATACTAAGTTGTACATCTTGTTAGATGATATAACCGGTGAAAGTTTGAAGTTGCCGAGATAAACCGTCTTTGTAAGAAAGCGACTCACTCAAAGTGCCAAAGGAGCTTATTTAGTACAGGACAGGTTTTGGAAATGAGGATCTTTCTTTTCTAACGAAAGTGAATTTGAAATCAAACCAAGATACTCAGTCGTATATCTTGTTAAGTTGTACAATTGGTGAAAGTTTGAACTTGCTATGATCAACGCCCCTTGTAAGAAATCAACTCATTCATGGAGCTCCACAAGCTTAGTTAATACATTATAGTTTTCAGAAATGAAGATCTTTCTTTTCTAATGAACGTACATTAGAAATGAAACGAAGTTACTAAGTTGTGCATCGTTCTAGATTGTACAAGCGAGGAAAGTTTAATCTTGATGTGATCAATCCTGTTCGTAGGGAAGCAACTCGTTCAAGGAGCTCAACGAGCTTAGTTAGTGCAGTACAGTGTTTGGAAATGAACATCTTTCTTTTCTAATGAAAGTGCCTTATAAATGAAACCAACATACTAAGTTGTACATCTTGTTCGTTTGTACAATTGGTGAAAGGTTCAACTTGCTGAGATCAACTGTCTTCGGAAGAAAGCTAACCATTCAAAGAGCAGAAGGAGCTTATTTAGCACAGTACAGGTTTTGGAAAGGAAGAATTTTCTTTTCGAAGGAAAGTGCATTTGAAACAAACCAAGGTAGTAAATCGTTCATCTTGTTAGGTTGTACAATCAGTGAAAGTTTCAACTTGCTGTGTTCAATCCTGTTTGTAAGAAGGCAACTGATTCGTGGAGTTCAACCAACTTAGTTAGGACAGAACAGTTTTGGGAACAGAAGATTTTCTTTTCTAACGAAAGTACTTTAGGAATGAAAACAACTTACTAAGTTGTACATCTTGTTAGATGTTATAACCGGTGAAAGTTTGAAGTTGCCGAGATAAACCGTCTTTGTAAGAAAGCGACTCATTCAAAGTGCCAAAGGAGCTTATTAAGTACAGTACACGTTTTGGAAATGAGGATCTTTCTTTTCTAACGAAAGTGATTTTGAAATCAAACGAAGATACTCAGTTGTATATCTTGTTAAGTTGTAAATTCTTGAAAGTTTGAACTTGCTGTGATCAACTCCCCTTGTAAGAAATCAACTCATTCATGGAGCTCCACAAGCTAAGTTAATACAGTACAGTTTTCGCAAATGAAGATCTTTCTTTTCTAATGAAAGTACATTAGAAATGAAACGAAGTTAGTAAGTTGTGCAACTTTCTAGATTGTACAAGCGAGGAAAGTTTAATCTTGATGTGATCAATCCTGTTCGTAGGGAGGCAACTCGTTCAAGGAGCTCAACGAGCTTAGTTAGTGCAGTACAGTGTTTGTTAATGAAGATCTTTCTTTTCTAATGAAAGTGCCTTATAAATGAAACCAACATACTAAGTTGTACATCTTGTTAGTTTGTACAATTGGTGAAAGGTTGAACTTGCTGAGATCAACTGTCTTCGGAAGAAAGGTAACCATTCCAAGAGGAGAAGGAGCTTATTTAGCACAGTACAGATTTTGGAAAGGAAGAATTTTCTTTTCTAAGGAAAGTGCATTTGAAACAAACCAAGGTAGTAAGTCGTTAATCGTGTTAGGTTGTACAATCGGTGAAAGTTTCAACTTGCTGTGTTCAATCCTGTTCATAATAAGGCAACTGATTCGTGGAGTTCAACCAGCTTAGTTAGTACAGAACAGTTTTGGGAACGGAAGATTTTCTTTTCTAAAGAAAGTACATAAGAATGAAAACAACATACTAAGTTGTACATCTTGTTAGATGTTATAACCGGTGAAAGTTTGAAGTTGCCGAGATAAACCGTCTTTGTAAGAAAGCGACTCACTCAAAGTGCCAAAGGAGCTTATTTAGTACAGTACACGTTTTGGAAATGAGGATCTTTCTTTTCTAACAAAAGTGATTTTGAAATCAATCCAAGATACTCAGTTGTATATCTTGTTAAGTTGTACAATTGGTGAAAGTTTGAACTTGCTGTGATCAACACCCCTTGTAAGAAATCAACTCATTCATGGAGCTCCACAAGCTTAGTTAATACAGTAAAGTTTTCGGAAATGAAGATCTTTCTTTTCTAATGAAAGTACATTAGAAATAAAACGAAGTTACTAAGTTGTGCATCTTTCTAGATTGTACAAGCGAGGAATGTTTAATCTTGATGTGATCAATCCTGTTCATAGGGAAGCAACTCGTTCAAGGAGCTCAACGAGCTTAGTTAGTGCAGTACAGTTTTTGGAAATGAAGATCTTTCTTTTCTAATGAAAGTGCCCTATAAATGAAAACAACATACTAAGTTGTACAGGTTGTTAGTTTTTACAATTAGTGAAAGGTTGAACTTGCTGAGATCAACTATCTTCGTAAGAAAGCTAACCATTCAAAGAGCAGAAGGAGCTTATTTAGCACAGTATATGCTTTGGTAAGGAAGAATTTTCTTTTCTAAGGAAAGTGCATTTGAAACAAACCAAGGTAGTAAATCGTTCATCTTGTTAGGTTGTGCAATCGGTGAAAGTTTCAACTTGCTGTGTTCAACCCTGTTCGTAAGAAGGCAACTGATTCGTGGAGTTCAACCAGTTTAGTTAGTACAGAACAGTTTTTGGAACTGAAGATTTTCTTTTCTAACGAAAGTACTTTAGGAATGAAAACAACACACTAAGTTGTACATCTTGTTAGATGTTTTAACCGGTGAAAGGTTGAAGTTGCTGAGATAAACTGTCTTTGTGAGAAAGCTACTCACTCAAAGTGCCAAAGGAGCTTATTTAGTACAGTACACGTTTTGGAAATGAGGATCTTTCTTTTCTAAAGAAAGTGATTTTGAAATCAAACCACGATAAACAGTTGTATATCTTGTTAAGTTCTACAATTGGTGAAAGTTTGAACTTGCTGTGATCAACTCCCCATGTCAGAAATCAACACATTCATGGAGTTCCACAAGCTTAGTTAATACAGTACAGTTTTCGGAAATGAAGATCTTTCTTTTCTAATGAAAGTACATTAGAAATGAAACGAAGTTACTAAGTTGTGCATCTTTCTAGATTGTACAAGCGAGGAAAGTTTAATCTTGATGTGATTAGTCCTGTTCGTAGGGAAGCAACTCGTTCAAGGAGCTCAACGAGCTTAGTTAGTGCAGTACAGTTTTTGGAAATGAAGATCTTTCTTTTCTAATGAAAGTGCCGTATAAATGAAACCAACACACTAAGTTGTACATATTCTCAGTTTGTACATGTGGTGAAGTTTGAACTTGCTGAGATCCACTGTCTTCGGAAGAAAGCTAAACATTCAAAGAGCAGAAGGAGCTTATTTAGCACAGTACAGGTTTTGGAAAGGAAGAATTTTCTTTTCTAAGTAAAGTGCATTCGAAACAAACCAAGGTAGTAAATCGTTCATCTTGTTAGGTTGTACAATCGGAGAAAGTTTCAACTTGCTGTGTTGAATCCTGTTCGTAAGAAGGCAACTGATTCGTGGAGTTCAACCAGCTTAGTTAGTACAGAACAGTTTTTGGAACTGAAGATTTTCTTTTCTAACGAAAGTACTTTATTAATGAAAACAACACACTAAGCTGTACATTATGTTAGGTGATATAACCGGTGAAAGCTTGAAGTTGCCGAGATAAACTATCTTTGTGAGAAAGCGACTCACTCAAAGTGCCAAAGGAGCTTATTTAGTACAGTACACGTTTTGGAAATGAGGATCTTTCTTTTCTAAAGAAAGTGATTTTGAAATCAAACCACGATAAACAGTTGTATATCTTGTTAAGTTCTACAATTGGTGAAAGTTTGAACTTGCTGTGATCAACTCCCCATGTCAGAAATCAACACATTCATGGAGTTCCACAAGCTTAGTTAATACAGTACAGTTTTCGGAAATGAAGATCTTTCTTTTCTAATGAAAGTACATTAGAAATGAAACGAAGTTACTAAGTTGTGCATCTTTCTAGATTGTACAAGCGAGGAAAGTTTAATCTTGATGTGATTAGTCCTGTTCGTAGGGAAGCAACTCGTTCAAGGAGCTCAACGAGCTTAGTTAGTGCAGTACAGTTTTTGGAAATGAAGATCTTTCTTTTCTAATGAAAGTGAATTATAAATGAAACCAACACACTAAGTTGTACATATTCTCAGTTTGTACATGTGGTGAAGTTTGAACTTGCTGAGATCCACTGTCTTCGGAAGAAAGCTAAACATTCAAAGAGCAGAAGGAGCTTATTTAGCACAGTACAGGTTTTGGAAAGGAAGAATTTTCTTTTCTAAGTAAAGTGCATTCGAAACAAACCAAGGTAGTAAATCGTTCATCTTGTTAGGTTGTACAATCGGAGAAAGTTTCAACTTGCTGTGTTGAATCCTGTTCGTAAGAAGGCAACTGATTCGTGGAGTTCAACCAGCTTAGTTAGTACAGAACAGTTTTTGGAACTGAAGATTTTCTTTTCTAACGAAAGTACTTTATTAATGAAAACAACACACTAAGCTGTACATTATGTTAGGTGATATAACCGGTGAAAGCTTGAAGTTGCCGAGATAAACTATCTTTGTGAGAAAGCGACTCACTCAAAGTGCCAAAGGAGCTTATTTAGTACAGTACAGGTTTTGGAAATGAGGATCTTTCTTTTCTAACGAAAGTGAATTTGAAATCAAACCAAGATACTCAGTTGTATATCTTGTTAAGTTGTACAATTGGTGAAAGTTTGAACTTGCTGTGATCAACTCCCCTTGTATGAAATCAACTCATTCATGGAGCTCCACAAGCTTAGTTAATACATTATAGTTTTCAGAAATGAAGATCTTTCTTTTCTAATGAAAGTACATTAGAAATGAAACGAAGTTAGTAAGTTGTGCAACTTTCTAGATTGTACAAGCGAGGAAAGTTTAATCTTGATGTGTTCAATCCTGTTCGTAGGGAGGCAACTCGTTCAAGGAGCTCAACGAGCTTAGTTAGTGCAGTAAAGTGTTTGGAAATAAAGATCTTACTTTTCTAATGAAAGTGCCTTATAAATGAAACCAACATACTAAGTTGTACATCTTGTTAGTTTGTACAATTGGTGAAAGGTTGAACTTGCTGAGATCAACTGTCTTCGGAAGAAAGCTAACCATTCAAAGAGCAGAAGGAGCTTATTTAGCACAGTACAGGTTTTGGAAAGGAAGAATTTTCTTTTCTAAGGAAAGTGCATTCGAAACAAACCAAGGTAGTAAATCGTTCATCTTGTTAGGTTGTACAATCAGTGAAAGTTTCAACTTGTTGTGATCAATCCTGTTCGTAAGAAGGCAACTGATTCGTGGAGTTCAACCAGCTTAGTTAGTACAGAACAGTTTTGGGAACGGAAGATTTTCTTTTCTAAGGAAAGTACTTTAGGAATGAAAACAACATACTAAGTTGTACATCTTGTTAGATGTTATAATTGGTGAAAGTTTGAAGTTGCCGAGATAAACCGTCTTTGTAAGAAAGCGACTCACTCAAAGTGCCAAAGGAGCTTATTTAGTACAGTACAGGTTTTGGAAATGAGGATCTTTCTTTCCTAACGAAAGTGATTTTGAAATCAAACCAAGATACTCAGTTGTATATCTTGTTAAGTTGTACAAATGGTGAAAGTTTGAACTTGCTGTGATCAACTCCCCTTGTAAGAAATCAACTCATTCATGGAGCTCCACAAGCTAAGTTAATACAGTACAGTTTTCGGAAACGAAGATCTTTCTTTTCTAATGAAAGTACATTAGAAATGAAACGAAGTTACGAAGTTGTGCATCTTTCTAGATTGTACAAGCGAGGAAAGTTTAATCTTGATGTGATCAATCCTGTTCGTTGGGAGGCAACTCGTTCAAGGAGCTCAACGAGCTTAGTTAGTGCAGTACAGTTTTTGGAAATGAAGATCTTTCTTTTCTAATGAAAGTGCCTTATAAATGAAACCAACATACTAAGTTGTACATCTTGTTAGTTTGTACAATTGGTGAAAGGTTGAACTTGCTGACATCAACTGTCTTCGGAAGAAAGCTAACCATTCAAAGAGCAGGAGGAGCTTATTTAGCACAGTACAGGTTTTGGAAAGGAAAAATTTTCTTTTCTAAGGAAAGTGCATTTGAAACAAACCAAGGTAGTAAATCGTTCATCTTGTTAGGTTGTACAATCGGTGAAAGTTTCAACTTGCTGTGTTCAATCCTGTTCGTAAGAAGGCAACTGATTCGAGGAGTTCAACCAGCTTAGTTAGTACAGAACAGTTTTTGGAACTGAAGATTTTCTTTTCTAACGAAAG
This sequence comes from Orientallactaga sibirica, assembly GCA_036365145.1. NCBI lineage: Eukaryota > Metazoa > Chordata > Mammalia > Rodentia > Dipodidae > Orientallactaga > Orientallactaga sibirica. Next base: position 378,742 of record JAEOAD010002040.1, read on the forward strand.
TACTTTAGGAATCAAAACAACATGCTAAGTTGTACATCTTGTTAGATGTTATAACTGGTGAAAGTTTGAAGTTGCCGAGATAAACCGTCTTTGTGAGAAAGCGACTCACTCAAATTGCCAAAGGTGCTTATTTAGTACAGTACACGTTTTGGAAATGAGGATCTTTCTTTTCTAACAAACGTGATTTTGAAATCAATCCAAGATACTCAGTTGTATATCTTGTTAAGTTGTACAATTGGTGAAAGTTTGAACTTGCTGTGATCAACACCCCTTGTAAGAAATCAACTCATTCATGGAGCTCCACAAGCTTAGTTAATACAGTAAAGTTTTCGGAAATGAAGATCTTTCTTTTCTAATGAAAGTACATTAGAAATGAAACGAAGTTACTAAGTTGTGCATCTTTCTAGATTGTACAAGCGAGGAAAGTTTAATCTTGATGTGATCAATCCTGTTCATAGGGAAGCAACTCGTTCAAGGAGCTCAACGAGCTTAGTTAGTGCAGTACAGTTTTTGGAAATGAAGATCTTTCTTTTCTAATGAAAGTGCCCTATAAATGAAACCAACATACTAAGTTGTACAGGTTGTCAGTTTGTACAATTAGTGAAAGGTTGAACTTGCTGAGATCAACTGTCTTCGTAAGAATGCTAACCATTCAAAGAGCAGAAGGAGCTTATTTAGCACAGTATATGTTTTGGTAAGGAAGAATTTTCTTTTCTAAGGAAAGTGCATTTGAAACAAACCAAGGTAGTAAATCGTTCATCTTGTTAGGTTGTACAATCGGTGAAAGTTTCAACTTGCTGTGTTCAACCCTGTTCGTAAGAAGGCAACTGATTCGTGGAGTTCAACCAGTTTAGTTAGTACAGAACAGTTTTTGGAACTGAAGATTTTCTTTTCTAACGAAAGTACTTTAGGAATGAAAACAACACACTAAGTTGTACATCTTGTTAGATGTTTTAACCGGTGAAAGGTTTAAGTTGCTGAGATAAACTGTCTTTGTGAGAAAGCGACTCACTGAAAGTGCCAAAGGAGCTTATTTAGTACAGTACACGTTTTGGAAATGAGGATCTTTCTTTTCTAACGAAAGTGATTTTGAAATCAAACCACGATACTCAGTTGTATATCTTGTTAAGTTCTACAATTGGTGAAAGTTTGAACTTGCTGTGATCAACTCCCCCTGTAAGAAATCAACACATTCATGGAGCTCCACAAGCTTAGTTAATACAGTACAGTTTTCGGAAATGAAGATCTTTCTTTTATAATGAAAGTACATTAGAAATGAAACGAAGTTACTAAGTTGTGCATCTTTCTAGATTGTACAAGCGAGGAAAGTTTAATCTTGATGTGATTAGTCCTGTTCGTAGGGAAGCAACTCGTTCAAGGAGCTCAACGAGCTTAGTTAGTGCAGTACAGATTTTGGAAATGAAGATCTTTCTTTTCTAATGAAAGTGCCGTATAAATGAAACCAACACACTAAGTTGTACATATTCTTAGTTTGTACATGTGGTGAAAGGTTGAACTTGCTGAGATCCACTGTCTTCGGAAGAAAGCTAACCATTCAAAGAGCAGAAGGAGCTTATTTAGCACAGTACAGGTTTTGGAAAGGAAGAATTTTCTTTTCTAAGGAAAGTGCATTTGAAACAAACCAAGGTAGTAAATCGTTCATCTTGTTAGGTTGTACAATCGGAGAAAGTTTCAACTTGCTGTGTTGAATCCTGTTCGTAAGAAGGCAACTGATTCGTGGAGTTCAACCAGCTTAATTAGTACAGAACAGTTTTGGGAACTGAAGATTTTCTTTTCTAACGAAAGTACTTTATTAATGAAAACAACACACTAAGCTGTACATTATGTTAGGTGATATAACCGGTGAAAGCTTGAAGTTGCCGAGATAAACTGTCTTTGTGAGAAAGCGACTCACTCAAAGTGCCAAAGGAGCTTATTTAGTACAGTACAGGTTTTGGAAATGAGGATCTTTCTTTTCTAACGAAAGTGAATTTGAAATCAAACCAAGATACTCAGTTGTATATCTTGTTAAGTTGTACAATTGGTGAAAGTTTGAACTTGCTGTTATCAACTCCCGTTGTAAGAAATCAACTCATTCATGGAGCTCCACAAGCTTAGTTAATACATTATAGTTTTCAGAAATGAAGATCTTTCTTTTCTAATGAACGTACATTAGAAATGAAACGAAGTTAGTAAGTTGTGCAACTTTCTAGATTGTACAAGCGAGGAAAGTTTAATCTTGATGTGATCAATCCTGTTCGTAGGGAGGCAACTCGTTCAAGGAGCTCAACGAGCTTAGTTAGTGCAGTACAGTGTTTGGAAATAAAGATCTTACTTTTCTAATGAAAGTGCCTTATAAATGAAACCAACATACTAAGTTGTACATCTTGTTAGTTTGTACAATTGGTGAAAGGTTGAACTTGCTGAGATCATCTGTCTTCTGAAGAAAGCTAACCATTCAAAGAGCAGAAGGAGCTTATTTAGCACAGTACAGGTTTTGGAAAGGAAGAATTTTCGTTTCTAAGGAAAGTGCATTTGAAACAAACCAAGGTAGTAAATCGTTCATCTTGTTAGTTTTTACAATCGGTGAAAGTTTCAACTTGCTGTGTTCAATCCTGTTCGTAAGAAGGCAACTGATTCGTGGAGTTCAACCAACTTAGTTAGGACAGAACAGTTTTGGGAACGGAAGATTTTCTTTTCTAACGAAAGTACTTTAGGAATGAAAACAACATACTAAGTTGTACATCTTGTTAGATGTTATAACCGGTGAAAGTTTGAAGTTGCCGAGATAAACCGTATTTGTAACAAAGCGACTCACTCAAAGTGCCAAAGGAGCTTATTTAGTACAGTACAGGTTTTGGAAATGAGGATCTTTCTTTTCTAACGAAAGTGATTTTGAAATCAAACCAAGATACTCAGTTGTATATCTTGTTAAGTTGTACAATTGGTGAAAGTTTGAACTTGCTGTGATCAACTCCCCTTGTATGAAATCAACTCATTCATGGAGCGCCACAAGCTAAGTTAATACAGTACAGTTTTCGGAAATGAATACCTTTCGTTTCTAATGAAAGTACATTAGAAATGAAACGAAGTTACTACGTTGTGCATCTTTCTAGATTGTACAAGCGAGGAAAGTTTAATCTTGATGTGATCAATCCTGTTCGTAGGGAAGCAACTCGTTCAAGAAGCTCAACGAGCTTAGTTAGTGCAGTACAGTGTTTGGAAATGAAGATCTTTCTTTTCTAATGAAAGTGCCTTATAAATGAAACTAACATACTAAGTTGTACATCTTGTTAGTTTGTACAATTGGTGAAAGGTTGAACTTGCTGAGATCAACTGTCTTCGGAAGAAAGCTAACCATTCAAAGAGCAGAAGGAGCTTATTTAGCACAGTACAGGTTTTGGAAAGGAAGAATTTTCTTTTCTAAGGAAAGTGCATTCGAAACAAACCAAGGTAGTAAATCGTTCATCTTGTTAGGTTGTACAATCAGTGAAAGTTTCAACTTGTTGTGATCAATCCTGTTCGTAAGAAGGCAACTGATTCGTGGAGTTCAACCAGCTTAGTTAGTACAGAACAGTTTTGGGAACGGAAGATTTTCTTTTCTAACGAAAGTACTTTAGGAATGAAAACAACATACTAAGTTGTACATCTTGTTAGATGTTATAACGGTGAAAGTTTGAAGTTGCCGAGATAAACCGTCTTTGTAAGCGACTCACTCAAAGTGCCAAAAAAGAGCTTATTTAGTACAGTACAGGTTTTGGAAATGAGGATCTTTCTTTTCTAACGAAAGTGATTTTGAAATCAAACCAAGATACTCAGTTGTATATCTTGTTAAGTTGTACAAATGGTGAAAGTTTGAACTTGCTGTGATCAACTCCCCTTGTAAGAAATCAACTCATTCATGGAGCTCCACAAGCTAAGTTAATACAGTACAGTTTTCGGAAATGAAGATCTTTCTTTTCTAATGAAAGTACATTAGAAATGAAACGAAGATACTAAGTTGTGCATCTTTCTAGATTGTACAAGCGAGGAAAGTTTAATCTTGATGTGATCAATCCTGTTCGTTGGGAGGCAACTCGTTCAAGGAGCTCAACGAGCTTAGTTAGTGCAGTACAGTTTTTGGAAATGAAGATCTTTCTTTTCTAATGAAAGTGCCTTATAAATGAAACCAACATACTAAGTTGTACATCTTGTTAGTTTGTACAATTGGTGAAAGGTTGAACTTGCTGACATCAACTGTCTTCGGAAGAAAGCTAACCATTCAAAGAGCAGGAGGAGCTTATTTAGCACAGTACAGGTTTTGGAAAGGAAAAATTTTCTTTTCTAAGGAAAGTGCATTTGAAACAAACCAAGGTAGTAAATCGTTCATCTTGTTAGGTTGTACAATCGGTGAAAGTTTCAACTTGCTGTGTTCAATCCTGTTTGTAAGAAGGCAACTGATTCGAGGAGTTCAACCAGCTTAGTTAGTACAGAACAGTTTTTGGAACTGAAGATTTTCTTTTCTAACGAAAGTACTTTAGGAATCAAAACAACATACTAAGTTGTACATCTTGTTAGATGTTATAACTGGTGAAAGTTTGAAGTTGCCGAGATAAACCGTCTTTGTGAGAAAGCGACTCACTCAAAGTGCCAAAGGAGCTTATTTAGTACAGTACACGTTTTGGAAATGAGGATCTTTCTTTTCTAACAAACGTGATTTTGAAATCAATCCAAGATACTCAGTTGTATATCTTGTTAAGTTGTACAATTGGTGAAAGTTTGAACTTGCTGTGATCAACACCCCTTGTAAGAAATCAACTCATTCATGGAGCTCCACAAGCTTAGTTAATACAGTAAAGTTTTTGAAATGAAGATCTTTCTTTTCTAATGAAAGTACATTAGAAATGAAATGAAGTTACTAAGTTGTGCATCTTTCTAGATTGTACAAGAGAGGAAAGTTTAATCTTGATGTGATCAATCCTGTTCATAGGGAAGCAACTCGTTCAAGGAGCTCAACGAGCTTAGTTAGTGCAGTACAGTTTTTGGAAATGAAGATCTTTCTTTTCTAATGAAAGTGCCCTATAAATGAAACCAACATACTAAGTTGTACAGGTTGTTAGTTTGTACAATTAGTGAAAGGTTGAACTTGCTGAGATCAACTGTCTTCGTAAGAAAGCTAACCATTCAAAGAGCAGAAGGAGCTTATTTAGCACAGTATATGTTTTGGTAAGGAAGAATTTTCTTTTCTAAGGAAAGTGCATTTGAAACAAACCAAGGTACTAAATCGTTCATCTTGTTAGGTTGTACAATCGGTGAAAGTTTCAACTTGCTGTGTTCAACCCTGTTCGTAAGAAGGCAACTGATTCGTGGAGTTCAACCAGTTTAGTTAGTACAGAACAGTTTTTGGAACTGAAGATTTTCTTTTCTAACGAAAGTACTTTAGGAATGAAAACAACACACTAAGTTGTACATCTTGTTAGACGTTTTAACCGGTGAAAGGTTGAAGTTGCTGAGATAAACTGTCTTTGTGAGAAATCGACTCACTCAAAGTGCCAAAGGAGCTTATTTAGTACAGTACACGTTTTGGAAATGAGGATCTTTCTTTTCTAACGAAAGTGATTTTGAAATCAAACCACGATACTCAGTTGTATATCTTGTTAAGTTCTACAATTGGTGAAAGTTTGAACTTGCTGTGATCAACTCCCCCTGTAAGAATTCAACACATTCATGGAGCTCCACAAGCTTAGTTAATACAGTACAGTTTTCGGAAATGAAGATCTTTCTTTTATAATGAAAGTACATTACAAATGAAACGAAGTTACTAAGTTGTGCATCTTTCTAGATTGTACAAGCGAGGAAAGTTTAATCTTGATGTGATTAGTCCTGTTCGTAGGGAAGCAACTCGTTCAAGGAGCTCAACGAGCTTAGTTAGTGCAGTACAGTTTTTGGAAATGAAGATCTTTCTTTTCTAATGAATGTGCCGTATAAATGAAACCAACACACTAAGTTGTACATATTCTTAGTTTGTACATGTGGTGAAAGGTTGAACTTGCTGAGATCCACTGTCTTCGAGAGAAAGCTAACCATTCAAAGAGCAGAAGGAGCTTATTTAGCACAGTACAGGTTTTGGAAAGGAAGAATTTTCTTTTCTAAGGAAAGTTCATTTGAAACAAACCAAGGTAGTAAATCGTTCATCTTGTTAGGTTGTACAATCGGTGAAAGTTTCAACTTGCTGTGTTCAATCCTGTTCGTAAGAAGGCAACTGATTCGTGGAGTTCAACCAGCTTAGTTAGTACAGAACAGTTTTTGGAACTGAAGATTTTCTTTTCTAACGAAAGTACTTTATTAATGAAAACAACACACTAAGCTGTACATTTTGTTAGGTGATATAACCGGTGAAAGCTTGAAGTTGCCGAGATAAACCGTCTTTGTGAGAAAGCGAGTCACTCAAAGTGCCAAAGGAGCTTATTTAGGACAGTACACGTTTTGGAAATGAGCATCTTTCTTTACTAACGAAAGTGATTTTGAAATCAAACCAAGATACTCAGTTGTATATCTTGTTAAGTTGTTCAATTGGTGAAAGTTTGAACTTGCTGTGATCAACTCCCCTTGTAAGAAATCAACTCATTGATGGAGCTCCACAAGCTTAGTTAATACAGTACAGTTTTCGGAAATGAAGATCTTTCTTTTCTAATGAAAGTACATTAGAAATGAAACAAAGTTACTAACTTGTGCGTCTTTCTAGATTATACAAGCGAGGAAAGTTTAATCTTGTTGTGATCAATCCTGCTCGTAGGGAAGCAACTCTTTCAAGGAGCTCAACGAGCTAAGTTAGTGCAGTACAGTGTTTGGAAATGAAGATCTTTCTTTTCTAATGAAAGTGCCTTATAAATGAACCCAGCATACTAAGTTGTACATCTTGTTAGTTTGTACAATTTGTGAAAGGTTGAACTTGCTGAGATCAACTGTCTTCCGAAGAAAGCTAACCATTCAAAGAGCAGAAGGAGCTTATTTAGCACAGTACAGGTTTTGGAAAAGAAGAATTTTCTTTTCTAAGGAAAGTGCATTTGAGACAAACCAAGGTAGTAAATCGTTCATCTTGTTAGGTTGTACAAACGGTGAAAGTTTCAACTGGCTGTGTTCAATCCTGTTCGTAAGAAGGCAACTGATTCGTGGAGTTCAACCAGCTTAGTTAGTACCGAACAGTTTTTGGAACTGAAGATTTTCTTTTCTAACGAAAGTACTTTAGGAATGAAAACAACATACTAAGTTGTACATCTTGTTAGATGTTATAATTGGTGAAAGTTTGATGTTGCCGAGATAAACCATCTTTTTAAGAAAGCGACTCACTCAAAGTGCCAAAGGAGCTTATTTAGTAAAGTACAGGTTTTGGAAATGAGGATCTTTCTTTTCTAACGAAAGTGAATTTGCAATCATACCAAGATACTCAGTTGTATATCTTGTTAAGTTGTACAATTGGTGAAAGTTTGAACTTGCTGTGATCAACTCCCCTTGTAAGAAATCAACTCATTCATGGAGCTCCACAAGCTTAGTTGAAACAGTACAGTTTTCGTAAATGAAGCTCTTTCTTTTCTAATGAAAGTACATTTGAAATGAAACGAAGTTACTAAGTTGTGCATCTTTTTCAATTGTACAAGCGAGGAAAGTTTAATCTTGATGTGATCATTCCTGTTCGTAGGGAAGCAACTCGTTCAAGGAGCTCAAGGAGCTTAATTACTACAGTACAGTTTTAAGAAATGAAAATCTTCCTTTTCTAATGAAAGTGCCTTATAAATGAAACCAACATACTAAGTTGTAAATCTTGTTAGTTTGTACAATTGTTGAAAGTTTGAACTTGTTGAGATCAACTGTCTTCGGATGAAATCTAACCATTCAAATAGCAGAAGGAGCTTATTTCGCACAGTACAGGTTTTGGAAATGAAGATCTTCCTTTTCTAAGGAAAGTGCATTTGAAATCAAACCAAGGTAATAAATCGTACATCTTGTTAGGTTGTACAATTGGTGAAAGTTTCAACTTGCTGTGTTCAATCCTATTCGTAAGAAGGCAACTGATTCGTGGAGTTCAACCAGCTTAGTTAGTACAGAACAGTTTTTGGACCTGAGGATTTTTTTTCTTAACGAAAGTACTTTAGGAAATAAAACAACATACTAAGTTGTAAATCTTGTTAGATGTTATAATCGGTGAAAGTTTGAAGTTGCCGAGATAAACCGTCGTTGTAAGAAAGCGACTCATTCAAAGTGCCAAAGGAGCTTATTTAGTACAGTACAGGTTTTCTAAATGAGGATCTTTTTTTTCTAACCAAAGTGAATTTGAAATCAAACCAAGATACGCAGTTGTACATCTTGTTAAGTTGTACAATTGGTGAAAGTTTGAACTTGCCGTGATCAACTCCCATTGCCAAAAATCAACTCATTCATAGAGCTCCACAAGCTTAGTTGATACAGTACAGTTTTCGTAAATTAAGATCTTTCTTTTCTAATGAAAGGACATTAAAAATGAAACGAAGTTACTAAGTTGTGCATCTTTTTGAATTGTACAAGCGAGGAAAGTTTAATCTTGATGTGATCAATCCTGTTTGTAGGGAAGCAACTCGTTCAAGGAGCTCAACGAGCTCAGTTAGTGCAGTACAGTTTTTGGAAATGAAGATCTTTCTTTTCTAATGACAGTGCATCATAAATGAAACCAACATACTAAGTTGTCAATCTTGTTAGTTTGTACAATTGGTGAAAGGTTGAACTTGCTGAGATCAACTGTCTTTGAAAGAAAGCTAACCATTCAAAGAGCAGAAGGAGCTTATTTAGTACAGTGCAGGTTTTGTAAATGAAGATCTTTCTTTTCTAAGGAAAGTGCATTTGAAATCAAACCAAGGTAGTAAATCATACATCTTCTTATTTTGTACAATCGGTGAAATTTTCAACTTGCTGCTTTCAATCCTGTTCTTAAGAAGGCAACTGATTCGTGGAGTTCAACCAGCTTAGTTAGTACAGAACAGTTTTTGGAACTGAAGATTGTCTTTTCTAAGGAAAGTACTTTAGGAATGAAAACAACATAAAAACTTGCACATCTTGTTAGATTTTACTATCGGTGAAAGTTTGAAGTTCTTGAGATAAAGCTTCTTCGTTAGAAAGCAACTCATTCAAAGTGCCAAAGGAGCTTATTTAGTACAGTACAAGTGTTCAAAATGCGGATCTTTCTTTTCTAAGGAAAGTGCATTTGAAATCAAACCAAGATACTCAGTTGTACATCTTGTTAGTTCGTACAATTGGTGAAAGTTTGAACTTGCTGTCATCAACTCCCCTTGTGAGAAATCAACTCATTCAAGGAGTTCCGCAAGCTTAGTTAATACAGTACAGTTTTCGGAAATGAAGCTCTTTCTTTTCTTATAAAAGTACATTAGAAATGAAACGATGTTACTAAGTTGTGCATCTTTTTAGATTGTACAAGCGAGGCAAATTTAGTCTTGATGTGATCAATCCTGTTCGTAGGAAAGCAACTCGTTCAAGGAGCTCAACGAGCTTAGTTAGTGCAGTACTGTTTTTGGAAATGAAGATCTTTATTTTCTAATGAAAGTGCCTTATAAATGAAACCAACATAATAAGTTGTAAATCTTGTTAGTTTGTATAATTGGTCAAAGGTTGAACTTGCTGAGATCAACTGTCTTCGGAAGAAAGCTAACCATTCAAAGAGCAGAAGGAGCTTATTTAGCACAGTACAGGTTTTGGAAATGAAGATCTTTCTTTTCTAAGGAAAGTGCATTTGAAATCAAACCAAGGTAGTAATTCGTACGTCTTTTTAGGTTATACAATCGCTGAAAGTTTCAACTTGCTGTGTTCAATCCTGTTCGTAGGGAAGCAACTCGTTCAGGGAGCTCAACGAGCTTAGTTAGTGCAGTACAGTTTTTGGAAATGAAGATCTTTCTTTTCTAATGAAAGTGCCTTATAAATGAAACCAACATACTAAGTTGTACATCTTGTTCGTTTGTACAATTGTTGAAAGTTTGAACTTGCTGAGATTAAGTGTCTTCGTAAGAAAGCTAATCATTCAAAGAGCAGAAGGAGCTTGTTTAGCACAGTATAGGTTTTGGAAATGAAGATCTTTCTTTTCTAAGGAAAGTGCATTGTCGGGTTTTTTTTTCCCACCACCGGCAGGTAGAGCAGAAGTGAGAGAGAACCGGGCCAGCCGTTTCTCTTGAGGCTGAGCGAGAAGGCGGGTGTCGATGACTCAAAAAAACCTCCCCAAACTACCGGGGAAAAGAAAACCACATTGAGCCAGGGGAAACATCTAAGGCGGAACTCTCCTTTTATTGTCAGGGGAGATATTTATATGCCTTGAGGAAGGGGTATGGAACAGGGGATGAGAGAAAGGTATATGGGCCAGTATACTTTGAGGAAGTGGGTGGCAAGAGGGGATGAGAGAAAGGTATAAGGGCCAATATACTTTGAGGAAGGGGTTGGGAAGAGGGGATGAGAGAAAGGTATAATGGCCAACAGTATTTCATCACGTCAGCAGCAGCTGGGTGGAGGCAGTTCCAGCTTAGGTGCTGAATCAAGGGCAGGTCACGAAACTTTACTCAGGCTCAACTAGGCCTTACCGGGAGTAGGCCAAGATTGCCTGGGCTAACCACTCAGCTTCACACCGGGCAGGGCCCAACATCTCCCCCTTTTGTTTTTGTAAGAACGGTGGATGGCATAGTCCCTGTCCTAGGTTGTTCCCCTCTGGGAACCTTACCCGTCTCTGGGCACTATGCCTCTAGCCCGTTGACCACTCCACGCCCTGTCTTAGGTTGTCTCAGCCTGTCTGAGATCTTACCCGTCATTGGTTCGATGGAGGGTGGGGGAGGGATGTTAGGTGGATAGCCAGTAAGTGGAAAAGCCATTGTCTTTGAGTCGCAAACCTGTGATGCCTTGACCTGATGAAGTTTAATTGCCTAAAGCTGTTGGTGAATGAATTGTGTAATCTTATTAATAACACAGGGCCCGAGAGTGAGGATAAGAAGAAGGAGGGGTTCGGGGGAGGGAGAAGGTAGGGCAAAGAGCAAGAAGAAGGAGTGGTCCAAGGGGAGGGAGAAGGTGGGATAAAAAGCCATGAAAGCTCGTCTACAGCAGGTTGTCTTAGGAGTCCCGATTCCTCTTCTGTAAATCTTTCTGGAGCTTTTCTGGCTTCATTCAGGTCTAGTAGCATCCACACCTTCAGTTGTTCCTGGGGAAGAAACAGAGGCATAGTTCTCAGGGGTGTGATACTCCCTGGAGAATTGATTATTATCATCCCCTTGTTGGGGTAAATATTTTAAGTCTCTTGCCGGTACCCAAATAGGTCTTTTTTCCTCTTGAGGAAAGACAGATACAAATCCTCTCCCTGCTGTGAGGAGGGGGGTCTGGTCCCTTCCAGGCCCCAGTTAATGGGTCCCTCCATTTGACCCAGATGGAGCTGTAGGTGACAGCTGAGTTCCGATGTTTTTGAAAAGGGGACAAGTGTCTATCTTCTTTAGAAAAATTTAAAATATTTAGGGTTAATAATGCCTTTTTTAGCCGGGCGTGGTGGCGCACGCCTTTAATCCCAGCACTCGGGAGGCAGAGGTAGAAGGATCGCCGAGAGTTCAAGGCCACCCTGAGACTACATAGTTAATTCCAGGTCAGCCTGGACCAGAGTGAGACCCTACCTCGCAAAAACCAAAAAAAAAAAAAAATAATAATAATGCCTTTTTTAGTTGGTCATGTGGGGGTAGAGATTCCCCCTTTTGTTTTTGTAATTGAGATTTGAGAGTTTGATGATATCTTTCCACGATTGCTTGGCCCAGCGGGTTATATGGGATGCCTGTGGAAAGTGAGATTTTCCAGGTTTGGAGGAAATCTATAAAAGTTTTGCTTACGAAGCAGGGACCATTATCAGTTTTAATTTGATCTGGCAATCCAAGGGTGACAAAGCATTGAAGCATATGGCTAATAGCATGTTTAGTTTTTTCCCCAGCATGTGCTGATGCCCAGCAAGCATGGGAGAAAGTATCAACTGAGAGAAAAATATACTTAAGTTTTCCAAATGGAGAATAGTGAGTAACGTCAATCTGCCAAAGGTGATTAGGGCGTAGTCCTCGAGGATTGGCTCCTGTAGTTTGAAGAGGAGGTACCTGGAGGAAAGGCTGACAGGATTTGCAAGTTCGGACAATTTTTTTAAGGTCTTTGATTGGCACATGAGGATATTTATGTTTAAGGCCCCTCCAATTTATATGAGTTAATAAGTGGAAGTGTGTAGCTTTTGAGACTGTATTACATTGAGGCTGAGAGACCAGTTTGTCAGCCAAATCATTTCCTTTAGAGAGGAATCCTGGTAAATTTTGACGGCCTCTGAGATGTTGAAGGAAAATGGGGTTAATTCTTTGTTTAAGTAGGGAGCGGGCTTGAATCATCAATGGGGTTATAATATTGGAGTCCAGTCTAATATGGGCCTCAATTAGGTTGGGTAACAGGTTAACAACATAAAGGCTGTCAGAAAATAAGTTAAATGGCTCTGAATAGTGTCCAAAGCCAAAACGACAGCAAATAGTTCTTTAAATTGTGCTGATCCTGTGACCTCATGGGAGATAGACTTTATGGGTATAGACTTTTCTCCCCTCCTTAGGGGAGGGTAAACAACTAGGGAAGCTCCCAAGCGCCCCCATCAGTGAATACGGTAAGAAAATCAGGGTTGGGTTTAGATAAAAAAAAGTCTGGGGGGTCTCCATTTCAACCTAGAGAAGGAGCTCATCCATTTATAAGGACCATAGTGACAATCAATTATACCCAGAAACCCTTCGAGGGCAATAGCAACCCTGTTGTTATTTCTCTGAAGCCAAATGAAGTCTGTTACCTTAAAGGGGGTGACAATGACATGAGGCTCCGTGCCAAACATTCGGACAGAGGTGTCCCTGCCCTTCATAATGCAGTCTGCAATCTGGTTAGTTATAGAGTAAACTCTGGGGACTCCACCAAGGGAGAGATGAATCCATTGGATGGGTTCTCCTTCCTGGGCTAACAGCGCAGTGCATAATGTTTCCCCAGAGAAAATACAGAGGGAGATAGGTAATTTAGGATCAAACCTCTTTAGGACAGCAGCGTCAATAGCCCGTTGTACCTTATGTAGTATTTGTTCATGACGAGGGGGCAAGGTTATCTGAGAGGAAAGAGTAAGACCCTTTAAGAGGTCAAATAAAGGGGACAGTTCCTCAGTAGTTATGGGTATCCAGGGCCTCATCCAATTAATTTCCCCCAGCACCTTTTGGAGTTGAGGCAAAGTATAGAATTTTTGAATATGGAGTTGGGGTTTGACAGGAGAAACCGTATCAAGGAATAACCTGGAGCCCAAAATCTTGAAGGGAGAGGCAGTTTGAATCTTTTTTGGAGACACCTGTAAAATGGCAAGGCATTTAGCAGTGAGGTCTTGGAGATCAGATGGGTTGGAATGACCTAAAATAATAATAATAAAATATTAGGCTGATTAATCAAGGAAGAAAAGATATGAGACATGTATTGTTAGGGTCAATCTAGGGCTGACAGTTAGCAGTTTTTTATGGTGTTGAAATTTATAGATCTAGGGGAAGTTTTATATTGGCAGAAAAAGTTGGTCTGTCTTTATAGAGCCATGAAAGAGAGAAAAAGAAATTAATTAGTCACATAGTACATAGAGCAAAATTATGGTAGTCAAGTCACAGTAAGCTTTAGGAATTTTTGTTAGGTACACTTTGTATATCTTTATAATGGTATTTTAAATTATTATTACACCTTAAAATTGGTCCCCAGTGACATTGTCCTTAGTAAGGCAATTGTAGATGTAAATTATAAATTAATAAAATACTGAATATATTGGGGACATATATTTAAATTACCATATTTTGTCCCTGGCTTTTAATAGATTTATAATAACAGTAACAATAATACTTGGTATAAGGCATAGTAAGGAGAGAGTAAAACAATTTAAATTTAATCACCATTAGCCGTCATTAAATTTTTGTAGTAACCAGAGACTGATAGTCTTTAGGTTTTTTAATTTTGTCCCTCCAGTTGGGCAGAGTCATCAGGGAAAACTTTAATCCCAGGCTAACATCGTATTACCGATTGAGTTAGTTGGGCTTAGTCTTATATTTTATGAATTGAGTTAGGCGGGCAGAGAGAGAGAGAATGGGCGTGCCAGGCCTCCAGCCAATGTTTACATGGGTACTGGAGAATTGAGCCTTGAATCAGGGTCCTTAGGCTGTACGGGCAAGTGTTTAACAATTAAGCCATCCCTTTATCTTTATGTTAATGGGAAGGCAGCGAAGGGTGGGACAATGGTGTGTAGGATATAGCCATATAGACTTGAAAAACAGGTTTTTTTTACCTCTAGCAGGGCAATATGAATGTCCCCAGCTGTTTTTTTTATTTTTAATTTTTAAAAGTAAATACTTTGGGCCCTGCGGGACACTTAGTTAAGAGCATAGAGGGAGCATCTAGAGGCAAAAGGGGCGGGGACGGCAGCGGCTTGTCTCATGGCCTCATGGCGGACCGCCCGCCCATTTCTAAGATATTTTTAAAGCAAGTTAGGAGCCCTCCCATTTGCCTCCTTGTTGTTTGGTTGGCCTTTTTTTTTGTTTTTTTGTTTGACAAAAGTGACCAAAAGTGAAGCTTGGAGGTGCGGGCAACGCGCAGCCAGTGAGGCTCCGGGCAGTGCTCGGGCCCGGCCGGAGCCGCCGCTTAGGACTGTCCCACTCAGTCGGTCCGCTCCCCGCAGGGACCTCAGTGGAGCCTGGCTGTTGTCCCTCCACTTGAAGTGCACAAGCTTTGTTTTGTGGACCAGTGGCTTGTGTTCCACGCCTGCGAGGAAACTTAACCTCGGTTTGTATTTGATCATAGTTTACATTCACAGAAAGCTACATGGAGGAGCTGTCCTCCACCAGGGGTTTGAGCACATTTGTCTTAGGCAGCAGTTACAGTTAAAAGACAGCAGGGCCGGTGGCAGCTTGGGTGGCGGTTTTGGGAGAAAGGAGATTTTAAAAGTCAGTTTTAGCCTTTTTTTACAGTTTTTAAGGGCAAAAATGAACTTTTCCCTGGAAAAGCCTTTAAGGTTGGCAATTAAGGCAAGGAGGACTGAATTAATCCATGTGGCTAAAATGAAAGTTTTGTTCCAAGCGCCATGGAGGATTTTTGTTTAATAGTAATATATATGAGTACAACATAAGCATAAAGTCTCAAAAAATAGTTAAGCATGTTGTAGAATTTTTCTAAGATGGCGCCCCCACTCCAATGAGGGGGCAGGACACTTTGAGAGTTCTCCAGGTTTGCCCACGTGGTGAGCCTCCTCTAGGTTTGCCCACGTGGTGAGTTTCCTTTTCAGGTTTACCCACGTGGTGAGTTTCTTTTTTAGGTTTGTCCACGTGGTGAGTCTCTACCCACGTGGTGAGTTTAGTTTTTAGGTCTGCCCACGTGGTGCGTCCGCCATGAACTGGCGCTTCTAAGATGGCACCCCCATTCAAATGGGGACAGGACAAAAATGGCGGCACCCCAGAAGCGGTCTGTCGGAAACCCAAAAATGAGAGGAAAGAGAAAAGAACAAGAGATGTTGAAGTTTGGGACGGAGTTTTTATTTAAATGAGGAGGCAAAACATTTAAGGTCTCCTCTAGGTCTGTCCACGTGGTGTGTCCGCCATGAACGTACCCGTTTAGAAATGGCGGCAAACCGGAAATGGAAGGAAAGAGAAAGGAAGTTGAAGTAAGCACAGATTATAGAAGTAAAGGTTAGAATATTAAATATGAAGATTACCTCATAACTTATGAGGATACACCTGTCAGCAGTCTGATTAGCTCGTCAGCTTAATTTTGAATTTTTTCTTCGTCACATCGGCAGTCTGTAGTCCATTTTGAATGCTCATACGTCCTCACATGGGGCAGTAGTTGTTGTGCCCCACGTCTGGGAGCCAGAATGCCGGGGTTTTTTTTTCCCACCACCGGCAGGTAGAGCAGAAGAGAGAGAGAACCGGGCCAGCCATTTCTCCTGAGGCTGAGCGAGAAGGCGGGTGTCGATGACTCAAAAAAACCTCCCCAAACCACCGGGGAAAAGAAAACCACATTGAGCCAGGAGAAACGTCTAAGGCGGAAATCTCCTTTTATTGTCAGGGGAGATATTTATATGCTTTGAGGAAGGGCGCGGGAAGAGGGGATGAGAGAAAGGTATAAGGGCCAATATACTTTGAGGAAGGCGGTGGGAAGAGGGGATGAGAGAAAGGTATAAGGGCCAATATACTTTGAGGAAGGGGGTGGGAAGAGGGGATGAGAGAAAGGTATAAGGGCCAACAGTATTTCATCACGTCAGCAGCAGCTGGGTGGAGGCAGTTTCAGCTTAGGTGCTGAGTCAAGGGCAGGTCACGAAACTCTACTCAGGCTCGACTAGGCCTTACCGGGAGTAGGCCTAGATTGGCTGGGCTAACCACTCGGCTTCACACCGGGCAGGGCCCAACAGTGCATTTGAAATCAAACCAAGGTAGTAAATCGTACATCTTGTTAGGTTGTACAATCGGTGAAAGTTTCAACTTGCTGTGCTCAATCCTGTTCGTAAGAAGGCAACTGATTCATGGAGTTCAACCAGCTTAGTTAGTACAGAACAGTTTTTGGAACTGAACATTTTCTTTTTTAAGGAAAGTACTTTAGGAATGAAAACAACATACTAAGTTGTACATCTTGTTAGATGTTATAATCGGTGAAAGTTTGAAGTTGCCGAGATAAACCGTCTTTGTAAGAAAGCGACTCATTCAAAGTGCCAAAGGAGCTTATTTAGTGCAGCACAGGTTTTGGAAATGAGGACCTTTCTTTTCTAACATAAGTGAATTTGAAATCAAACCAAGATACTCAGTTGTACATCTTGTTAGGTTGTACAATTGGTGAAAGTTTGAACTTGCTGTGATCAACTCCCCTTGTACTAAATCAACTCATTCATGGAGCTCCACAAGCTTAGTTAATACAGTATAATTTTCGGAAATGAAGAACCTTCTTTTCTAATGAAAGTACATTAGAAATGAAACGAAGTTACTAAGTTGTGAATCTTGTTAGATTTTACAAGCGAGGAAAGTTTGATCTTGAAGTGATCAATACTGTTCTTTGGAAATCAACTCGTTCAAGGAGCTCAAGGAGCTTAGCTACTACAGTACAGTTTTAAGAAATGAAAATCTTTCTTTTCTAATGAAAGTGCCTTATAAATGAACCCAACATACTAAGTTGTACATCTTGTTAGATGGTACAATCTGTGAAAGTTTGAACTTGCTGAGATCAACCATCTTCGGAAGAAAGCGAAACATTCAAAGAGCAGAAGGAGCTTATTTAGTACACTACAGGTTTTGGAAATGAAGATCTTTCTTTTCTAACGAAAGTGCATTTGAAATCAAACCAAGACACTAAGTTGTACATCTTGTTAGATGGTACAATCGGTGAAAGTTTGAACTTGCTGTGTTCAATCTTGTTCGTAAGAAAACAACTTATTCATGGAGTTCAACCAGCTTGGTTAATCCGGTACAGTTTTTGGAAATAAAGATCTATATTTTCTAATAAAAGTACATTAGAAAAGAAATGAAGTTACTAAGTTGTGCATCTTGATACATTGTACAAGCAAGGAAAGTTTGATCTTGAAGTGATCACTCCTGTTCGAAGGAAAGCAACTCACTTAAGGAGCTCAACAAGCTTAGTTAGTTACGAACAGGTTTTGGTAATGAAGATCTTTCTTTTCTAACGAAAGTGCATTTGAAATCAAACCAAGATAGTAAGTAGTACATCTTGTTGGGGTGTCCAATCAGTGAAAGTTTAAACTTGCTGTGTTCAAACCTGTTGATAAGAAAGCAGCTGACTCATGGAGTTGAACAAGCTGAGATAATACAGTACAGTTTTTGGAAATGAAGATCTCTCTTTTCTAATGAAAGTACATTGGAAATGAAAGGAAGTTTCTAAGTTGTACATCTTGTTAGATTGTACAAACGAGGAAAGTTTGATCTGGCTGTGATCAATCCTGTTCGTAAGAAAGCAACTTATTCAAGGATCTCAGTGAGCTTAGTGCAGTACAGTTTTCGGAAATGAAGATCTTTCTTATCTAACGAAAGTACATTGGAAATGAAAGGAAGTTACTAAGTTGTACATCTTGTTAGATTATAAAAAGGTGGAAAGTTTGATCTTGCTGTGATCAATCCTGTTCGTAGGAAAGAAACTCATTCAAAGAGCTCAACGAGCTTAGTTAGTGCAGTACAGTTTTGGGACATGAAGATCTTTCTTTTCTAATGAAAGTGCCTTATAAATGAAACCAACATAGTAAGTTGCACATCTTGTTTGCTGGTACAATCTGTGAAAGTTTGAACTTGCTGAGATCAACCGTCTTCAGAAGAAAGTGAACCATTCAAAGAGCAGAAGGAGCTTATTTAGTACAGTATAGGTTTTGGACATGAGAATCTTTCGTTTCTAATGAAAGTGCATTTGAAATCATATCAAGGTACTAAGTTGTACATCTTGTTAAGTTGTACAATTGGTGAATATTTGAACTTGCTGTGATCAACTCCCCTTGTAAGAAACCAACTCATTATTGGAGCTCCACAAGCTTGGTTAATACGGTACAGTTTTCGGAAATGAAGATGTTTCTTTTCTAATGAAAGTACAGTAGAAATGAAACAAAGTTACTAAGTTGTGCATCTTGTTACATTGTACAAGCGAGGAAAGTTTGATCTTGAGGTGATCAATCCTGTTCGAAGGAAAGCAACTCATTCAAGGAGTTCAACGAGCTTAGTTAGTACAGAACAGGTTTTGGAAATGAAGATCTTTCTTTTCTAATGAAAGTGCATTAGAAATCAAACCAAGTTATTAAGTTGTACATCTTGTTGGGTTGTACAATCGGGGAAAGTTTGAACTTGCGGCATTCAATCCGGTTCGTAAGAAAGCAACTGATTCACGGAATTCACCCAGCTTAGTTAATACGCTACAGTTTTCGGAAATGAAGATTTTTCTTTTCTAATGAAAGTACATTGGAAATGAAAGGAAGTTACTAAGTTGTATATCTTGTTAGATTGTAAAAACTAGGAAAGTTTGATCTTGCTGTGATCAATCCTGTTCGTAGGAAACCAACTCATTCAAGGAGCTCAACGAGCTTAGTTAGTTCAGGACACTTTTTGGAAATGAAGATCTTTCTTTTCTAAGGAAAGTGCCTTATAAATGAAACCAACATACTAAGTTGTACATCTTGTTACATGGTACAATCTGTGAAAGTTTGAACTTGCTGAGATCAACCGTCTTCGGAAGAAAGCGAACCATTCAAACAGCAGAAGGAGCTTATTTAGTACAGAACAGGTTTTGGAAATAAAGATCTTTCTTTTCTAATGAAAGTGCATTTGAAATCAAACCACGACAGTAAGTCGTACATATTTTTGGGTTGTACAATCGATGAAAGTTTGAACTTGCTGTGTTCAATCCTGATCATAAGAAAGCAACTGATTCATGGAGTTCAACCAGCTTAGTTAATATGGTACAGTTTTCGGAAATGAAGATCTCTCTTTTCTAATGTAAGTACATTAGAAAAGAAATGAAGTTACCAAGTTGTGCATCTTGTTAGATTGTACAAGCTAGGAAAGTTTGGTCTTGAAGTGACCAATCCTGTTCGAAGGAAAGCAACTCCCTCAAGGAGATCAACGAGCTTAGTTAGTACAGAACAGGTTTTGGTAATGACGATCTTTCTTTTCTAATGAAAGTGCATTTGAAATCAAACCAAGATAGTATGTAGTACATCTTGTTGGGGTGTACAATCAGTGAAAGTTTGAACTTGCTGTGTTCAATCCTGTTCGTAAGAAAGCAACAGATTCGTGGAGTTCAACCAGCTTAGTTAATATTGTACAGTTTTCGGAAATGAAGATCTTTCTTTTCTAATGAAAGTACATTGGAAATGAAAGGAAGTTACTAAGTTGTACATCTTGTTAGATTATAAAAACGAGGAAAGTTTGATCTTGCTGTGACCAATCCTGTTTGTAGGAAAGAAACTCATTCAAAGAGCTCAACGAGCTTAGTTAGTGCAGTACAGTTTTTGGACATGAAGATCTTTCTTTTCTAATGAAAGTGCCTTATAAATGAAACCAACATACTAAGTTGTACATCTTGTTAGATGGTACAATCTGTGAAAGTTTGAACTTGCTGAGATCAACCGTCTTGGGAAGAAAGCAAACCATTCAAAGAGCAGAAGGAGCTTATTTAGTGCAGTACAGTTTTTGGAAATGAAGGTCTTTCTTTTCTAAGGAAAGTATATTAGAAATGAAAACAACATACTAAGTTGTACATCTTGTTAGATGTTACAATCGGTGAAAGTTTGAAGTTGCTGACATAAACCGTCTTCGTAAGAAAGGGACTCATTCAAAGTGCCAAAGGAGCTTATTTAGTACAGTACAATTTTGGAAATGAGGATCTTTCATTTCTAACGAAAGTGCATTTGAAATCATACCAAGATACTAAGTTGTACATCTTTTTGAGTTGTACAATTGGTGAAAGTTTGAACTTCCTGTGATCAACTCCCCTTGTCAGAAATCAACTCATCAATGGAGCTCCACAAGCTTAGTTAATACAGTACAGTTTTCAGAAATGAATCTGTTTCTTTTCTCAGGAAACTACATTAGAAAAGAAATGAAGTTAGTAAGTTGTGCATCTTCTTAAATTGTACAAGCGAGGAAAGTTTGATCTTGAAGTCATCAATCCTGTTCCAAGGGAATCAACTCACTCAAGGAGATCAATGAGCTTAGTTAGTACAGAACAGGTTTTGGTAATGAATCTTTCTTTTCTAACGAAAGTGTATTTGAAATCAAACCAAGATAGTAAGTAGTACATCTTGTTGGGGTGTACAGTCAGTGAAAGTTTGAACTTGCTGTGTTCAATCCTTTTTTTTTAAGAAAGCAATAGATTCATGGAGTTCAACCAGCTTAGTTAATATGGTATAGTTTTCGGAAATGAAGATTTCTCTTTTCTAATGAAAGTACATTGGAAATGAAAGGAAGTTACTAAGTCGTACATCTTCTTACATTTTACAAACGAGGAAAGTTTGATCTGGCTGTGATCAATCCTGTTCGTAAGAAAGCAACTCATTCAAGGAGCTCAGCGAGCTTAGTTAGTGCAGTACAGTTTTTGGAAATAAAGATCTTTCTTTTCTAACGAAAGTACATTAGGAATGAAAACAACATACTAAGTTGTACATCTTGTTAGATGTTACAATCGGTGAAAGTTTGAAGTTGCTGACATAAACCGTCTTCGTAAGATAGCAACTCATTCAAACGCCAAAGGAGCTTATTTAGTACTCTACAGGTTTTGGAAATGAGGATCTTTCTTTTCTAATGAAAGTGCATTTGAAATCAAACCAAGATACTAAGTTTTACATCTTGTTAGGTTGTACAATTGGTGAAAGTTTGAATTTACTGTGTTCAATCCTGTTCGTTAGAAAGCAGCTGACTCATGGAGTTCAACAAGCTGAGTTAATACAATACAGTTTTCGGAAATGAAGATCTCTCTTTTCTAATGAAAGTACAGTAGAAATCAAACGAAGTTACTAAGTTGTGCATCTTCTTAGATTTTACAAGAGAGGAAAGTTTGATGTTGAAGTGATCAATCCTGTTCGAAGGAAAGCAACTCATTCAAGGAGCTCAATGAGCTTAGTACAAAACAGGTTTTGGAAATGAAGATCTTTCTTTTCTAAAGAAAGTGCATTTGAAATCAAACCAAGATAGTAGGTCCTACATCTTATTTTGGTTGTACAATCGCTGAAAGTTTGAACTTGCTGTGTTTAATCCTGTTCGTAAGAAAGCAGCTGACTCATGGAGTTCAAAAAGCTGAGTTAATACAGTACAGTTTTCGGAAATGAAGATCTCTCTTTTCTAATGAAAGTGTATTAGAAGTGAAATAAAGTTACTACGTTGTGCATCTTGTTAGATTGTACAAGCGAGGAAAGTTTGATCGTGAGGTGATCAATCCTGTTCGAAGGAAAGCAACTCATTCAAGGAGTTCAGCGAGCTTAGTTACTGTAGTACAGTTTTTGGAAATGAAGATCTTTCTTTTCTAAGGAAAGTGCATTAGAAATGAAACCAACATACTAAGTTGTACATCTTGTTAAATGTTACAATCGGTGAAAGTTTGAAGTTGCTGACATAAACCATCTTCGTAAGAAAGCCACTCATTCAAAGTGCCAAAGGAGCTTATTTAGTACAGTACAGGTTTTGGAAATGAGGATCTTTCTTTTCTAACGAAAGTGCATTTGAAATCAAACCAAGACAGTAAGTTGTACATCTTGTTAAGTTGTACAATTGGTGAAAGTTTGAACTTGCTCTGATCAACTCCACTTGTAAGCTCCACAAGCTTAGTTAATACAGTACAGTTTTCGGAATTGAAGCTGTTTCTTTTCTAATGAAAGTACATTAGAAATGAAACGAAGTTACTAAGTTGTGCATCTTGTTAGATTGTACAAGATAGGAAAGTTTGATATTGAAGTGATCAATCCTGTTCGAAGGAAAGCAACTCATTCAAGGAGCTTATACGAGCTTAGTTAGTACAGAACAGGTTTTGGAAATGAAGATCTTTCTTTTCTAATGAAAGTGCATTTGAAATCAAACCAAGATAGTAAGTCGTGCATCTTATTGGTTTGTACAATTGGTGAAAGTTTGAACTTGCTCTGTTCAATCCTGTTCGTAAGAAAGCAACTGATTCATGGAGTTCAACCAGCTTAGATAATATGTTACAGTTCTCGGAAATGAAGATCGTTCTTTTCTAATGAAAGTACATTGGAAATGAAAGGAAGTTATTAAGTTGTACATCTTGTTACATTGTAAAAACAAGGAAAGTTTGATCTTGCTGTGATCAATCCTGTTCTTAGGAAAGCAACTCATTCCAGGATCTCAAGGAGCTTAGTTACTTCTGTACAGTTTTTGGAAATGAAGATCTTTCTTTTCTAACGAAAGTGCATTTGAAATCAAACCAATATAGTAAGTCGTACATCTTGTTAGGTTGTACAATCTGTGAAAGTTTTAACATGCTGAGATCAACCATCCTCAACAGAAAGCGAACCATTCAAAGAGCAGAAGGAGCTTATTTAATACAATACAGGTGTTGGAAATGAAGAGCTTTCTTTTCTAAGGAAAGTGCATTTGAAACCAAACCAAAACACTAAGTGGTACATCTTGTTAGGTTGAACAATCAGTGAAAGTTTGAACTTGCTGTGTTCAATTCTGTTCGAAAGAAAACAGCTGACTCAGGGAGTTCAACAAGCTGAGTTAATACAATACACTTTTAGGAAATGAAGCTCTTTCTTTTCTAATGAAAGTACATTAGAAATGAAACAATGTTACTAAGTTGTGCACCTTGTTAGATTGTAAAAGCAAGGAAAGTTTGATCTTTCTGTGATCAATCCTGTTCGAAGGAAAGCAACTCATTCAAGGAGCACAATGAGCTTAATTAGTACAGAACAGGTTTTGGAAATGAAGATCTTTATTTTCTAACGAAAGTGCTTTTGAAATCAAACCAAGATAGTATGTCATACATCTTGTTAGGTTGTACAATCATTGAAAGTTTGGACTTGATGTGTTCAATCTTGTTCGTAAGAAAGCCACTCTTTCATGGAGTTCAACAAGCATAGTTAATACAGTACAGTTTTCGGAAATGAAGATCTTTCTTTGCTATTGAAAGTACATTGGAAATGAAAGCAACATACTAATTTGTACATCTTGTTAGATGTTACAATCTGTGAAAGTTTGAAGTTGCTGAGATAAACCGTCTTCGTAAGAAAGCGACTCATTCAAAGTGCCAAAGGAGCTTTTTTAGTACAGTACAGGTGTTGGAAATGAAGAGCTTTCTTTTCTAACGAAAGTGCATTTGAAATCAAACCAAGGCACTAAGTCGTACATGTTGTTACGTTGTACACTTGGTGAAAGTTTGACCTTGCTGTGATCAACTCCTTTTGTAAGAAATCAACTCATTCATGGAGCTCCACAAGCTTAGTTAATACAGTGCAGTTTTCGGAAATGAAGCTCTTTCTTTTCTAATGAAAGTACATTAGAAATGAAACGAAGCTACTAAGTTGTGCATACTGTTCTATTTTACAAGCGAGGAAAGTTTGATCTTGCTGTGATCAATCCCGTTCGAAAAAGAAGCAACTCATTCAAGGAGCTCAACGAGGTTAGTTAGTACAGAACAGATTTTGGAAATGAAGATCTTTCTTTTCTAACGAAAGTGCATTTGAAATCAAACCAATATAGTAATTTGTACATCTTGTTAGGTTGTACAATCTGTGAAAGTTTTAACATGCTGAGATCAACCGTCCTCGGTAGAAAACGAACCATTCAAAGAGCAGAAGGAGCTTGTTTAGTACAATACAGGTGTTGGAAATTAAAAGCTTTCTTTTCTAAGTAAAGTGCATTTGAAATCAAACCAAAACACTAAGTGGTACATCTTGTTAGGTTGTACAATTGGTGAAAGTTTGAACTTGCTGTGTTCAATCCTGTTCGTAAGAAAGCAGCTGTCTCATGGAGTTCCACAAGGTGAATTAATGTAGTACAGTTTTCGGAAATGAAGATCTCTCTTTTCTAATGAAAGTACATTGGAAATGAAAGGAAGTTACTAAGTTCTACATCTTGTTAGATTGTAAAAACGAGGAAAGTTTGATCTTGCTGTGATCAATATTGTTTGTAGGAAAGCAACTCATTGAAGAAGCTCAACTAGCTTAGTTAGTGCAGTACAGTTTTTGGAAATGAAGATCTTTCTTTTCTAAAGAAAGTGCATTATAAATGAAACCAACATACTAAGTTGTATATCTTGCGAGATGGTACAATCTGTGAAAGTTTGAAATTGCTGAGATCAACCGTCTTTGGAAGAAAGCGAACGATTCAAAGAGCAGAAGGAGCTTATTTAGTACAGTACAGGTTTTGGAAATGAAGATCTTTCTTTTCTAACGAAATTGCATTTGAAATCAAACAAGATAGTAAGTCATGCATCTTCTTAGGTTGTACAATCGTTGTTAGTTTGAACTTGCTGTGTTCAATCCTGTTCGTTAGAAAGCCACTCTTTCATGGAGCTCAACAAGCTGAGTTAATAAAGTACAGTTTTCAGAAATGAAGATCTTTCTTTGCTAATGAAAGTACATTGGAAATGAAAGTAAGTTACTAAGTTGTACATCTTGTTAGATTGTACAACCAAGGAAAGTTTGATCTGGCTGTGATCAACCTTGTTTGTAAGAAAGCATCTCATTCAAGGAGCTCAGCGAGCTTAGTGCAGTACAGTTTTTGAAATTGAAGATCTTTCTTGTCTAACAAAAGTACATTAGAAATGAAAACAACATCTTGTTAGATGTTATAATCGGTCAAAGTTTGAAGTTGCTGAGATAAACCGTCTTCGTAAGAAAGCGACTCATTCAAAGTGCCAAAGGAGCTTATTTAGTACAGTCCAGGTTTTGGAAATGAAGAGCTTTCTTTTCTAACGTAAGTGCATTTGAAATCAAAACAAGACACTAAGTCGTACATGTTGTTAGGTTGTACAATCGGTGAAAGTTTGAACTTGCTGTGTTCAATCCTGTTCCAAAGGAAGCAGCCGACTCAGGGAGTTCAACAAGCTGAGTTAATACAGTACAGTTTTCGGAAATGAAGCTCTTTCTTTTCTAATGAAGGTACATTAGAAATGAAACAAAGTTACTAAGTTGTGCCTCTTGTTAGATTGTACAAGCAAGGAAAGTTTGATCTTGCTGTGATCAATCCTGTTCGAAGGAAAGCAACTCATTCAAGGAGCACAATGAGCTTAATTAGTACAGAACAGGTTTTGGAAATGAAGATCTTTATTTTCTAACGAAAGTGCTTTTGAAATAAAACCAAGATAGTAAGTCATACATCTTGTTAGGTTGTACAATCATTGAAAGTTTGAACTTGATGTGTTCAATCTTGTTCGTAAGAAAGACACTTTTTCATGGAGTTCAACAAGCATAGTTAATACAGTACAGTTTTTGGAAATGAAGATCTTTCTTTGCTATTCAAAGTACATTGCAAATGAAAAATCATACTAAGTTGTACATCTTGTTAGATGTTACAATTGTTGAAAGTTTGAAGTTGCTGAGATAAACGGTCTTCGTAAGAAAGCGACTCATTCAAAGTGCCAAAGGAGCTTCTTTAGTACAGTACAGGTTTTGGAAATGAGGATCTTTCTTTTCTAACGAAAGTGAATTTGAAATCAAACCAAGATACTCAGTTGTACATCTTGTTAAGTTGTACAATTGGTGAAAGTTTGAACTTGCTGTGATCAACTCCCCTTGTAAGAAATCAACTCATTCATGGTGCTCCACAAGCTTAGTTAATACAGTACAGTTTTCAGAAATGAAGCTCTTTCTTTTCTAATGAAAGTACATTAGAAATGAAACGATGTTACTAAGTTGTGCATCTTGTTGGATTGTACAGACGAGGAAAGTTTGATCTTGTTGTGATCATTCCTGTTTGAAGGAAAGGAACTCATTCAAGGAGGTCAACGAGCTTAGTTGGTACAGAACAGGTTTTGGAAATGAAGATCTTTCTTTTCTAATGAAAGTGCATTATAAATGAAACCAACATACTAAGTTGTACATCTTGCGAGATGGTACAATCTGTGAAAGTTTCAAATTGCTGAGATCAACCGTCTTCGGAAGAACGCAAACCATTCAAAGAGGAGAAGGAGCTTATTTAGTACAGTACTGGTTTTGGAAATGAAGATCTTTTTTTTCTAACGAAATTGCATTTGAAATCAAACAAGACAGTAAGTCGTACATCTTGTTAGGTTGTACAATCGTTGTTAGTTTGAACTTGCTGTGTTCAATCCTGTTCGTTAGAAAGCCACTTTTTCATGGAGTTCAACAAGCTGAGTTAATAAAGTACAGTTTTCAGAAATGAAGATCTTTCTTTGCTAATGAAAGTACTTTGGAAATGAAAGTAAGTTTCTAAGTTGTACATCTTGTTAGATTGTACAACCGAGGAAAGTTTGATCTGGCTGTGATCAATCTTGTTCGTAAGAAAGCATCTCATTCAAGGAGCTCAATGAGCTTAGTTAGTACAGTTCAGTTTTTGGAAATGAAGATCTTTCTTTTCTAACGTAAGTGCATTTGAATTCAAATGAAGATACTAAGTTGTACATATTGTGATTTTGTACAGTTGGTGAAAGTTTGAATTTACTGTGTTCAATCCTGTTCTGAAGAAAGCAACTCTTTCATGGAGTTCCTGAAGAAGATAAGTTAATACAGTACAGGTTTTGGAAATGACGCTCTTTCTTTTCTAATGAAAGTACATTGGAAATGAAATGAAGTTACTAAGCTGTACATCTTGTTAGATTGTACAAATTAGGAAAGTTTGATCTTGCCGTGATCAGTCCTGTTTGTAGTAAAGGAACTCATTCAAGGAGCTCAATGAGCTTAGTTAGTACAGTTCAGTTTTTGGAAATGAAGATCTTTCTTTTCTAACGAAAGTTAATTTCAAATCAAACCAACTTATTAAGTTGTACATCTTGTTAGGTTGTACAATTGGTGAAAGTTGAACTTGCTCTGTTCAGTCCCATTCGTAAGAAAGCAACTCTTTCATGGAGCTCAACAAGCTTAGATAATACAGTACAGTTTTCCGCAATGAAGATCTTTCTTTTCTAATGAAAGTAAATTGAAAATAAAACAAAGTTACTAACTTGTAGATCTTTTTATTTTGTACAAACGAGGAAAGGTTGATCTTGCTGTGATCAATCCTGTTTATAGGAAAGCAACTCATTCAAGGAGCTCAATGAGCTTAGTCAGTACAGTACAGTTTTTGGAAATGAAGATCTTCCTTTTCTAATGAATGTGCATTATAAATGAAAAGAACATAATAAATTGTACAACTTGTGAGATGGTACAATCGATGAAAGTTTGAACTTGTTGAGATCAACTGTCTTCGGAAGAAAGCGACCCATTGAAATTGCAGAAGATCCTATTTAGTACAGTACAGGTTTTGGAAATGAAGATCTTTCTTTTCTAACAAAAGTGAATTTGAAATCAAACCAAGATACAAAGTAGTACATCTTGTTAGGTTGTACAATCAGTGAACGTTTTTACTTTCTGTGCTCAATCCTGTTTGTAACAAAGCAACTCTTTCCTGGAGTTCAATAAGCTTAGTCAATACAGTACAGTTTTCGGAAATGAAGATCTTTGTTTTCTAATAAAAGTACATTGGAAATGGAACGAAGTTACTAAGTTGGAGATCTTGTTAGATTGTACAAACAAGTAAAGTTTGATCTTGCTGGGATCAATCCTGTTCGTAGGAAAGAAACTCATTCAAGTAGCTCAACAAGCTTAGTACAGTTCAGTTTTTGGAAATGAAGATCTTTATTTTCTAATGAAAGTGCATTAGAAATGAAACCGATGTACTAAGTTGTACATCTTCTTAGGTTATACAACTGGTGAAAGTTTGAACTTGCTGAGATCAACCATCTTCATAAGAAAGCCACTCATTCAAAGAGCATTACAAGCTTATCTAACACAGGACAGTGTTGGGATACTAAGATCTTTTCTTTCCGAAGAAACTACATTAGAAATGAAAAGAAGTTAGTAAGTTGTACATCCTTTTAGATTTTACAAATGATGAAAGTTTGATCTTGCTGTGATCAATCCTGTTCCTAGGAAAGCAACTCATTCAAGGAGCTCAACGAGCTTAATTAGTACAGTACAATTTTTGGAAATGAAGATCTTTCTTTTCTAATGAAACTGCATTAGAAATGAAACCAACATACTAAGTTGTACAGCTTGTTAGATTGTACAATCGGTGAAAGTTTGAACTTGCTGTGATCAACCCTGTTCTTAATAAAGCAACTCATTCAAAGAACAGAATGAGCTTATTTTAGACAGTACAGTATTGTTATATGACAATTTTTCCTTTCTAATGAAACTACATATGGAAATGAAAAGAAGTTACTAAGTTGGTCATACTTTAGTTTGTACAAATGAGGAAAGTTTGATCTTGCTGTGATCATTACTGTTCATAGGAAAGAAACTCATTCCTGGAGCTCAACAAGCTTAGTTAATACAGTACAGTTTTTGGAAATGAAGGTCTTTCTTTTCTAACGTAAGCTCATTTGAATTCAGAGCAAGATACTAAGTTGTACATCTTGTTAGACTCTATAAACAAGGAAAGTTTGATCTGGCTGTGATCTATCCTGTTCATAGGAAAGCAACTCATTCAAGGAGCTAAACAAGCTTAGTACAGTACAGTTTTTGGAAATGAAGCTCTTTCTTTTCTAATGAAAGTTCATTGGAAATGAAACCAACATACTAAGTTGTACATTTTGTTAGATTGTACAATCAGGGAAAGTTTGAAGTTGCTGTTCGTAAGAAAGTGACCCATTCAAAGAGCAGGACGAGCTTATTTTCCACAGTATGGTGTTAGGATATGAAGATCTTTCCTTTCTAATGAAACTACATTAGAAATGAAAAGATGTTACTACGTTGTACATCCTTTTAGATTGTACAAATGAGGAAAGTTTGAACATGCTGTGATCAAACCTATTCTTAGGAAAGCAACTCATTCAAGGAGCTCAACAAGCTTAGTTAGTACAGTCCAGTTTTCTGAAATGAAGATCTTAATTTTCTAACGAAAGTGCATTTGAAATCATACCAAGATAGTAAGTTGTATATCTTGTTAGTTTATATAATCTGTGAAAGTTTGAACTTGCTGAGATCAACCGTCTTCGTATGAAAGCGACTCATTCAAAGAGCAGAAGGAGCTTATTTAGTACAGAACAGGATTTGGAAATGAAGATTTTTCTTTTCTAACAAAAGTGCATTTGAAATCAAACCAAGGTACTAAGTTGTAAAACTTGTTAGGTTGTACAATTGGAGAAAGTTTGAACTTACTGTGGTCAATCCTGTTCCGAAGAAAACAACTCTTTCATGGAGTTCAACAAGCTTAGTTAATACAGTAAAGTTTATGGAAATGAAGATCTTTCTTTTCTAATGAAAGTACATTAGAAATGAAACGAAGTTACTAAGTTGTACATCTTATTAGAATGTACAATCGGTGAAAGTTTGAACTTACTGTGTTCAATCCTGTTCGTAAGAAAGCAACTCTTTCATGGAGCTCAACGAGCTTAGTTAGTACACTACAGTTTTTAGAAAGGAAGATCTTTCTTTTCTAAAGAATGTGCATTTGAAATCAAACCAGGATACTACATTGTACATCTTATTAGACTGTACAATCAGTGAAAGTTTGAACTTCCTGAGATCAACCGTCTTCGTAAGGAAGCAACTCATTCAAAGAGCAGAACGAGCTTATTTTACACAGTACAGTATTGGGATACGAAGATCTTTCCTTTCTAATAAAACTACATTAGAAATGAAAAAAAAGCTACTAAGTTGTACATCCTTTTAGATTGAACAAATGAGGAAAGTTTGATCTTGCTGTAATCAATCCTGTTTGTAGGAAAGAAACTCATTCCTGTATCTCAACAACCTTAGTTAATACAGTATAGTTTTCGGAAATGAAATTCTTTCTTTTCTAAAGAAAGCACATTTGAAATCAAATCAAGATACTAAGTTGTACATCTTGTTAGACTATACAAACGAGGAAAGTTTGATCTGGCTGTGATCAGCCCTGTTCGTAGGAAAGCAACTTATTCAACGAGCTCCACAAGCTTAGTTAGTACAGTACAGATTTCAGAAATGAAGATATTTCTTTTCTAACGAAAGTGCATTTGAAATCAAACCAAAATACTATGTTGTGCATCTTGTTAGGTTTTTCAATCAGTGAAAGTTTGAACTTGCTGTGATCAACCGTCTTCATAAGAAAGCAGCTCATCCAATGAGCTGAACAAGCTTATCTAACACAGTACAGTTTGGGGGTTCAAAGATCTTTCCTTTCCAACGCAACTACATTAGAAATGAAACGAATTAACTAAGTTGTACACCCTTGTAGACTGTCCAAAGAGGAAAGTTTGATCCTGCTGTGATCAGTCCTGTCCATAGGATAGCAACTCATTCAAGGAGCTCAACGAACTTAGTACAGTACAGTTTTTGGAAATGAAGATCTTTCTTTTCCAATGAAAGTGCATTAGAAATGAAACCAACATACTAAATTGTATGTCTTGTTAGATTTTACAATCAGTGAAAGGTTGAACTTGCTGAGATCAATCGTCTTTGTAAGAAAGTGCCTCTTTCAAAGAGCAGAAGTAGCTTATTTAGTACAGTACAGGTTTTGCAAATGAAGATCTTTCTTTTCTAACGAAAGTGCATTTGAAATCAAACCAAGATAATAAAGTGTACATCTTGTTGGGTTGTACAATCCGTGAAGGTTTGATCTTGCTGTGATCAAACCTGTTCTTAGGAAAGCAACTCATTCAAGGAGCTCAACAAGCTTATTAGTACAGTACAGTTTTCGGAAATGAAGATATTTCTTTTCTAATGAAACTACATTAGAAATGAAACGAAGTTACTAATTTGTACATCTTGTTAGATTGTACAATCAGTGAAAGTTTGAACTTGCTGTGATCAATCCTCTTCATAAGAAAGCAACTCATTCAAAGAGCAGAACTAACTTATTTAGTATTTAGTACAGTACAGTTTTTGGAAATGAGGATCTTTCTTTTCTAACGAAGGTTCATATGAAATCAAATCAAGATACTAAGTTGTACATCTTGTTAGGTTATACAATCGGTGAAAGTTTGATCTTGCTGTGATCATTCCTGTTCGTAGGAAAGAAACTCATTCCTGGAGTTCGACACGCTTAGTTAATAGTGAACAGTTTTCGGAAATGAAGATCTTTCTCTTCAAATGAAAGTACATTAGAAACGAAACAAAGTTACTATGTTGTACATCTTCTTATGCTGTACAAATGAGGAACATTTGATCTGGCTGTGATCAATCCTGTTACTAGGAAAGCAACTCATTCAAGGAGCTCAACAAGCTTAGTTAGTACAGTAGAGTTTTTGAAAATGAAGCTCTTTCTCTTGTAACGAAAGTGCATATGAAAATAAACCAAGATACTAAGTTGAACATCTTGTTAGGTTTTACAATTGGTGAAAGTTTGAACTTGTTGAGATAAATCGTCTTCGTAAGAAAGCGACTCATTCAAAGAGCTGAACAAGCTTATCTAACACCGTACAGTTGTGGCATAAGAACATATTTCCTTTCTAACGAAAGTACATTAGAAATGAAATGAAGTTCCTAAGTTGTACAAACTTTTGGATTGTACAAATGAGCAAAGCTTGATCTTCCTTTGGTCAATCCTGTTTGTAGGAAAGAAACTCATTCCTGGAGCTCAACAAGCTTACTTAATACAGTACAGTTATCGGAAATGAAGGTCGTTCTTTTCTAACAACAGCACATTTGAAATCAAACCAAGATACTAAGTTGTACATCTTGTTAGACTGTACAAACGAAGAAAGTTATATCTGGCTGTGATCAATCCTCTTCGTAGGAAAGCAATTCATTCAAGGAGCTCACCAAGCTTAGTACAGAACAGAGTTGGGAAATGAAGACCTTTATTTTCTAATGAAAGTGCATTAGAAATGAAACCAACATACTAAGTTGTACATCTTGATAGATTGTCCAGTCGGTGAAAGTTTTAATTTGCTGAGATCAACCGTCTTCATAAGAAAGTGACTCATTCAATGAGCTGAAAAAGCTTGTCTAACACAGGACAGTGTTGGGATACGAAGATCTTTCCTTTCCAACTAAACTATATTAGAAATGAAAAGAAGTTACTAAGTTGTACATCCTTTTAGATTTTACAAATAAGGAAACTTTGATCTTGCTGTGATCAAACCTGTTCCTAGGAAAGAACTCATTCAAGGAGCTCAACAAGCTTAGTTAGTAAAGTACAGTTTTCAGAAATGAAGATTTTATTTTCTAACGAAATTACATTAGAAATGAAACGAAGTTACTAATTTGTACATCTTGTTAAGTTGTACAATGGGTGAAAGTTTGAACTTGCTGTGATCAACCCTGTTGGTAAGGAAGCATCTCATTCAAAGAGCAGAACGAACTTATTTAGTACAGTACAGGTTTTGGAAATGAACATCTTTCTTTTCTAATGAAAGTGTATTTGAAATCAAACCAAGATACTATGTAGTACATCTTATTAGACTGTACAATCGGTGAAAGTTTGAACTTGCTGTGATCAACCATCTTCGTAAGAAAGCAACTCATTCAAAGAGCAGAAGGAGCTTATTTTACACAGGATAGTATTGTTGTACGAATATCTTTCCTTTCTAATGAAACTACATTAGAAATGAAAAGAAGTTACTAAGTTGTACATCCATTTAGATTGTACGAATGAGGAAAGTTTGATCTTGCTGTGATCATTCCTGTTCATAGGAAAGCAACTCACTCGTGGAGCTCAGCAAGCTTAGTACAGTCCTGTTTTTGGAAATGAAGACCTTAATTTTCTAAAGAAAGTGCATTGACATCATACTAAGATACTAAGTTGTACATCTTGTTAGGTTATACAATTGGTGAAAGTTTGAACTTGCTGAGATCAACCGTCTTTGTAAGAAAGCGACTCATTAAAGAGCAGAAGTAGCTTATTTAGTACAGTACAGGTTTTGGAAATGAACATTTTTCTTTTCTAAAGAAAGGGCATTTGAAATCAAACCAAGATACTCTGTTGTACATCTTGTTAAGTTGTGCAATCGGTGAACGTTTGAACTTACTGTGATCAACTCTCTTCATAAGAAAGTTGTATATATTGTTAGATTGTACAAACAAGGAACGTTTGATCTTGCTTTGAGGAATATTTTCTGTAGGAAAGCAACTCATTCAAGGAGCTCAACGAGCTTAGTTAGTACATTACAGTTTTTTGGAAATGAATATCTTTCTTTTCTAAGGAAAGTGCATTTGAAATCAAACCAAGATACTGAGTTTTACATCTTGTTAGCTTGTACAATCTTTGAAAGTTTGAACTTGCTCTGATCAGCACTCTTCATAACAAAGAAACTCATTCATGGAGCTCAACAATTTTAGTTAATACAGCACCGTTTTCAGGAATGAAGATCTTTCTTTTCTAATGAAAGTACATTAGAAATGAATCGAAGTTACTAAGTTGTACATCTTGTTAGATTTTACAAACGAAGAAAGATTGATCTTGCTGTGATCAATCCTGTTCGTAGGAACGCAACTCATTCTAAGAGCTCAACGATCTTAGTACAGTACAGATTTTGGAAATGAAGATCTTTCTTTTCTAATGAAAGTGCATTAGAAATGAAACCAACATACTACTTTGTGCATCTTATTAGACTGTACAACCAGTGAAAGTTTGAACTTGCTGAGATCAACCCTCTTTGTACTAAAGGAACTCATTCAAAGAGCAGAACGAGCTTATTTTACACAGGTGTTTACCGATACCTAAGGAATGGATGAACACTCTGTTCAAGGCATGTGTGGACCTTTATCTAAGGAATGGATGATCCCTTTGGCCAATGCAGGTGTTGTCCTTTACCTAAGGAATGGATGGTCCCGCTGTGCAATGCAGGTGTTTACCATAGCTAAGTAATGGAATGATTCCACTGTACAATGCAGGTATTTACTGTTACCTAAGGAATGGATGATCCCTCTGTGCACTGCAGGGGTTTACCTTTACCAAAGGAATGGATGTTCCCTCTGTAAAATGCAGGTGTTGACCTTTACCTAATTAATTGATGAGACCTCTGTGCAAGGCATGTGTTTAACGTTACCTAAGGAATGGATGATCCCTGTGTTCAGTGCAGTTGTTTACCAGAACCTAAGGAATGGATGATCCCCATATTCAATACAGGTGTTTACTGATACCTAAGGAATGGATGATCCCTTTGTGCAATGCAGGTTTTTACATTTACCTAAGTAATGGACGATCTCTCTCGCAATGCAGGTGTTTACCTTTACCTCCGGAAGGGATGATCTCTCTATTCAATGCAGGTATTTACCCATACCTATGGAATGGATGATCCATCTGTGCATGGCAGGTATTGAGTTTTAACTAAAGAATGGATGATCCCTCTGTGCAAGGCAGGTGTTGACCTTTTCCTAAGGAATGGATGATCCCTCTGTGCAATGTAGGTGTTTACCTTTACCTAAGGAATGGGTTGATCCCTCTGTGCAATGAAGGTATTTACCCATACCTAAGTAATGGATGATCCATCTGTGCATGGCAGGTGTTGAGCTTTACCTACAGAATGGATGATCCCTCTGTGCAAGGCAGGTGTTGACCTTTACCTAAGGAATGGATGATCCCTCTGTGCAATGCAGGTGTTGACCTTTACCTGAGGAATGGATGATCCCTCTGTGCAAGGCAGGTGTTTAATGTTACCTAAGGAATGGATGATCACTATGTTCAATGCAAGTGTTTACCATAATGTAAGGAATAGATGATCCCCATATTCAATGCAGGTGTTTACCGTTTCCTAAGGAATGGATGATCCCTTTGTGCAATGCAGGTTTTAACCTTTACCTAAGGAATTGAGGATCTCTCTGGGCAATGCAAGTGTTTACCTTTACCTAAGGAATGTATGATCCCTCCGTTCAATGCAGGTGTTTACCATTACCTAAGGAATGGATGATCCCTCTGTGCAGGGCACGTGTGGAACATTACCTAAGGAATGGATGATCCCTTTGGCCAATGCAGGTTTTGTCCTTTAACTAAGGAATGGATGATCCCTCTGTGCAATGCAGGTGTTTAGCTTTAGCTAAGGAATGGGATGATTCCTCTGTGCAATGCAGGTATTTACCTTTACCTGAGGAATGGATGAACCCTCTGTTCAATGCAGGTGTTTATCTTCACCTACGGAATGGAGGTGTTGACGTTTACTAAGGAATAGATGAACCGTCTGTGCAATGCAGGTGTTTACCATTATCTATGGAATGGATGATCCCTCTGTTCAATGCA
The DNA here is from genome assembly GCA_036365145.1 of Orientallactaga sibirica. NCBI lineage: Eukaryota > Metazoa > Chordata > Mammalia > Rodentia > Dipodidae > Orientallactaga > Orientallactaga sibirica. The sequence continues at coordinate 414,606 of JAEOAD010002040.1, forward strand.
GGTATTTACAGTTACCTGAGGAATGGATGATCCCACTGGGCAAGGAAGGTGTTTAGGTTTACCTAAGGAATGGATGATCCCTCTGTGCAATGCAGGTGTTGACATTTACCAAAGGAATGGATGATTCCTCTGTCCAAGGCAGGTGTATATCGCTACCTGAGGAATGGATGAATCATCTGCTCAATGCAGGTGTTTACCGATACCCAAGGAATTGATAATCCTTCTCTGAAAGGCAGGTGTTTACCTTTACCTAAGGAATGGATGATCCCTCTGTGCAAGGCAGGTGTTTAACATTACCTAAGGAATGGATGATCCCTATGTTCAATGGAGCTGTTTACCGTTACCTAAGTAATAGATGATCCCAATATTCAATGCAGGTGTTTACCGTTACCTAAGGAATGGGATTATCCCTCTATGCAATGCAGGGATTTACCATTACCTAAGTAATGGATGAACCCTCTGTTCAGTGCAGGTGTTTACTGTTACCTAAGGAATGGATAATCCCTTTCTTCAATGCAGGTGTGTATCATTACCTGCGAGATGATTGATCCCTCTTTTCAATGCAGGTGTTCATCCATACCTAAGGAATGGATGATCCCTTGTGCTACACAGGTGTTTACGTTTACCTAAGGAATGGATGATCCCTCTGTCCAAGGCAGGTGTTGACCTTTACCAAATAAATGGAATGATCCCTGTATGCAATGCAAGTGTTGACCTTTACCTTAGGAATGGATGATCCCTCTGCTCAATGCAGGTTTTTACCTGAGATGATCCCTCTGTGTAAGGCAGGTGTTGACCTTTAACAAATAAATGGAATGATCCCTGTATGCAATGCAAGTGTTGACCTTTACCTTAGGAATGGATGATCCCTCTGCTCAATGCAGGTTTTTACCTTTACCTAAGGAATAGATGATCCTTCTGTGCAATGCAGGTGTTCACCTTTACCTAAGGAATGGATGATCACTCTGTTCAATGCAGGTATTTACCCATACCTAAGGAATGGATGATCACTCTGTGCAAAGCACATGTGGACCTTTACCTAAGGAATGGATGATCCCTTTGTTCAATACAGGTGTTACCGTTCCCTAAGGAATGGATGATCCCTCTGTTCAATGCAGGTGTTATCTTTTACCTAAGGGATGGATGATCCCTCTGTCCAATGCAGGTGTTTACCTTTAGCTAAGGAATGGAGGATCCCTCTGTACAATGCAGGTGTTTACCCATACCTAAGGAATGGATGATCCCTCTGGGCAAGGCAGATGTTTCAATATACGTAAAGAATGCATGATCCCTCTGTGCAATGCTGGTGTTGATCTTTAGCTAACGAATTGATGGGTGGTCCCCCTGTTCAATGCAGGTGTTGTCCTTTACCTGAGGAATGGTTGATCCCTCTGTGAAAGGCTGGTGTTTAACTTTACCAAATGAATGGGATGATCCCTCTATGCAATGCCATGTCGGTTTCTTTTCCACCGTCAGGTAGAGCGGAAGAGAGAGAGAGCCGGGCCAGCTGCTTCTCTGTAGGCTGAGTGGGAAGGCGGGTGTTGGCTGCTCAAAACCCTCCCCAAGACACCAGGGAGAAAAACCACATTGAGCCAGGAGTCTTGTCTAAGCATGAACTTGGTTTATTGTAATGAGAAGTTGTTTTTTGAGAAAGAGGGTGGGAAAAAGAATTAGAGAAAGGTGTAAGGGCCAATATTATTTCACCATGTCAGCAGTAGCTGGGCGGAGGCAGTTTCGGGCTGAGGTGCTGAGTCACTCCAAGGACTGGTAGCTAAACTCTAGTCAGGCTCCACTAGGCTTCACAAGAGGGAGTAGGCCAAGGACAGGTCGCTAGACTCTAGCTGGGCTCAGAACCACTAGGCCTCACACCAGGGCCTCTTAGGGGCCAACATCTCCCCCTTCTGTTTTTGTAATAATGGTGGATGGCATAGCCTCTGTCTTAAGTTGTCCCCCTCTGGGAATCTTACCCGTCACTGAGTACTATGCCTCTAACCCGTTGAAACTCCACTCCATGCCCTCTCTTAGGTTGTCTCAGCCTGTCTGAGATCTTACCCATCATTGGTTCGATGGAGGGCAGAGGGGAGGGATGCTAGGTGGATAGCCAGTAAGCAGAAAAGCCATTGCTTTTGAGTTGCAAACCTGTGGTGTTTTGATCTGATGTTTAATTGTGACCTGATGAAGTTTAATTGCCTCTAGCTGTTGGTGAATGAATTGTGTAATCTTATTAATTACACAGGGCCCGAGAGTGAGTATAAGAAGAAGGAGAAGGAGGGGTCCAAAGGGAGGGAGTAGGTAGGGAAAAAGCAAGAAGAAGGAGAAGGAGGGGTCCAAGGGGAGGGAGAAGGTAGGGTAAAAAGCCATGTAAGCCCGTCCACAGCGGGTTGTCTTGGAAGTCCCGTCTCCTGTTCTATAAATCTTTCTGGAGCTTTTCTGGCTTCATTTGGGTCTAGCAGCATCCACACCTCCAGTTGTTCCTGGGGAAGAAACAGAGGCAGTTCTCAGGGGTGGACACTCCCTGGAGAATTGATTATTATCGTCCCCTTGTTGGGGTAAATATTTTAAGTCTCTTGCTGGTACCCAAATAGGTACATCCAAATCCTCTCCCTGTTGTGAGGAGGGGGTCTGGTCCCCTCCAGGCCCCAGTTAATGGGTCCTTCCATTTGACCCAGATGGAGCTGTACGTAACAGCTAAGGTCCAATGTTTTTGAAAAGGGGGCAAGTGTCTATCTTCTTTAGAAAAGTTTAAAATATTATGGTTAATAATGCCTTTTTTAGTTGGTCATGTGGGGGTAGGGATTCCCCCTTTTGTATTTGTAATTGAGACTTTAGAGTTTGATTATATCTTTCCACAATAGCCTGGCCCTGCCGGTTATATGGGATGCCTGTGGAAAGTGAGATTTTTCAGGTTTGGAGGAAATCTATAAAAGTCTTGCTTATGAAGCAGGGACCATTATTGGTTTTGATTTGATCTGGCAATCCAAGGGTGGCAAAGCATTGAAGCATATGGCTAATAGTATGTTTAGTTTTTTTCTGGCATGTGCTGATGCCCAGTAATCACGGGAGAAAGTATCAACTGAGAGAAAAATATATTTAAGTTTTCCAAATTGAGACTAGTGTGTAATGTCAATCTGTCAAAGGTGATTAGGGCGTAGCCCTCGAGGATTGGCTCCTGTAGTTTGAAGAGGAGGTACCTGGAGGAAAGGCTGACAGGATTTGTAAGTTCGGACAATTTTTTAAGGTCCTTGACTGGCACATGGGGATATTTATGTTTAAGTCCCCTCCAATTTATATGAGTTAATATTGGAGTCCACATAATATGGGCCTCAATTAGGTTGGGTAACAGGTTAACAACATAAAGGTTGTCAGAAAATCCAAAGCCACAATGACAGCGAATAGTTCTTTGAATTGTGCTGACCCTTTGACCTCACGGGAGATTGACTTTATGGGCATAGGCTTTTTCCCCTCCTTAGGGGAGGGTAAACAACTAGGGAAGCTCCCAAGCGCCCCCCATCGGTGAACATGGTAAGAAAGTCAGGGTTGGGTTTAGATAAAAAAAAAAGTCTGGGGGGTCTCCATTCCAACCTAGAGAAGGAGCTCATCCATTTATAAGGACCATAGTGACAATCAATTATACCCAGAAACCCCTCGAGGGCCATAGCAACCCTGTTGTTATTTCTCTGAAGCCAAGTGAAATCTGTTACCTTAAAGGGGGTGACAATGAAATGAGGCTCTGTGCCAAACAATCAGACAGAGGTGTCCCTGCCCTTGATAATGCAGTCTGCAATCTGGTTAGTTATAGAGTAAACTCTGGGGACTCCACCAATGGAGAGGTGAATCCATTGGATTGGTTCTCATTTCTGGGCTAACAGCGCAGTGCATAGTGTTTCCCCAGAGAAAATATAGAGGGAAATAGGCAAGTTAGGATCGAACCTCTTTAGGGTACTAGCATCTATAGCCCGTTGTACCTTAGGTAGAATTTGTTCATGATGAGGGGGCAAGGTTATCTGAGAGGAGAGATTAAGGCCCTTTAAGAGGTTAAACAAAGGGGACAGTTCCTCAGTAGTTATGGGTATCCAGGGCCTCATCCAATTAATTTCCCCCAACAGCTTTTGGAGTTGAGGCAAAGTATAGAATTTTTGAATATGGAGTTGGGATTTGACAGGAGAGACAGTATCAAGGAATAACATGGAGCCCAAAATCTTGAAGGGAGGGGAAGTCTGAATCTTTTCTGGAGCCACTTTAAAATCATGGGCCTGTAAAATGGCAAGGCATTTAGCAGTGAGGTCTTGGACATCAGATGGGTTGGAATGGCCTAAAATAATAATAAAAGATTAGGATGATTAATTAAGCAAGAAAAGATATGAGACATGTATTGTTAGGGTCAATCTAGGGCTGACAGCTAGCAGTTTTTTATGATGTTGAAGCTTACAGATCTAGGGGAAGTTCCATACTGGCAGAAGAAGTTGGCCTGTCTTTAGAGAGCCAAGAAAGAGAGAAGAAAAAAAGGTTAACCTGGCCCACAGAGCCAAATTGTTGTAGCCAAGCCACAGTAAGCTTTAGGAACTCCTCTTAGGCACACTTTGTATATCTTTAAAATGGAATCTTAAACCCACCATTAACATCTTAAGAATAGCTCCCAGTGACATTAAGTAGGAAGTGGGCTTAGTCTTATGTTTTATTGACTGAGTTAGCTGGGCTTGAATTATTAAGGGGAATAGATAGAACATTTGGTGTAAATGTTTAGTTTGTTTTAAGGGTGGCAAGGAGGAGACAGCAATAAATTTCTTTATCTGTGAATCCCCATTAGCAATAAAATCAGGTAGACCAGAGTGTGAGCAAATGTGCTCAGTTAAGTCTGGAGATGGATGGAAAATTGTATGTAAAAGGGCCTGTTTTGGGGCTGCCTTATGGATAAAAGCCATATTGTCTCCAGCCCTAAGTTAATGGGAAGGGAGTGAGGGGAGGGACAATGGTGTGTAGGATAGAGCCATACAGACTTGAAAAACAGGTTTGTTTTATTTACCTCTAGCAGCGCAATACGAATGCCCCAGCCATCCCTTTTAATCATGGCCCTAGTTTTGAAAACTAATTAGCTGTGGTATTTAGGCGGCTTGGGCCTGTTTTGAACATTTTATTTTTTTTATTTTTTAAAGTAAATGCTTTGGGCCCCATGGGACACTCAGCTAAGAGCATCGAGGGGGCGCTAAGAGGCAAGGGGCGGAGACAGGGGTGACTTGCCTCGTGGCGGACTGCCCGCCTGCTCCCAAGATATTTTTAACAGTTTTTCCTCAGACATCCTCTCCATTATTTTAATGTAAAGCAAGTTAGGAGGCCACCCATCTGCCTCCTTGCTGTCCGGCTGGCCTTCTTTAAGATTGTTAATGTGGTTGACAATAGTAGCTCAGTAACCAGAAATTAGCCTCAGTGTCTTTATAATGTTAATTTGTTTGAGGTTTTTTAACTTAAAATTTTAGTCTGATATCTTTAGTTAAGCACATTAGTCCACTATAAATTTAACCTTGATCAAACTCTCTGGGCCTGGATAGTAAAATGTATGTTAGTAACCCAGTTTAAATAAAGTCCTCTCTCTATATATATATTCGTCATGTCGGAGTCACCAGTCTGTAGGTTTCTTACCCTGGTAGATCCGTCTCCTCACACGGGGCACCACTTTGTCAGTTTCTTTTCCACCTGCAGATAGAGCAGAAGAGAGAGAGTCGGGCCAGCCACTTCTCTCAAGGCTGAGAGGGAAAGCGGGTGTCGGCGTCTCAAAACTCTCCCCAAGACACCGGGGAGAAAAACCACATTGAGCCAGGATTCTTGTCTAAGCATGAACTCGGTTTATTGTAATGGGAAGGTGTTTTTTGAGAAAGAGGGTAGGAAAAAGGATGAGAGAAAGGTGTAAGGGCCAATATTATTTCACCATGTCAGCAGTAGCTGGGCAGAGGAAGTTTTGGGCTGAGGTGCTGAGTCACTCCAAGGACAGGTCTCTAAACTCTAGTCAGGCTCCACTAGTCATCACAAGCGGGAGTTGGCCAAGGACAGGTCGCTATACTCTAGCTGGGCTCAGAACCACTAGGCCTCACACTGGAGCCTCTTAGGGCCCAACAATGCAAGTGTTGACCTTTACCTTAGGAATGGATGATCCCTCTGTTCAATGCAGGTTTTTACCTTTACCTAAGGAATAGATGATCCTTCTGTGGAATGCAGGTGTTTAACTTTACCTAAGGAATGGATGATCCCTCTGTTCAATGCTGGTGATTACTGTTACCTAAGGAATGGATGATGCCTCTGTGCAAGGCACGTGTGGAATTTAACCTAAGGAATGGATGATCCCTCAGGGCAATGCAGGTGTTTGACCTTTACCTAAGGAATGAGTGACCCCTTTGTGCAATGTAGGTGTTCACCTTTATCTAAGGAATGGGATGGTCCCTCTGTGCAATGCAGGTATTTATTGTTCCCTAAGGAATGGATGATCCATCTTTTCAATGCAGGTGTTTATCGTTACCTGAGGAATGGATGATGCCTGTTTTCAATGCAGGTGTTTACTGATACCTAAGGAATGGTTGATCCCTCTGTGCAAGTCAGGTGTTGACCTTTACCTAAGGAATGGATGATCCCTCTATGCAATGCAGGTGTTTACCGTTACCTAAGGAATTCATGATCCCCATATTCAATGCAGGTGTTTACTGTTACCTAAGGAATGGTTGATCCCTCTGTTCAATGCAGGTGTTTACCCATACCTAAGGAATGGATGATCCCTTGTGCAACACAAGTGTTGACGTTCACCTAAGGAATGGATCATCCCTCTGTCCAAGACAGGTGTTGACCTTTACAAATGAATGGGATGATCCCTCTTTGCAATGCAAGGGTTGACATTTATCTTAGGAATGGATGATCCCTCTGTTCAATGCAGGTTTTTACCTTTACCTAAGTAATAGATGATCATTGTGTGCAATGGAGGTGTTTACCTTTACCTAAGGAATGGATTATCCCTCTGTTCAATGCAGGTGTTTAACGATACCTAAGGAATGGATGATTCCTCTGTGCAAGGCACATGTAGACCTTTACCTAAGGAATGGATGATACCTCTGTTAAATGCAGGTGTTTACCAATACCTAAGGAATGGATGATCCCTCTGTGCAAGGCGGTGCTGACCTTTACCTACGGAATGGATGATCCCTGTGTGCAAGGCAGGTGTTGACCTTTACCTAAGGAAAGGATGATCCCTCTAAGCAATGCAGGTGTTGGCCTTTACCAAAGGAATGGATGATCCCTCTGTGCAATGAAGGTGATTACCTTTACCTAAGGAATGGGATGATCCCTCTGTGCAATGCAGGTGTTGACCGTTACCTAAGGAATGGATGATCCCTCTGTGCAATGTATGTCTTTACATTTACCTAAGGAATGGATGCTAGCTCTGTTCAATGCAGGTGTTTACCGTTACCTAAGGAATGGATGATGCCTCTGTGCAAGGCCCATGTGGACCTTTACATAAGGAATTGATGATCCCTCTGTGCAAGGCACCTGTGGATCTTTATCTAAGGAATGGATGATCCCTTTGTGCAATATAGGTGTTCACCTTTATCTAAGGAATGGGATGATCCCTCTCTGCAATGCCGGTATTGACTGTTCCCTAAGGAATGGATGATCCATCTTTTCAATGCAGGTGTTTACCGATACCTAAGGAATGGTTGATCCCTCTGGGCAATGCAGGATTTGACCTTAACCTAAGGCATTGATGATCCCTCTGTGCAATGCAGGTGTTTACCTTTACCTAAGGAATAGGATGGTCCTCCTGTGCAATGCAGGTGTTTACTGGTACCTATGGAATGGATGATCCCTCTGTTCAATGCAGGTGTTTACCATTACCTAAGGAATGGATGATCCCTCTGTTCAATGCAGGTGTTTACCATTACATAATTAATGGGTGATCTCTCTGTGCAATGTAGGTGTTGATCATTGCCTAAGGAATGGAGGATCCCACTGTGCAATGCAGGTGTTGACCTTTGCCTAATGAATGAATGATCCCTCTGTGCAAGGCAGGTGTTTAACGTTACCTAATGAATGGATGATCCCCATATTCAATGCGGGTGTATAGCTTTACTAAGGAATGGATGATCCCTTTGTGCAATGCAGGTTTTTACCTTTACCTAAGGAATGGAGGATTCCCTCTGAGCAATGCAGGTGTTTACCTTACCTAAGGAATGGATGATCCCTTTATTCAATGCAGGTGTGAACAGTTATGTAAGGAATGGATGATCTCTCTGTGCAATGCAGGTGTTGACCTTTACCTAAGGAATGGATGATCCCTGTGTGCAAGGCACCAGTGGAACTTTACCGAAATAATGGATGATCCCTCTGTTCAATGCACGTGTTTACCTTTACCTAAGGAATGGATGATCCCTCTGCCCAAGGCAGGTGTTGACATTTTCCTAAGGAATTGATCATACCTCTGTGCAAGGCAGGTGTTTACCTTTACCTAAGGAATGGAGAATCCCTCTGCGCAAGGCAGGTGTTGACGTTTACCTAAGGAATCGATCATCCCTCTGTGCAATGCAGATGTTGAACTTTACCTAAGGAATGGATGATCCCTCTGGGCAAGGCAGGTGTTTACCTTTACCTAAGTAATTAATGATCCCTCTTTGCAATGCAGGTTTTTAACGTTACCTAAGGAATGGATGATCCTTAGGTTCAATGCAGGTGTTTACCATTACCTAAGGAATTTATGATCCCCATATTCAATGCAGGTGTTTACTGTTACCTAAGAAACGGATGATCGCTCTGTTCAATGCATGTGTTTATCTTTATCTGAGGAATGGATGATTCCTCTGTTCAATGCAGGTGTTCACCAAACCAAAGGAATGGATAATCCTCTGTGCAAGGCATGTGTTTACCTTTACCTAATTAATGGATGATCCCTCTGTGCGAGGGAGGTGTTTAACGATACCTAAGGAATGGATGATCCCCATATTCAATTCAGGTGTTTACCATTGCCAAAGGAATGGATGATCCCTCTGTTCAATGCAGGTGTTTACCGTTACCTGAGGAATGGATGATCCCTCTGTTCAATGCAGGTGTTGATCTTTACCTAAAGAACGCATGATCCCTCTGTGCAAGTCAGGTGTTGACCTTTACCTTAGGAATGGATGATCCCTCTGTTCAATGCAGGTGTTGACTTTTACCTAAGGAATGGATGATCCCTCTCGGCAAGGCAGATGTTTCAATTTACCTAAGAATGCATGATCCCTCTGTGCAATACTGGTGTTGACCTTTAGCTAAGGAATTCATGGGTGATCCCCCTGTTCAATGCAGGTGTTGACCTTTACCTAAAAAATGGTTGATCCCTCTGTGCAAGGGTGTTGTTTACCTTTACCAAATGAATGGGATGATACCTATATGCAATGCAAGTGTTGACCTTTACCTGAGGAATTGATGATCCTTCTGTGAAATGCAGGTGTTTAACTTTACCTAAGGAATGGATGATCCCTCTGTGCAAGGTACGTGTGGACCTTTACCTAAGGAATGGATGATCCCTCTGTTCAATGCAGGTGTTGAACTTTGCCTAAGGAATGGATGATCCCTGTTTGTAAGTCAGGTGTTTAAAGTTACCGAAGGAATGGATGATCCCTATGTTCAATGCATGTGTTTACCATAACGTAAGATATGTATGATCCCCATATTCAATGCAGGTGTTTAGCGTAACTAAGGAATGGAGGATCCCTTTGTGCCATGCAGGTTTTAACCTTTACGTAAGAATGGAGGATCCCTCTGAGCAATGCAGGTGTTACCTTACCTAAGCAATGGATGATCCCTCTGTTCAATGCAGGTGTTTACCTTTACCTGAGGAATGGAGGATCCCTCTGTGCAAGGCAGGTGTTGACGTTTACCTAAGGAATTGATCATCCCTCTGTGCAATGCAAGTGTCGACCTTTACATAAGGAATTGATGATCCCTCTGGGCAAGGCAAACGTTTAATGTTCCCTAAGGAATGGATGATCCCTATGTTCAATGCATGTGTTTACTGTAACCTAAGGAATGGATGATCCCCATGTTCAATATAGGGGTTTGCCGTTACCTAAGGAATGGATGATCCCTTTGTGCACAGCAGGTGTTTACGTTTACCTAAGGAATAGGAGGATCCATCTGTGCAATGCAGGGCTTTACATTTACCAAAGGAATGGATGATCCATCTGTGCAATGCAGGTGTTGACCTTTGCCAAAGGAATGGATGATCCCTCTGTGGAAGGCAGGTGTTTAACGTTACCTATGGAATGGATGATCCCTATGTTCAATGCAGGTGTTTACCGTAACCTAAGATATGGATGATCCCCATATTAAATGCAGGTGTTTACTGTTACCTAAGTTACGGATGATCGCTCTGTTCAATGCATGTGTTTATCGTTACCTGAAGAATGGATGATTCCTCTGTTCAATGCAGGTGTTCAGCAAACCCAAGGAATGGATAATCCTCTGTAGAAGGCAGGTGTTTACCTTTACCTAAGGAATGGATGATCCCTCTCTGCAAGGCAGGTGTTTAACGTTAATTAAGGAATGCATGATCCCTATGTTCAATGCAGGTGTTTACCATTACCTAAGGAATGGATGATCCCTGTGTTCAATGCAGGTGTTTACCGTTACCTAAGGAATGGGTGATCCCTCTGTGCAATGCAGGTGTTGACCTTACCTAAGGAATGGATGATCAGTCTGTGTAATGCAGGGGTTGACCTTTACCTAAGTAATGGATAATCTCTGTGTTCAATGCAGGTGTTTACCTTTACCTAAGGAATGGATGATCCCTCTGTTCAATGCTGGTATTTACATTTACCTAAGGAATAGATGATCCCTCTGGCCAATGCAGGTGTTTACCAGTAACAAAGGAATGGGTTTATCCCTCTGTGCTATCCAGGTGGTCACCTTTACCTAAGGAAGGGATGATCCCCATATTCAAGGCAGGTGTTTCTCGTTACCTAAGGAATGGATGATCCCTTTGTTCAATCCAGGTGTTTACCTTTACCTAAGGAATGGAATGATCCCTCTATGCAATGAAAGTGTTGAACTTTACCTTAGGAATGGATGATCGCTCTGTCCAATGCAGGTGTTTAACCATACCTAAGGAATGGATGATCCCTCTGGGCAAGGCAGATGTTTCAATTTACCTAAAGAATGCATGATCCCTCTGTGCAATACTGATGTTGACGTTTAGCTAAGGAATTCTTGGGTGATCCCCCTGTTCAATGCAGGTGTTGACCTTTACCTAAAAATGGTTGATCCCTCTGTGCAAGGCTGGTGTTTACCTTTACCAAATGAATGGGATGATACCTCTATGCAATGCAAGTGTTGAACTTTACCTTAGGAATTGATGATCCCTCTGTTCAATGCAGGATTTTACCTTAACCTAAGGAATAGATGATCCTTCTATGCAATGCAGGTGTTTAACTTTACCTAAGGAATGGATGATCCCTCTGTTCAATGCAGGTGATTACTGTTACCTAAGGAATGGATGATCCCTCTGTGCAAGGCACGTGTGGACCTTGTCATAAGGAATGGATGATCCTTCTGTTCAATGCAGGTGTTCAACTTTGCCTAAGGAATGGATGATCCCTGTTTGTAAGGCAGGTGTTTAACATTACCGAAGGAGTGGATGATCCCTATGTTCAATGTAGGTGTTTACTGTAACCTAAGATATGGATGATCCTCATGTTCAATGCAGGTGTTCAGCGTTACTAAGGAATGGAGGATCCCTTTGTGCCATGCAGGTTTTAACCTTTACGTAAGGAATGGAGGATCCCTCTGAGCAATGCATGTGTTTACCTTACCTAAGGAACGGATGATACCTCTGTTCAAAGCAGGTGTTTACCATTACATAAGGAACGGATGATCTCTCTGTGCAAGGCAGGTGTTGACCTTTACCTAAGGAATGTATGATCCCTTTGTGCAAGGCACGTGTGGACCTTTACCGAAGTAATGGATGATCCCTCTGTTCAATGCAGGTGTTTACCTTTACCTAAGGAATGGAGGATCCCTCTGTGCAAGGCAGGTGTTGACGTTTACCTAAGGAATTGATCATCCCTCTGTGCAATGCAGTTGTGGACCTTTACCTAAGGAATTGATGACCTCTCTGTGCAAGGCAAACGTTTAATGTTCCCTAAGGAATGGATGATCCCTATGTTCAATGCATGTGTTTACTGTAACCTAAGGAATGGATGATCCCCATGTTTAATGTAGGAGTTTGTCGTTACCTAAGGAATGGATGATCCCTTTGTGCACAGCAGGTGTTTACCTTTACCTAAGGAATAGGAAGATCCATCTGTGCATTGCAGGGCTTTACATTTACCGAAGTAATGGATGATCCATCTGTGAAATACAGGTGTTGACCTTTGCCAAAGAATGGATGATCCCTCTGTGCAAGGCAGGTGTTTAATGTTACCTAAGGAATGGATGATCACTATGTTCAATGCAGGTGTTTACTGTTACCTAAGGAACAGATGATTGCTCTGTTCAATGCATGTGTTTATCGTTACCTGAGGAATGGATGATTCCTCTGTTCAATGCAGGTGTTCACCAAACCCAAGAATGGATAATCCTCTGTGCAAGCCAGGTGTTTACCTTTACCTAAGGAATGGATGATTCCTCTCTGCAAGGCAGGTGTTTAACGTTAATTAAGGGATGCATGATCCCTATGTTCAATGCAGGTGTTTACTGTTACCTAAGGAATGGATGATCCCCATATTCAATGCAGGTGTTTACCATTACCTAAGGAATGTGATTATCCCTCTGTGCAATGCAGGTATTTACCATTACCACAGGAATGGATGATCCCTCTGTTCAATGCAGGTGTTTACTGTTACCTGAGGAATGGATTATCCCTGTGTTCAATGCAGGTATTGACCTTTATCTAAGGAATGGATGATCCTCTGTGCAATGCAGGTGTTGACCTTTAACAAATGAGTGGGATGATCCCTGTATGCAATGTAAGTGTTGACCTTTACCTCAGGAATGGATGATACCTCTGTTCAATGCAGGTTTTTACATTTACCTAAGGAATAGAACATCCTTCTGTGCAATGCAGGTGTTTACCTTTACCTAAGGAATTCATGATCCCTCTGTGCAATGCAGGTGTTGACTTTTACCTAAGGAATTGATGATCCCTCTGTCCAATGCAGGTGTTTAACTTTACCTAAGGAATTGAGGATCACTCTGTACAATGCTGGTGTTTAACCATACCTAAGGAATGGATGATCCTCTGAAAAGGCAGATGCTTCAATTTACCTAAAGAATGCATGATCCTCTGTGAAATGCTGATGTTGACCTTTAGGTAAGGAATGGATGGGTGATCCCCTGTTTAATGAAGGTGTTGATCTTTCCTGAAGGAATGGTTGACCCCTCTGTTAAAAGGGTGGTGTTAAACTGTTACCAAATGAATGGGATGATCCTCTATGCAATGCAAGTGTTGAACTTTACCTTAAGAATTGATGATTCCTCTGTTCAATTCAGGATTTTACCTTAACCTAAGGAATAGATGATCCTTCTATGCAATGCAGGTGTTTAACTTTACCTAAGGAATGGATGATCACTCTGTTCATTGCAGGTGATTAACGTTACCTAAGGAATGGATGATCCCTCTGTTCAATGCAGGTGTTTAACATTACCTAAGGAATGGATGATCCCTCTGTTCAATGCAGGTGTTCACCTTTACCTAGGGAATGGATGATCCCTCTGTGCAATGCAGGTGTTGACCTTTACCTAAGGAATGGATGATCTCTCTGTTCAATGCAGGTGTTTACCTTAACCTAAGAATGGATGAATCCTACATTCAATGCAGGTGTTTAGGGTTACCTAAGGAATGGATGATCCCTCTGTTGCTGGTTTTACATTTACCTAAGGAATGGATGATCCCCTGTGCAATGCAGGTGTTTACCTTTACCTAAGAAATAGATGATCTCTGTGCTATGCAGGTGTTTACCTTTACCAAAGGAATGGATGATCCCTATTTCAATGCAGGTGTTTAACTTTACCTAAGGAATGGATGATCCTCTGTGCAAGGCAGGTGTTGTCTTTACCTAAGGAATGGAATGATTCCTCTATGCAATGAAGGTGTTGAACTTTACCTTAGGAATGGATAATCCTTCTGTCCAATGCAGGTGTTTACCTTTACCTAAGGAATGGATGATCCCTCTGGGCAAGGCAGATGTTTCAATTTACCTAAAGAATGCATGATCCCTCTGTTCAATGCTGATGTTGACGTTTACCAAAGGAATGGATGATCCCTCTGTTCAATGCAGGTGTTGACCTTTACCTAAGGAATGAATGATCCTCTTGCAAGGCAGGTGTTTACCTTTACCAAATGAATGGATGATCCCTCTATGCAATGCAGGTGTTTAACTTTACCTAAGGAATTGATGATCCCTCTGTTCAATGCAGGTTTTTACCTTAACCTAAGGAATGGATGATCCTTCTATGCAATGCAGGTGTTTAACTTTACCTAAGGAATGGATGATCCCTCTGTTCAATGCAGGTGTTTACTGTTACCAAAGGAATGGATGATCCTCTGTGCAAGGCACGTGTGGACCTTGTCATAAGGAATGGATGATCCTTCTGTTCAATGCAGGTGTTCAACTTTGCCTAAGGAATGGATGATCCCTGTTTGCAAGGCAGGTGTTTAACATTTCCCTAAGGAATGGATGATCCCTATGTTCAATGCAGGTGTTTACCTTAACCTAAGATATGGATGATCCTCATGTTCAATGCAGGTGTTCAGCGTTACTAAGGAATGGAGGATCCCTTTGTGCCATGCAGGTTTTAACCTTTACGTAAGGAATGGAGGATCCCTCTGAGCAATGCATGTGTTTACCTTACCTAAGGAACGGATGATACCTCTGTTCAAAGCAGGTGTTTACCATTACATAAGGAACGGATGATCTCTCTGTGCAAGGCAGGTGTTGACCTTTACCTAAGGAATGTATGATCCCTTTGTGCAAGGCACGTGTGGACCTTTACCAAAGTAATGGATGATCCCTCTGTTCAATGCAGGTGTTTACCTTTACCTACCAAGGAATGGAGGATCCCTCTGTGCAAGGCAGGTGTTGACGTTTACCTAAGGAATTGATCATCCCTCTGTGCAATGCAGTTGTGGACCTTTACCTAAGGAATTGATGATCTCTCTGTGCAAGGCAAACGTTTAATGTTACCTAAGGAATGGATGATCCCTATGTTCAATGCATGTGTTTACTGTAACCTAAGGAATGGATGATCCCCATGTTTAATGTAGGAGTTTGTCGTTACCTAAGGAATGGATGATCCCTTTGTGCACAGCAGGTGTTTACCTTTACCTAAGGAATGGAAGATCCATCTGTGCATTGCAGGGCTTTACATTTACCGAAGTAATGGATGATCCATCTGTGCAATACAGGTGTTGACCTTTGCCAAAGAATGGATGATCCCTCTGTGCAAGGCAGGTGTTTAATGTTACCTAAGGAATGGATGATCACTATGTTCAATGCAGGTGTTTACTGTTACCTAAGGAACAGATGATCGCTCTGTTCAATGCATGTGTTTATCGTTACCTGAGGAATGGATGATTCCTCTGTTCAATGCAGGTGTTCACCAAACCCAAGAATGGATAATCCTCTGTGCAAGCCAGGTGTTTACCTTTACCTAAGGAATGGATGATTCCTCTCTGCAAGGCAGGTGTTTAACGTTAATTAAGGGATGCATGATCCCTATGTTCAATGCAGGTGTTTACTGTTACCTAAGGAATGGATGATCCCCATATTCAATGCAGGTGTTTACCATTACCTAAGGAATGTGATTATCCCTCTGTGCAATGCAGGTATTTACCATTACCACAGGAATGGATGATCCCTCTGTTCAATGCAGGTGTTTACTGTTACCTGAGGAATGGATTATCCCTGTGTTCAATGCAGGTATTGACCTTTATCTAAGGAATGGATGATCCCTCTGTGCAATGCAGGTGTTGACCTTTAACAAATGAGTGGGATGATCCCTGTATGCAATGTAAGTGTTGACCTTTACCTCAGGAATGGATGATACCTCTGTTCAATGCAGGTTTTTACATTTACCTAAGGAATAGAACATCCTTCTGTGCAATGCAGGTGTTTACCTTTACCTAAGGAATTCATGATCCCTCTGTGCAATGCAGGTGTTGACTTTTACCTAAGGAATTGATGATCCCTCTGTCCAATGCAGGTGTTTAACTTTACCTAAGGAATTGAGGATCACTCTGTACAATGCTGGTGTTTAACCATACCTAAGGAATGGATGATCCCTCTGAAAAGGCAGATGCTTCAATTTACCTAAAGAATGCATGATCCCTCTGTGAAATGCTGATGTTGACCTTTAGGTAAGGAATGGATGGGTGATCCCCCTGTTTAATGAAGGTGTTGATCTTTCCCGAAGGAATGGTTGACCCCTCTGTCCAAGGGTGGTGTTTAACTTTACCAAATGAATGGGATGATCCCTCTATGCAATGCAAGTGTTGAACTTTACCTTAGGAATTGATGATCCCTCTGTTCAATTCAGGATTTTACCTTAACCTAAGGAATAGATGATCCTTCTATGCAATGCAGGTGTTTAACTTTACCTAAGGAATGGATGATCACTCTGTTCATTGCAGGTGATTACCGTTACCTAAGGAATGGATGATCCCTCTGTGCAACACTTGAGGACCTTACCTAAGGAATGGATGATCCTTCTGATCAACTTTCTGAATGGATGATCCCTCTTTGCAAGGCAGGTGTTTAAAGGAATTATGATCCCTATGTTCAAAGAATAAGGATGGATGATCCTCTATTCAATGCAGGTGTTGACCTTTACTAAGGAAATGGATGCAATGCAGGTTTTAACCTCTGTAAGGAATGGAGGTCTGAGCAATGCAGGTTTTTACCTTTGCCTAAGGAATGGATGATCCTTCTCAATGCAGGGCTAAAGGAATGGATGATCCTCTGTTCAATGCAGGTGTTTACTTTACCTAAGGAATGGATGAGCCCTCTGTGCAATGCATGTGTTGACCTTTACCTAAAGGAATGGATGATCCGTCTGTGCAATGCAGGTGTTTACCTTTACCTAAGGAATGGATGATCCTGTTAGGTGTGTTTAATGAATGGGTGATCCCTCTGTTTGCTGGTGTTTACCTTTACCTAAGGAATGGATGATCCTCTGTGCAATGCAGGTGTTTACCGTAAACAAAGCAATGGGTTTATCCCCTAAGCTAGGCAACCTTTTGGATGGATGATCCATCAGGTGTTTATCGTTACCTAAGGAATTGATCCCTTTGTTCAATCCAGGTGTTTACCTTTTACTCTGTTGCAGGTGTTTACCAAAGGAATGGATGATGCAATGCAGGTGTTTAGCTTTCAAAGGAATGGGATGATCCCTCTGTGTAATGCAGGTGTTTACCGTTACCTAATTAATGGATGATCCCTCTGTTCAATGCAGGTGTTTACCGATACCAAAGGAATGGATTATCCCTCTGTGCAAGGCAGGTGTTTAACTTTACCTAAGGAATGGATGATCCCTCTGTTCAATGCAGGTGTTTAAAGTTACCTAAAGGATGGATGATCTCTCTCTACAAGGCAGGTGTTGACCTTTACCTAAGGAATGGATGATCCCTCTGTGCAATGCAGGTGTTGACCTTTACCTTAGGAACTGATGATCTCTCTGCGCAAGGCAAATGTTTAACGCAAGGCAGATGAATCCTACATTCAATTTTGTCATTACCTAAGGAATGGATTATTCCTCTGTTCAATGCAGGTGTTTACCGATACCGAAGGAATCGATAATCCTTCTGTGCAAAGCAGATGTTTACCTTTACCTAAGGAATGGATGATCCCTCTGTGCAAGGCAGCATTTGTGTTTAAATGGATTACTCTGTTCAATGCAGGTGCATGATCCTTCTGCAAAGCAGATGTTTACCTTTCAATGATCCCTCTGTGCAAGGCTGTTACCTAAGTAATGCATGATCCCTATGTTCAATGCAGGTGTTTACTCTTACCAAAGGAATGGATGATCCCTCTGTTCAATGCATGTGTTTACTGAAACCCAAGGAATGAATAATCCTTCTTTGCAAGGCAGGTTTTTACCTTTACCTAAGGAATGGATGATCCCTCTGTGCAAGGCAGGTGTTTAACGTTACCTAAAGAATGCATGATCCCTATGTTCAATGCAGGTTTTTAACAATACCTAAGGAATGGATAATCCCTCTAAGCAAGGCAGGTGTTGACCTTTACCTAAGGAATGAATGATCCCTCTGTGCAAGGCAGTTGTTTAACGTTAACAAAGGAATGGATGATCCCTCTGTGCAAGGCACGAGTGGACCTTTACCTAATTAATGGATGATCCCTCTGTTCAATACAGGTGTTTACCTTTCCCTAAAAAATGGAGGATCCCTCTGGGCAAGGCAGGTGTTTACCTTTCCCTAAGGAATGGATCATCCCTCTGTACAAAGCAGGTGTTGACCTTTACCTAAGGAATGTGTGGTAGTTTGAATATATGTCCCCCAATATATTCATTGTTTTAGTAGTTATAATTTGCATCTTTAATCACCTTGCTAGAGGCAAGGTCACTGGGGGCCGGTCTTAAGGTGTGGTGATGGTTTGAGAGTCCATTGTAAAGATATGCAAATGTGCCTAGCAGGAGTTCCTGAAGTGTGCTGTGTGACCTTTTGGTTGGAGTTTTGCTCTGTGTGCTGTGGTGGCTGGTTGGCTTTTGCTCTCTCTGGCCAAGTGGAGAGCAGGCCGTTTCTCCTGCCTTTATGGAACTTCCCCTGGATCTGTGAGCTTCAATAAATAATATCCCTTCCTCCATAACTGTGCCTGGTCTGGAAGTTCATCTCAGCGAACCTGAAGCTGTCTGCAACAGAATGAATGATCCCTCAGTGCAATGCAAGTGTTGTCCTTTACATAAGGAATTGATGATCCTTCTGTGCAAGGGAAATGTTTAACGTTACCTAAGGAATGGATGATCCCTCTGTGCACAGCAGGTGTTTACCTTTACCTAAGGAATAGGAGGATCCATCTGTGCAATGCAGGTGTTTGCCTTTACCACAGTAATGGATGATCCCTCTGGGCAATGCAGGTTATTACCTTTACCTAATGAACGGATGATCCCTCTGTGCAAGGCAGGTGTTCAACGTTACCTAAGTTATGCATGATCCCTATGTTCAATGAAGGTGTTTACCATTACCTAAGGAATGGATGATCCCCATATTCAATGCAGGTGTTTACTGTTACCAAAGGAATGGATGATCCCCCTGTTCAATGCATGTGTTTATCGTTACCTGCGGAATGGATGATTCCTCTGTTCAATGCAGGTGTTTACCAATACGCAAGCAATGGATAATCATTCTGTGCAAGGCAGGTGTTTACCTTTACCTAAAAAATGGATGATCCCTCTGTGCAAGGCAGTTGTTTAACGTTATCTAAAGAATGCATGATCCCTATGTTCAATGCAGGTGTTTACTGTTCCCTAAGGAATGGATGATCCCCATATTCAATGCAGGTGTTTACCATTACCTAAGGAATGGGATTATCCCTCTGTGCAATGCAGGTATTTACCATTACCTAAGGAATGGATGATCCCTCTCTTCAATGCAGGTGTTTACCCTTACCTGAGGAATGGATGATCCCTCTGTTCAATGCAGGTGTTGACCTTTACCTAAGGAATGGATGATCCCTCTGTTCAATGCAGGTGTTGACCTTTACAAAATGAATGTGATGATCCCTCTATGCAATGCAAGTGTTGACCTTTACCTTAGGAATGGATGGTCCCTCTGTTCAATGCATGTTTTTTAACTTTACCTAATGAATAGATGATCCGTCTTTGCAATGCAGGTGTTTACTTTTACCTAAGGAATGGGTGATCCCTCTGTTCAATGCAGGTGATTACCGATACCTAAGGAATGGATGATCCCTCTGTGCAAGGCACATGTGGACCTTTGTCTAAGGAATGGATGATACCTCGGATAAATGGAGGTGTTTACTGATACCTTAGGAATGGATGATCCCTCTGTGCAAGGCAGGTGTTGACCTTTACCTAAGGAATGTATGATCCCTCTGGACAAGGCAGGTGTTGAACTTTCCCTAAGGAATGGATGATCCCTCAGTGCAATGCAGGTGTTTATATTTACCTAAGGAATGGGATGGTCCCTCTGTGCAATGCAGGTGTTGACCTTTACATTAGGAATGGAGGATCCATCTGTACAATGCAGGTATTTAGCCATACCTAAGGAATTGATGATCCCTCTGGGCAAGGCAGATGTTTGGCTTTAACTAAGGAATGCATGCTCCCTCTGTGCAGTGCAATTGGTGACCTTTACCTTATGAATGCATGATCCCTCTGTTCAATGCAGGTTTTTACCTTTACCTAAGGAATAGATGATCATTCTGTGCAATGCAGGTATGTACCTTTACCTCTGGAATGGATGATCCCTCTGTGCAAGGCAGGTGTTTAATGTTACCTAAGGAATGTATGATCCCTATGTTCAATGCAGGTGTTTACCGATATCCAAGGAATGGATAATCCTTCTGTGCAAGGCAGGTGTTGACCTTTACCTAAGGAATGGATGATCCCTCTGTGCAATGCAGGTGTTTAACTTTACCTAAGGAATGGATGATCCCTCTGTGCAAGGCACATGTGGACCTTTACCTAAGGAATGGATGATACCTCGGTTCAATGGAGGTGTTTACTGATACCTTAGGAATGGATGATCCCTCTGTGCAAGGCAGGTGTTGACCTTTACCTAAGGAATGGATGATCCCTCTGGACAAGGCAGGTGTTGAACTTTCCCTAAGGAATGGATGATCCCTTTGTGCAATGCAGGTGTTCATATTTACCTAAGGAATGGGATGGTCCCTCTGTGCAATGCAGGTGTTGACCTTTACATTAGGAATGGAGGATCCACCTGTACAATGCAGGTATTTAGCCATACCTAAGGAATTGATGAACCCTCTGGGCAAGGCAGATGTTTGGCTTTAACTAAGGAATGCATGTTCCCTCTGTGCAGTGCAATTGGTGACCTTTACCTTATGAATGCATGATCCCTCTGTTCAATGCAGGTTTTTACCTTTACCTAAGGAATAGATTATCATTCTGTGCAATGCAGTTATGTGCCTTTACCTCTGGAATGGATGATCCCTCTGTGCAAGGCAGGTGTTTAATGTTACCTAAGGAATGTATGATCCCTATGTTCAATGCAGGTGTTTACCGATACCCAAGGATTGGATAATCCTTCTGTGCAAGGCAGTTGTTTACCTTTACCTAAGGAATGGATGATCCCTCTGTGAAAGGCAAGTGTTTAATTTTACCTAAGGAATGCATGATCCCTATGTTCAATGCAGGTGTTTACCGTTACCGAAGGAATGGATGATCCCCATATTCTATGCAGGTGTTTACCATTACCTAAGCAATGGGATTATCCCTCTGTGCAATGCAGGTATTTACCATTACCTAAGGAATGCATGATCCCTCTCTTCAATACGGGTGTTTACTATTACCTGTGGAATGGATGATCCCTCTGTTCAATGCAGGTGTTGACCTTTACCTAAGGAATGGATGATACCTCTTTTCAAGGCAGGTGTTTAATGCAGGTGTTTACCCATACCTAAGGAATGGATGATCACTCTGGGCAAGGCAGATGTTTGGCTTTACCTAAGGAATGTATGATACATCTGTGCAATGCACGTGTGGACCTTTGCCAAAGGAATGCATGATCCCTCTGTGCAATGCAGGTGTTTACCCTTACCCAAGGAATGGATGATCCCCATATTCAATGCAGGTGTTTACCGTTACCTAAGGAATGGACGATCCCTCAGTTCAATGCAGGTGTGTATCATTACCTGAGGAATGAATGATTCCTCTGTGCAATGCAAGAGTTCACTGATACCCAAGGAATCGATAATCCTTCGGTACAAGGCAGATGTTTACCTTTACCTAAGTAATGGATGATTCCTTTCTGCAAGGCAGATGTTTAACTTTAAGTAAGAAATGGATGTTCCCTCTGTGCAAGGCAGGTGTTTGAGGTTACATAAGGAATGGATGATCCCCATATTCAATGCAGGTGTTTACTGTTACCTAAGCAATGGGATTATCCCTCTGTGCAATGCAGGGATTTACCATTACCTAAGGAATGGATGAACTCTGTTCAATGCAGGTGTTACCGTTACCTAAGGAATGGATGATCCCTCTGGTCAATGAAGGTGTTGACTTTTACCTAAGGAATGGATGATCCCTCTGTCCAATGTAGGTGCTTACCTTTATCTAAGGAACGGAGGATCACTCTGTTCAATGAAAGTGTTTAACCATACCTAAGGAATGGATGATCCCTCTGTTCAATGCAGGTGATTACCGATACCTAAGGAATGGATGATCCCTCCGTGCAAGGCACATGTAGACCTTTACCTAAGGAATGGATGATACCTCTGTTAAATGCAGGTGTTTACCAATACCTAAGGAATGGATGATCCCTCTGTGCAAGGCAGGTGCTGACCTTTACCTACGGAATGGATGATCCCTGTGTGCAAGGCAGGTGTTGACCTTTACCTAAGGAAAGGATGATCCTTCTAAGCCATGCAGGTGTTGGCCTTTACCAAAGGAATGGATGATCCCTCTGTGCAATGAAGGTGATTACCTTTACCTAAGGAATGTGATGATCCCTCTGGTCAATGCAGGTGTTTACCTTTACCTACAGAATGTCATGATCCCTCTGGTCAATGCAGGTGTTGACCTTTACCTAAGGAATTGATGATCGCTCTGTTCAAGGCAGGTGTTGACCTTTACCTAAGGAATGGTTGATTCCTCTGTGCAAGGCTGGTATTTACCTTTACCAAATGAATGGGATGATCCCTCTATGCAATGCAAGTGTTTACCTTTACCTTAGAATTAGATGATACCTCTCTTCAATGCAGGTTTTTACCTTTACCTAAGGAAGAGATGATCCTTCTGTGCAATGCTGGTGTTTAACTTTACCTCAGGAATGGATGATCCCTTTGTTCAATACGGTGATTACCATTACCTTAGCAATGGATGATCCCTCTGTTCAATGCAGGCATTTAGCGATAACTGTGGAATGGATGATCACTCTGTTCAAGGCGGGTATTGACCTTTACCTAAAGAATGGATGATCCCTCTGTGCAAGCCAAGTGTTGCCCTTTACCGAAGGAATGGATGATCCCTCTGTGCAATGCAGGTGTTGACCTTTACCTAAGGAATGGATGATCCCTCTGTGCAACACAGTTGTTTACCTTAACCTAAGGAATGTGATGACCCCTCTGGTCAATGCAGGTGTTTATCTTTACCTAAGGAAAGAATATCCCTCTGTTGAATGCAGGTGTTGACCTTTACCTAAGGAATTGATGATCACTCTGTTCAAGGGAGGTGTTGACCTTTACCTAAGGAAAGGTTGATTCCTCTGTGTAAGGCTGGTATTTACCTTTACAAAATGAATGGGATGATCCCTCTATGCAATGCAAGTGTTCACCTTTACTTTAGGATTCGATGATACCTCTGTTCAATGCAGGGTTTTTTTTTTTTTTTTTTGGTTTTTCGAGATAGGGTCACACTCTGGTCCAGGCTGACCTGGAATAATTAACTATGTATTCTCAGGGTGGCCTCAAACTCTCGGCGATCCTCCTACCTCTGCCTCCCAAGTGCTGGGATTAAAGGCGACAATGCAGGTTTTTACCATTATCTAAGGAATAGATGATCCTTTTGTGCAATGCAGGTGTTTAACTTTACCTAAGGAATGGATCATCCCTCTGTTCAATGCAGGTGATTACCATTACCTAAGGAATGGATGATCCCTCTGTGCAATGCAGGTGTTTACCATTACCTAAGGAATGGGTGATCCCTCTTTGCAATGCAGGTGTTGACCTTTACCTTAGGAATGGATGATCTGTCTGTGCAATGCAGGTGTTGACCTTTACCTAAGGAATGGATGATCCCTCTGTGCAATGCAAATGTTGACTTTACCTAAGGAATGGGATTATTCCTCTGTGCAATGCAGGTGTTTAGATTTACCTAAGGAATCGATAATCCCTCTTGGCAATGCAGGTGTTGAATTTTCCTTAGGAATGGGATGATCCCTCTGTTCAATGCAGGTGTTTACTTTTACCCAATTAATGAATGATACCTCTGTGCAATGCAGGTGTTTAGATTTGCCTAAGGAATGGATGATCCCTCTGTTCAATTCTGGTGTTTACCTTTACCTAAGGAATGGATGATCCCTCTGTGCAAGGCAGGTATTTAGCTTACCTAAGCCATGGATGATCCCTTTGTGCATTGCCGGTGTTAACCTTTACCGAAAGAATGGATGGGTGATCCCTCTTTTCAATGCAGGTGTTGAAATTTACCTAAGGAATGGATGATCCCTCTATGCAATACAGGTGTTTCCCTTTACCTAAGGAATGCATGATCCCTTTCTGCAATGCAGGTGTTGACCTTGATCTAAGGAATTGATGATCCCTCAGTTGAATGCAGGTGTTGACCATTACCTAAGGAATGGATGATCCCTCTGTGCAATGCAGGTGTTTACATTTACTGAAGGAATGGATGATCCATGTGTTCAATTGAGTTGTATAACTTTACCTAAGGATTGGATGATCCCTCTGTGCAATGCAGGTGTTTACCTTTACCTAAGGAATGCATGAACCCTCTGTGCAATGCAGGTGTATGCTTTTACATTCCTTTACCTAAGGAATGGAACGATCCCTCTGTTCAATGCAGGTGTTTACCTTTACCTATGGAATGGATGATCCCTCTGTTCAATGCTGGTGTTTACTCTTATCTAATGAATGAATGATCCCTCTGTGCAATGCAGGTATTTTCCTTTACCAAAGGAACAGATGATCCCTCTGTTCAATGCAGGTGTTTACTTTTACCTAAGAAATTGATGGTCCCTCTGTTAAATTCAGGTATTTACCTTTACCTAAGGAATGGATGATCATTCTGTTCCAGCCAGGTGTTTAACTTTACCTAAGGAATGGATGATCCGTCTGTGCAATGCAAGTGTTTACCTTTACCTAAGGAAAACAGGATCCCTTTCTGCAGTGCAGGTGTTGACCTTGACCCAAGGAATTGATGATCCCTCTTTGCGAAGGAGGTGTTGACCTTTACCTAAGGAATGGAGGACCCCTCTGTGAAATGCAGGTGCTTAGTTTAACCTGAAGAATGGATGGTTCCTCTGTGAAATGCTCGTGTTAACCTTTACGTAAGGAATGGATGATCCCTCTGTGCAATGGAGGTGTTGACCTTTACATAAGAAATGGATGATCCCTCTGTGAAATGCACGTGTTTAGCCTTACCTGAAGAATGGATGATCCCTCTGTGCAATTCAGGTGTTTAGCTTTACCTGAAGAATGGATGATTCCTCTCTTCAATGCAGGTGTTTAGCTTTACCTAAGGAATCGATGATCCCTCTGTGTAACAGAGATGTTGATATTTGCCTAACGAATGGGATGATCCTTCTTTTCAACGTAGGTATTTACTTTTACCTAAGGAATGGATGATCCCTCTGTTCACTTCAGGTGTATTCCTTTACCTAAGAAATGGATGATCCCTCTGTGCAATGCAAGTGTTGAACTTTACCTAAGGAATTGATGTTCCCTCTGTTCAATTCAGGTATTTACCTTTACCTGAGGAATGGATGATCCCTCTGTGAGATTCAGGTGTTTAGCTTTACCTGAAGAATGGATGATCCCTCTGTGCATTGCTCGTGTTGACCTTTACCTAAGGAATGGATGATCATTCTGTTCCAGCCAGGTGTTTACCTTTACCTAAGGAATGGATGATCCCTCTGTGCAATGCAGTTGTTTACCTTTACCTAAGGAATGCAGGATCCCTTTCTGCAGTGCAGGTGTTGACCTTGACCTAAGGAATTGATGATACCTCTGTGCAAAGGAGGTGTTGACCTTTACCTAAGGAATGGAAGATCCCTCTGTGAAATGCAGGTGTTTAGCCTTACCTGAAGAATGGATGATCCCTCTGTGCAATGCAGGTGTATAGCTTTACCTGAAGAATGGATGATTCCTCTGTGCAATGCTCGTGTTGAACTTTACCTAAGGAACGGATGATCCCTCTGTGCAACGGAGGTGTTGACCTTTACCTAAGAAATGGTTGATCCCACTATGCAATGCACGTATTTACCATTATCTAAGGAATGGATTATCCCTCTGTGCAATGCAGTGGTTGACATTTACGTAAGGAATGGATGATCCCTCTGTTCAATTCATGTGTTTACCTTTACCTAAGGAATGGATTATCCCTCTGTGCAATACAGTGGTTGACATTTAAGTAAGGAATGGGATGTTCCCTCTTTTCAATGCAGGTGTTTAGCTTTACCTAAGGAATGGATGATCCCTCTGTGCAATGCAGTTTTTTACCTTTACCTAGGGAAAAAATATCCCTCTGTTGAATGCAGGTGTTGACCTTCACCTAAGGAATTGATGATTCCTTTGTGCAATTCAGGTTTTTACATTTATTTAAAGAATGGATGATCCCTCTGTTCAATGCAGGTGTTGACTTTTACCTAAGAAATGGGTGATCCATCTGTGCCATGCAGGTGTTGACCTTTACCTAAGGAAAAGAATATCCTTCTGTTGAATGCAGGTGTTGACCTTTACCTAAGGAATGGATGATCCCTCTGTGCAATGCAGGTGTTTAACTTTACCTAAGGAATGCAGGATCCCTTTCTGCAATGCACATGTTGACCTTGACCTAAGGAATTGATAACCCCTCTGTGCAATGGAGGTGTTGACCTTTACCTAAGGAATGGATGATCCCTCTGTGCAATTCAGGTGTTTAGCTTTACCTGAAGAATGGGTGATCCCTCTGTGCAATGGAGGTGTTGACCTTTACCTAAGAAATGGATGATCCCTCTGAGCAACGGAGGTGTTTACCTTTACCTAACGAATGGGATGATCCTTCTGTTCAATGCAGGTATTTACTTTTACCTAAGGATTGGATGATCCCCCCGTGCAAAGCTAATGTTGAACTTTACCTAAGGAATTGGTGTTCCCTCTGTTCAATTCAGGTATTTACCTTTACCTAAGGAATGGATGATCCCTCTGTGCGATGCAGGTGTTTAGCTTTACCTGAAGAATGGATGATCCCTCTGTGCATTGCTCGTGTTGACCTTTACCTAAGGAATGGATGATCATTCTGTTCCAGCCAGGTGTTTAACTTTACCTAAGGAATGGATGATCCGTCTGTGCAATGCAGTTGTTTACCTTTACCTAAGGAAAAATGACCCTGTGTTGAATCAGTTGTTGACCTTTACCTAAGGAATGGATGATCCCTCTTTGAAATGCAGGTGTTTAGCCTTACCTTAAGAATGGATGATCCCTCTGTGCAATGCAGGTGTTTAGCTTTACCTGAAGAATGGATGATTCCTCTGTGCAATGCTCGTGTTGACCTTTACCTAAGGAATGGATGATCCCTCTGTGCAACGGAGGTGTTGACCTTTATCTAAGGAATGGATGATCCATCTGTGAAATGCAGGTGTTTAGCCTTACCTGAAGAATGGATGATCCCTCTGTGCAATGCTGGTGTTTAGCTTTACCTGAAGAATGGATGATTCCTCTGTGCAAAGCTCACGTTGAACTTTACCTAAGGAATGGATGATCTCTCTGTGCAACGGAGGTGTTGACCTTTGCCTACCGAATGGAATGATCCTTATTTTCAACGCAGGTATTTACTTTTACCTAAGGAATGGATGATGCCTCTGTTCAATTCAGGTGTATACCTTTACCTAAGAAATGGATGATCCCTCTGTGCAATGCAAGTGTTGAATTTTACCTAAGGAATGGATGTTCCCTCTGTTCAATTCAGGTATTTACCTTTACCTAAGGAATGCAGGATCCCTTTCTGCAGTGCAGGTGTTGACCTTGACCTAAGGAATTGATGATCCCTCTGTTTAAAGGAGGTGTTGACCTTTACCTAAGGAATGGAAGATCCCTCTGTGAAATGCAGGTGTTTAGCCTTACCTGAAGAATGGGTGATCCCTCTGTGCAATGCAGGTGTTTAGCTTTACCTGAAGAATGGATGATTCCTCTCTGCAATGCTCGTGTTGACCTTTACCTAAGGAATGGATGATCCCTCTGTGCAACGGAGGTGTTGACCTTTATCTAAGGAATGGATGATCCATCTGTGAAATGCAGGTGTTTAGCCTTACCTGAAGAATGGATGATCCCTCTGTGCAATGCAGGTGTTTAGCTTTACCTGAAGAATGGATGATTCCTCTGTGCAATGCTCACGTTGAACTTTACCTAAGGAATGGATGATCTCTCTGTGCAACGGAGGTGTTGACCTTTGCCTACCGAATGGAATGATCCTTATTTTCAACGCAGGTATTTACTTTTACCTAAGGAATGGATGATGCCTCTGTTCAATTCAGGTGTATACCTTTACCTAAGAAATGGATGATCCCTCTGTGCAATGCAAGTGTTGAACTTTACCTAAGGAATGGATGTTCCCTCTGTTCAATTCAGGTATTTACCTTTACCTAAGGAATGCAGGATCCCTTTCTGCAGTGCAGGTGTTGACCTTGACCTAAGGAATTGATGATCCCTCTGTTTAAAGGAGGTGTTGACCTTTACCTAAGGAATGGAAGATCCCTCTGTGAAATGCAGGTGTTTAGCCTTACTTGAAGAATGGGTGATCCCTCTGTGCAATGCAGGTGTTTAGCTTTACCTGAAGAATGGATGATTCCTCTGTGCAATGCTCGTGTTGACCTTTACGTATGGAATGGATGATCCCTCTGTGCAATGCAGGTGTTTAACTTTACCTAACGAATGTAGGATCCCTTTCTGCAATGCACGTGTTGACCTTGACCTAAGGAGTTGATAATCCCTCTGTGCAATGGAGGTTTTGACCTTTACCTAAGGAATGGATGATCCTCTGTGCAATGCAGGTGTTTAGCTTTACCTGAAGAATGGGTGATCTCTCTGTGCAATGCTCGTGTTGACCTTTACCTAAGAAATGGATGATCCCTCTGTGCAACGGAGGTGTTGACCTTTGCCTAAAGAATGCGATGATCCTTCTTTTCAACGCAGGTATTTACTTTTACCTAAGGAATGGATGATCCCTCTGTTCAATTCAGGTGTATACCTTTACCTAAGGAATGGATGATCCCTCTGTGCAATACTGGTGTTTGCCTTTACCTAAAGAAAGAATATCCCCCTGTTGAATACCGGTGTTGACCTTTACCTAAGGAATTGATGATCATTCTGTTCAAGGCAGGTGTTTAACTTTACCTAAGGAATGGATGATCCGTCTATGCAATGCAGTTTTTTACCTTTACCTAAGGAAAGCATAACCCTCTTTTGAACGCAGGTGTTGACCTTTACCTAAGGAATGAATGATCACTCTGTGCAATACAGGTGTTTACCTTTACCTAAGGAATGGTTGATCCCTCTGTTCAATATACTTGCTTACCTTTCCCTGAGGAATGGATGATCACTCTGTTCAAAGAAGGTGTTTACCTTTATGTAAGGAAAGAATGATCCCTCTATGCAAGGCAGGTGTTTACCATTACCTAAGGAATGGATTATCCCTCCGTTCAAATCCGGTGTTTACCTTTACCTAAGGAATGGATGATCCTTGTGTTCAATGCAGGTGTTTAACTTTACCTAAGGAATGTATGATCCCTCTGTGCAATGCAGGTGTTTGTCTTTACCTAAAGAATGCATGATCCTTTTCTGCAATGCAGGTGTTGACCTTTACCTAAGGAATGGATAATCCCTCTGTGCAATGCAGGTGTTGACCTTTACCTGAGGAATGGGATGATACCTATGTTCAATGCACTTGTTTACATATAACTAAGCAATTGTTGATCCCCGTATGCAATGCAGGTATTGATATTTATCTAAGGAATTTGATGATCCCTCTGTTCAATGCAGGTGTTTTCCTTTACCTAAGGAATGAGATGATCCCTCTGTGCAGTGCAGGTGTTTACTGTTACCTTTGGAATGGATGACCCTCCTCTTCAATGCAGGTGTTGACCTTTACCTAAGGAATGGATGATCTCTCTGTTCAATTCTGGTGTTAACCTTTACCTAAGGAATGGATTTTCCCTCTGTGCAATGCAGGTGTTTAGATTTACCCAAGGAATGGATTATGCCTCTGTGCAATGTAGGTGTTTACATTTACCTAAGAATGGATTATCCCTCTGTGCAATGCAGGTGTTGACATTTACCTAAGGAATGGATGATCCCTCTGTTCAATGCTGGTGTTTACCTTTACCTAAGGAATGGATGATCCCTCTGTGCAATTCAGGTTTACCTTTACCTAAGGAATGGATGATCTCTCTATGTAATGCAGGTGTTTAGCATTACCTAAAGAAAGAATATCCCTCTGTTGAGTGCAGGTGTTGACCTTTACCTAAGGAATTTATGATAACTCCGTTCACTACAGGTTTTTAGCTTTACCTAAGGAATGGATGATCCATCTGTGCAATGCATGTGCTTACCTTTCATTAAGGAAAGACTATCCCTCTGTTGAATGCAGGTGTTGACCTTTACCTAAGGAATTGATTATCCCTCAGTTGGATGCAGGTGTTTACCTTTACCTAAGGAAAGGATGATCCCGCTGTGCAGTGCAGGTGTATACATTTCCCTAAGGAATGGATGATTCTGCTGTGCAACGCAGCTGTTTAACTTTACCTAAGAAATGGGATGATCCCTCTATTCAATGAAGGTGTTGACCTTTCCCTAAGAATGGATGATCCATCTATTCAATGCAGGTGTTTACTGTTACCTCAGGAATCCATGATCCCTCTGTTCAATGCAGGTGTTTAGATTTACCTAAGGAATGGATGATCGCTCTGTGCAATGCAGTTGTTTACGTTTACCTAAGGAATGGATGATCCTTTTGTTCAATGGAGGTGTTGTACTTTACCTCAGGAATAGATGATCCCTCTGTGCAATGCAGGTGTTTATACTTACCTAAGGAATGTATGATCACTCTGTTCAACACAGGTGTTTACCGTTACCAAAGGAATGGATGAACCCTCTGTGCAATTCAGGTGCTTACCTTTACCTAAGGGATGGATGATCCCTCTGTGCAATGCAGGTGTTGTCCTTTTCCTAAGGAATGGATGATCCCTCTGTTGAACGCAGGTGTTTACTGTTACCTAAGAAATTCAAGATCCTCTGGGTGATGCAGGTGTTTTCCTTTACCTAAGGAATGGATGATCCCTCTTTTCAATGCAGTTGTTTAACTTTACCTATGGAATGGATGATCCCACTCTGCACTGCACTTGTTGACGTTTACCTAAGGAATGGGATGATCCCTCACTTCAATGCAGATGTTTAGATTTACTTAAGGAATGGATGATCGCTCTGTGCAATGCAGGTGTTTACCTTTACCTAAGGAAAGAATATCCCTCTGTTGAATGCAGGTGTTGACCTTTACCTAAGGAATTAATGATCCCTCTGTGCAATGCAGGTGTTTACATTTACCTAAGGAATGCATGATACCTGTGTTCAATGCAGGCGTTTGCAGTTAGCTGAGGAATGGATGATCCCTCTGTGCAATGCAGGTGTTTAGATTGACCTAAGTAATGGATGATCCTTCTGTGCAATGCAGGTGTTTAGATTTACATAAGGAATGGATGATCCCTCTTTGCAATGCAGGTGTTTCCCTTTACCTAAAAAAGAATAAACCTCTGTTGAATGCAGGTGTTTACTGTTACCTAAGGAATGCATGATCCCTCTGTGCAATGCAGGTGTTTTCCTTTACCTAAGGAATGGATGATCCCTCTGTTCAATGCAGGTGTTTAGATTTACCGAAGGAATGGATGATCCCTCTTTGCAATGCAGTTGTTTAACTTTACCTATGGAATTGATGATCCCTGTGTTCAATAGAGGTGTTGTTGTTTACCTAAGGTATGGATGATTCCTCTGTGCAATTCAGGTGTTTACACATACCTAAGGAATGGATTATCCCTCTGTTCAATGAAGGTGTTTACCATTACCTAAGGAATGGATGTTCCCTCTGTTCAATGCTGGAGTTTAACTTAACATAAGGAATGGATGACCCCTCTGTGCAATTAAGGTGTTTACCTTTACCTAAGGAATGGATTATCCGTCTGTGCAATGCAGGGGTTGTCATATACCTAAGGAATGGAATGATCCCTCTGTTCAATGCAAGTGTTTAGCTTTTCCTAAGGAATGGATGATCCCTCTGTGCAATGCAGTTTTTTACCTTTACCTAAGGAAAGAAAATAGCTCTGTTCAATGCTGGTGTTGACTTTTCCCAAACAATTGTTGATCTCTCTGTTCAATGCAGGTATTTATGTTTACCTAAAGAATGGATGATCCTTCTGTTCAATGCAGGTGTTGACCTTTACCTAAGGAATGGATGATCCCTCTGTGCAATGCAGGTGTTTACCTTTATATAAGGAATGGATTATACCATTGTGCAATGCAGGTTCTTACATTTACCTAAGGTATGGATGTATGGATGATCCCTGTGTTCAATTGAGTTGTTTAACGTCACCTAAGGATTGTATGATCCCTCTGTGCAATGCAGGTGTTTACCTTTACCTAGGGAACGCATGATCCCTTCTTCAATGGAGGTGTTGACCTTGACATAAGGAATTGATGATGCCTCAATTGCATGCAGGTCTTTACCTTTACCTAAGGAATGGATGATCCTTCTGTGCAATGCAGGTGTATACTTTTACTTAAGGAATTGATGATACCTCTGTGTGATGCAGTGTTTAACTTTACCTAAGGAATGGAATGATTCCTCTAATCAAGGCAGGAGTTTACACTTATCTAAGGAATGCATGATCCCCCTGTGCAATGCAGGTGTTTTCCTTTACCTAAGGAATGGATTATCCCTCTGTACAATGCTGTTGTTTAGATTTACCTAAGGAATGGATGATCCCTCTCTGCAGTGCAGTTTTTGACCTTTACCTAAGGAAAGAATATCCCGCTCTTCAATGCAGGTTTTGAACTTTAACTAAGGAATTGATGATCCCTTTGTGCAATGCAGATTTTTACCTTTACCTAAAGAATGGATGATCCCTCTATTCAATGCAGGTGTTGACATTTAAGTAAGAAATGGTGACCCTTCTGTGCCATGAAGGTGTTTACCTTTACCTAAGGAATCCAGGACCCCTTTCTGCAATGCAGGTGATGACCTTGACCTAAGGAATTGATGGTCCCTCTGTGCAATGGAGGTTTTGACCATTACCTAAGGAATGGATGATCTCTCTGTGCAAGGCAGGTGTTTACCTTTACCTAAGGAATTGGATGATACCTCTTTGCAATACAGGTATTTAACATTGCCTAAGGAATAGATGATCCATGTGTTCAATGCAGCTGTTTACAGATACCTGAGAATGGATGATCCCTCTGTGCAATGCAGGTGTTGAACTTTACCTAAGGAATGGATGATCCCTTTGTTCAATGAAGGTGTTTAGTTTTACCTAAGGAATGGATGATCCATGTGTTCAATTCAGGTGTTCAACTTTACCTAAGGAATGGATTATCCCTCTCTGCAATTCAGGTGTTTTGCTTTACCTAAGGAATGGATGATCCCTCTGTGCAACGCAGTTTTTTACCTTTACCTCAGGGAAGAATATCCCACTGTTGAATTCAGGTTTTGACCTTTACCTAAGGAATTGATGATCCCTTTGTGCAATGCAGGTTTTTACTTTTACCTAAAGAATGGATGATCCCTCTGTTCAATGCAGGTGTTGACCTTTCCCTAAGAAATGTGTGATTCTTCTGTGCCATGCAGGTGTTGACCTTTACCAAAAGAAAAGAATATCCCTCTGTTGAATGCAGGTTTTGACCTTTACCTAAGCAATGGATGATCCCTCTGTGCAAGGCAGGTGTTTACCTTTGCCTAAAGAATGGGATGATCCCTCTTTGCAATGCAGGTATTTACTATTACCTGAGGAATGGATGATCCATCTGTTCAATGCAGCTGTTTACCATTACCTGAGGAATGGATGATCCCTCAGTTCAAGGCCGGTGTTGACCTTTACCTAAGTAATGGATGATCCCTCTGTGCAATGCAGTTGTTTGCCGTTATGTAAGGAATGGATGATCGCTTTGTGCAATGCAGGTGTTTACCTTTACCTAAGGGCACGTGTGGACCCTTACCTAAGGAATGGATGATCCCTCTGTTCAATGCAGTTGTTTACCTTTACCTGAGGAATGGATGATCCCTCTGTTCAATGCAGGTGTTTACCGATACCTAAGGAATGGATGATCCCTCTGAGCAATGCAGGGGTTTACCTTTACTAAAGGAATGGATGATCCCTCTGTTCAATGCAGGTGTTCACCGATACCTAAGGAATGGATGATCCCTCTGTGCAATGACGATGTTTACCTTTACCTAACTAATTGAAGATCCCTCTGTCTGATGCAGGTGTTTACCTTTACCTAAGGAAAAGAATATCCCTCTGTTGAATGAAGGTGTTTACCTTTACCTAAGGAATGGATGATCTCTGTGTTCAATGCAGGAGTTTAACTTTACCTAAGGAACGGATGATCCGTCTGTGCAATGCAGGTGTTTAGATTTAACTAAGTAATGGATGATCCCTCTGTGCAATGCAGGTGTTTACCTTTACCTAAGGAATGGATGATCCCTCTCTTCAATGCAGATGTTTACTGTTATCTAAGGAATGCATGATCCCTCTGTGTAATGCAGGTGTTTTCCTTTACATAGGGAATGGAGGATCCCTCTGTTCAATTAAGGTGTTGACCTTTACCAAAGGAATGGATTATCCCTCTGTGCACTGCAGCTGTTGACATATACCTAAAGAATGGGATGATCCCTCTGTTCAATGCAGGTGTTTACCTTTACCTAAGGAATGGATGATCCCTGTGTGCAATGCAGGTGTTTACCTTTACCTAAGGAAAGACTATCCCTCTGGTGAATGCTGGTGTTAACCTTTACCTAAGGAATGGTTGATCCCTCTGTTCAATGCAGGTGTTTAACTTTACCTAAGGAATGGATGATCCCTCTGTGCAATGCAGGTGTTGACCTTTACCTTAGGAATGGATGTTCCCTCTGTTCAATGCTGGTGTTTACCGTTACCTAAGTAATGGATGATGCCTCTGTGCAATGCAGGTGCTTACCTTTACCTAAGGAATGGATGACCCCTCTGTGAAATGCATTTGTTTGCCATTACCTAAGAAATGGATGATCCCTTTGTGCAATGCAGGTGTTTACCTTTACCTAAGGGCACGTGTGGACCTTTACCTAAGGAATGGATTATCCCTCTGTTCAATGCTGCTGTTTACCATTCCATAAGGAAGGGATGATACTTCTGTGCAATGCAGGTGTTTATCTTTACCTAAGGAATGGATGACCACTCTGTGCAATGCAGATATTTAGTGTTACCTAAGCAATGAATGATCCCTCAGTGCAATGCAGGTGTTTACCTTTACCTAAGGAATGGATGATCCCTCTGTGCAACGCCGGTGTTTACCTTCACCTAACGAATGTGATGATCCCTCTGTTCAATGAAGGTGTTTACTTTTACCTAAGAAAGAATATCCCTCTGTTGAATGCAGGTGTTTACCTTTACCTAAGGAATTGATGATCACTCTGTTCAATGCAGGCGTTTACCTTTACCTGAGGAATGGATGATGCCTCTGTTAAACGTAGGTGTTTACCTTTACCTAAGGAATGGATGATACCTCTATGCAATGCAGGTGTTGACTTTTACCTAAGGAATGGATGATCCGTCTGTGCAATTCAGGTATTGATCTTTACCTAAGGAATGGATGATCCCTGTGTTCAATGCAGGTGTTTACCTTTCCCTGAGGAATGGATGATCCCTGAGTTCAATGCAGGTGTTTACCTTTACCTACGGAATGGATGATACCTCTATGCAATGCAGGTGTTTACTGTTATTTAAGGAAGAGATGATCCCTCTGTGCAATGCAGGTGTTTACATTTTCCTAAGGAAAACAATATCCGTCTGTTGAATACAGGTGTTGACATTAACCTAAGGAATGGATGATCTCTCTGTGCAATGCAGGTGTTGACCTTTACCTAAGGAATGTATGATCCCTCTGTGCAATGCAGGTGTTTACATTTACCTAAGGAATGTATGATCCCTGTGTTCAGTGCAGGTGTTTACCATTACCTAAGGATTGGATGATCCTTCTGTGCAATGCAGATGTTTATATTTACCTAAGGAATGGATGTTCCCTGTGGTTAATGTAGGTCTTTATCTTTACCTAAGGAATGGATAATCCCTCTGTGCAATGCAGGTGTTTACCTTTCATAAGGAGTGAATATCTCTCTGTTGAATGCAGGTGTTGAACTTTACCTAAGGAATTGAAGATCCCTCTGTGCAATGCAGGTGTTTACATTTACCTAAGGAATGAATGATCCCTCTGTTTAATTCACGTGTTGACTTATACCTAAGGAATGGGTGATCCCTCTGTGCAATGCAGGTGTTTAACTTTACCTAAGGAATGGATGATCAATGTGTCCATTGCAGGTGATTACCTTTATCTAAGGAATGGATGATCCCTCTGTGAAATGCAGGTGTTGACCTTTACCTAAGGAATGGACGTTCCCTCTGTTCAATGCTGGTGTTTACCGTTACCTAAGTAATGGATTATCCCTGTGTTCAATGCAAGTGTTTCAGTTTTCCTAAGGAATGGATGATACCTCTGCGCAATGCAGGTGTTTACCTTTACCTAAGGAATGGATGATCCCTCTGTGAAAAGCAGGTGCTTACATTTACCTAAGGAATGGATTATCCCTCTGTGCCATGCATGTGTTGATCTTTTCCTAAGGAAATAATATAACTCTGTTGAATACAGGTATTAACCTTTACCTAAGGAATGGATGATCCCTCTGTGCAGTGCAGGTGCTCATCTTTACCTAAGGTATGGAATGATCCCTCTATTCAACCCATGTGTTGACGTTTACCTAAGAAATGATTGATGCCTCGGTTCAATGCAGGTGTTTACCATTACCTAAGGAATGGATGATCCCTCTGTGCAATTCAGGTATTTTCCTTTACCTAAGGAATGGATGATCCCTGTGGTCAATGCAGGTGTTTACCTTTACCTTAGGAATGGATGTTTCCTCTGTTCAATGAAGGTGTTTACATTTACCTAAGGAATGAATGATCCCAATGCAGGTGTATACCGTTACCTAAGGAATGGAAGATCCCTCTGTTCAATGCTGGTGTTTAACTTTACCTAAGGAACGGATGATCTGTCTGCGCAATGCAGGTGTTTAGATTTAACTAAGTGATGTATGATTCCTAATGTGCAATGCAGGTGTTTACCTTTACCTAAGGAATGGGTGATCCCTCTGTGCAATGTAGGTGTTGACCTTTACCTATGAAATGGATGTTCCATGTGTTCAACACAGGTGTTTAACTTTACCTGAGGAATGGATGATCCCTCTGTGCAATGCAGTTGTTTACCTTTCATTAATGAAAGAATATCCCTGTGTTGAATGCAGGTCTTGAACTTTACCTAAGGAATTGAAGATCTCTGTGTTCAATGCTGGTGTTTACTGTTACCTAAGAATGGATGATCCCTCTGTGCAATGCAGGTGTTTACCTTTACCAAGGAATGGCAGGATACCTCTTTGAAATGTAGGTGTTGAACTTTACCTAAGGAATGGATGATCCCTCTATTCAATGCAGTTGTTTAATTTACCTTAGGATTGAATGATCCCTCTGTGCAATGCAGGTGTTTACCTTTACCTAAGGAATGCATGATCCCTTCTGCAATGCAGTTGTTTAATTTTACCTAAGGAATGGATGATCCCTCTGTGCAATGCAGGTGTTGACCTTAACCTAAGGAATGGATGATCCCCATATTCAATGCAGGTGTTGACTTTTTCCTAAGAAATGGATGATCCCTCGGATCAATGCAGTTGTTTACCATTTCCTAAGGAATGTATGATCCCTCTGTACAATGCAGGAGCTAACATTTACCTAAGGAATGGATGATCCCTCTGTTCAATGCAGGTGTTGACCTTTCCCTAAGAAATGTGTGATTCTTCTGTGCCATGCAGGTGTTGACCTTTACCGAAAGAAAAGAATATCCCTCTGTTGAATGCAGGTTTTGACCTTTACCTAAGCAATGGATGATCCCACTGGGCAAGGCAGGTGTTTACCTTTACCTAAGGAATGGGATGATCCCTCTTTGCAATGCAGGTATTTACCATTACCTAAGGAATGGATGATTCATCTGTTCAATGCAGCTGTTTACCATTACCTGAGGAATGGATGATCCCTTTGTGCTATGCAGGTGTTTACCTTTACCTAAGGGCACGTGTGGACCTTTACCTAAGGAATGGATGATCCCTCTGTTCAATGCAGTTGTTTACCTTTACCTGAGGAATGGATGATCCCTCTGTTCAATGCAGGTGTTTACCGATACATAAGGAATGGATAATCCCTCTGAGCAATGCAGGGGTTTACCTTTACTAAAGGAATGGATGATCCCTCTGTTCAATGCAGGTGTTCACAGATACGTAAGGAATGGATGATCCCTCTGTGCAATGAAGATGCTTACCTTTACCTAACTAATTGAAGATCCCTCTGTCTGATGCAGGTGTTTACCTTTACCTAAGGAAAAGAATATCCCTCTGTTGAATGAAGGTGTTTACCTTTACCTAAGGAATGGATGATCTCTGTGTTCAATGCAGGTGTTTAACTTTACCTAAGGAACGGATGATCCGTCTGTGCAATGCAAGTGTTTAGATTTAACTAAGTAATGGATGATCCCTCTGTGCAATGCAGGTGTTTACCTTTACCTAAGGAATGGATGATCCCTCTGTGCAATGCAGGTGTTGACCGTTACCTAAGAAATGAATGTTCCCTCTGTTCAATGCTGCTGTTTACCATTACATAATGTATGGATGATCCCTCTGTTCAATGCAATTGTTTACCTTTACCTAAGGAATGGATGATCCCTCTCTTCAATGCAGATGTTTACCGTTATCTAATGAATTCATGATCCCTCTGAGTAATGCATGTGTTTTCCTTTACATAGGGAATGCAGGATCCCTCTGTGCAATTCAGGTGTATACCTTCACGTGAGGAAAAGAATGTCCCTCAGTTGAATGCAGGTGTTGACCTTTACCTAAAAAATTGATGATCCTACTGTGTAATGCAGGTGTTTACGTTTACTTAAGGAATGGATGATTCCCTCTGTTCAATGCAGGTGTTTATCTTTACCTAAGGAATGGGATGATCTTTCTGTTCAATGCTGTTGTTGCCTTTTACCTAAAGAATGGATGATCCCTCTGTTCAATTCAGGTGTTTACCTTTACCTAAGGAATGGATGATCCCTCGGTTCAATGCAGGTGTTTACCTTTACCTACGAAATGGATGATCCCTCTGTTCAATGGTGGTGGTTATCTTTACCTAAGGAATGGATGATCCCTCTGTGCAATGCAGGTGTTGACCTTTACCTAAGAAATTGATAATCCCTCTGTGTAATGCAGGTGTTTACATGTACTTAAGGAATGGATGATTCCCTCTGTATAATTCAGGTGTTGACCTTTACCTAAGGAATGGAAGATCCCTCTGTTCAATGCAGGTGTTTACATTTACCTAAGGAATGGAAGATCCCTCTGTGCAATGCAGGTGTTTACACTTGCCTAAGGAATGGATGATCCCTCTGTGCAATGCAGGTGTTGCTCTTTACCTAAGGAATGGATGTCCCCTCTGTTTAATCCTGCTGTTTACCATTACCTACGGAATGGATGATCCCTCTGTGCAATGCAGGTGTTTACCTTTACCAAAGGAATGGGATGATCCCTCTGTGCCATGCAGTAGTTGACCTTTACCTAAGTAATGCATGATCCCTTTATTCAATGCTGATTTTTAACTTTACCTAAGGATTGGATGATTCCTCTGTGCAATGCAGGTGTTTACCTTTACCTAAGGAATGCATGAGCATTTTCTGCAATGCAGGTGTTGACCTTGACCTAAGGAATTGATGATCCCTCAGTTGAATGCAGGTTTTAACTTTACCTAAGGAATGTAAGATCCCTCTGTGCAATGCAGGTGTTTAGCTTTACCTAAAAAAATTGATGATCTCTCTGTGCAAAGCAGGTGTTTACCTTTACCTAAGGAATTGATGATTCCTCAGTTGAATGCCGGTGTTTAATTTTACCTAAGAAATGGATGATCCTTCTGTGCAATGCAGGTGTTTACATTTACCTAAGGAATGGATGATCCCTCTGTGCAATACAGATGTTTACATTTACATAAGGAATTGACTATCACTCAGTGGAACACAGCTGTTTAACTTTACCTAAGGAATGGGATGATCCTTCTTTTCAATGCAGGTGTTTACCTTTACCTAAGGAATGAGTGATCCCTCTGTTCTATGCAGGTGTTTACCTTTACCTAAGGAATGCATGATCCCTCCGGGCAATGCAAGTGTTTTCTTTTACTAAGGAATGGATGATCCCTCTGTTAAAAGCAGGTGTTTAATTTTACCTAAGGAATGGATGATCCCTCTGTTCAAAGCAGGTGTTTAATTTTACCTAAGGAATGGAAGATCCCTCTGTTCTATGCAGGTGTTTACCTTTAGCTAAGGAATGGATGATCCCTCTGTGCAATTGAGGTGTTTAGCTTTACCTAAAGAATGGATGATCCCTCTGTTCAAGGCAGGAGTTTACATTCACCTAAGGAATTGATGGTACGATTGTGCAATGCAGGTGTTTACCTTTACCTAAGGAATGTGATGATACCTCTGTTCAATGCAGGTGTGTACCTTTACCCAAGGAATGGATGATCCCATTGTGCAATGCAGGTATTTACTGTTACATATTGAATGGGATTATCACTCTGTGCAATGTTGGTGTTTACCTTTACCTAAGGAATGTATGATCCATCTGTTCAATGCAGCTGTTTACCTTTACCAAAGGAAGGGGATGATCACGCTGTGCAATGAATTTATTGAACTTTACCTAAGGAATGGTTGATTCATGTGTTCAATGCATGTGTTTACCTTTACCTAAGGAATGTCTGATCCCTCTGTGCAATGCACATGTTTAACTTTATCTAAGGAATGGTGTGATACTCCTGTTCAGTTCAGGTGTTTGCTTTTATCTAAGGAATGGATTATCCCTCTGTTCAATTCAGGTGTTTACCTAAGGAATGGATGATAGCTTTGTGCAATGCAGGCATTGAACTTTACCTAAGGAACGGTATGATCCCTCTGTAAAATGCAGGTCTTTACCTAAGGAATGGATGATCCCTCTTTGCAATATTGGTGGTTACCTTTACCTAATGATTCGATGATTCCTCTGTGCAATGCAGGTGTTGACCTTTACCTAAGAAATAAATGATCACTCTGTTCAATGCTGGTTTTTACCTTTACCTAAGGAATGGATGATCCCTCTGGTCAATGCAGGTGTTTACAATTATCTAAGGAATGCATGATCCCTCTGTGCAATGGAGGTGTTTACGTTTACCTAAGGAATGGATGATCACTCTGTGCAATGCAGGTGTTTACATTTACCTAAGGAATGGTATGATCCTTCTGTTCAATGCAGGCATTTACCTTTACCTAAGAAATGGATGATCCTTCTGTTCAATGCAGGTGTTTTCTGTTACCTAAGGAATGCATGATCCCTCTGTGCAATGGAGGTGTTTACCTTTACCTTAGGAATGGATGATCCCTCTGTTCAATGCAGGTGTTTATATTTACCTAAGGAATGAATGATCCCTCTGTACAATGCAGGTGTTTACGTTTACCTAAGGAATGGATGATCCCTCTCTGCAATGCAGGTGTTGACCATAACCGAAGGAATGGGATGATCCCTCTGTACAGTGCAAGTGTTTACGTTTACCTAAGGAATGGATGATCCCTTTGTGCAATGCAGGTGTTTACACTTACCTAAACATGAATGAACCCTCTGTTCTATGCAGGTGTTTACTGTTACCTAAGGAATGCATGATCCCTCTATGCAATGCAGGGGTTTTCTTTTACTAAGGAATTGATGATCCCTCTGTTCAAATCAGGTGTTTACTTTTACCAAAGGAATAGATGATCCCTCTGTGCAACGCAGGTGTTCAACTTTACCTAAGGAATGGATGATCCATCTGTGCAACGCAGGTGTTCAACTTTACCTAAGGAATGGGATGATCCTTCTGTGCAATCGAGGTATTTACTTTTACCTAAGGAATCGATGATCCCTCAGTTCAATTCAAGTGTTTAGCTTTACCTAAGGAATGTAAGATCCCTCTGTGAAATGCCGGTGTTTACCGTTACCTAAGGAATGGATGATCCCTCTGTGCAGTGCAGGTGTTTACCTTTACCAAAGGAATGTGATGATCTGTATGTGCAATGCAGTTGTTGACCTTTACGTAAGGAATGGATGATCCCTGTGTACAATGCAGGCTTTTAACTTTACCTAAGGATTGTATGATTCCTCTGTGCAATGCAGGTGTTTACATTTACCTTACCTAAAGAATGCATGAGCCCTTTCTGCAATACAGGTGTTGACCAGGACCTAAGGAATTGATGATCCCTCAGTTGAATGCAGGTGATTAACTTTACCTAAAGAATGAAAGATCCCTCTGTGAAATGGAGGTGTTTAGCTTAACTAAAGAATTGATGATTCCTCAGTTGAATGCCGGTGTTTAATTTTACCTAAGAAATGGATGATCCCTCTGTGCAATGCAGGTGTTTAGCTTTACGTAAGGAATGGATGATCCCTCAGTGCAATGTAGGTGTTCAACATTACCTAACTAATGGGATGATCCTTCTGTTCAATGCAGATGTTTACCTTTACCTAAGGAAAGAATGATCCCTCTGTTCTATGCAGGTGTTTACTGTTCTCTAAGGAATGCATGATACCTCTCTGCAATGCAGGTTTTGACCTTTACCTAAGGAATGTGATGATACCTCTGTTCAATGCAGGTGTTTAACTTTACCTAATGAATGGATGATCCCTTTCTGCAGTGCAGGTGTTGACCTTGACCAAAGGAATGGATGATCCCTCAGTTGAATGCAGGTGATTGACTTTACCTAAGGAAT
Source organism: Orientallactaga sibirica (assembly GCA_036365145.1). NCBI lineage: Eukaryota > Metazoa > Chordata > Mammalia > Rodentia > Dipodidae > Orientallactaga > Orientallactaga sibirica. Next base: position 457,619 of record JAEOAD010002040.1, read on the forward strand.
GAAAGATCCCTCTGTGCAATGCAAGTGTTTAGCTTAACTAAAGTATTGATGATTCCTCAGTTGAATGCCGGTGTTTAATTTTACCTAAGAAATGGTGATCCCTCTGTGCAATGCAGGTGTTTACATATACCTAAGGAATGGATGATCCCTCAGTACAATGCAGGTGTTCAACTTTACCTAAGGAATGGGATGAACCCTCTGTGCAATGCAGGTGTTGACCTTTACCTAAGGAATGGATGATCCCTCTGTGCAATGCAGGTGTTTACTGTTACCTAAGGAATGGATGATCCCTCTGTTCAATGCAGGTGTTGACCTTTACCTAAGGAATGGATGATAACTCTGTTCAATGCTGGTGTTTACCGTTACCTAAGGAATGGATGATCTCTCTTTGCATTGCAGGTGTTTACCTTTACCAGAGGAATGGGATGATCCCTATGTGCAATGCAGGTGTTGACCTTTACCTTAGGAAAGAGTGATCAGTGTGTTCAATGCAGGTGTTTAGCTTTACCTAAGCAACGGATGATCCCTCTGTGTAGTTGAGATGTTTACCTTTACCTAAAGAAAAGAATATCCCTCTGTTCAATGCAGGTGTTGACCTTTACCTAAGGAATTGATGATCCCTCTGTGCAATGGAGGTGTTTACCCTTACCTAAGGAATGGACGATCCCTCTGTGCAATGCAGGTATTGACCTTTACCTAAGGAATGGATGTTCACTCTGTTCAATGCTGGTGTTTACCGTTACCTAAGGAATGGATGATGTCTCTGTGCAGGTGTTTACCTTTACCAAAGGAATGGGATGATTCCTTTGTGCCATGCATGTCTTGACATTTACCTTAGGAAAGTGTGATCACTGTCTTCAATGCAGGTGTTTAGCTTTACCTAAGCAATGGATGATACCTCTGTGCAATTCAGGTGTTTACCTTTACCTAAGGAAAAGAATATCCCTCTGTTGAATGCAGGTGTTGACCTTTACCTAAGAAATTGGTGACCCCTCTGTGTAATGCAGGTGTTTACATTTACTTAAGGAATGGATGATTCCCTCTGTATAATGCAGATGTTGACCTTTCCCTAAGGAAAGGATAATTCCTCTGTGTAATGCAGGTGTTTACACTTACTTAAGGAATGGATGATCCCTCTGTGCAATGCAGGTGTTGCTCTTTACCTAAGGAATGGATGTTCCCTCTGTTTAATGCTGGTGTTTACCATTACCTAAGGAATGGATGATCCCTCTGTGCAATGTAGGTGTTTAACTTTACCTAAGGAATGCATGATCCCTTTCTGCAATGCAGGTGTTGACCTTGACCTAAGGAATTGATCATCCCTCAGTTGATTGCAGCTGTTTAACTTTACCTAAGGAATGGATGATCCCTCTGTGCAATGCAAGTGTTTACACTGACCTAAGCATGAATGATCCCTCTGTTCTTGCAGGTGTTTACTGTTACCTAAGGAATGCATGATCCCTCTGTGCAATGCAGGGGTTTTCTTTTACTAAGGAATGGATCATCCCTCTGTTCAAAGCAGGTGTTTACTTTTACCTAAGGAATGGAAGATCCCTCTCTTCAATGCAGGTGTTTACCTTTACCTATGGAATGGATGATCCTTCAGTGCAATTCAGGTATTTAGCTTTACCTAAATGATGGATGATCCCTCTGTGCAATGCAGGTGTTTACCTTTACCTAAAGAATGGATGATCCCTCTGTGCAATGCAGGTGTTCAACTTTACCTAAGGAATGGGATGATCCTTCTGTGCAATGCAGGTATTTACTTTTACCTAGGGAATCGATGTTCCCTCTGTTCCATTCAAGTGTTTAGCTTTACCTAAGTAATGTAAGTTCCCTCTGTGAAATGCCGGTGTTTACCTTTACCTAAGGAATGGATGATCCCTATGTGCAGTGCAGGTGTTTACCTTTACCAAAGGAATGTGATGATCTGTCTGTGCAATGCAGTTCTTGACCTTTATATAAGTAATGGATTATCCCTGTGTACAATGCAGGTTTTTAACTTTACCTAAGGATTGGATGATTCTTCTGTGCAATGGAGGTGTTTACTTTTACCTAAGGCATGCATGAACCCTTTCTGCAATACAGGTGTTGACCTTGACCTAAGGAATTGATGATCCCGCAGTTGAATGCAGGTGATTAACTTTACCTAAGGAATGAAAGATCCCTCTGTGCAATGCAGGTGTTTAGCTTAACTAAAGAATTGATGATTCCTCAGTTGAATGCCGGTGTTTAATTTTACCTAAGAAATGGATGATCCCTCTGTGCAATCCAGGGGTTTAGCTTTACGTAAAGAATGGATGAACCCTCTGTGCAATGCAGGTGTTTACATTTACCTAAGGAATGGATGATCCCTCAGTGCAATTCAGGTGTTCAACTTTACCTAAGTAATGGGATGATCCCTCTGTTCACTGCAGGTTTTACCTGTGCCTAAGGAAAGAATGATCCCTCTGTTCTATGCAGGTGTTACTGTTATCTAAGGGATGCCTGATACCTCTCTGCAATGCAGGTTTTGACCTTTACCTAAGGAATGTGATGATACCTCTGTTCAATGCAGGTGTTTACCTTTACCTAATGAATGGATGATCCCTCTGTGCAATGCAGGTCTTTACCTTTACCTAAGGATTGGATGATCCCTCTGTGAAATGCAGGTGTTTTCTTTACCTAAGGAAGGCATGATCCCTTTCTGCAATGCAGGTTCTGACCTTGACCTAAGGAATTGATGATCCCTCAATTGAATGCATTTGTTTACCTTTACATAAGGAATGGATGATCCCTCTGTGCAATGCAGGTGTTTAATATTACCTAAAGAACTGATGATCCCTCTGTGCAATATAGGTGTTTAACTTTACCTAAGGAATGGATGATCCCTATGTGCAACTCACATGTTTAACTTTACCTAAGGAATGGGATGATCCTTCTGTTCAATGCAGTTGTTTGCTTTTATCTAAGGAATGGATGATCCCTCTGTTCAATTCAGGTGTTTACCTAAGGAATGGATAATCCCTCTGTGCAATGCAGGTGTTCACCTTTACCTAAGGAATAGATGATCCCTCTGTGCAAATCAGGTGCTTAAACTTCCGTAAGGAATGGATGATCCCTCTGTTCAATGCAGGTGTTTACCGTTACCTAAGGAATGAATGATCCCTCTCCACAATGCAGGTGTTGACCTTAACCTAAGGAATGGATGATCCCTCTCTTCAGTGCTGGTGTTTTCTGTTACCTAAGTTATGGATGATCCCACTGTGCAATGTAGGTGTTGAACTTTACCTAAGGAATGGATGATCTCTGTGTTTAATGCAGGTGGTTAAATTTACCTAAGGATTGGATGATCCCTCTGTGCAATGCAGGTGTTTACCATTATCTAAGGAATGCATGATACCTTTCTGCAATGCATATGTTGACCTTGACCAAAGGAATGGATGATCCCTCCGTTGAAGGCAGGTGATTAACTTTACCTAAGGAATGAAAGATCCCTCTGTGCACTGCAGGTGTTTACATTACTTAAGGGATGGATGATCCCTCCGTTCAATGCAGGTGTTTCCCTTTACCTAAGGAATGGATGATCACTCTGTGCAATGCAGGTGTTGAACTTTACCAAAAGAATGGATGATCCCTCAGTTCAATGCAGGTGTTTACCATTACCTAAGGAATGTGATGATACCTCTGTGCAATGCAGGTGTTTACCTTTACCAAAAGAAGGGGATGATCCCTCTGTGCAATGCAGGTTTTTACCATTACCAAAGGAAGGGGATGATCCCTCTGTGCAATGCAGGTGTTGACCTTTACCTAAGGAATTGATGATCCCTCTGTGCAATTCAGGTGTTAACCTTTACCTAAGGAATGTATGATCCCTCTCTGCAATGCAGGTTTTTACCTTTATCTAAGGAATGGATGATCCCTCTTTGCAACACACATCTTTAACTTTACCTAAGGAAAGGGATGATCCTTATGTTCAATGCAGGTGTTTGCTTTTATCTAAGGAAAGGATGATCCCTCTGTTCAATACAGGTGTTTACCTGCAGAATGGATGATCGCTCTGTGCAATGCAGGTGTTGACCTTTACCTAAGGTATGGATGATCCCTCTGTGCAATGCAGGTGTTGAGCTTTACATAAGGAATGTGATGATCCCTGTGTTCAATGCAGGTGTTTACATTTCCCTCAGGAATGGATGATCCCTCTGGCAATGCAGGTGTTTACATTTACCTAATGAATTGATGATCCCTCTGTTCAATGCAGGTGTTGACCTTTACCTAAGGAATGGATGATCCCTAAGTGCAATGCAGGTATTTACACTTACCTAAGGAATGGATGATCCCTCTGTTTAATGCAGATGTTTACCAATACCTAAGGAAAGGATGATGGCTCTGTGCAATGCAGGTGTTGACCTTTACGTAAGGAATGGATGTACACTCTGTTCAATGCTGGTGTTTACCATTACCTAAGGAATGGATGATCCCTCTGTGCAATGAATGTGTTTAACTTTACCTAAGGAATGCAGGATGCCTTTCTGCAAGGTAGGTGTTGAACTTGATGTAAGGAATTGATGATTCCTCAGTTGAATGGCAGTGTTTTTACCTAAGAAATGGATGATCCCTCTGTGAAATGAAGGTGTTTAGATTTATGTAAAGAATGGACGATCCCTCTGTGCAATGCATGTGTTCACAATTACCTAAGGAATGGATGATCACTCAGTGGAACGCAGGTTTTTAAATTTACCTAAGGAATGGGATGATCCCTCTGTTCAATGCAGGTGTTTACCTTTACCTAAGTAATGAATGATCCCTCTGTTGTATTCAGGTGTTTACTGTTATCTAAGGAATGCATGATCCCTCTGTGCAATGCAGGTGTTTTCTTTTACTAAGGAATGAATTATCCCTTTGTTCAAAGCAGGTGTTTACTTTTACCTAAGGAATGGAAGATCCCTCTGTTCAATGCAGGTGTTTAGCTTTACCTAAGAAATGGATGATCCCTCTGTGCAATGCAGGTGGTTAGCTTTACCTAAAGAATGGATGATCCTCCTGTGCAATTCAGTGTTTACCTTTACCTAAAGAATGGATGATCCCCCCGTGAAATGCATGTGTTCAACTTTACCGAAGGAACGGGATGATCCCTCTGTTCAATGCAGGTATTTACTTTTACTAAGGAAAGGATGATCCCTCTGTGCAACGCAGGTGTTGACATTTATCTAATGAATAGATGGGTGATCCCTCTGTTCAATGCAGGTGTTGACCTTTACCTAAGGAATGTATGATCCCTCTGTGCAATGCAGGTTTTTACTTTGACCTAAGGAATAGATGATCACTCTGTTCAAGCAGGTGTTTACCATTACCTAAGGAATGGATGATCTGTTTCTGCAATGCACGTGTTGACCTTTACCTAAGGAATGTATGTTCCCTCTGTTCAATGCTGGTGTTTACCATTACCTAAGGAATGGATGATCCTTCTGTGCAAGGCAGGTGTTTACCATTACCTAAGGAATGGATGATCCTTCTGTGAAATGCAGGTTTTTACCTTTACCAAAGGAATGGAATGATCCGTCTGTGCAATGTAGGTCTTGACCTTTACCTTAGGAAGGGGTGATCACTGTGTTCAATGCAGGTGTTTAGCTTTACCTAAGCAATGGATGATCCCTCTATGCAATTCAGGTGTTTACCTTCACGTGAGGAAAAGAATATCCCTCAGTTGAAAGCAGGTGTTGACCTTTACCTATGGAATTCATGATCCCACTGTGCAATGCAGGTGTTTACACTTACCTAAAGAATTGATGATCCCTCTGTGCAATGCAGGTGTTTACCTTTACCAAAGGAATGGATGATCACTCTGTGCAGCTCACTTGTTTAACTTTACCTAAGGAATAGGATGATCCTTCTGTTCGATGCAGGTGTTTGATTTTAACTAAGGAATGGATGATCCCTTTGTTCAATACAGGTGTTTACCTTTACCTAAAGAATGGATGATCCCATTGTGCAATGCTGGTGTTTCCTGCTACCTCTTGAATGGGATGATCACTCTGTGCAATGTTGGTGTTTACCGTTACCTAAGGAATGTACGATCCATCTGTGCAATGCAGGTTTTGACCTTTACCTAAGGTATGTGATGATCCTTCTGTTCAATGCAGGTGTTTACCGTGACCTAAGGAGTGGATCATCCCTCTGTGCAATGTAGGTGTTTACCTTTACCAAAGGAAGGGGATGACCCCTCTGTGCAAGGCAGTTTTTGTCCTTTGCCTTAGAAATGGGATGTTCCCTCTGTTCAATGTAGGTGTTGAACTTTACCTAAGGAATGAATGATCCCTCTGTGCAATGCAGGTTTTTAACTTTACCTGAAGAATTCATGATCCCTCTGTGCAATGCAGGTGTTTATCTTTACCTAAGGAATGGATGATCCCTCTGTGCAATGCATGTGTTAACTTTACCTAAGGAATGGGATGATCCTTCTGTTCAATGCAGGTGTTTGCTTTTATCTAAGGAAGGGATGATCCCTCTGTTCAATTCAGGTGTTTACCTAAGAAATGGATGATCGCTCTGTGCAATGCAGCTGTGATTTTAAGGAACGGGATGATCCCTTTGTTAAATGCTGGTGTTTACATTTACCTAAGGAATGGATGATCCCTCTGTGCAATGCAGGTGTTGAACTTTACATAAGGAATGTGATGATCCCTGTGTTCAATGCAGGTGTTTACATTTCCCTCAGGAATGGATGATCCCTCTGGCAATGCAGGTGTTTACATTTACCTAATGAATTGATGATCCCTCTGTTCAATGCAGGTGTTGACCTTTACCTAAGGAATGGATGATCCCTAAGTGCAATGCAGGTATTTACACTTACCTAAGGAATGGATGATCCTCTGTTTAATGCAGATGTTTACCAATACCTAAAGGAAAGGATGATGGCTCTGTGCAATGCAGGTGTTGACCTTTACGTAAGGAATGGATGTACACTCTGTTCAATGCTGGTGTTTACCATTACCTAAGGAATGGATGATCCCTCTGTGCAATGAATGTGTTTAACTTTACCTAAGGAATGCAGGATGCCTTTCTGCAAGGTAGGTGTTGAACTTGATGTAAGGAATTGATGATTCCTCAGTTGAATGGCAGTGTTTTTACCTAAGGAATGGATGATCCCTCTGTGAAATGAAGGTGTTTAGATTTATGTAAAGAATGGACGATCCCTCTGTGCAATGCATGTGTTCACAATTACCTAAGGAATGGATGATCACTCAGTGGAACGCAGGTTTTAAATTTACCTAAGGAATGGGATGATCCCTCTGTTCAATGCAGGTGTTTACCTTTACCTAAGTAATGAATGATCCTCTGTTGTATTCAGGTGTTTACTGTTATCTAAGGAATGCATGATCCCTCTGTGCAATGCAGGTGTTTTCTTTTACTAAGGAATGAATTATCCCTTTGTTCAAAGCAGGTGTTTACTTTTACCTAAGGAATGGAAGATCCCTCTGTTCAATGCAGGTGTTTAGCTTTACCTAAGAAATGGATGATCCCTCTGTGCAATGCAGGTGGTTAGCTTTACCTAAAGAATGGATGATCCTCCTGTGCAATTCAGTGTTTACCTTTACCTAAAGAATGGATGATCCCCGTGAAATGCATGTGTTCAACTTTACCGAGGAAGGAACGGGATGATCCCTCTGTTCAATGCAGGTATTTACTTTTACTAAGGAAAGGATGATCCCTCTCTGTGCAAGGTGGCAGGTGTTGACATTTATCTAATGAATAGATGGGTGATCCCTCTGTTCAATGCAGGTGTTGACCTTTACCTAAGGAATGTATGATCCCTCTGTGCAATGCAGGTTTTTACTTTGACCTAAGGAATAGATGATCACTCTGTTCAAGCAGGTGTTTACCATTACCTAAGGAATGGATGATCTGTTTCTGCAATGCACGTGTTGACCTTTACCTAAGGAATGTATGTTCCTCTGTTCAATGCTGGTGTTTACCATTACCTAAGGAATGGATGATCCTTCTGTGCAAGGCAGGTGTTTACCATTACCTAAGGAATGGATGATCCTTCTGTGAAATGCAGGTTTTTACCTTTACCAAAGGAATGGAATGATCCGTCTGTGCAATGTAGGTCTTGACCTTTACCTTAGGAAGGGGTGATCACTGTGTTCAATGCAGATGTTTAGCTTTACCTAAGCAATGGATGATCCCTCTATGCAATTCAGGTGTTTACCTTCACGTGAGGAAAAGAATATCCCTCAGTTGAAAGCAGGTGTTGACCTTTACCTATGGAATTCATGATCCCACTGTGCAATGCAGGTGTTTACACTTACCTAAAGAATTGATGATCCCTCTGTGCAATGCAGGTGTTTACCTTTACCAAAGGAATGGATGATCACTCTGTGCAGCTCACTTGTTTAACTTTACCTAAGGAATAGGATGATCCTTCTGTTCAATGCAGGTGTTTGATTTTAACTAAGGAATGGATGATCCCTTTGTTCAATACAGGTGTTTACCTTTACCTAAAGAATGGATGATCCCATTGTGCAATGCTGGTGTTTCCTGCTACCTCTTGAATGGGATGATCACTCTGTGCAATGTTGGTGTTTACCGTTACCTAAGGAATGTACGATCCATCTGTGCAATGCAGGTTTTGACCTTTACCTAAGGTATGTGATGATCCTTCTGTTCAATGCAGGTGTTTACCGTGACCTAAGGAGTGGATCATCCCTCTGTGCAATGTAGGTGTTTACCTTTACCAAAGGAAGGGGATGACCCCTCTGTGCAAGGCAGTTTTTGTCCTTTGCCTTAGAAATGGGATGTTCCCTCTGTTCAATGTAGGTGTTGAACTTTACCTAAGGAATGAATGATCCCTCTGTGCAATGCAGGTTTTTAACTTTACCTGAAGAATTCATGATCCCTCTGTGCAATGCAGGTGTTTATCTTTACCTAAGGAATGGATGATCCCTCTGTGCAATGCATGTGTTAACTTTACCTAAGGAATGGGATGATCCTTCTGTTCAATGCAGGTGTTTGCTTTTATCTAAGGAAGGGATGATCCCTCTGTTCAATTCAGGTGTTTACCTAAGAAATGGATGATCGCTCTGTGCAATGCAGCTGTTGAGATTTACCTAAGGAACGGGATGATCCCTTTGTTAAATGCTGGTGTTTACATTTACCTAAGGAATGGATGATCCCTCTGTGTAATGCAGGTGTTGAACTTTACATAAGGAATGTGATGATCCCTCTGTTCAATGCAGGTGTTTACCTTTACCTAAGCAATGGATGATCCCTCTGTGCAATGCAGGTGTTTACATTTACCTAAGGAATGGATGATCCCTCTGTTCAATGTAGGTGTTGAACTTTAAATAAGGAATTGATGATCACTTTGTGCAATGCAGCTGTTAGCCTTTACATAAAGAATGGATGATCCCTCTGTGCAATGCAGGTGTTGACCTTTACCTAACTTATGGATGGGTGTTCCCTCAGTTCAATGCAGGTATTGCCCATTACCTAAGGAATGGATGATCCCACTGTGCAATGCAGGTGTTGACCTTTACCTAAGAAATGTGATGATCCCTCAGTTCAAATCAGGTGTTTACCTTTACCTAAGGAAAGTATGATCCCTCGGTTCAATGCAGGTGTTTACCTTTACCTAAAGAATGGATGATCCCTCTGTTCAATGCTGGTGTTTACCATTACCTAAGGAATGCATGATCCCTCTCTGCAATTCAGGTGTTGACCTTTATGAAAGGAATGGGATGATCCCTCTGTGCAATACTGTTGTTGACCTTTACATAAGGAATGGATGATCCCTGTGTACAATGCAGGTTTTTAACTTTACCTAAGGATTGGATCATTCCTCTGTGCAATGCAGGTGTTTACCTTTACCTAAGGAATGCATGAGCCCTTTCTGCAAAGCAGGTGTTGATCTTGCCCTAAGGAATTGATGATCCCTCAGTTGAATGCAGGTGATTAACTTTACCTAAGGAATGAAAGATCCCTCTGTGCAATGCAGGTGTTTAGCTTAACTAAAGAAATGATGATTCCTCAGTTGAATGCCAGTGTTTAATTTTACCTAAGGAATGGATGATCCCTCTCTGCAATGCAGGTGTTGACATTTACCTAAGGAATGGATGGTCCCTCTGTTCAACGCAGTTGTGTATATCTTTACCTAAGGTGTGGTTGATCCATCTGTGCAATGCAGGGGTTTACCATTACCTAAGGAATGGATGGGTGATAACTCTGTTCAATGCAGGTTTTGGCCTTTACCTAAGGAATGGATGATCCCTCTGTTTAATTCAGGTGTTTACATTTACCTAAGGTATGGATGATCCCTCTGTGCGAGGCACAAGTGGACTGTTACCTAAGGAATGGATGTTCCCTCTGTGAAATGCAGGTATTTACTGTTACCAACGGAATGGATGATCCCTTTGTTCAATGCAGGTGTTGACCTTTACATAAGGAATGGATAGGTGATCCCTCTGTTGAATGCAGGTGTTGTCCTTTACCTAAGTATTGGAAGATAACTCTGTGCAATTCAGGTGTTTCCCTTTACCTAAGGAATGGATGATCCCTGTGTTCAATGCAGGTGTTTAACTTTACCTAAGGAATGGTTGTTCCCTCTGGGCAAGGCAGGTGCTGCCCATTACCTTAGGAATTGAAGAACCCTTTGTGCAACGCAGGTGTTTAACTTTACCTAAGGAATGTGATGATCCCTCTGTGCAATGCAGGTATTTACTGTTACCTACGGAATGGAAGATCCATCTGTTCAATGCAGTTGCTTACCGTTACCTGAGGAATGGATGATCCCTCTGTGCAATGCAGGTGTTTACCATTACCTAAGGAATGGATGATCACTCTGTGCAAAGCAGGTGTTGATCATTACCTAAGGAAGAGATGACCCTCTGTGCAATGCAGGTTTTGACCGTTACCTAAGTCATGGATGATCCTTCTTTACAATGCAGGTGTTTACCTTTACCAAAGGAATGGATGATCCCTTGGTGCAACACACTTCTTTAACTTTACCTAAGGAATGGACTGATCCTTCTGTTCAATGCAGGTGTTTCCTTTTATCTAAGGAATGGATGATCCCTGTGTTCAATTCAGGTGTTTACCTAAGGAATGAATAATCGCTCTGTGCAATGCAGCTGTTGAGCTTTACATAAGGAACGGGATAATCCCTTTGTTAAATGCAGGAGTTTACATTTACCTAAGGAATGGATGATCCCTCTGTGCAATGCAGGTGTTGAGCTTTATATAAGGAATGTGATGATCCCTCTGTTCAAAGCAGGTGTTTACCTTTACCTAAGGAATGGATGATCCCTCAGTTCAATTCAGGTGTTGACCCTTACGTAAGTTATGGATATCCCTCTGTGCAATGCAGGTGTTGACGTTTACCTAAGGAATGGATGATCCCTCTGTGCAATGAAGGGTTTGACCTTTACATAAGGAATGGATATGTGTTCCCTCTGTTCAATGCAGGTGTTGACCTTTACCAAAGGAATGGATGATCCTTCTGTTGAATTCAGCTGTTGTCATTTACCTAAGTATTGGATGATCCCTCTGTGCAATGCAGGTGTTTACCTTTACCTAAGGAATGGATGATCCCACTGTGCAATGCAGGTGTTGACATTTACCTAAGGAATTGATGATCCCTCTGTTCAATGCAGGTGTTTACCTTTACCTAAGGAATGCATGATCCCTCTATGCAATGATGGTGTTTACCTAAGTAATGGATGATCCCTATGTTCAATGCTGCTGTTTACCTTTACCTAAGGAATGGATGATCCTTGTGTTCAATGCAGGTGTTTAACTTTACTTAAGGAATGGATGATCCCTCTCTGGAATGCAGGTGTTTAACTTTACCAAATGAATGGGATGATTCCTCTGTTCAATGGAGGTGTTTACTTTTACCTAAGGAATGGATGATACCTCGGTTCAATTCAGGTGTTGACCTTTACCTAAGGAATGGATGATCCCTCTGTGCAATGCAGGTGTTTACCTTAACCTAAGGAATGGATGATCCCTCTACGCAATTCCGGTGTTTATCTTAACCTAAGGAATGGATGTTCCCTCTGTGCAAGTGAGGTATTTACCTTTACCAAAGGAATGGGATGATCCCTGTATGCAATGCAGGTGTTGGCCTTTATGTTAGGAATGGATGATCCCTCTGCAATGCAGGTGTTTACCTTTAAGTAAGGTATGGATGGGTGATCCGTCTGTTCAATGCAGGTGTTGACATTTACCTAAGGAATGGATGAGCCCTCTGTGCAATTCAGAGGTTTAGCTTTACCTAAGAAATGGAAGGGTGATCCCTCTGTTCAATGCCGGTGTTGACATTTACCTAAGGAATGGATGATCCCTCTGTGCAGTGCAGGTGTTTACATTAACCTAAGTAATGGATGATCCCTCTGTGCCAGGGAGGTGTTTAAGTTTACCAAAGGAATGGGATGATCCCTCTATGCAAGGCAGGTGTTGACCTTTACCGTAGGAATGTATGATCCCTCTGTTCAATGCAGGTTTTTACCTTTAGCTGAGGAGTGGCTGATCCCACTGTGCAAAGCAGGGGTTTACCTTTACCTATGGAATGGATTATCCCTCTTGTCAATGCAGGTGTTTTCATTTACCTAAGGTATGGATGATCCCTCTGTGAAATGCAGTTATTTACAGTATCTAAGGAATGGATGATCCCTCTGTGCAATGCAGGTGTGGTCCATTACCTAAGGAATGGATGAACCCACTGTGCAATGTAGGTGTTTACATTTACCTAAGGAATGGATGATCCCTCTGTGAAATGCAGTTGTTTACAGTATCTAAGGAATGGATGATCCCTCGGTTCAATTCAGGTGTTTACTTTTACCTAAGGAATCAATGATCCCTCTGCAATGCAGGTGTTGCCCTTTACCTACAGAATGGGATGATCCCTCTGTTCAATGCAGGTTTTTACATTTACCTAAGGAGTGGTTGATCCCTCTGTACAATGCAGAGGTTTACCCTTACCTAGGGAATGTATGGGTGATCCCTCTGTTCAATGCAGCTGTTGACATTTTCCTAAGGAATGGATCATCCCTCTGTGCAAGGCAGGTGTTTACGTTTACCTAAGGAATGGATGATCCCTGTGTTCAATGCAGGTGTTTAATGTAACCTAAGGAATGGATGATCCCTCTATGCAACTCAGGTGTTTATGTTTACATAAGGAATGGATTATCCCTCTGTGCAGTGCAGGTGTTTACATTTACGTAAGGAATGGACGATCCCTCTGTGCAACAGAGGTGTTTACCTTTACCAAAGATATGGGATGATCCCTCTATGCAATGCAGGTGTTGGCCTTTACCTTAGGAATGGATGATCCCTCTCTTCAATGCAGGTTTTTACCTTTATCTAAGTAGGGGTTGATCCCACTGTGCAAGGCAGGGGTTTACCTTTACCTAAGGAATGGATGATCCCTCTGTTCAATATAGGTGTTTACATTTACCTAAGGTATGGATGATCGCTCTGTGCAAGGCAGGTGTGGACCTTTAACTAAGGAATGGATGTTCCCTCTGGGCAATGCAGGTGCTGTCCATTACCTAAGGAATGGAAGAACCCTCTGTGCAACGCTGGTTTTTACCTTTACCTAAGGAATGTGATGATCCCTCTGTGCAATGCATGTATTTACCATTACCTATGGAATGGATGATCCCTCTCTGCAATGCAGGTGTTTACCGTTACCTATGGAATAGATGATCCCTCTGTGCAAAGCAGGTGTTGACCATTACCTAGGGAATAGCTGATCCCTCTATGTCATGCAGGTGTTGACCGTTACCTAATTCTTGGATGTTCCCTCTGGGCAAGGCAAGTGTTGTCCATTACCTAACGAATGCATGAATCCACTGTGCAATGTAGGTGTTTACCTTTACGTAAGGAATGGGTTGATCGCTCAGTGCAATGCAGGTATTTACCATTACCTATGGAATGGATGATCTATCTGTTCAATGCAGGTGTTTACTGTTACCTGAGGAATGGATGATCCCTCTGTGTAAGGCAGGTGTTGACCTTTACCTAAGGAAAGGATGATCCCTCTGTGCAATGCATGTGTTGACATTTACCTAAGGAATGGATGATCCCTCTGTGAAATGCAGTTGTTTACAGTATCTAAAGATGGATATCCCTCTGTGCAATGCAGTTGTGAACTGTCACCCAAGGAATGGGATGATCCCTCTGTGCAAAGCAGGTGTTGACCCTTACCTAATTCATGGATGATCCCTCTGTGCAATGCAGGTGTTTACCTTTAACAAAGAATGGAGATCGCTCTGTGCAACACACATGTTTAACTTTACCTAAGGAATGGGATGATCCTTCTGTTCAATGCAGGTGTTTACTTTTATCTAAGGAACCAATGATCCCTCTCTGCAATGCAGGTGTTTACCATTACCTAAGGAATGAATGTTCCCTCTGTTCAATGCCAGTGTTTACCTTTACCTAAGGAATGGATGAACCCTGTGTTCAGTGCAGGTGTTTAACTTTACCAAAGGAATGGATGACACCTCTGTGCAAGGCAGGTGTTTACCTTTACCCAATGAATGGATGATCCCTCTATGCAATGCAGGTGTTGACATTTACCAAAGGAATGTATGGGTGATCCCTCTGTTCAATGCAGGTGTTGAACTTTACCTAAGGAATTGATGATCCCTCTGTGCAAGACAGGTGTTTACCTTTACCCAAGGGATGGGATGACACCTCTATGCAATTAAAGTGTTGACCTTTACCCAAGGAATGAATGTTTTCTCTGGGCAATGCAGGTGTTTAGCTTTACCTAAGGAATGGATGACTCCTCTGTTCAATGCAGGTTTTTCCTTTACCTATGGAATGGTTGGTCCCTCTGTGCAATGCAGGTGTTTACATTTACCTAAGGAGTGGATGATCCCTCTGTTCGATGTTGTTGTTTACATTTACCTTAGGTATGGATGATCCCTCTGAGCAAGGCACGTGTGGACCTTTACCTAAGGAATGGATTTCCCACGGGGCAATGCAGGTGGTGACCATTACCTAAGAAATGGATAATCCCTCTGTGTAATGCAGGTGTTTACCTTTACCTAAAGAATGGGATGATCCCTGTGTGCAATGCAGGTATTTACCATTACCTACGGAATGGATGATCCATCTATTCAATGCAGGTGTTTACCGTTATCTGAGGAATGGAATATCCCTATGTGCAAGGGAGGTGTTTTCCTTTACCTAAGGAATGGCTGATCCCTCTGTGCAATGCAGATGTTGAACTTTACCTAAGGAATGGATGAACCCTCTGTGCAATGCAGGTGTTTTACTTTACATAGGGAATGTGATGATCCCTCTGTGCAATGCAGGTATTTACCATAACCTACGGAATTGATGATCAATCAGTTCAATGCAGGTGTTTACTGTTACCTGAGGAATGGTTGATCTCTCTGTGCAAGGCAGGTGTTTACATTTACCTACGGAAAGGATGATCCCTCTGTTCAATGCAGATGTTTACTGTTACCAAAGAATGGATGATCCCGCTGTGCAATGCAGTTGTTGACCCTTACCTAAGGAATGGATGATCCCTCTGTGCAATGCAGGTGTTTATATTTAACTAAGGAATTGATGTTCCCTCTGTTCAATGCAGGTGTTTACCTTTACCTAAGGAATGGATGAGCCCTATGTTCAATGCAGGTATTGTCCTTTACCTAAGGATTTGTTGATCCCTCTGTTCAATACAGGAGTTTATCCTTACCTTAGCAATGGATGATCCCTCTGTGCAATGCAGGTGTTGACTGTTGCCTGAGGAATATATGATCCCTCTGTTCAATGTAGGTGTTCACAATTACCTAAGGAATGGATGATCATTCTTTGCAATGCAGGTGTTGACCTTTACCTAAAGAATGGATGATCCCTCTGTGCAAGCCAGTTGTTGACCTTTACCTAAGGAGTGGATGATCACTCTGTGCAATGCAGGTGTTGACATTTACCTAAGGAATTGATGATCCCTGTGTGCAATATATGTATTTACCATTACCAATGGAATGGATGATCCATCTCTTCAATGCATGCGTTTGCCATTACCTGAGGAATGGATGATCCATCTATGTAATTCAGGTGTTTATTGTTACCTAAAGAATCAATGATCTCCCTATGCAATGCAGGTGTTTACTGTTATCTAAGGAATGGATGATCCCTCTGGTCACTGCTGGTGTTTACCTCTCCCTAAGGAATGGATGATCCCTGTCTTCAATGCAGGTGTTTAACTTTACCTAAGGAATGGATGATCCCTCTGTGCAATGCAGGTGTTTACCTTTAACTAAGGAGTGGTTGATCACTCTGGGCAATGAAGTGGTTTACCTTTACTTAAGTAATGGTTGATCCCTATGTTCAAGGCAGGTGTTTACATTTACCTAAGGTATGGATTATACGTCTCTGCAAGGCACTTGTGGACTGTTACCTAAGGAATGGATGTTCCCTGTGTGAAATTTAGGTATTTACCATTACCTACAGAGTGGATGATCCCTCTGTGCAAGGCAGGTGTTGACCTTTAAGTAAGTAATTGATGATCCATTTGTGCAATGCAGGTGTTGACCCTTACCTAAGGAATCGATGATCCCTCTATGCAACGCAGGTGTTTACCATTACCTAAGGAATGGATGATCCCTCTGATCCATGCTGGTGTTTACCTCTCCCTATGGAATGAATGATCCCTGTCTTCAATGCATGTGTTTAATTTTACCTAAGGAATGAATGATCCTTCTGTGCAATGCAAGTGTTTACATTTAATTAAGGAATGGATGTTCCCTCTGTTCAATGAAGGTGTTTAACTTTACCTAAGGAGTGGATAATCCCTGTGTGCAATGCAGGTGTTTAACTTTACCTAAGTAACGTATTATCCCTCTGTGCAATGCAGGTGTTTACCTTTACCTAAAGAATGGATGATCCATCTGTACAAGGGAGGTGTTTACCTTTACCTAAGGATTGTGATAATCCCTCTGTTCAGTGCAGGTTGTTACCTTTACCTAAGGAATGGAGGATCCCTCTGTGCAATGCTTTTGTTTACCTTTACCTAAGGAAAAAATATCCCTCTGTTGAATGAAGGTGTTGGCCTTTACCTAAGGAATAGATGAGCCCTCTGTGCAATGCAGGTGTTTACATTTACCTAAGGAATGGAGGAGCCCTCTGTTCAATGCCTTTGTTGAACTTTACCTAAGGAATGGATGATCCCTCTGTGCAATGCAGGTGTTGATCTTTACTTAAGAAATGGATGATCCCTCGGATCAATGCAGGTGCTTACCATTACCTAAGGAATGGATTATCCCTCTATGCAATGCAGGTGTTGACATTGACCTAAAGAATGCATGATCCCTTTCTGCAATGCACTTGTTGACCTTAACCTAAGGAATTGATGATCCCTCGGTTTACTGCAGGTGTTTCTGTTTACCTATGGAATGGATGATCCCTCTGTGCAATGCAGGTGTTGACCTTTACATAAGGAATGGATGGGTGATACCTCTGTTCCATGCAGGTGTTGACCTTTACCTAAGGAATGGATGATCCCTGTGTGCAGTGCAGGTGTTTACATTATACCTAAGGAATGGATGATCCCTCTGTGCAATGCAGGTGATGAACTTTACCTAAGGAATGGATGTTCCTTCTGTTCAATGCAGGAATGGATGAGCCCTCTGTGCAGTGTAGGTGTTCACCTTTACCTAAGGAATGGATGATCCCTGTGTGCAGTGCAGGTGTTTACATTATACCTAAGGAATGGATGATCCCTCTGTGCAATGCAGGTGATGAACTTTACCTAAGGAATGGATGTTCCTTCTGTTCAATGCTGGTGTTTACCATTAAATAAGGAATGGATGAGCCCTCTGTGCAGTGTAGGTGTTCACCTTTAACTAAGGAATGGATGATCCCACACTGCAACGAAGGTGTTTAACTTTCCCTAAGGGTTGGATGATCCGTCTGTTCAATGGATTTGTTTACTGATACCTAAGGAATGCATGATCCCTCTGTGCAATGCAGGTGTCTTCCTTTACCTAAGGAATGGATGAAGCCTCTGTTCAATGCAGGTGTTTACTTTTACCTAAGTAATGGATGACCCCTCTGTTCAATTCAGGTGTTTAACTTTACCTAAGAAATGGATTATCCCTCTGTGCAATGCAGACGTTGAACACTACCTAAGGAATGGGTTGAACCCTCTGTGCAATGCAGGTATTGACCTTCACCTAAGGAATTGATGATCCCTTTGTGCAATGCAGGTGTTTACATTTATGTAATGAATGGATGATCCCTCTGTGCAATGCAGATGTTGAACTTTACCTAAGGAATGGATGTTCCCTCTGTTCAATGCTGGTGTTTACACTTACTTAAGGAATGGATGACCCCTCTGTGCAATACAGGTGTTTACCTTTACCTAAGGAACAGATGATCCCTCTGTGCAATACAGTCGTTTACCTATACCTAAGGTATTGAATGATCTCTCTATTCAGTGCAGGTGTTGACCTTTACATAGGAAATGGATGATCCCTGGGTACAATGCACGTGTATACCATTACCTAAGGACTGTATGATTCCTCTATGCAATGCAGTTGTTTACCTTTTTTCGAAGGAATGGATGATCCCTCTGTGCAATTCAGGTGTTGACCCTTACCTAAGGAATGGATGATCCGTCTGTTAAATGAAGGCGTTTACTTTTTCCTAATGAATGAATGATCCCTCTGTTCAATTCAGGTGTTTAACTTTACCTAAGAAATGGATGATCCCTCTGTGCAATGCAGGTGTTTACATTTACTTAAGGAATGCATGAACCCTCTGTGTAATGCAGGTGTTTACCTTTACCTAAAAAAAGAATATACCTCTGTTGAATGCAGGTGTTGACCTTTACCGAAGGAATTGATGATCCCCTGTGCAATGCAGGTGTTTATATTTATTTCAGGAATGGATGGTACCTCTGTGCAATGCCGGTGTTTACACTTACCTAAGGAATGGACGATCCATTTGTTCAATGCAATTGTTTACCTTTACTTAAGGAATGGATGATCCCTGTGCAATGCAGGTGTTTTCCCTTACCTAAGGAATGTGATGATCCCTGTGTACAATGCAGGTGTTTACCTTTACTTACGGAATGGATGATCCCTCTGTGCAATGCAGGTGTTTACCTTTACCTAAGGAATGTGATGATCCCTCTGTTCAATGCAGGTGTTTACCTTGACCTATGGAATGAGATTATCCCTCTATTCAATGCAGGTGTTTACCTTTACCTCTGTGCAATGCAGGTGTTTACTGTTACCTAAAGAAAGAATATCCCTCTGTTGAATGCAGGTGTTCACCTTTACCTAAGAAATTGATATTCACTCTGCTCAAGGCAGGTGTCTAGCTTTACCTAATGAATAGATGATCCCTCTGTGCAATGCAGGTGTTTACATTTACCTAAGGAATGGATGATCACTCTGAGCAATATAGGTGTTTACCTTTCATTAAGGAAAGAATATCCCTCTGATGAATGGAGGTGTTGACCTTCACCTAAGGAATTGATGATCCCTAAGTTGAATGCAGGTGTTTACCTTTAACTAAAGAATGGATGATCCCTCTGTGCAATGAAGGTGTTTACTGTTACCTAATGAGTGCATAATCCCTCTGTGCAATGCAGGTGTTTTCCTTTACCTAAGGAATGGATGATCCCTCTGTTCAATGCATTTGTTTATTATTCTTAAGTAATGGATGATATCTCTGTTAAATTCAGGTGTATACCTTTACCTAAGGAATGGGATGATCCCTCCTTGGAATGCAGGTGTTTAGATTTACCTAAGGAATGGATGTTCCCTCTGTGCAATTCAGGTGTTGACTTTTACCTAAGGAATGGGTGATCCCTCTGTGCAATGCAGGTGTTTACATTTATCTAAGGAATAGATGATCCCTCTGTTCAATGCAGGTGTTTAACGTTACCTAATAAATGGATGATCCCTCTGTGCAATGCAGATGTTGACCGTTACCTAAGGAATGGATGATCCCTCTGTGCAATGCAGGTGTTTACATTTAACTAAGGAATGGGTGTTCCCTCTGTTCAGTGCAGGTGTTTACCATTACTAAGGAATGGATAATCCCTCTGTGCAATGCAGGCGTTAATCTTTACTAAATTAATTGGATGATCCCTCTCTGCAATGCAGGTGTTGACATTTATCTAAGGAATGGATGATCCCTGTGTCCAATACAGTTGTTTAACTCTACCGAAGGATTGGATGATCCCTCTGTGCAATGCAGGTGTTTACCATTACCTAAGGAATGTGATGATCCCTGTGTGCAATGCAGGTGTTTACCTTTACTTAAGGAATGGATGATCCCTCTGTGCAACGCAGGTCTTTACCTTTACCTAAGGAATGGAATGGTCCCTGTGTTCAATGCAGGTGTTTACCTTTTCCTAAGGAATGGATGATCCAGCTGTGCAATGCAGGTGTGTACTGTTACCTAAGGAAAGAATATCCCTCTGTTGAATGCAGATGTTGACCTGTACCTAAGGCATTGATGATCCCTCTGTGCAATGCAGGTGTTTACATTTTCCTAAAGAATGGATGATCCCTCTGTTCAATACAGATGTTGAACTATTCCTAAGGAATGGGATGATCGCTCTGTGCCATGTAGGTGTTGACCTTTACCTAAGGAAAAGAATATCCCGCTGTTGAGTTCAGTTGTTAATGTTTATCTAAGGAAAGGATGATCCCTCTGTGCAATGCAGGTGTTTACCTTTCCCTAAGATATGGAATGATCCCTCTATTCAACGCAGGTGTTGAGCTTTATCTAGGAAAAGGAGGATCACTAGATTCAATGCAGGTGTTTACCATTACCTAAGGAATGGATGATCCCTCTGTAAAATGCAGGTTTTTACCTTTCCCTAAGGTATGGAATGATCCCTCCATTCAACAAAGGTTTTCAGATTTAGCTAGGAAATGGATGATCCCTCGGTTCAATGCAGGGGTTTACCATTACATAAGGAATGGATGTTCCCTCTGTTCAATGCAGGTGTTTACCGTTACCTAAGGAATGTGATGATCCCTGTGTGTAATGCAGGTGTTTACCTTTACTTAAGGAATGGATGATCCCTCTGTGCAACGCAGGTCTTTACCTTTACCTAAGGAATGGAATGGTCCCTGTTTTCAATGCAGGTGTTTGCCTTTGCCTATGGAATGGATGATCTAGCTGTGCAATGCAGGTGTGTACTGTTACCTAAGGAAAGAATATCCGTCTGTTGAATACAGATGCTGACATTTACCTAAGGAACTGATGATCCCTCTGTGCAATGCAGATGTTTACATTTTCCTAAAGAATGGATGATCCCTCTGTTCAATACAGATGTTGAACTTTTCCTAAGGAATGGAATGATCGCTCTGTGCCATGCAGGTGTTGACCTTTACCTAAGGAAAAGAATATCCCGCTGTTGAATTCAGTTGTTAACTTTTACCTAAGGAATGGATGATCCCTCTGTGCAATACAGGTGTTTACCTCTCCCTAAGGTATGGAATGATCCCTCTATTCAGCGCAGGTGTTGAGCTTTACCTACGAAATGGATGATCCCTCGGTTCAATGCAGGTGTTCACCATTACCTAAGGAATGGATGATCCCTCTGTGCAATTCATGTATTGAATTTTACCTAAGGAATGGGTGATCCCTGTGTTCAATGCAGGTGTTTACCTTTACCTGAAGAATGGATGATCTCTCTGTTCAATGCAGGTGTTTACCTTTACCTAAGGAATAGATGATTCCTCTACACAATGCAAGTGTTTACCGTTTCCTAAGGATTGAATTATCTCTCTGTTCAATGCTGGTGTTTACCTTTACCTAAGGCATGGATGATCCCTGTGTTAAATGCAGGTGTTGTCCTTTACCTAAGGAATGAATAAACCCTCTGTGCAATGCAGGTGTTTACTGTTACCTAAGGAAAGAATATCCCTCTGTTGAATGCAGGTGTTGACCTTTACCTATGGAATTGATATTCACTCTGTTCAAGGCAGGTGTTTAGCTTCACCTAAAGAACAGATGATCCCTCTGTGCAATGCAGTTGTTTACCTTTACCTAAGGAAAGAATATCACTCTGTTAAATTCATATGTTGACCTTTATCTAAGGAATTGATAATCCCTCTGTGCAATGCATGTGTTTACATTTTCCTAAATAATGGATGATCCCTCTGTTCAATACAGGTGTTGAACTTTACCTAAGGAATGGATGATCTCTCTGTGCAATGCGGGTGTTCACTTTTACCTAAGGAAAGGAATATACCTCTGTTGAATACAGTTGTTAACCTTTACCTAAGGCATGGATGAACCCTCTGTGTGATGCAGGTGTTTACCTTTCCCTAAGGTATGGTATGATCCCTCCATTCAACGCAGGTGTTGAGCTTTACCTAAGAAATGGATGATCCCTCTGTTCAATGCAGGTGTTCACATTTACCTAAGAAATGGATGTTCCCTCTGTTCAATTAAGGTTTTTTCCTTTACCTTAGATATTGATTATCCCTCTGTGAAATGCAGGTGTTGACCTTTACCTTAGGAATGGATGATCACTCTCTTCAAGGCAGGCATTTAGCTTTACCTAAGGAATGGATGACCCCTCTGTGCAATGCAGGTGTTTACTGTTACCTAAAGAAAGAATATCCCTCTGTTGAATGCAGGTGTTTACCTTTACTTAAGGAATATGATTATCCCTGTGTGCAATGCAGGTGTTTACCTTTACCTAAGGAATATGATTATCCCTGTGTGCAATGCAGGTGTTTACCTTTACTTAAGAAATGGATGATCCCTCTGTGCAACGCAGCTGTTTACATTTAGCTAAGGAATGTGATGATCCCTCTGTTCAATGCAGGTGTTTATCTTTACCTATGGAATGGATGATCCTTCTGTGAAATGCAGGTGTTTACTGTTACCAAAGGAAAGAATTTCCCTCTGTTGAATGCAGGCGTTTACCTTTACTTAAGGAATGGATGATCCCTGTGTGAAACGCAGGTATTTACCTTTACTTAAGGAATGGATGATCCCTTTGTGCAATGCAGGTGTTTACATTTACCTAAGGAATGGATGATCCCTCTGTGCAATTCAGGTGTTGACCCTTACCTAAGGATTGGATGATCCCTCTGTTCAATGAAGGTGTTTATTTTTTCTAATGAATGGATGATCCCTCTGTTCAATTCAGGTGTTTACCTTTACCTAAGAAATGGATGATCCCTCTGTGCAATGCAGGTGTTTACATTTACTTAAGGAATGCATGATCCCTCTGTGCAATGCAGGTGTTTACCTTTACCTAAAAAAAGAATGTACCTTTGTTGAATGCAGGTGTTGACCTTTACTGAAGGAATTGATGATCTCTGTGTGCAATGCAGGTGTTTACCTTTACTTAAGGAATGGTTGATCCTCTGTGCAACGCAGGTGTTTACCTTTACCTAAGGAATGGATGATTCCTCTGTGCAATCCAGGTGTTTACTGTTACCTAAAGAAAGAATATCCCTCTGTTGAATGCAGGTGTTGACCTTTACGTAAGGAATTGATATTCACTCTGTTCAAGGCAGGGGTCTAGCCTTACCTAAAGAATAGATGATCCCTCTGTGCAATGCAGGTGTTTACATTTACCTAAGGAATGGATGATCCCTCTGTTCAAAGCCAGTGTTTACCTTTACCTAAGGAATGGATGATCCCTGTGTTCAATGCAGGTGTTGTCCTTTACCTAAGGAATGGATGATCCCTTTGTGCAATGCAGGTGTTGACATTTACCTAAGGAATGGATGATCCCTCTGTGCAATTCAGGTGTTGACCCTTACCTAAGGAATGGATGATCCCTCTGTTCAATGAAGGTGTATATTTTTTCTAATGAATGGATGATCCCTCTTTTCAATTCAGGTGTTTACCTTTACCTAATAAATGGATGATCCCTCTGTGCAATGCAGGTGTTTACATTTACTTAAGGAATGCATGATCCCTCTGTGCAATGCAGGTGTTTACCTTTACCTAAAAAAAGAATGTACCTTTGTTGAATGCAGGTGTTGACCTTTACTGAAGGAATTGATGATCCCTGTGTGCAATGCAGGTGTATACCTTTACTTAAGGAATTGTTGATCCCTGTGTGCAACGCAGGTGTTTACCTTTACCTAAGGAATGGATGATTCCTCTGTGCAATCCAGGTGTTTACTGTTACCTAAAGAAAGAATATCCCTCTCTTGAATGCAGGGGTTGACCTTTACCTAAGGAATTTATATTCACTCTGTTCAAGGCAGGTGTCTAGCCTTACCTAAAGAATAGATGATCCCTCTGTGCAATTCAGGTGTTTACATTTACCTAAGGAATGGATGATCACTCTGTGCAATGTAGGTGTTTACCTTTCATTAAGGAAAGTATATCCCTCTGTTGAATGGAGGTGTTGACCTTTACCTAAGGAATTGATGATCACTATGTGCAAAGCAGGTGTTTACTGTCACCTAAGTAATGGATATTCCCTCTTTTCAATGCTAGTGTTTACCGTTACATAAGTAATGGATGACCCTCTGTGGAATGCAGGTGTTTACATTTATCTAAGGAATGGATGATCCCTCTGTGCAAGGCAGGTGTTGCCCTTTACCTAAGGAATGGATGTTCCCTCTGTTCAATGCTAGTTTTTATCGTTACATAATGAATGGATGATCCCTATGTGCAATGGAGTTATTTATTTTACCCAAGGAATGGATGATCCCTCTGTGATTACCAGCTTTTACCATTACTTAAGTAATGGATGATCCCTCTGTGCAATGCAGGTGTTTACCTTTACCTAAGGTATGGAATGATCCCTCTATTCAACGCAGGTGTTATCTTTACCTAGGAAATGGATGATCCCTCGGTTCAATACAGGTGTTTACCATTACCTAAGGAAGGGATGATCCCTCTGTGCAATGCAGGTGTTGAACTTTACCTAAGGAATGGATGTTCCCG
Organism: Orientallactaga sibirica; assembly: GCA_036365145.1. Classification (NCBI taxonomy): domain Eukaryota; kingdom Metazoa; phylum Chordata; class Mammalia; order Rodentia; family Dipodidae; genus Orientallactaga; species Orientallactaga sibirica. The sequence goes on from JAEOAD010002040.1 coordinate 482,510, forward strand.
CTTTTCAATGCTGGTGTTTACTGTTACATAAGGAATGGATGACCCCTCTGTGCAATGCAGGTGTTTCCCTTTACCTAAGGAATGGATGATCCCTCTGTGCAATGCAGGTGTTTACCGTTACCTAAGGAATGGATGATCCCTCTATGCAATGCAGGTGTTGACCTTGACCTAAGTAATGGATGATCCCTCTGTGCAATGCAGGTGTTGACCTTTACCTGAGGAATGGATGTTCCCTCTGTTCAATGCTACTGTTTACCGTTACATAAGGAATGGATGATCCCTCTGTGCAAGGGAGTTGTTTATTTTACCTAAGGAATGGATGACCCCTCTGTGCAATGCAGGTGTTTCCCATTACCTAAGGAATGGATGATCCATCTGTGCAAGGCAGGTGTTTACCTTTACTTAAGGAATTGATGGTCCTTCTGTGCAATGCAGTTGTTTATATTTTCCTAAAGAATGGATGATCCCTTTGTTCAATGCAGGTGTTAAACTTTACCTAAGGAAGGGATGATCCTTCTGTGCCATTCAGGTGTTGAGCTTTACCTAAGGAATTGATATTCACTCTGTTCAAGCAGGTGTTTAGCTTTACCTAAAGAATAAATGATCCCTCTGTGCAATGCAGTTGTGTACCTTTACCTAAGGAAAGAATAACCCTCTGTTGTATGCAGATATTGACCTTAACCTAAGGAATTGATGATCCCTCTGTGTAATGCAGGTGTTTATATTTTCCTAAAGAATGGATGATCCCTTTTTCAATACAGGTGTTGAACTTTACCTAAGGAATGGATGGTCCCTCTGTACAATACAGGTGTTTCCCATTACCTAAGGAATGATGATCCCTCTGTTCAATGCAGGTGTTTACCTTTACCTAAGGAATGGATGATCCCTCTGTGCGATGCAGGTGTTTATCGCTACCTAAGGAAAGAATATCTGTCTGTTGAATGCAGGTGTTTGTTGACCTTTACCTAAGGAATTGATGATCACTCTGTTGAACGCAGGTGTTTACCTTTACCTAAGGAATGGATAATCCCTCTGTGCAATGTAGGTGTTTACATGTACCTAAAGAATGTATGATCCCTCTGTTCAATGCAGGTGTTGACCTTTACCTAAGGAATGGATGATCCCTCTGTGCCATGCAGGTGTTGACCTTTACCTAAGGAAAAGAATAGCCCTCTGTTGACTGCAGGTGTCGACCTTTACCTAAGGAAATGATGATCCCTCTGTGCAATGCAGGTGTTTACATTTACTTAAGGAATGGATGATCCCTCTGTGCAATGCATGTGTTTACCTTTACCTTAGGAATGCATGATCACTTCTGCAATGCGGTGTTGACCTTGAACTAAGGTATTGATTATCCCTCAGTTGAATGCAGGTGTTTACCTTCACCTTAGGAATGGTTGATCCCTCCATTCATTGCAGGAGTTTACTTTTACCTATGGAATGGATAATCCCTCTTTTCAGTGAAGGTGTTTAACTTTACCTAAGAAAGCGATTATCCCTCTATACAATGCAGATGTTGAACTTTACCTAAGGAATGTGATGATCCCTCTGTGCAATGCAGATATTGACCTTTACCTAAGGAATTGATGATCACTGTGTGCAAAGCAGGTGTTTAGATTTACCTAAAGAATGGATGATCCCTCTGTTCAATGCTGGTGTTTACCTATACCTAAGGAATGGATGATCCCTCTATGCAATGCAGGTGTTTACCGTTACCTAAGGATTGGATTATCCCTCTCTTCAATGCCGGTGTTTACCTTTACCTAAGGAATGGATGAACCCTGAGTTCAATCCAGGTGTTCTCCTTTACCTAAGGAATTTGTGATCCCTCTGTGCAATGCAGGTGTTTACACTTACCTACCGAATGGATGATCCCTCTGTGCAATTCAGGTATTGACCTTTACCTAAGGAATGGATGATCCCTGTGTTCAATGTAGGTGTTTACCTTTACCTAAGGAATGGATGATCCCTCTATTCAATGCAGGTGTTTAACGTTACCTACAGAATGGATTATCCCTCTGTTCAATGTCGGTGTTTTCCTTTACCTAAGTAATGGATTATCCCTCTGTGCAATTCAGATTTTGAACTTTACCTATGGAATGTGATGATCCCTCTGTGCAAAGCAGGTATTGACATTTACCTAAGGAATGGATGATCACTATTTGCAATGCAGGTGTTTACATTTACCTAAGGTATGGAATGATCCCTCTATTCAACACAGATGTTGATCTTTACCTAGGAAATGCATGACCCCTCGGTTCAATACAGGTGTATACCGTTACCTAAGGAATGGATGATCCCTCTGTGCAATGCAGGTGTTGAACTTTACCTAAGGAATGGATATTCCCTCTGAGCAATGCAGGTGTTTACACTTACCAAAGGAATGTATGATCCCTTTCTTCAATACAGGTGTTTACCATTACCTATGGAATGGATGAACCCTCTGTGCAATGCAAGTGTTGAACTTTACCTAAGGAATAGATGTTCCCTCTTTTCAATGCTGGTATTTACCGTTACCTAAGGAATGGATGACCCCTCTGTGCAACGCAGGTGTTTACCTTTACCTAAGGAATGGATGATCCCTATTTGCAATGCAGGTGTTTAACGTTTCCTAAAGAATGGATGATCCCTGTGTTCAATGGAGGTGTTGTCCTTTAACTAATGAATGGATGACACCTCTGTGCAATGAAGGTGTTGAACTTTACCTTAGGAACGGATGGTCCCTCTGTACAATGCTCATGTTTGCCGTTATATAAGGAATGGATGATCCCTCTGAGCAATTCAGGTGTTGACCTTTACATAAGGAATGGATGCTCCCTCTGTGCAATGTAGGTGTTTCCCATTACCTAAGGAATGGATGATCCATCTGTGCAAGGCAGGTGTTTACCTTTACTTAAGGAATTGATGATCCCTCTGTGCAATGCAGGTGTTTATATTTTCCTAAAGAATGGGTGATCCCTTTGTTCAATAATGGTGTTGAACTTTACCTAAGGAATGGATGATCCCTCTATGCAATGCATATGTTTACCTTTACCTAAGGTATGGAATGATCCCTGTATTCAACGCAGGTGTTGATCCTTACCTAGGAAATGGATGATCCCTCTATTTAATGCAGGTGTTTACCATTACCTAAGGAATTGTTGATTCCTCTATGCAATGCAGGTGTTTACCTTTATCTAAGGAATGGATGATGCCTCTGTGCAATTCAGGTATTGACCTTTACCTAAGGAATGGATGATCCCTTTATTTAATGCAGGTGTTGTCTTGTACCTAAGGAATGGATGATCCCTCTCTGCAATGAAGTGTTTACACTTGCCTTAGTAATGGATGATCCCTCTGTTCAATGCAGGTGTTTACCTTTACCTAATGAATGGGTGATCACTCTGTGCAATGCAGGTGTTGAACTTTACCTAAGGAATGGATGTTCCCTCTGTGCAATGCTGGTGTTTTCTGTTACATAAGGAATGGATGACCCCTCTGTGCAATAGAGATGTTTTCCTTTACCTAGGGAATATTGAACCCTCTGTGCAATGCAGGTGTTCATATTTACCAAAGGAATATATGATCCCTCTATGCAACACAGGTGTTTACCTTTACCTAAGGAATGGATGATCCCCCTGTGCAATGCAGGTGTTTACATTTACCTAAGGAATATATGATCCCTCTATGGAACACAGGTGTTTACCTTTACCTAAGGAATGGATGATCTCCCTGTGCAATGCAGGTGTTTACATTTACCTAAGGAATGGATGATCCCCCTGTGCAATGCAGGTGTTTACACTTACCTAAGGAATGGATGATCCCTCTGTTCAATGCTGGTGTTTACTGTTGCATATGGAATGAATGACCCCTCTGTGCAATGCAGGTGTTTACATTTACCTAAGGAATAGATGATCCCTCTGTTCAATACAGGTGTTTACTCTTACCTAAGGAATGGATGATCACTCTGTGAAATGCAGGTGTTTATACTGACCTAAGGAATGGATGATCCCTCTGTTCAATGCGGGTGTTTACTGTTACATAAAAAATGCATGACCCCTCTGTGCAATGCAGGTGTTTACCTTTACCTAAGGAATGGATGATCCCTCTGTGCAATGCAGTTGTTTACCATTACCTGAGGAATGGATGATACTTCTGTGCAATGCAGGTGTTGACCTCTACCAAAGTAATGGATGATCCCTCTGTGTAATGCAGGTGTTTACCATTATCAATGGAATGGATTATCCCTCTGTGCAATGCAGGTGTTTACCTTTACTTAAGAATGAATGATCCCTCTGTTGAATCCAGGTTTTTAACGTTACTTGAGGAATGGATGATCCCTCTGTGCAACTCAGGTGTTTACCTTTACTTAAGGAATGGATGATCCCTCTGTGCAATGCAGGTGTTTACGTTTACCTAAGGAATAAGATGATCCCTGTGTGCAATGCAGGTGTTTACCTTTACCTAAGGAATGGGATGATCCCTCTGTTCAATGCAGGTGTTTGCCTTTACCTAAGGAATGGATTATCCCTCTGTGCAATGCAGGTGTTTAGGGTTACCTAAGGAAAGAATATCCCTCTGTTGAATGCCGGTTTTGACCTTTTCCTAAGAATTGGCTGATCCCTCTCTGCAATGCAGGAGTTTACCTTTACCTAAGGTATGGAATGATCCCTCTATTCAACGCAGGTGTTGATCTCTACCTAGGAAATGGATGATCCCTCTGTACAATACAGGTGATTTCCTTTACCTAGGTAATGGATGATCCCTCTGTTCAATGCAGGTGTTTACCTTTACCTACGAATGGATGATCCCTCTGTGAAATGCAGGTGTTTTCCTTTACCTGAGGAAAATATGATCCCTCTGTGCAACGCAGGTGTTTGCCTTTACCTGAGGAAAATATGATCCCTTTGCGCAACGCAGTTGTTTACCTTTACCTAAGGAAAGAATATCCCTCTACTGAATGCAGGTGTTGATCTTTCCGTAAGTAATTGATGATCACTCTGTTCAAGGCTTTTGTTTAGCTTTACCTAAGGAATTGATGATCTGTCTGTGCAATGCAGTTGTTTACCTCTACCTGAGCAATGGATGATCCCTCTGTGAAATGCAGGTGTTTACCTTTACCTAAGTAATGGATTATCCCTCTGTGCAATGCAGGTGTTTACCTTTACTTAAGGAATAGATAATCCCTCTGTTGAATGCAGGTGTTTACCTTTACCTAAGTAATGTGATGATCCCTCTGTGTAATGCATGTGTTTACCTTTACCTAAGTAATGTGATGATCCCTGTGTGCAATTCAGGTGTTTAAATTTACTTAAGGAATGGATGATCCCTCTGTGCAACACAGGTCTTTACCTTTACCTAAGGAATGGGATCATCCCTCCGTTCAATGCAGTTGTTTACCTTTACCTAAGGAATGGATGATCCCTCTCTGTAATGCAGGTGTTTACTTTTACCTAGGGAAAGAAGAATATCCCTCTGTTGAATGCAGGTGTTGACCATTACCTAAGGAATTGATATTCACTCTGTTCAAGGCAGGTGTTTAGCTTTACCTAAAGATTAGATGATCCCTCTGTGTAATGCAGTTGTTTAACTTTACCTAAGGAAAGAAAATCCCTATGTTGAATGATGATGTTGACCTGTTCCTAAAGAATAGATGATCCCTCGGTGCAATGCAGGTGTTTACATTTTACTAAAGAATGGATGATCCCTCTGTTCAATACAGGTGTTGAACTTTACCTAAGGAATGCATGATCCCTCTGTGCCATGCAGGTGTTGAGCTTTACATAATGAAAAGAATATCCCTCTGTTGAATGCAGTTGTTAACCTTTACCTAAGGAATGGATGATCCCTCTGTGCAATGCAGGTGTATACGTTTACCTAAGGAATGGATGATCCCACTGTGCAATGTAGTTGTTTACCTTCAACTAATGAAAGAATATCCCTCTTTTGAATGCAGATGTTGACCTTTACCTAAGGAATTGATGATCCCTCTGTGCAATGCAGGTGTTGACCTTTACCTGAGGAATCGATGTTCCCTCTGTTCAATGCTCGTGTTTACTGTTATATAAGGAATGGATGATCCCTCTGTGCAATGCAGGTGTTTACCTTTACTTAAGGAATTGATGGTCCCTCTGTGCAATGCAGGTGTTTATATTTTCCTAAAGAATGGATGATCCCTCTGTTCAATACAGGTGTTGAACATTGCCTAAGGAATGGACGATCCCTCTGTGCCATGCAGGTGTTTAGCTTTACTTAAGGAAGTGATATTCACTCTGTTCAAGGCAGGTGTTTAGCTTTACCTAAAGAATAGCTGATCCCCCTGTGCAAAGCATTTGTTTACCTTTACCTAAAGAAAAAATATCCCTCTGTTGAATGCAGATGTTGACCTTACCGAAGGAATTGATGATCCCTCTGTGCAATGCAGGTATTCATATTTTCTTAAAGAAGGGATGGTCCCTCTGTTCAAAACAGGTGTTGAACTTTACCTAAGGAATGGATAATCCATCTGTGCAATGCAGGTGTTTACACTTACCTATGGAATGGGATGATCCTTCTGTGCTATGCAGGTGTTTACCTTTACTTAAGGTATGGAATGATCCCTCTATTCAACGCAGGTATTGATCTTTACCTAGGAAATGGATGATTCCTCGGTTCAATACAGGTGTTTACCATTACCTAAGGAATGGTTGATTCCTCTATGCAATGCAGATGTTTACCTTTACCTAAAGAATGGATGATCCTTCTGTGCAATGCAGGTGTTGTCTATTACCTAAGGAATGGATGATCCCTCTGTGCAATGCAAGTGTTTACACTTACCCAAGTAATGGATGATCCCTCTGTTCGATGCAGGTGTTTACCTTTACATAATGAATGGAGGATCCCTCTGTGAAATGCAGGTGTGGAACTTTACCTAAGGAATGGATGTTCCCTCTGTTCAATGCTGGTGTTTTCAGTTACATAAGGAATGGATGATCCCTCTGTGCAATGCAGTTCTTTACCTTTACCTAAGCATTGGATGATCCCTCTGTCCAATGCAGGTGTTTAGATTTACCTAAGGTATGTATTGTTCCCTCTATTCAACCCAGTTGTTGACCTTTACCTAGGAAATGGATGATCCCTCGGTTCAATGCAGGAGTTTACCATTACCTAAGAAATGTATGATTCCTCTATGAAATGCAGGTGTTTACCTTTACCTAAGGAATGGATGTTCCCTCTGTTCAATGCAGGGGTTCACCTTTACCTAAGGAATTGTTGATCTCTCTGCGCAAGGCAGGTGTATAAATTTACCTAAGGAATGGATGTTCCCTCTGTTCAATGTTGGTGTTAACCAATACATATGGTATGGATGATCCCTCTGTGCAATTAAGGTGTTTAGCGTTACCTAAGAAATGGATGATCCCTCTGTGCAATGCAGGTGTTTACCTTTACCTAAAGAATGGATGATCCCTCTTTGCAATGCACATGTTCACATTTACCTAAGGATGTATGTTCCCTCAGTTCGATGCAGGTGTTTACCGTTTTCTAAGGAATGGATAATCCCTCTGTGCAATGCAGGTGGTTACCTTTACCAAAGGAATGGGATTATCCCACTGTTCAATGGAGGTGTTGACCTTTACCTTAGGAATGGATCATCACTCTGTTCAATGCAGGTGTTAAGCTTTACCTTAAGAATGGATGATCAGCCAGGCGTGGTGTCGCACACCTTTAATCCCAGCACTCCAGAGGCAGAGGTAGGAGGATCTCCGAGAGTTTGAGGCCACCCTAAGACTATATAGTTAATTCCAGGTCATCCTGGACCATAGTGAGACCCTACCTTTAAAAAACCAAAAAAAAAGAATGGATGATCCTTCTGTGCAATGCAGGTGTTTACCTTTCATTAAGGAAAGAATATTCCTCTGTTGAATGTAGGTGTTTACCTTTACCTAAGGAATGGATGATCCCTCTGTGCAATGCAAGTGTATAGGTTTATCTAAAGAATGGATGATCCCAGTGTGCAACGCAGGTGTCTAACATTACCTAAGGAATGGGATGATCCCTCTATTCAATACAGGTGTTTACATTTACCAAAGGAATTGATGATCCCTCTGTTCAATGCAGGTGTTTACTGTTACCTAAGGAATGGATGATCCCTCTGTTCAATGCATTTGTCAATTTTACCTAAGAAATGGATGATCTCTCTGTTCAATTCAGGTGTTTACCTTTACTTAAGGAATTGATTAACCCTATGTGCAATGCAGGTGTTTACCTTTACCAATGAAATGGGATGATCCCTCTGAGCAATGCCGGTGTTGACCTTTACCTTAGGAATGGATGATCACTCTGTTCAATGCAGGTGTTTAGCTTTACCTAAGGAATGGATGATCCCTGTGTGAAAGGCAGGTGCTTACCTTAAACTAAGGAATGCATGATCACTTCTGCAATGCGGTGTTGACCTTGACCTAAGGAATTTATTATCTCTCACTTGAATGCAGGTGTTTACCTTCACCTTAGGAATGGATGGTCCCTCTGTGCAATGCAGGTGTATACGTTTAACTTAGGAATGGATGATACCTCTGTGCAAAGCAGGTGTTTAACTTTACCTAAGGAATGGAATGCTCTCTATTCAATGCAGGTGTTTAACTTTACCTAAGGAATGTATGATCCCTCTTGTCAATGCAGGTGTTTACTATTATCTAAGGAATGCATGATCCCTCTGTGCAATGCAGGTGTTTTCCTTTACCTAAGGAATTGTTGATCGTTCTATTCAATGCAGCTGTTTACTTTTACCTAAGGAATGGATGATCCCTCTGTTCAATTTAGGTGTTCACCTTTACCTAAGCAATGGATGATCCCTCTATGAAATGCAGGTGTTTAGATTTACCTTAGGAATGGATGATCCCTCTGTTCAATGCTGGTGTTTACCATTACATAACCTATGGATGACCCCTCTGTGCAATGCAGGTGTTTACCTTTCCCTAAGGAATGTGTGATCCCTCTGTTCAACGCAGGTGTTTACCTTTACCTAAGAATTGGATGATCCCTCTGTTCAATGCAGGTGTTTAGCTTTACCTAAGGAATGGATGATCCTTCTGTGCAATGCAGGTGTTTACTGTTACCTAAGGAATGAATATCCCTCTGTTGAATGCAGGTACTGACCTTTACCTAAGGAATTGTTATTCACTCTGTTCAAGGCAGGTGTTTAGCTTTACATAAAGAATAGATGATCCCTCTGTGCAATGCACTTGTTTACCTTTACGTAAGGAAAGAATATACCTATGTTGAATGCAGATGTTGACCTGTACCTAAGGAATTGTTGATCCCTCTGTGAAATGCAGGTGTTTATTTTCCTAAAGAATGGATGATCCATCTGTTCAATACAGGTGTTGAACTTTACCTAAAGAATGGATGATCCCTCTGTGTCATGCAGGTGTTGAGCTTTACAGAAGCAAAAGTATATCCCTCTGTGGAATGCAGTTGTTAGCCTGTACCTAAGGAATGGATGATCCCTCTGTGCAATGCAGGTGTTTTCCTTTACCTAAGGAATTGTTGATCGTTCTGTTCAATGCAGCTGCTTACTTTTACCTAAGGAATGGATGATCCCTCTGTTCAATTTAGGTGTTTACCTTTACCTAAGCAATGGATGATCTCTCTGTGCAATGCAGGTGTTTAGATTTACCTTAGGAATGGATGATACCTCTCTTCAATGCTGGTGTTTACCGTTACAGAAGGCATGGATGACCCCTCTGTGCAATGCAGGTGTTTACCTTTCCCTAAGGAATGGGTGATCCCTCTGTTCATTGCAGGTGTTTAGCTTTACCTAAGGAATGGATGACCCCTCAGTGCAATGCTGGTGTTTATTGTTACCTAAGGAAAGAATATCCCTCTGTTGAATGCAGGCTCTTTCCTTTACCTAAGGAATTGATATTCACTCTGTTCAAGGCAGGCGTTTAGCTTTACCTAAAGTATAGATGATCCCTCTGTGCAATGCAGTTGTTTACCTTTACGTAAGGAAAGAATATCCCTCTGTTGAATGCAGATGTTGACCTGTACCTAAGGAATTGTTGATCCCTCTGTGCAATGCAGGTGTTTATTTTCCTAAAGAATGGATGATCCCTCTGTTCAATACTGGTGTTGATCTTTACCTAAAGAATGGATGATCCCTCGGTTCTGTGCAGGGGTTCAACATTACCTAAAGAATGGAGGATTCCTCTATGCAATGCAGGTGTTTACCATTACCTAAGGAATGGATGATCCCTATGTGCAATTCAGGTTTGACCTTTACCTAAGGAATGGATGATCCCTGTGTTCAATGCAGGTGTTTACCTTTACCTAAAGATTGAATGATCCCTATATGCAATGCAGGTGTTAAACGTTACCTAAGGAATTGATTATCCCTCTGTTCAATGCTGGTGTTTAAGTTTACCTAAGTAATGGATGATCCCTGAGTTCAATGCAGGTGTTGTATTTTACCGAAGGAATGGATGATCCTCTGTGCAATGCAGGTGTAGACCTTTAACTAAGGAATGGATGATCCCACAATGCAATGAAGGTGTTTAACTTTACCTAAGGTTTGGATGATCCATCTGTTCAATGCAGCTGTTTACTGTTACCTAAGGAATGGATTATCCCTCTTTTCAATGCAGGTGTTTACCTTTACCTAAGGTAAGGAACGATCCCTCTATTCAACGCAGGTGTTGATCTCTACTTAAGAAATGGATGATCCCTAGGTTCAATGCAGGTGTTTACCATTACCTAAGGAATGGATGATCCCTTTGTGCAGTGCAGTTGTTTACTTTATTTAAGGAATGGATGATCCCTCTGTTGAATGCAGGTGTTCACTTTTACTTAAGGTCTGTGATGATCCCTTTGTGCAATGCAGGTGTTAACCTTTACTTAATGAATGGATTATTCCTGTGTGCAACGCAGGTGTTTAAATTTACTTAAGGAATGGATGATCCCTCGGTTCAATGCAGGTGTTTACCATTACCTAAGGAATGGATGATCCCTCTGTGCAGTGCAGTTGTTTACTTTATTTAAGAAATGTATGATCCCTCTGTTGAACCCAGGTCTTTACTTTTACTTAACATATGTGATGATCCCTATGTGCAATGCATGTGTTTACCTTTACTTAAGGAATGGATGATCCCACTGTGCAATGCAGGTGTTTACCTTTACCTAAGGAATATGATGATCCCTGTGTGCAATGCAGGTGTTTACCTTTACTTAAGAAATGGATGATCCCTCTGTGCAACGCAGCTGTTTACATTTAGCTAAGGAATGTGATGATCCCTCTGTTCAATGCAGGTGTTTACCTTTACCTATGGAATGGATGATCCCTCTGTGCAATGCACTTGTTTACTGTTACCAAAGGAAAGAATTTCCCTCTGTTGAATTCAGGCGTTTACCTTTACTTAAGGAATGGATGATCCCTGTGTGAAACGCAGGTATTTACCTTAACTGAAGTAATGGTTGATCCTCTGGGCAATGCAGGTGTTTACCTTTACCTACGAAATGTGATGATCCCTGTGTGCAACACAGGTGTTTACCTTTACTTATGGAATAGATGATTCCACTGTGCAACACAGGTCTTTACCTTTACCTAAGGAATGGGATCATCCCTCTGTTCAATGCAAGTGTTTACATTTACCTAAGGAATGGATGATCCTCTCTGCAATGCAGGTGTTTACTGTTACCTAAGGAAAGAATATCCCTCTGTTGAATGCAGGTGTTGACCTTTACCTAAGGAATTGATATTCACCCTGTTCAAGGCAGGTGTTTAGCTTTACCTAAAGATTAGATGATCCCTCTGTGCAATGCAATTGTTTACCTATACCTAAGGAAAGGATTTCCCTCTGTTGAATGCAGATGTTGACCTTTACCTAAAGAATTGATGATCCCTCTGTGCAATGCAGGTGTTTACATTTTACTAAAGAATGGATGATCCCTCTGCTCAATACAGGTGTTGAACTTTACTTAAGGAATTGATGATCTCTCTGTACCATGCAGGTGTTGAGCTTTACCTAAGGAAAGAATATTCCTCTGTGGAATGCAGTTGTTGACCTTTACCTAAGGAATGGATGATCCCTCTGTGCAATGCAGGTGTTTACCTTTACCTAAGGTATGGAATGATCCCTGTATTCAACGCAGGTGTTGATCTTTACCTAGGAAAGGATGATCCTCGGTTCAATGCAGGTGTTTACCATTACCTAAGGAATGGATCATTCCTCTATGCAATGCAGGTGTTTACCTTTATCTACGGAATGGATGATCCTCTGTGCAATTCAGGTATTGACCCTTACCTAAGGAATGGATGTTCCTGAGTTCAATGCCAGTGTTTACCTTTACCTGAGGAATGGATGATCCCTCTGTTCAATACAGGTGTTTACATTTACCTAAGGAATGGATGATCCCTCTATGCAATGCAGGTGTTTAACGTTACCTAAGGAATGTATTATCCCTCTGTTAAATGCTGGTGTTTACCTTTACCTAAGTAATGGATGATCCCTGTGTTTAATGCAGGTGTTGTCCTTAACCTAAGGAATGGATGATCCCTCTGTGCAATGCAACTGTTGAACTTTACCTAAGGAATGGATGTTCCCTCTGTTCAATGCTGGTGTTTACCGTTACTTAAGGAATGGATGAGCCCTCTGTGCAATACTGGTGTATACCTTTAACTAAGAAATGTATGATCCCACACTGCAACGAAGGTGTTTACCTTTACCTAAGGATTGGATGATCTGTCTGTTCGATGCAGGTGTTTACTGTTACCTACGGAATGCATGTTCCCTCTGTGCAATGCAGGTGTTTTCCTTTACCTAAGCAATGGATGATCCCTCTGTTCAATGCAGGTGTTTAACTTTACCTAAGAAATGGATTATCCCTCTGTGCAACGCAGATGTTGAACTTTACCTAAGGAATGTGATGATCCCTCTGTGCAATGCAGGTATTAAACTTTACCTAAGAAATTGATGATCACTATGTGCAAAGCAGGTGTTTTGATTTACCTAAATAATGGATGATCCCTCTGTGCAATGCAGGTGTTTACATTTACGTAAGGAATGGATGATCCCTATTTCAATACAGGTGTTTACTGTTACATAAGGAATGGATGACCCCTCTGTGCAATGCATGTGTTTACCTTTACCTAAGGAATGGATGATCCCTCTGTGCAATTCAGGTATTGACCCTACCTAAGGAATGGATGATCCTTGTGTTCAGTGCAGGTGTTTACACTTACCTAAGGAATGGATGATCCCTGTGTTCAATGCAGGTGTTTACACTTACCTAAGGAATGGATGGTACCTCTGTTCAATGCAAGTGATTACCTTTACCTAATGAATGGATGATCCCTGTGTGCAATGCAGGTGTTGAACTTTACCTAAGGAATGGACGTTTCCTCTGTTTAATGCTGTTTTTCTCTGTTATATCAGGAATGGATGACCCCTCTGTGCAATGCAGGTGTTTACCTTTACCTAAAGAATGGATGATCCCTCTGTGCAATGCAGGCGTTTTCCTTTACCTAGGTAATAAATGATCCCTCTGTCCAATGCAGGTGTTTTCTTTTACATAAGGAAAATATGATCCTTCTGTGCAGCACAGGTGTTTACTTTTACCTAAGGATGTGACGATCCCTCTGATCAATGCAGTTGTTTACCTTTACATAAGGAAAGAATATCCTTATGGTGAATGCAGGTGTTGACCTTTCTGTAAGTGATTGATGATCACTCTGTTCAAGCGCTTTGTTTAGCTTTACGTAAGGAATGGATGATCCCTGTGTGCCATGCTGTTGTTTACCTTTACCTGAGCAATGGATGATCCCTCTGTGCAATGCAGGTGTTGAACTTTACCTAAGGAATGGATGTTCCCTCTTTTCAATGCTGGTGTTTACCTTTACATAAGGAATGGATGACACCTCTGTGCAATGCAGGTGTTTCCCTTTACTATGGAATGGATGATCCTTCTGTGCTATGCAAGTGTTTACCGTTACCTAAGGAATGGATGACCAATCTGTGCAATGCAGGTGTTTCCCTTTACTAAGGAATGGATGATCCCTCTGTGCAATGCAAGTGTTTACACTTACCTAAGGAATGGATGATCCCTCTGTTCAATACAGGCCTTTACCGTTACCTAAGGAATGGATGATCCCTCTGTGCAAGGCAGGTGTTGAACTTTTGAACTTTACCTAAGTAATGGATCTTCCCTCTTTTCAATGCTGCTGTTTACCGTTACATAAGGAATGGTTGACCCCTCTGTGAAATGTAGGGGTGTACCTTTACCTAAGGAATTGATGATCCCTCTGTGCAATGCAGGTGTTTACCGTTACCTAAGAAATGGATGATCCCTCTGTGCAATGCAGGTGTTGACCTTTACATAATTAATGGATGATCCCTCTGTGCAATGCAAGTGTTGTCCCTTACCTAAGGAATGGATGTTCCCTCTGTTCAATGGTAGTGTTTACCGTTACCTAAGAAGGGATGATCTCTCTGTTCAATGCAGGTGTTTACAATTACCTAAGGAATGGATGATTCCCCTATGAAATGCATGTGTTTACCTTTACCTAAGGAATGGATGATCTCTCTGTGCAATTCAGGTATTGACATTTACCTAAGGAATGGATTATCGCTCTGTTCAATGCCAGTGTTCAACTTTACCAAATAATGGATGATCCCTGAGTTCAATGCAGGTGTTGTATTTACCTAAAGAATGGATGATACCTCTGTGCAATGCAGGTGTTGAACTTTACCTAAGGAATGGATGTTCCTTCTGTTCAATGCTGGTGTTTACCGTTACATAAGGAATGGATGAGCCATTTGTGCAAAGCAGGTGTAGACCTTTAACTAAGGAATGGATGATCCCACACTGCAAGAAAGGTGTTTACCTTTACCTAAGTATTGTGTGATCCTTCTGTACAATGCTGGTGTTTACTATTTCCTAAGGAATGCATGATCCCTCTGTGCAATGCAGGTGTTTTCCTTTACCTAAGGAATGGATGATCCCTCAGTTCAATGCAGGTGTTTATTTTACCTAAAGAATGGATGATCCCTGTGTTCAAATCAGGTGTTTAACTTTACCTAAGAAATGGATTATCCCTCTGTGAAATGCTGATGTTGAACTTTAACTAAGGAATGTGATGATCCTCTGTGCAATGCAGGTATTGTCATTTACCTAATGAATTGATGATCACTATGTGCAAAGCAGGTGTTTCGATTTACCTAAAGAATGGATGATTGCTCTGTGCAATGCAGCTGTCTACACTTACCTCAGGAATAGATTATCCCTCTGTTCAATACAGGTGATTACCGTTACATAAGGAATGGATGATCTCTGTGCAATGCAGGTGTTGAACTTTACCTAAGTAATGGAGGTTCCCTCTTTTTCAATGCTGGTGTTTACCATTACATAAGGAATGGATGACCCCTCTGTGCAATGCCGGTGTTTACCTTTACCTAAGGAATGGATGATCCCTCTGTGCAATGCAGGTGTTGTCCTTTACCTAAGGAATGGATGTTCCCTCTGTTCAATGCTAGTGCTTACCGTTACATAAGGAATGGATGATCCCTTTGTGCAATGCCGGTGTTTACCTTTACCTAAGGTATGGAATCATCCCTCTCTTCACGGCAGGTGTTGATCTTTACCTAGGAAATCGATGATCCCTTGGTTCAATACAGGTGTTTACCGTTACCTAAGGAAGGGATGATCCCTTTGTGCAATGCAGGTGTTTCCCATTACCTAAGGAATGGATGATCCCTCTGTGCAAGGCAGGTGTTTACCTATACTTAAGGAATTGATGGTCCTTCTGTGCAATGCAGTTGTTTATATTTTCCTAAAGAATGGATGATCCCTCTGTTCAATACAGGTGTTGAACTTTACCTAAGGAATGGATGATCCCTCTGTTCCGTGCAGGTGTTGAGCTTTACCTAAGGAATTGATATTCACTCTGTTCAAGGCAGGTGTTTAGCTTTACCTAAAGAAGAGAGGATCCCTCTGTGCAATGCATTTGTTTACCTTTACCTAAGGAAAGAATATCCCTCTGTTGAATGCAGATTCTGACCTTTACCTAAGGAATTGAGGATCCCTCTGTGCAATGCACGTGTTTACATTTTCCTAAAGAATGGATGATCCCTCTGTCCAATACAGGTGTTGAACTTTACCTAAGGAATGGATGATCCCTCTGTGCCATGTAGGTGTTTCCCATTACCTAAGGAATGGATGATCCCTCTGTGCAATGCAGTTGTTTACCTTTACCTAAGATATGGAATGATCCTCTATTCAAGGCAGGTGTTGATCTTTACCTAAGAAATAGATGATCCCTCTGTTCAATGCAGGTATTTACCATTACCTAAGGAATGGTTGATTCCTCTATGAAATGCAGATGTTTACCTTTACCTAAGGAATGGATGATCCCTTTGTGCAATTCAGGTATTGACCTTCGCCTAAGGAATGGATGATCCCTGTGTTCAATGCAGTTGTTGTCCTTTACCTAAGTAATGGATGATCCCTGAGTTCAATGCAGGTGTTGTCCTTTACCTAAGGAATGGATGATCCCTCTGTGCAATGTAGGTGTTGAACTTTACCTAAGGAATGGATGATCCCTGTGTTCAATGCAGGTATTTACCTTTACCTGAGGAATGGATGATCCCTCTGTTCAATACAGGTGTTTACCTTTACCTAAGGAATGGATGATCCCTCTGTGCAATGCAGGTGTTTACCGATACATAAGGAATGGATGAGCCCTCGGTGCAATGCAGGTGTAGACCTTTAACTAAGGAATGGATGATCACACACTGCATCGAAGGTGTTTGCCTTTACCTAAGGTTTGGATGATCCGTCTGTTCAATCCAGGTGTTTACTGTTACCTAAGGAATGCATGATTCCTCTGTGCAATGCAGGTGTTTTCCTTTACCTAGGGAATGGATGATCCCCCTGTTAAATGCAGGTGTTTACTTTTACCTATGGAATCGATGATTCCTCTGTTCAATTCAGGTGGTTAACTTTACGTAAGAAATGGATTATCCCTCTGTGTAATGCTGATGTTGAACTTTAACTAAGAATGTAATGGTCCCCTGTGCAATGCAGGTATTGACCTTTACCTAAGGAATTGATGATCACTATGTGCTAAGCAGGTGCTTCGATTTACCTAAAGAATGGATGATCCCTCTGTGCAATGCAGGTGTTTACACTTACCTAAGGAATGGATGATCCCTCTGTGCAATGCAGGTGTTGAACTTTACGTAAGTAATGGATGTTCCCTCTTTTCAATGCTGCTGTTTACCATTACATAAGGAATGGTTGACACTCTTTGCAATGCAGGTGTTTCCCTTTACCTAAGGAATGGATGATCCCTCTGTTCAATGCTAGTGTTTACCGTTACATAAGGAATGGATGATCCTCTGTGCAATGCAGGTGTTTATTTTACCTAAGGAATGGATGATCCCTCTGTGCAATGCAGGTGTTTATTTTACCTAAGGAATGGATGATCCTCTGTGCAATGAAGGTGTTTCCCATTACCTAAGGGAATGGTTCAGCCCTCTGTGCAAGGCAGGTGTTTACCTTCATTTAAGGAATTGATGGTCCTTCTGTGCAATGTTGTTGTTTATATTTTCCTAAAGAACCGATGATCCCTCTGTTCAATACAGGTCTTGAACTTTACCTAAGGAATGGGTGATCCCTCTGTGCAATGCAGGTGTTTTCCTTTACCTAAGGAATGGATGATACCTCTGTGCAATGCACGTGTTGAACTTTCCCTCAGGAATGGATGTTCCTTCTGTTCAATGATGGTGTTTACCGTTACATAAGGAATGGATGAGCCCTCTGTGCAATGCAGGTGTAGACCTTTAACTAAGGAATGGATGATCCCACACTGCAACAAAGGTGTTTACCTTTACCTAAGTATTGGGTGATCCGTCTGTTCAATGCAGGTGTTTACTGTTACCTAAGGAATGCATGATCCCTTTGTGCAATGCAGGTGTTTTCATTTACCTAAGTAATGGATGATCCCTTAGTTCAATGCAGATGTTGTCCTTTACCTAAGGAATGGATGATCCCTCTGTGCAATGCAGGTGTTGAACTTTCCCTCAGAAATTGATGTTCCTTCTCTTCAATGCTGGTGTTTACCGTTACATAAGGAATGGATGAGCCCTCTGTGCAATGCAGGTGTAGACCTTTAACTAAGGAATGGATGATCCCACACTGCAACAAAAGTGTTTACCTTTACCTATGGATTGGGTGATCCGTCTGTTCAATGCAGGTGTTTACTGTTACCTAAGGAATGCATGATCCCTCTGTGCAATGCAGGTGTTTTCCTTTACCTAAGGAATGGATGATCCCTCAGTTCAATGCACGTGTTTATTTTTAACTGAGGAATGGATGATCCCTCTGTTCAATTCAGGTGTATAACTTTACCTAAGAAATGGATTATCCCTCTGTGCAATGCAGATGTTGAAATTTACCTAAAGAAGGTGATGATCCCTCTGTGCAATGCAGGTATTGACCTTTACTTAAGGAATTGATGATCACTATGTGCAAAGCAGGTGTTTAGATTTACCTAAAGAATGGATGATCCTCTGTGTAATGCAGGTGTTTACACTTACCTCAGGAATAGATGATCCCTCTGTTCAATACAGGTGATTACCGTTACCTAAAAATGGATGATCCCTCTATGCAATGCAGGTGGTGAACTTTACCTAAGTAATGGAGGTTCCCTCTTTTCAATGCTGGTGTTTACTGTTACATAAGGAATGGATGATCTGTCTGTGCAATGCAGGTGTTTACGGTTACCTAAGAAATGGATGATCCTCTGTGCAATGCAATTGTTGTCTTTTCTAAGGAATGGATGTTCCCTCTGTTTAATGCTACTGTTTACTGTTACATAAGGAATGGGTGATCCCCTATGTGCAATGGAGTTGTTTATTTTACCCAAGGAATGGATGATCCCTCTGTGCAATGCAGGATTTACCATTACCTGAGTAATGGATGATCCCTCTGGGCAATGCAGGTGTTTAACTTTACTAAGGTATGGAATGATCCCTCTATTCACGGCAGGTGTTGATCTTTACCTAGGAAATGGATGATCCCTCGGTTCCATACAGGTGTTTACCATTACCTAAGGAAGGGATGATCCCTCTATGAAATGCTGGTGTTTCCCTTTACCTAAGGAATGGATGATCCCTCTGTTCAATGCTAGTGTTTACCATTACATAAGGAACGGATGATCCCTCTGTGCAATGCAGGTGTTTCCCATTACCTAAGGAATGGATGATCCCTCTGTGCAAGACAGGTGTTGAGCTTTACCTAAGGAATTGATATTCACTCTGCTCAAGGCAGGTGTTTAGCTTTACCTAAAGAAGAGATGATCCCTCTGTGCAATGCACTTGTTTACCTTTACCTAAGGAAAGAATATCCCTCTGTTGAATGCAGATGTTGACCTTTACCTAAGGAATTGATGATCCCTCGGTGCTTCTCTTTCTCTTCTCTCTCTCTCTCCCTCTCCTCTCTATACTCACTGTCTCTTTTACATTGTCTATCTTTTTCCTCCCTCACCTTCCTAAGTGCAGACTTATAACTCCCAGTGCCAGCAGGGGGTTAACTTCCACAATGACCTGTTGATCTGAAATACATACAAGGTTTCCTAAAAAAAGACAGACTTTGGTCAGAGTGACCTTACCTAAGAATGACCCACCAAGGTTAATGGTAAGACCCTACTGTTGAAGACAGCACACGTGTGTGAGACCAAACACAGAGAGACCTGGCCAGAATCTGTGAAAAGGTCAGTCCCAAGTAGTTAGCTAGTCTAGTACCAGATGGGTGCTACACAAGCAACTGGGGAAAATGTCTGACATTGGTCCAAACAACCATTCATTCTAAGATTCCCAGCAGGAAACAATCTTACATAATGCTCATACAGGTGCAGTAGTGGCAAACAGCCATGGTGGGTAACCAACTGCTCTTGATTTAGGAATAATAAATCCACTCAGTGGAATGGAACTCATTGCTGGAAGTGGGAAATAAGTCAAAGCCATGAACAAAAAATGAGCACAGTCTCCAAGATCTAGATGCCACCAAATGTGGGCTAGAAGAAAGCCAATGCATATAAAATTCCCTCCAAAACATATATGGTTATCCCTTCTATCTAGTACTAACTTCTCTCTCCTTTGGAGAATTTGCTTATCTTTTCACCTGGACAATGAACCTGAAGGAGGATCAGCTAACCATATCTCAACAGCTGAAACCATAGAACAACTTACCTAAGGGGAAGGGCAAGAATACAGCGTTCAAGGAATCACAACCCCAGAAAAGGCTGGTGGAAATAAACTAAGGAAGAACATCCCAACTCCAACTAAGCCAGATATCCAGAGACACAGAGGCTCAAAAACCTCATCAAGGAAGCAGAACTAAAATGACCCCAATGTGGCTCAGAGGGAAACTTACCAGATGGAAGGGATGCTGGAAAGATTGTCAGAGTCTAAGGTGGGGCATTATCACTATTTGACTGGGGCCTATCCACCATAACTCTTGAATGTAAACTCACAATGCAGATGACCCACAGTCCCCATTGATGATGGTCCCTTTGAAAGTGGGAGGACTAAGGGGAGGAGGACAATGGAGCCAATACTATGAATGTAAAATCAGATAATATCTGATAATAGGTATTTACATATATAAGGAATATATATTCCCTCTGTTCAATACAGGTGTTGAACTTTACCTAAGGAATGGATGAACCCTCTGTTCAATGCAGGTGTTTACCATTACCAAAGGAATGGTTTATTCCTCTATGCAATGCAGGTGTTTACCTTTACCTAAGGAATGGATGATCCTCTGTGCAATTCAGTTGTTGACGTTTCCCCTAAGGAATGGATGATCCCCTGTGTTCAATGCAGGTGTTGTCCTTTACCTAAGGAATGGATGATCCCTCTGTGCAATGCAGGTGTTTACACTTTACCTAAGGAAGGGATGATCCCTCTGTTGAATGCAGGTGTTGAACCTTTACCTAAATAATGGATGATCACTGAGTTCAATCAGGGTGTTGTCCTTTGCCTAAGGAATGAATGATCCATCTGTGCAATGCAGGTGTTGAACTTTACCTAAGGAATGGATGTTCCTTCTCTTCAATGCTGGTGTTTACCTTTACTTAAGGCATGGATGAGCCCTCTGTGCAATGCAGGTGTAGACCTTTACCTAAGGAATGGATGATCCCTCGGTGCAATGCAGGTGTTTACACTTACCTAAGGAAGGGATGATCCTCTGTGCAATGCATTTGTTGAACATTACCTAAGGAATGGATGTTACCACTGTTCAATGCAAGTGTTTACCGTTACCTAAGGAATGGATGATCCTCTGTGCAATGGAGTTGTTTATTTTACCTAAGGAAAGGATGATCCCTTGGTGCAATGCAGGTGTTTCCCATTACCTAAGCAATGGATGATCCCTCTGTGCAAGGCAGGTGTTTACCTTTACTTAAGGAATTGATGGTCCTTCTGTGCAATGCAGTTGTTTATATTTACCTAAAAAGGAATGCATGATCCCTCTGTTCAATACAGGTGTTGAACTTTACCTAAGGAATGGATGATCCTCTGTGCCATGCAGGTGTTTAGCTTTACCTAAGTAATGGATATTCACTCTGTTAAAAGGCAGTTGTTTAGCTTTACCTAAAGAAGAGATGATCCCTCTGTGCAATGCAGTTGTTTACCTTTACCTAAGGAATGGATATCCCTCTGTTGAATGCAGATATTGACCTTTACCTAAGGAATTGATGATCCCTCCTGTGCAATAGAGGTCTTTATATTTTCCTAAAGAATGGATTATCCCTCTGTTCAGTACAGGTGTTGAAGTTTACCTAAGGAATGGATGATCCTCTGTGCCATGCAGGTGTTTACCTTTACCTAAGGAATGGATGATCCTCTGTGCAATGCAGGTGTTTACCTTTACCTAAGGAATGGAATGATCCTCTATTCAACACAGGTGTTGATCTTTACGTAAGGAATGGATGATCCCCTGTTCAATGCAGGTGGTTAACATTACCTAAGGAATGGTTTATCCTCTATGCAATGCAGGTGTTTACCTTTAGCTAAGGAATGGATGATCCTCTGTGCAATGCAGGTGTTTACACTTACCTAAGGAATGGATGATCCCTCTGTTCAATGCAGGTGTTTACCTTTACCTAAGGAATGGATGATCCCTCTGTTCAATGCAGGTGTTTGTCCTTTACCTAAGGAATGGATGATCCCTCTGTTCAATGCAGGTGTTTAACTTTACCTAAGGAATGGATGATCCTTCTCTTCAATGCAGGTGTTTACCGTTATATAAAGGAATGGATGAGCATTCTGTGCAATGCAGGTGTAGACCTTTAACTAAGGAATGGATGATCCCTCACTGCAATGCACGTGTTTACCATTACCTAAGGAATGGATGATCCTCTGTTCAATGCAGGTGTTTATTGTTACCTAAGGAATGGATGATCCTCTGTGCAATGCAGGTTTTTACCTTTACCAAAGGAATGGATGATCCTCAGTTCAATGCAGGTGTTTCCTTTTACCTAATGAATGGATGATCCCTCTGTGCAATGCAGGTGTTTAACTTTACTTAAGGAATGGATGATCCCTCTGTGCAATGCAGGTGTTTTCCGTTACTTAAGGAATGGATGATCCCTCTGTGCAATGCAGGTGTTTACCTTTACCTAAGGAATAAGATGATCCCTCTGTGCAATGCAGGTGTTTACCTTTACCTAAGGAATAAGATGATCCCTCTGTTCAATGCAGGTTTTTACCTGTACCTAAGGAATGGATGATCCCTCTGTTCAATGCAGGTGTTTGCCTTTACCTAAGGAATGGATGATTCCTCTGTGCAATGCAGGTCTTTAACTTTACCTAAGCAATGGATGATCCTCTGCAATGCAGGTGTTTACCTTTACCTAAGGTATGGGATGATCCCTCTATTCAACCCATTTGTTGACCTTACCTAAGAAATGGATGATCCTGGGTTCAATGCAGGTGTTTACCATTACCTAAGGAAATGGATGATCCCTCTATGCAATGCAGGTGTTTATGTTTACCTAAGGAATGGATGATCCTCTGTTCAATGCAGGTGTTTACCTTTACCTAAGGAAGATATGATCCTCTGTGCAATGCAGGTGTTTAGATTTACCTAAGGAAATATGATCCCCTCTGTTCAACGCAGGTGTTTACCTTTACCTAAGGAAAATATGATCCTCTGTGCAATGCAGGTGTTTACCTTTACCTAAGGAAAGAATATCCCTCTGTTGAATGCAGGTGTTTATATTTACCTAAGGAATGGATGATCACTCTGTGCAATGCAGTTGTTTACCTTTACCTAAGGAATTGATGATCCCTCTGTGAAATGCAGGTGTTTACCTTTACCTAAGTAATGGATGATCCCTCTGTGCAATGCAGGTGTTTACCTTTACCTAAGGAATGGATAATCCTCTGTTGCAATGCAGGTGTTTACCTTTACCTAAGGAATGGATGATCCCTCTGTGCAATGCAGGTGTTGTCCTTTACCTAAGGAATGGATCATCCCTCCGTTCAATGCAGGTGTTTAAATTTACCTAAGGAATGGATGATCCCTCTGTGCAATGCAGGTGTTTTACTTTACCTAGGGGGAAGAATATCCCTCTGTTGAATGCAGGTGTTGACCTTTACCTAAGGAATTGATATCCCTCTGTTCAATGCAGGTGTTTACTTTTACCTAAGGAAATTAGATGATCCCTCTGTTGAATGCAGGTGTTTACCTTTACCTAAGGAATTGAATTCCTATGTTGAATGCAGGTGTTTACCTTTACCTAAAGAATAGATGATCCCTCTGTGCAATGCAGGTGTTTACATTTTACTAAGGAATGGATGATCCCTCTGTTCAATGCAGGTGTTGAACTTTACCTAAAGAATGGATGATCCCTCTGTGCAATGCAGGTGTTTAACTTTACCTAAAGAAAAGAATATCCCTCTGTTGAATGCAGTTGTTTAACTTTTACCTAAGGAATGGATGATCCCTCTGTGCAATGCAGGTGTTTATACGTTTACCTAAGGAATGGATGATCCCACTGTGCAATGCAAGTTGTTTACCTTCAACTAATGAAATGAATGATCCCTCTTTTGAATGCAGATGTTGAACTTTACCTAAGGAATTGATGATCCTCTGTGCAATGCAGGTGTTGACCTTTACCTAAGGAATCGATGTTCCCTCTGTTCAATGCAGGTGTTTACTGTTATATAAGGAATGGATGATCCTCTGTTGCAATGCAGGTGTTTACCTTTACTTAAGGAATTGATGATCCCTCTGTGCAATGCAGGTGTTTATATTTTCCTAAAGAATGGATGATCCCTCTGTTCAATACAGGTGTTGATATTTGCCTAAGGAATGGATGATCCCTCTGTGCCATGCAGGTGTTTAGCTTTACTTAAGGAAGTGATATTCACTCTGTTCAAGGCAGGTGTTTAGCTTTACCTAAAGAATGGCTGATCCTCTGTGCAAAGCATTTGTTTACCTTTACCTAAAGAAAAATATCCCTCTGTTGAATGCAGATGTTGACCTTACTGAAGGAATTGATGATCCCTCTGTGCAATGCAGGTATTCATATTTTCTTAAAGAAGGATGGTCCCTCTGTTCAAAACAGGTGTTGAACTTTACCTAAGGAATGGATAATCCATCTGTGCAATGCAGGTGTTTACATTTACCTATGGAATGGGATGATCCTTCTGTGCAATGCAGGTGTTTACCTTTACTTAAGGTATGGAATGATCCCTCTATTCAACGCAGGTATTGATCTTTACCTAGGAAATGGATGATTCCTCTGTTCAATACAGGTGTTTACCATTACCTAAGGAATGGTTGATTCCTCTATGCAATGCAGATGTTTACCTTTACCTAAAGAATGGATGATCCTTCTGTGCAATGCAGGTGTTGTCTATTACCTAAGGAATGGATGATCCCTCTGTGCAATGCAGTGTTTACACTTACCTAAAGTAATGGATGATCCCTCTGTTCGATGCAGGTGTTTACCTTTACATAATGAATGGAGGATCCCTCTGTGAAATGCAGGTGTGGAACTTTACCTAAGGAATGGATGTTCCTCTGTTCAATGCTGGTGTTTTCCTGTTACATAAGGAATGGATGATCCTCTGTGCAATGCAGTTCTTTACCTTTACCTAAGCATTGGATGATCCTCTGTCCAATGCAGGTGTTTAGATTTACCTAAGGAATGTATTGTTCCCTCTATTCAACCCAGTTGTTGACCTTTACCTAGGAAATGGATGATCCCTCGGTTCAATGCAGGAGTTTACCATTACCTAAGAAATGTATGATTCCTCTATGAAATGCAGGTGTTTACCTTTACCTAAGGAATGGATGTTCCCTCTGTTCAATGCAGGGGTTCACCTTTACCTAAGGAATTGTTGATCTCTCTGCGCAAGGCAGGTGTATAAATTTACCTAAGGAATGGATGTCCCTCTGTTCAATGTTGGTGTTAACCTTTACATATGGTATGGATGATCCTCTGTGCAATTAAGGTGTTTAGCGTTACCTAAGAAATGGATGATCCCTCTGTGCAATGCAGGTGTTTACCTTTACCTAAAGAATGGATGATCCCTCTTTGCAATGCACATGTTCACATTTACCTAAGGATGTATGTTCCTCAGTTCGATGCAGGTGTTTACCGTTTTCTAAGGAATGGATAATCCCTCTGTGCAATGCAGGTGGTTACCTTTACCAAAGGAATGGGATTATCCCACTGTTCAATGGAGGTGTTGACCTTTACCTTAGGAATGGATCATCACTCTGTTCAATGCAGGTGTTAAGCTTTACCTTAAGAATGGATGATCAGCCAGGCGTGGTGTCGCACACCTTTAATCCCAGCACTCCAGAGGCAGAGGTAGGAGGATCTCCGAGAGTTTGAGGCCACCCTGAGACTATATAGTTAATTCCAGGTCATCCTGGACCATAGTGAGACCCTACCTTTAAAAAACCAAAAAAAAAAAGAATGGATGATCCTTCTGTGCAATGCAGGTGTTTACCTTTCATTAAGGAAAGAATATTCCTCTGTTGAATGTAGGTGTTTACCTTTACCTAAGGAATGGATGATCCCTCTGTGCAATGCAAGTGTATAGGTTTATCTAAAGAATGGATGATCCCAGTGTGCAACGCAGGTGTCTAACATTACCTAAGGAATGGGATGATCCCTCTATTCAATACAGGTGTTTACATTTACCAAAGGAATTGATGATCCCTCTGTTCAATGCAGGTGTTTACTGTTACCTAAGGAATGGATGATCCCTCTGTTCAATGCATTTGTCAATTTTACCTAAGAAATGGATGATCTCTCTGTTCAATTCAGGTGTTTACCTTTACTTAAGGAATTGATTAACCCTATGTGCAATGCAGGTGTTTACCTTTACCAATGAAATGGGATGATCCCTCTGAGCAATGCCGGTGTTGACCTTTACCTTAGGAATGGATGATCACTCTGTTCAATGCAGGTGTTTAGCTTTACCTAAGGAATGGATGATCCTGTGTGAAAGGCAGGTGCTTACCTTTAACTAAGGAATGCATGATCACTTCTGCAATGCGGTGTTGACCTTGACCTAAGGAATTTATTATCTCTCACTTGAATGCAGGTGTTTACCTTCACCTTAGGAATGGATGGTCCTCTGTGCAATGCAGGTGTATACGTTTAACTTAGGAATGGATGATACCTCTGTGCAAAGCAGGTGTTTAACTTTACCTAAGGAATGGAATGCTCTCTATTCAATGCAGGTGTTTAACTTTACCTAAGGAATGTATGATCCTCTTGTCAATGCAGGTGTTTACTATTATCTAAGGAATGCATGATCCTCTGTGCAATGCAGGTGTTTTCCTTTACCTAAGGAAATTGTTGATCGTTCTATTCAATGCAGCTGTTTACTTTTACCTAAGGAATGGATGATCCTCTGTTCAATTTAGGTGTTCACCTTTACCTAAGCAATGGATGATCCCTCTATGAAATGCAGGTGTTTAGATTTACCTTAGGAATGGATGATCCCTCTGTTCAATGCTGGTGTTTACCATTACATAACCTATGGATGACCCCTCTGTGCAATGCAGGTGTTTACCTTTCCCTAAGGAATGTGTGATCCCTCTGTTCAACGCAGGTGTTTACCTTTACCTAAGAATTGGATGATCCCTCTGTTCAATGCAGGTGTTTAGCTTTACCTAAGGAATGGATGATCCTTCTGTGCAATGCAGGTGTTTACTGTTACCTAAGGAATGAATATCCCTCTGTTGAATGCAGGTACTGACCTTTACCTAAGGAATTGTTATTCACTCTGTTCAAGGCAGGTGTTTAGCTTTACATAAAGAATAGATGATCCTCTGTGCAATGCAGTTGTTTACCTTTACGTAAGGAAAGAATATACCTATGTTGAATGCAGATGTTGACCTGTACCTAAGGAATTGTTGATCCCTCTGTGAAATGCAGGTGTTTATTTTCCTAAAGAATGGATGATCCATCTGTTCAATACAGGTGTTGAACTTTACCTAAAGAATGGATGATCCCTCTGTGTCATGCAGGTGTTGAGCTTTACAGAAGCAAAGTATATCCCTCTGTGGAATGCAGTTGTTAGCCTGTACCTAAGGAATGGATGATCCTCTGTGCAATGCAGGTGTTTTCCTTTACCTAAGGAATTGTTGATCGTTCTGTTCAATGCAGCTGCTTACTTTTACCTAAGGAATGGATGATCCTCTGTTCAATTTAGGTGTTTACCTTTACCTAAGCAATGGATGATCTCTCTGTGCAATGCAGGTGTTTAGATTTACCTTAGGAATGGATGATACCTCTCTTCAATGCTGGTGTTTACCGTTACATAAGGCATGGATGACCCTCTGTGCAATGCAGGTGTTTACCTTTCCCTAAGGAATGGGTGATCCCTCTGTTCATTGCAGGTGTTTAGCTTTACCTAAGGAATGGATGACCCCTCAGTGCAATGCTGGTGTTTATTGTTACCTAAGGAAAGAATATCCCTCTGTTGAATGCAGGCTCTTTCCTTTACCTAAGGAATTGATATTCACTCTGTTCAAGGCAGGCGTTTAGCTTTACCTAAAGTATAGATGATCCCTCTGTGCAATGCAGTTGTTTACCTTTACGTAAGGAAAGAATATCCCTCTGTTGAATGCAGATGTTGACCTGTACCTAAGGAATTGTTGATCCTCTGTGCAATGCAGGTGTTTATTTTCCTAAAGAATGGATGATCCTCTGTTCAATACTGGTGTTGATCTTTACCTAAAGAATGGATGATCCCTCGGTTCTGTGCAGGGGTTCAACATTACCTAAAGAATGGAGGATTCCTCTATGCAATGCAGGTGTTTACCATTACCTAAGGAATGGATGATCCCTATGTGCAATTCAGGTTTGACCTTTACCTAAGGAATGGATGATCCCTGTGTTCAATGCAGGTGTTTACCTTTACCTAAAGATTGAATGATCCCTATATGCAATGCAGGTGTTAAACGTTACCTAAGGAATTGATTATCCCTCTGTTCAATGCTGGTGTTTAAGTTTACCTAAGTAATGGATGATCCCTGAGTTCAATGCAGGTGTTGTATTTTACCGAAGGAATGGATGATCCCTCTGTGCAATGCAGGTGTAGACCTTTAACTAAGGAATGGATGATCCCACAATGCAATGAAGGTGTTTAACTTTACCTAAGGTTTGGATGATCCATCTGTTCAATGCAGCTGTTTACTGTTACCTAAGGAATGGATGATCCCTCTTTTCAATGCAGGTGTTTACCTTTACCTAAGGTAAGGAATGATCCCTCTATTCCACGCAGGTGTTGATCTCTACTTAAGAAATGGATGATCCCTCGGTTCAATGCAGGTGTTTACCATTACCTAAGGAATGGATGATCCCTCTGTGCAGTGCAGTTGTTTACTTTATTTAAGGAATGGATGATCCCTCTGTTGAATGCAGGTGTTCACTTTTACTTAAGGTATGTGATGATCCCTTTGTGCAATGCAGGTGTTAACCTTTACTTAATGAATGGATTATTCCTGTGTGCAACGCAGGTGTTTAAATTTACTTAAGGAATGGATGATCCTCGGTTCAATGCAGGTGTTTACCATTACCTAAGGAATGGATGATCCTCTGTGCAGTGCAGTTGTTTACTTTATTTAAGAAATGTATGATCCCTCTGTTGAACCCAGGTCTTTACTTTTACTTAACATATGTGATGATCCCTATGTGCAATGCATGTGTTTACCTTTACTTAAGGAATGGATGATCCCACTGTGCAATGCAGGTGTTTACCTTTACCTAAGGAATATGATGATCCCTGTGTGCAATGCAGGTGTTTACCTTTACTTAAGAAATGGATGATCCTCTGTGCAACGCAGCTGTTTACATTTAGCTAAGGAATGTGATGATCCCTCTGTTCAATGCAGGTGTTTACCTTTACCTATGGAATGGATGATCCCTCTGTGCAATGCACTTGTTTACTGTTACCAAAGGAAAGAATTTCCCTCTGTTGAATTCAGGCGTTTACCTTTACTTAAGGAATGGATGATCCCTGTGTGAAACGCAGGTATTTACCTTAACTGAAGTAATGGTTGATCCCTCTGGGCAATGCAGGTGTTTACCTTTACCTACGAAATGTGATGATCCCTGTGTGCAACACAGGTGTTTACCTTTACTTATGGAATAGATGATTCCACTGTGCAACACAGGTCTTTACCTTTACCTAAGGAATGGGATCATCCCTCTGTTCAATGCAAGTGTTTACATTTACCTAAGGAATGGATGATCCCTCTCTGCAATGCAGGTGTTTACTGTTACCTAAGGAAAGAATATCCCTCTGTTGAATGCAGGTGTTGACCTTTACCTAAGGAATTGATATTCACCCTGTTCAAGGCAGGTGTTTAGCTTTACCTAAAGATTAGATGATCCCTCTGTGCAATGCAATTGTTTACCTATACCTAAGGAAAGGATTTCCCTCTGTTGAATGCAGATGTTGACCTTTACCTAAAGAATTGATGATCCCTCTGTGCAATGCAGGTGTTTACATTTTACTAAAGAATGGATGATCCCTCTGCTCAATACAGGTGTTGAACTTTACTTAAGGAATTGATGATCTCTCTGTACCATGCAGGTGTTGAGCTTTACCTAAGGAAAAGAATATTCCTCTGTGGAATGCAGTTGTTGACCTTTACCTAAGGAATGGATGATCCCTCTGTGCAATGCAGGTGTTTACCTTTACCTAAGGTATGGAATGATCCCTGTATTCAACGCAGTTGTTGATCTTTACCTAGGAAAGGATGATCCCTCGGTTCAATGCAGGTGTTTACCATTACCTAAGGAATGGATCATTCCTCTATGCAATGCAGGTGTTTACCTTTATCTACGGAATGGATGATCCCTCTGTGCAATTCAGGTATTGACCCTTACCTAAGGAATGGATGTTCCCTGAGTTCAATGCCAGTGTTTACCTTTACCTGAGGAATGGATGATCCCTCTGTTCAATACAGGTGTTTACATTTACCTAAGGAATGGATGATCCCTCTATGCAATGCAGGTGTTTAACGTTACCTAAGGAATGTATTATCCCTCTGTTAAATGCTGGTGTTTACCTTTACCTAAGTAATGGATGATCCCTGTGTTTAATGCAGGTGTTGTCCTTAACCTAAGGAATGGATGATCCCTCTGTGCAATGCAACTGTTGAACTTTACCTAAGGAATGGATGTTCCCTCTGTTCAATGCTGGTGTTTACCGTTACTTAAGGAATGGATGAGCCCTCTGTGCAATACTGGTGTATACCTTTAACTAAGAAATGTATGATCCCACACTGCAACGAAGGTGTTTACCTTTACCTAAGGATTGGATGATCTGTCTGTTCGATGCAGGTGTTTACTGTTACCTACGGAATGCATGATCCCTCTGTGCAATGCAGGTGTTTTCCTTTACCTAAGCAATGGATGATCCCTCTGTTCAATGCAGGTGTTTAACTTTACCTAAGAAATGGATTATCCCTCTGTGCAACGCAGATGTTGAACTTTACCTAAGGAATGTGATGATCCCTCTGTGCAATGCAGGTATTAAACTTTACCTAAGAAATTGATGATCACTATGTGCAAAGCAGGTGTTTTGATTTACCTAAATAATGGATGATCCCTCTGTGCAATGCAGGTGTTTACATTTACGTAAGGAATGGATGATCCCTATTTCAATACAGGTGTTTACTGTTACATAAGGAATGGATGACCCCTCTGTGCAATGCATGTGTTTACCTTTACCTAAGGAATGGATGATCCTCTGTGCAATTCAGGTATTGACCCTACCTAAGGAATGGATGATCCTTGTGTTCAGTGCAGGTGTTTACACTTACCTAAGGAATGGATGATCCCTGTGTTCAATGCAGGTGTTTACACTTACCTAAGGAATGGATGGTACCTCTGTTCAATGCAAGTGATTACCTTTACCTAATGAATGGATGATCCCTGTGTGCAATGCAGGTGTTGAACTTTACCTAAGGAATGGACGTTTCCTCTGTTTAATGCTGTTTTTCTCTGTTATATCAGGAATGGATGACCCCTCTGTGCAATGCAGGTGTTTACCTTTACCTAAAGAATGGATGATCCCTCTGTGCAATGCAGGCGTTTTCCTTTACCTAGGTAATAGATGATCCCTCTGTCCAATGCAGGTGTTTTCTTTTACATAAGGAAAATATGATCCTTCTGTGCAGCACAGGTGTTTACTTTTACCTAAGGATGTGACGATCCCTCTGATCAATGCAGTTGTTTACCTTTACATAAGGAAAGAATATCCTTATGGTGAATGCAGGTGTTGACCTTTCTGTAAGTGATTGATGATCACTCTGTTCAAGCGCTTTGTTTAGCTTTACGTAAGGAATGGATGATCCCTCTGTGCCATGCTGTTGTTTACCTTTACCTGAGCAATGGATGATCCCTCTGTGCAATGCAGGTGTTGAACTTTACCTAAGGAATGGATGTTCCCTCTTTTCAATGCTGGTGTTTACCTTTACATAAGGAATGGATGACACCTCTGTGCAATGCAGGTGTTTCCCTTTACTATGGAATGGATGATCCTTCTGTGCTATGCAAGTGTTTACCGTTACCTAAGGAATGGATGACCAATCTGTGCAATGCAGGTGTTTCCCTTTACTAAGGAATGGATGATCCTCTGTGCAATGCAAGTGTTTACACTTACCTAAGGAATGGATGATCCTCTGTTCAATACAGGCCTTTACCGTTACCTAAGGAATGGATGATCCCTCTGTGAAAGGCAGGTGTTGAACTTTTGAACTTTACCTAAGTAATGGATCTTCCCTCTTTTCAATGCTGCTGTTTACCGTTACATAAGGAATGGTTGACCCTCTGTGAAATGTAGGGGTGTACCTTTACCTAAGGAATTGATGATCCCTCTGTGCAATGCAGGTGTTTACCGTTACCTAAGAAATGGATGATCCTCTGTGCAATGCAGGTGTTGACCTTTACATAATTAATGGATGATCCTCTGTGCAATGCAAGTGTTGTCCCTTACCTAAGGAATGGATGTTCCCTCTGTTCAATGGTAGTGTTTACCGTTACCTAAGAAGGGATGATCTCTCTGTTCAATGCAGGTGTTTACAATTACCTAAGGAATGGATGATTCCCCTATGAAATGCATGTGTTTACCTTTACCTAAGGAATGGATGATCTCTCTGTGCAATTCAGGTATTGACATTTACCTAAGGAATGGATTATCGCTCTGTTCAATGCCAGTGTTCAACTTTACCAAATAATGGATGATCCCTGAGTTCAATGCAGGTGTTGTATTTACCTAAAGAATGGATGATACCTCTGTGCAATGCAGGTGTTGAACTTTACCTAAGGAATGGATGTTCCTTCTGTTCAATGCTGGTGTTTACCGTTACATAAGGAATGGATGAGCCATTTGTGCAAAGCAGGTGTAGACCTTTAACTAAGGAATGGATGATCCCACACTGCAAGAAAGGTGTTTACCTTTACCTAAGTATTGTGTGATCCTTCTGTACAATGCTGGTGTTTACTATTTCCTAAGGAATGCATGATCCCTCTGTGCAATGCAGGTGTTTTCCTTTACCTAAGGAATGGATGATCCTCAGTTCAATGCAGGTGTTTATTTTACCTAAAGAATGGATGATCCCTGTGTTCAAATCAGGTGTTTAACTTTACCTAAGAAATGGATTATCCCTCTGTGAAATGCTGATGTTGAACTTTAACTAAGGAATGTGATGATCCCTCTGTGCAATGCAGGTATTGTCATTTACCTAATGAATTGATGATCACTATGTGCAAAGCAGGTGTTTCGATTTACCTAAAGAATGGATGATTGCTCTGTGCAATGCAGCTGTCTACACTTACCTCAGGAATAGATTATCCCTCTGTTCAATACAGGTGATTACCATTACATAAGGAATGGATGATCTCTGTGCAATGCAGGTGTTGAACTTTACCTAAGTAATGGAGGTTCCCTCTTTTCAATGCTGGTGTTTACCATTACATAAGGAATGGATGACCCCTCTGTGCAATGCCGGTGTTTACCTTTACCTAAGGAATGGATGATCCCTCTGTGCAATGCAGGTGTTGTCCTTTACCTAAGGAATGGATGTTCCCTCTGTTCAATGCTAGTGCTTACCGTTACATAAGGAATGGATGATCCCTTTGTGCAATGCCGGTGTTTACCTTTACCTAAGGTATGGAATCATCCCTCTCTTCACGGCAGGTGTTGATCTTTACCTAGGAAATCGATGATCCCTTGGTTCAATACAGGTGTTTACCGTTACCTAAGGAAGGGATGATCCCTTTGTGCAATGCAGGTGTTTCCCATTACCTAAGGAATGGATGATCCCTCTGTGCAAGGCAGGTGTTTACCTATACTTAAGGAATTGATGGTCCTTCTGTGCAATGCAGTTGTTTATATTTTCCTAAAGAATGGATGATCCCTCTGTTCAATACAGGTGTTGAACTTTACCTAAGGAATGGATGATCCTCTGTTCCGTGCAGGTGTTGAGCTTTACCTAAGGAATTGATATTCACTCTGTTCAAGGCAGGTGTTTAGCTTTACCTAAAGAAGAGAGGATCCCTCTGTGCAATGCATTTGTTTACCTTTACCTAAGGAAAGAATATCCCTCTGTTGAATGCAGATTCTGACCTTTACCTAAGGAATTGAGGATCCTCTGTGCAATGCACGTGTTTACATTTTCCTAAAGAATGGATGATCCCTCTGTCCAATACAGGTGTTGAACTTTACCTAAGGAATGGATGATCCCTCTGTGCCATGTAGGTGTTTCCCATTACCTAAGGAATGGATGATCCCTCTGTGCAATGCAGTTGTTTACCTTTACCTAAGATATGGAATGATCCCTCTATTCAAGGCAGGTGTTGATCTTTACCTAAGAAATAGATGATCCCTCTGTTCAATGCAGGTATTTACCATTACCTAAGGAATGGTTGATTCCTCTATGAAATGCAGATGTTTACCTTTACCTAAGGAATGGATGATCCCTTTGTGCAATTCAGGTATTGACCTTCGCCTAAGGAATGGATGATCCCTGTGTTCAATGCAGTTGTTGTCCTTTACCTAAGTAATGGATGATCCCTGAGTTCAATGCAGGTGTTGTCCTTTACCTAAGGAATGGATGATCCCTCTGTGCAATGTAGGTGTTGAACTTTACCTAAGGAATGGATGATCCCTGTGTTCAATGCAGGTATTTACCTTTACCTGAGGAATGGATGATCCCTCTGTTCAATACAGGTGTTTACCTTTACCTAAGGAATGGATGATCCCTCTGTGCAATGCAGGTGTTTACCGATACATAAGGAATGGATGAGCCCTCGGTGCAATGCAGGTGTAGACCTTTAACTAAGGAATGGATGATCACACACTGCATCGAAGGTGTTTGCCTTTACCTAAGGTTTGGATGATCCGTCTGTTCAATCCAGGTGTTTACTGTTACCTAAGGAATGCATGATTCCTCTGTGCAATGCAGGTGTTTTCCTTTACCTAGGGAATGGATGATCCCCCTGTTAAATGCAGGTGTTTACTTTTACCTATGGAATCGATGATTCCTCTGTTCAATTCAGGTGGTTAACTTTACGTAAGAAATGGATTATCCCTCTGTGTAATGCTGATGTTGAACTTTAACTAAGAATGTAATGGTCCCCTGTGCAATGCAGGTATTGACCTTTACCTAAGGAATTGATGATCACTATGTGCTAAGCAGGTGCTTCGATTTACCTAAAGAATGGATGATCCCTCTGTGCAATGCAGGTGTTTACACTTACCTAAGGAATGGATGATCCCTCTGTGCAATGCAGGTGTTGAACTTTACGTAAGTAATGGATGTTCCCTCTTTTCAATGCTGCTGTTTACCATTACATAAGGAATGGTTGACACTCTTTGCAATGCAGGTGTTTCCCTTTACCTAAGGAATGGATGATCCCTCTGTTCAATGCTAGTGTTTACCGTTACATAAGGAATGGATGATCCCTCTGTGCAATGCAGGTGTTTATTTTACCTAAGGAATGGATGATCCCTCTGTGCAATGCAGGTGTTTATTTTACCTAAGGAATGGATGATCCCTCTGTGCAATGAAGGTGTTTCCCATTACCTAAGGAATGGTTCAGCCCTCTGTGCAAGGCAGGTGTTTACCTTCATTTAAGGAATTGATGGTCCTTCTGTGCAATGTTGTTGTTTATATTTTCCTAAAGAACCGATGATCCCTCTGTTCAATACAGGTCTTGAACTTTACCTAAGGAATGGGTGATCCCTCTGTGCAATGCAGGTGTTTTCCTTTACCTAAGGAATGGATGATACCTCTGTGCAATGCACGTGTTGAACTTTCCCTCAGGAATGGATGTTCCTTCTGTTCAATGATGGTGTTTACCATTACATAAGGAATGGATGAGCCCTCTGTGCAATGCAGGTGTAGACCTTTAACTAAGG
The DNA here is from genome assembly GCA_036365145.1 of Orientallactaga sibirica. Classification (NCBI taxonomy): domain Eukaryota; kingdom Metazoa; phylum Chordata; class Mammalia; order Rodentia; family Dipodidae; genus Orientallactaga; species Orientallactaga sibirica. Next base: position 518,431 of record JAEOAD010002040.1, read on the forward strand.
AATGGATGATCCCACACTGCAACAAAGGTGTTTACCTTTACCTAAGTATTGGGTGATCCGTCTGTTCAATGCAGGTGTTTACTGTTACCTAAGGAATGCATGATCCCTTTGTGCAATGCAGGTGTTTTCATTTACCTAAGTAATGGATGATCCCTTAGTTCAATGCAGATGTTGTCCTTTACCTAAGGAATGGATGATCCCTCTGTGCAATGCAGGTGTTGAACTTTCCCTCAGAAATTGATGTTCCTTCTCTTCAATGCTGGTGTTTACCGTTACATAAGGAATGGATGAGCCCTCTGTGCAATGCAGGTGTAGACCTTTAACTAAGGAATGGATGATCCCACACTGCAACAAAAGTGTTTACCTTTACCTATGGATTGGGTGATCCGTCTGTTCAATGCAGGTGTTTACTGTTACCTAAGGAATGCATGATCCCTCTGTGCAATGCAGGTGTTTTCCTTTACCTAAGGAATGGATGATCCCTCAGTTCAATGCACGTGTTTATTTTTAACTGAGGAATGGATGATCCCTCTGTTCAATTCAGGTGTATAACTTTACCTAAGAAATGGATTATCCCTCTGTGCAATGCAGATGTTGAAATTTACCTAAAGAAGGTGATGATCCCTCTGTGCAATGCAGGTATTGACCTTTACTTAAGGAATTGATGATCACTATGTGCAAAGCAGGTGTTTAGATTTACCTAAAGAATGGATGATCCCTCTGTGTAATGCAGGTGTTTACACTTACCTCAGGAATAGATGATCCCTCTGTTCAATACAGGTGATTACCGTTACCTAAAAATGGATGATCCCTCTATGCAATGCAGGTGGTGAACTTTACCTAAGTAATGGAGGTTCCCTCTTTTCAATGCTGGTGTTTACTGTTACATAAGGAATGGATGATCTGTCTGTGCAATGCAGGTGTTTACGGTTACCTAAGAAATGGATGATCCCTCTGTGCAATGCAATTGTTGTCTTTTTCCTAAGGAATGGATGTTCCCTCTGTTTAATGCTACTGTTTACTGTTACATAAGGAATGGGTGATCCCTATGTGCAATGGAGTTGTTTATTTTACCCAAGGAATGGATGATCCCTCTGTGCAATGCAGGATTTACCATTACCTGAGTAATGGATGATCCCTCTGGGCAATGCAGGTGTTTAACTTTACTAAGGTATGGAATGATCCCTCTATTCACGGCAGGTGTTGATCTTTACCTAGGAAATGGATGATCCCTCGGTTCCATACAGGTGTTTACCATTACCTAAGGAAGGGATGATCCCTCTATGAAATGCTGGTGTTTCCCTTTACCTAAGGAATGGATGATCCCTCTGTTCAATGCTAGTGTTTACCATTACATAAGGAACGGATGATCCCTCTGTGCAATGCAGGTGTTTCCCATTACCTAAGGAATGGATGATCCCTCTGTGCAAGACAGGTGTTGAGCTTTACCTAAGGAATTGATATTCACTCTGCTCAAGGCAGGTGTTTAGCTTTACCTAAAGAAGAGATGATCCCTCTGTGCAATGCACTTGTTTACCTTTACCTAATTAAAGAATATCCCTCTGTTGAATGCAGATGTTGACCTTTACCTAAGGAATTGATGATCCCTCGGTGCTTCTCTTTCTCTTCTCTCTCTCTCTCCCTCTCCTCTCTATACTCACTGTCTCTTTTACATTGTCTATTTTTTCCTCCCTCACCTTCCTAAGTGCAGACTTATAACTCCCAGTGCCAGCAGGGGGTTAACTTCCACAATGACCTGTTGATCTGAAATACATACAAGGTTTCCCAAAAAAGACAGACTTTGGTCAGAGTACTTGGTGACCCACCAAAGGTTAATGGTAAGACCCTACTGTTGAAGACAGCACACGTGTGTGAGACCAAACACAGAGAGACCTGGCCAGAATCTGGAAAAAGGTCAGTCCCCAAGTAGTTAGCTAGTCTAGTACCAGAGGGTGCTACACAAGCAACTGGGGGAAAATGTCTGACATTGGTCCAAACAACTTGCAGTCTAAGATTCCCAGCAGGAAACAATCTTACATAATGCTCATACAAGTGCAGTAGTGGCAAACAGCCATGGTGGGTAACCAACTGCTCTTGATTTGGCTAATAAATCCACTCAGTGGAATGGAACTCATTGCTGGAAGTGGGAAATAAGTCAAAGCCATGAACAAAAAATGAGCACAGTCTCCAAGATCTAGATGCCACCAAATGTGGGCTAGAAGAAAGCCAATGCATATAAAATTCCCTCCAAAACATATATGGTTATCCCTTCTATCTAGTACTAACTTCTCTCTCCTTTGGAGAATTTGCTTATCTTTTTCACCTGGACAATGAACCTGAAGGGAGGATCAGCTAACCATATCTCAACAGCTGAAACCATAGAACAACGCAGGGGAAGGGCAAGAATACAGCGTTCAAGGTGATCACAACACCAGAAAAAGGCTGAAGGAAATAAACACAGAGAACATCCAACTCCAACTAAGCCAGATATCCAGAGACACAGAGGCTCACAAAACCTCATCAAGGAAGCAGAACTAAAATGACCCCAATGTGGCTCAGGGAAACTCGCAGAAGAGGGGGCGGAAAGATTGTCAGAGTCACAAGGTGGGGCATTAAGCACAGAGACTGGGGCCTATCCACCATAACTCTTGAGTAAACTCACAATGCATGACCCACAGTCCCCATTGATGAGGGTCCCTTTGAAAGTGGGAGGACGGGGAGGAGGACAATGGAGCCAATACTATGAATGTAAAATCAGAATAATATACATATATATATATATATATTCCCTCTGTTCAATACAGGTGTTGAACTTTACCTAAGGAATGGATGATCCCTCTGTTCAATGCAGGTGTTTACCATTACCAAAGGAATGGTTTATTCCTCTATGCAATGCAGGTGTTTACCTTTACCTAAGGAATGTGTGATCCCTCTGTGCAATTCAGTTATTGACGTTTCCCTAAGGAATGGATGATCCTGTGTTCAACGCAGGTGTTGTCCTTTACCTAAGGAATGGATGATCCCTCTGTGCAATGCAGGTGTTTACACTTACCTAAGGAAGGGATGATCCCTCTGTTGAATGCAGGTGTTTACCTTTACCTAAATAATGGATGATCACTGAGTTCAATCCAGGTGTTGTCCTTTGCCTAAGGAATGAATGATCCATCTGTGCAATGCAGGTGTTGAACTTTACCTAAGGAATGGATGTTCCTTCTCTTCAATGCTGGTGTTTACCTTTACTTAAGGCATGGATGAGCCCTGTGTGCAATGCAGGTGTAGACCTTTACCTAAGGAATGGATGATCCCTCGGTGCAATGCAGGTGTTTACACTTACTTAAGGAAGGGATGATCCCTCTGTGCAATGCATTTGTTGAACATTACCTAAGGAATGGATGTTACCACTGTTCAATGCAAGTGTTTACCGTTACATAAGGAATGGATGATCCCTCTGTGCAATGGAATTGTTTATTTTACCTAAGGAAAGGATGATCCCTTGGTGCAATGCAGGTGTTTCCCATTACCTAAGCAATGGATGATCCCTCTGTGCAAGGCAGGTGTTTACCTTTACTTAAGGAATTGATGGTCCTTCTGTGCAATGCAGTTGTTTATATTTTCCTAAAGAATGCATGATCCCTCTGTTCAATACAGGTGTTGAACTTTACCTAAGGAATGGATGATCCCTCTGTGCCATGCAGGTGTTGAGCTTTACCTAAGTAATTGATATTCACTCTGTTAAAGGCAGTTGTTTAGCTTTACCTAAAGAAGAGATGATCCCTCTGTGCAATGCAGTTGTTTACCTTTACCTAAAGAAAGAATATCCCTCTGTTGAATGCAGATATTGACCTTTACCTAAGGAATTGATGATCCCTCCGTGCAATGCAGGTCTTTATATTTTCCTAAAGAATGGATTATCCCTCTGTTCAGTACAGGTGTTGAAGTTTACCTAAGGAATGGATGATCCCTCTGTGCCATGCAGGTGTTTACCATTACCTAAGGAATGGATGATGCCTCTGTGCAATACAGGTGTTTACCTTTACCTAAGGTATGGAATGATCCCTCTATTCAACGCAGGTGTTGATCTTTACGTAGGAAATGGATGATCCCACTGTTCAATGCAGGTGGTTAACATTACCTAAGGAATGGTTTATTCCTCTATGCAATGCAGGTGTTTACCTTTAGCTAAGGAATGGATGATCCCTCTGTGCAATGCAGGTGTTTACACTTCCCTAAGGAATGGATGATCCCTCTGTTGAATGCAGGTGTTTACCTTTACCTAAGTAATGGATGATCCCTGAGTTCAATGCAGGTGTTGTCCTTTACCTAAGGAACGGATGATCCCTCTGTGCAATGCAGGTGTTGAACTTTACATAAGGAATGGATGTTCCTTCTCTTCAATGCTGGTGTTTACCGTTATATAAGGAATGGATGAGCATTCTGTACAATGCAGGTGTAGACCTTTAACTAAGGAATGGATGATCCTACACTGCAACAAACGTGTTTACCTTTACCTAAGGATTGGGTGATCCGTCTGTTCAATGCAGGTGTTTATTGTTACCTAAGGAATGCATGATCCCTCTGTGCAATGCAGATTTTATCCTTTACCCAAGGAATGGATGATCCCTCAGTTCAATGCTGGTGTTTCCTTTTACCTAATGAATGGATGATCCCTCTGTGCAATGCGGGTGTTGAACTTTACCTAAGGAATGGATGATCCCTCTTTGCAATGCAGGTGTTTTCCGTTACATAAGGAATGGATGATCCCTCTGTGCAATGCAGGTGTTCAACTTTACCTAAGGAATATATGATCCCTCTGTGCAACGCAGTTGTTTACCTTTACCTAAGGATGTAAAGATCAATCTGTTCAATGCAGTTGGTTACCTGTACCTAAGGAATTGATGATTACTCTGTTCAAGGGTTGTGTATAGCTTTACCTAAGGAATGGATGATTCCTCTGTGCAATGCAGTTCTTTAACTTTACCTAAGCAATGGATGATCCCCCTGTGAAATGCAGGTGTTTAGATTTACCTAAGGTATGGATTTATCCCTCTATTCAACCCATTTGTTGACCATTACCTAGGAAATGGATGATCCCTGGGTTCAATGCAGGTGTTTACCATTACCTAAGAAATGGATGATTCCTCTATGCAATGCAGGTGTTTATGTTTACCTAAGGAATGGATGTTCCCTCTGTTCAATGCCGGGGTTTACCTTTACCTAAGGAATGGTTGATCACTCTGTGCAAGGCAGGTGTTTAGATTTACCTAAGGAATGGATGTTCCCTCTGTTCAATGCTGGTGTTATCCAATACATATGAAATGTATGATCCCTCTGTGCAATTCAGGTGTTTAGCTTTACCTAAGGAAAGAATATCCCTCTGTTGAATGCAGGTGTTGATATTTACCTAAGGAATGGATGATCCCTCTGTGCAATGCAGGTGTTTACCTTTACCTAAGAATTGATGTTCCCTCTGTGCAATGCAGATGTTTACATTTACCTAAGGATGGATGTTCCTCCTCTTCAATGCAGGTGTTTGCCGTCATCTAAGGAATGGATAATCCCTCTGTGCAATGCAGTTGGTTACCTTTACCAAAGGAATAGGATTATCCCTCTGTTCAATGAAGGTGTTGTCCTTTGCCTTAGTAATGGATCATCACTTTGTTCAATGCAGGTGTTTTGCTTTACCTTAAGAATGGATGATCCATCTGTGCAATGCAGGTGTTTACCTTTCATTAAGGAAATAATATCCCTCTGATGAATGCAGGTGTTGACCTTTACCTAAGTAATTGATGATCCTTCAGTTGAATGCATGTGTTTACCTTTACCTAAGGAATGAATGATCCCTCTGTGCAATGCAGGTGTTTAACATTACCTAAGGAATGGGATGATCCCTGTATTCAATACAGGTCTTTACATTTACCTAAGGAATGGATTATCCCTCTGTTCAATGCAGGTGTTTACTGTTATCTAAGGAACGGATGATCCCTCTGTTCAATGCATTTGTTTATTCTACCCAAGAAATGGATGATATCTCTGTTCAATGCAGGGGTTTACGTTTACCTAAGGAATTGATTATCCCTTTGTGCAATGCAGGTGTTTACTGTTACGTAACGAATGGATGAACCCTCTGTGCAATGCAGGTTTTACCTTTACCTAAGGAATGGGATGATCCCTCTGTTCAATGCAGGTGTTGACATTTTCCTAAGGAATGGGTGATCCTTGTGTCCAATGAAGTTGTTCAACTTTACCTAAGGATTGGATGATCACTCTGTGAAATGCAGATGTTTTCCTTTACCAATGAAATGGGATGAACACTCTGTGCAATGCAGGTGTTGACCTTTACCTTAGGAATGGATGATCACTCTGTTCAATGCAGGTGTTTAGCTTTACCTAAGGAATGGATGATCCCTGTGTGAAAGGCAGGTGCTTACCTTTACCTTAGGAATGCATGATCACTTCTGCAACTTGGTGTTGACCTTGACCTAAGGACTTGATTATCGCTCAGTTGAATGCAGGTGTTTACCTTCACCTTAGGAATGGATGATCCCTCTGTGCAATGAACGTGTATACTTTTACCTAAGGAATGGATGATACCTCTTTGCAACGCAGGTGTTAAACTTTACCTAAGGAATGGGATGATCCCTCTCTTCAATGCTGGTGTTTACCTTTACCTAAGGAATGGATGATCCCTCTGCACAATGCAGGTGTTTACCTTTACCTGAGGTATGGAATGATCCCTCTATTCAACGCAGGTGTTGATCTTTAAGTAGGAAATGGATATCCCTCCGTTCAATGCAGGGGTTTACCTTTACCTAATTGATGGATGATACCTCTGTGCAATGCAGGTGTTGAACGTTACCTAAGGAATGTATGTTCCCTCTGTTCTATGCTGGTATTTTCCATTTCATAAGGAATGGGTGACCCCTCTGTGCAATGCAGGTGTTTAGATTTACCTAAGTTATGGATTGATCCCTCTATTAAATGCAGATGTCGACCTTTACCTAGTAAATGGATGATCCCTCGGTTCAATGCAGGTGTTTACCATTACCTAAGGAATGGATGATTCCTCTATGCAATGCAGTTGTTTACCTGTACCTAAGGAATGGATGATCCCTCTGTGCAATTCAGGTATTTACCTTTATTTAAGGAATAGATGATCCTTCTGTTGAATGCAGGTGTTTACCTTTCCTAAGGAATGGATGAAACCTGTGTGTAATGCAGGTGTTTACTGTTACCTAAGGAAAGAATATCCCTCTGTTGAATGCAAGGGTTTACCTTTACTTCAGGAATGGATGATCCCTGTGTGAAAGGCAGGTATTTACGTTTACTGAAGTAATGGATGATCCCTTTGTGCAATTCAGGTGTTTACCTTTACCTAAGTAATGTGGTGATCGCTGTGTGCAATTCAGGTGTTTACCTTTACTTAAGGAATGGATGATCCCTCTGTGCAACGCATGTCTTTACCTTTACCTAAGGAATGGGATGATCCCTCTGTTCAATGCAGGTGATTACCTTTACCTAAGGAATGGATGATCCCTCTGTGCAATGCAGTTGTTTACTGTTACCTAAGGAAAGAATATCCCTCTGTTGAATGTAGGCGTTTACCTTTACCTATGGAATTGATATTCACTCTGTTCAAGGCAGGTGTTTAGCTTTACCTAAACTTTAGATGATCCCTCTGTGCAATGCAGTTGTTTACCTTTAATTAATGAAAGAATATCATTCTGTTGAATGCAGATGTTGACCTTTACCTAAAGAATAGATGATCCCTCTGTGCAATGCAGGTGTTTAAAGTTTACTAAAGAATGGATGATCCCTCTGTTCAATACGGGTGTTGAACTTTACCTAAGGAATGGATGATCCCTTTGTGCCATCCAGGTGTTGAGCTTTACTTAAGGCAAAGAATATTCCTCTGTGGAATGCAGTTGTTAACCTTTACCTAAGGAATTGATGATCCCTTTGTGGAATGCAGGTGTTTACCTTTACCTAGGTATGGAATGATCACTGTATACAACGCAGGTGTTGATCTTTACCTAGGAAATGGATTATGCCTCGTAAAATGGAAGTGTTTACCATTACCTAAGGAATGGATGATTCCTATATGCAATGCAGCTGTTTACCTTTATCTACAGAATGGTTGATCCCTCTGTGCAATTCAGGTATTGACCATTACCTAAAGAATGGATGATCCCTCTGTTCAATGCAGGTGTTTACCTTTACCTAAGTAATGTGATGATCCCTGTGTCAATGCAGGTGTTTACCTTTACTTAAGGAATGGATGATCCCTCTGTGCAACACATGTCTTTACCTTAACCTAAGGAATGGATGATCCCTCTGTTCAATACAGGTGTTTACCTTTACCTAAGGAATGGATGATGCCTCTATGTAATGCAGGTGTTTCACGTTACCTAAGGATTGGATTATCCCTCTGTTCAATGCCGCTGTCTGCCTTTACCTAAGTAATGGATGATCCCTGAGTTCAATGCAGGTGTTGTCCTTTACCTAAGGAATGGATGATCCCTCTGTGCAATGCAGGTGTTGAACGTTACCTAAGGAATGGATGTTCCCTCTGTTCAATGCTGGTGTTTACCATTACATAAGCAATGGATGAGCCCTCTGTGCAATGCAGGTGTAGAGCTTTAACTAAAGAATGGATGATCCCACACTGCAATGAAGGTATTTACCTTTACCTAAGGATTATATGATCCGTCTGTTCAATGCAGGTGTTTACTGTTACCTAAGGAATGCATTTTCCCTCTGTGCAATGCAGGTGTTTCCCTTTACCTAAGGAATGGATGATCACTCTGTTCAATGCAGGTGTTTACTTTTACCTATGGAGTAGTTGATCGCTGTGTCCAATTCAGGTGTTTAACTTTAGCTAAGAAATGGATTATCCCTCAGTGCAATGCAGATGTTGAACTTTACCTAAGTAATGGATTTTCCCTCTTTTCAATGCTGGTGTTTACCGTTACAGAAGGAATGGATAACCCCTATTTGCAGTGCAGGTGTTTACCTTTACCTAAGGTATGGAATGATCCCTCTATTCAACGCAGGTGTTGATCTTCACCTAGGAAATGGATGATCCCTCGGTTCAATACATGTGTTTACCATTGCCTGTGAAATGGTTGATTCCTCTATGCAATGCAGGTGTTTACCTTTACCTAAGGAATGGATGATCCCTCTTTGCAATGCAGGTATTTTCCTTTAAGTAGGGAAGTGTGATCCCTCTGTGTAATTCAGGTGTTTAACTTTACCTAAGGAATATATGATCCCTCTGTGCAACACAGGTGTTTACCTTTACCTAAAGATGTGAAGATCCCTCTGTTCAATGCAGTTGTTTACCATTACCTAAGGAAAGAATATCCCTCTGCTGAATGCAGGTGCTGACCTTTACCTAAGGAATTGATGATCACTCCGTTCAAGGCTTGTGTTTGGCTTTACATAAGTAATGGATGATACCTCAGTGCAATGCAGTTCTTTACCTTTACCTAAGCAATGAATGATCCCTCTGTGCAATGCAGGTGTTTAGATTTACCTAAGGTATGGATTGATCCCTCTATTCAACGCACTTGTTGATCTTTACCTAGGAAATGGATGATCCCTCGGTTCAATGCAGGTGTTTACCATTACCTAAGAAATATATGATTCCTCTATGCAATGCAGGTGTTTACCTTTACCTAAGGAATGTGATGATCCCTGTGTGCAATGCAGGTATTTGCCTTTACTTATGGAATGGATGATCCCTCTGTGCAACACAGGTGTTTAACTTTACCTAAGGAATATGATGATCCCTCTGTTCTATGCAGGTGTTTGCCTTTCCCTAAAGAATGGATGATCCCTCTGTGCAATGCAGGTGTTTACTGTTACCTAAGGAAGAATATCCCTCTGTTGAATACAGGTGTTGACATTTACCTAAGGCTTGGATCATCCCTCTGTTCAATGCAGGTGTTTACCTTTACCTAAGATATGGAATGATCCCTCTATTCAACACAGGTGTTGATTTCTACATAGTAAATGTATGATCCCTCGGTTCAATGCAGGCGTTTAAGATTACCTAAGGAATGGATGATTCCTCCATGCAATGCAGGTGTTTACCTTTACCTAAGGAATGAATGATCCCTCTGTGCATTTCAGGTATTGACCTTTACCTAAGAAATGGATGATCCCTCTGTTCAATGCAGGTGTTTACCTTTACCTAATGAATGGATGATCCCTCTGTGCAATGCAGGTGTAGAACTTTACCTAAGGAATGGATGTTCCCTCAATTGAATGCAGGTGTTTACATTTACTTGAAGAATGGATGATCCCTGTGTCCAACGTAGGTGTTTACCGTTACCTAAGAAATGGATGATCCCTCTGTGTAATGGAGGTGTTTATTTTACTCAAGGAATGGATGATCCCTCTGTGCAATGCAGGTTTTACCATTACCTAAGTAATGTATGATCCCTCTGTGGAATGCAATTGTTTACCTTTCACTAAGGTATGGAATGATCCCTCTATTCAACGCAGGTATTGATCTTTATCTAGGAAATGGATGGTCCCTCGGTTCAACGCATTACCTAAGGAATGGATGATTCCTCCATGTCATGCAGGTGTTTACGTTTACATAAGGAATGAATGATCCCTCTGTGCAACGCAGGTGTTTACCTTTACCTATGAAATGTTATGATCCCTGTTTTCAATGCAGGTATTTACTGTTACCTATGGAAAGAATATCCCTCTGTTGAATGCAGGTGTTGATATTTACCTAAGGAATTGATATTCACTCCTTTCAAGGCAGCTGTTTAGCTTTACCTAAAGAATAGATGATCCCTCTGTGCAATGCAGCTGTTTACCTTTACCTAAGGAAAGAATATCCCTCTGTTGAATGCAGATGTTGACCTGTACCTAAGGAATTGTTGATCGCTCAGTGCAATGCAGGTGTTTATTTTCCTAAATAATGGATGATCCCTCTGTTCAATACAGGTGTTGAACTTTACCTAAGGAATGGATGATCCCTGTGAGCCATGCAGGTGTTGAGCTTTACCTAACAAAAATATACCTCTGTTGAACGCAGTTGTTAACGTTTACCTAAGGAATGGATGATCCCTCTGTGCAATGCAGGTGTTTACCTTTACCTAAGGTATGGAATGATCCCTCTATTCAACGCAGGTGTTGATCTTTACATAGGAAGTGGATGATCCCTCGGTTCAATACAGGGGTTTAACATTACCTAAGGAATGGATGATTCCTCTATGCAATGCAGGTGTTTACCTTTACTTAAGGAATGGATGATCCCTGTGTGCATGCAGGAGTTTACCTTTACTTAAGGAATGGATGATCCTGCTGTGCAATTCAGGTGTTTCCCTTTATTTAAGGAATGGATGATCCCTCTGTGCAACGCAGCTGTTTACCTTTACCTAAGGAATGTGATGATCCCTCTGTTCTATGCAGGTGTTTGCCTTTACCTAAGGAATGGATGATACATCTGTGAAATTCAGGTGTTTACTGACACCTAAGGAAAGAATATCCCTCTATTGAATGCAGGTGTAGACCTTTACCTAAGGTTTGGATGATCCCTCTGAGCAATGCAGGTGTTTACCTTTAACAACGGTATGGAATGATCCATCTATTCAATGCAGGTGTTGATTTCTACCTATGAAATGGATTAGCCCTCGGTTCAATGCAGGTGTTTACCATTACCTAAGGAATGGATGATTCCTCCATGCAATGCAGATGTTTACCTTTACCTAGGGAATGGATGATCCCTCTGTGCCATGCACTTGTTTGCTGTTACCTAACGAAAGAATATCCCTCTGTTGAATGAAGGGGTTTACCTTTACTTAAGGAATGGGTGATCCCTGTGTGAAACGCAGGTGTTTACCTTTACTGAAGGAATGAATGATCCCTGTGTGCAATGCAGGTGTTTACCTTTACCTAATATATGGAATGATCCCTCTATTCAACGCCGGTGTTGATCTCTACCTACGAAATGGATGATTCCTCTGTTTAATGCAGGTGTGTACTTTTACCTAAGTAATGTGATAATACCAGTGTGCAATACAGGTGTTTACCTTTACTTAAGGAATGGCTGATCCTTCTGTGCAACGGAGGTCCTTACCTTTAACTAAGAAATGGGATGATCCCTCTGTTCATTCCAGGTGTTTACCTTTACCTAAGGAATGGATGATCCCTCTGTGCAATGCAGATGTTTACTGATACCTAAGGAAAGAATATCCCTCTGTTGAATGCAGGTGTTGACCTTTACCGAAGGAATTGATATTCACTATCTTCAAGGCAGGTGTTTAGCTTTACCTAAAGATTAGATGATCCCTCTGTGCAATGCACTTGTTTACCTTTACCTAAGGAAAGAATATCCCTCTGTTGAATGCAGATGTTGACGTTTATCTAAAGAATAGATGATCCCTCTGTTAAATACAGGTGTTGAACTTTACCTAAGGAATGGATGATCCCTCTGTGCCATGCAGGTGTTGAACTTTACCTAAGGAATGGATGATCCCTCTATTCAATGCAGGTGTTTACCATGACCTAAGGAATGGTTTATTCCTAAGGAAAAGAATACTCTTATGTGTAATGCAGCTGTTAAACTTTACCTAAGGAATGGATGATCCCTCTGTGCAATGAAGGTGTTTACCATTACCTACGGTATGGAATGATCCCTGTATTCAACGCAGATGTGGATCTTTACCTAGGAAATGGATGATCCCTCGGTTCAATGCAGGTGTTTACCATTACCTGCGGAATGGATGATCCCTCTGTGAAATTCAGGTATTGAACTTTACCTAAGGAATGATTGATCCCTCTATGCAATGCAGGTGTTTAACGTTACCTGAGGAATGGATTATCCCTCTGTTCAATGCCCGTGTTTACCTTTACCTAAGTAATGGATGATCCCTGATTTCATTGCAGGTGTTGTCCTTTACCTAATGAATGGATGTTCCCTCTGTTCAATGCTGGTGTTTACCGTTACATAAGGAATGGATGAGCCCTCTGTGCAATGCAGGTGTTTACCTTTTCCTAAAAAAAAGAATATCCCTCTCTTGAATCCAGGTGTTGAGCATTTTCTAAGGAATTGATCATCGCTCTGTGCAATGCAGGTTTTTACATTTACCTAAAGAATGGATGATTCCTCTGTTCAATGCAGGTGTTTTCCTTTACCTAAGGTATGGATGATCCTTCTGTGCAATGCAGGTTTTTACACTTACCTAAGGAATGGATGATCCTTCTGTTCAATGCTGGTGTTTACCGTTACATAAGGAATGGACGACCCCTCTGTGCAATGCAGGTGTTTACATGTACCTAAGGAATGCATGATCCCTCTGTGCAATGCAGGTGTTTACCGTTACCTAGGGAATGGATGATCCATCTTTCGAATGCAGTTGCTTATCTTTACCTAAGGAAAGAATATCCCTCTGCTGAATGCAGGTGTTGACCTTTACCTAAGGAATTGATGATCACTCTGTTAAAGGCAGGTGTTTAGATTTAATTGAGTAATGGATGATCACTCTATGCAATGCAGGTCTTTACACTTACCTAAGGAATGGATGATTCCTCTGTTCAATGCAGGTGTTGACCTTTACCTAAGGAATGGATGATCCCTCTGTGCAATGCAGGTGTTGACCTTTACCTAAGGAATGGATGTTTCCTGTATTCAATGTTGGTGTTAACCATTACATATGGTATGGATGATCCCTCTGTGCAATGCAGGTGTTTACCATTTCCTAAGGAAAGAATATCCCTCTGTTGAATGCAGGTGTTGACCTTTACCTATGGAATTGATGATCACTCTGTTCCATGCAGGTGTTGACCTTTACCTAAGGAATGGATGATCCGTCTGTGCCATGCAGGTGTTGTCTTTATCCTAAGGAAAAGAATATCCCTCTGTGCAATGCAAGTGTTTAACTTTACCTAAAGAATGGATGATCCCTCTGTGTAAGGCAGGTGTTTACATATACCTAAAGAATGGATGTTTCCTCTGTTCAATGCAGGTGTTGACCTTTACCTAAGGAAAAGAATATCCCTCTGTTGAATGCAGGTGCTGTTCTTTACATAGAGGAATGGATGATCCCTCTGTGCAATGCAGGTGTTTAACTTTACATAAGAATGGATGATCCCTCTGTGCAATCCAGGAGTTTACATTTTCCTAAGGAATGGATGTTCCCTCTGTGCAATGCAGGTGTTTACTGTTACTTAAGGAATGGATTATCCCTCTGTGCAATGCAAGTGTTTACCTTTACCTAAGGAATGGATGATCCCTCTGTGAAATGCAGGTGTTTAGATTTACCTAAGGAATTGATGATCCCTCTGTGCCATGGAGGTGTTTACCGTTTCGTATGGAAAGAATATCCCTCTCTTGAATGCAGGAGTTGATCTTTACCTAAGGAATTGAGCATCAATCTGTTCAATGCAGGTGTTGACCTTTACCTAAGTAATTGATGATCCATCTGTGCAATGCAGGTGTTTACATTTATCTAAGGAATGGATGAGTCCTCAGTGCAATGCAGGTGTTTACCTTTACCTAAAAAAGAATACCCCTCTGTTGAATGCAGGTGTTGATCTTTACCTAAGGAATTGATGATCCCTCAGTTGAATGCAGGTGTTTACCTTTAACTAAGGAATGGATGATCCGTCTGTGCCATGCAGGTGTTGATTTAACCTAAGGAAAAGGATATCACTCTGGGCAATGGAGGTGTTTACCTTTACCTAAAGAATGGATGATCCATCTGTGCAATGCAGGTGTTTACATATACCTAAGGAAAGAATATCCCTATGTTGAATGTGGGTGTTGACCTTTACCTAAGGAATTGATGATCCCTCAGCTGAATGCACGTGTTTACCTTTAACTAAAGAATGGATGATTCCTCTGTTCAATGCAGGTGTTTAGATTTACCTAAGGAATGGAAGATCCTTCTGTGCAATGCAGGGGTTTACATTTACCTAAGGAATGGATGATCACTCTGTGCAATTCAGGTGTTTACTTTTACCTAAGGAAGGGATGATCCCTCTGTGCAATGAAGGTGTTGAACTTTACCTAAGGAATAGATGATCCCTCTGTTCAATACAGGGGTTTAAGGTTACCTAATGAATGGATGATCCCTCTTGTAATGCAGGTGTTGACCGTTACCTAAGGAATGGATGATCCCTCTGTGCAATTCAGGTGATTACATTTACCTAAGGAATGGATGTTCCCTCTGTTCAATGCTGGTGTTTACCGTTACCTAAAGATGGGTGATCCCTCTGTGCAATGCAAGTGTTAACCTTTACCAAAGTAATGGGATGATCTCTCTGTGCAATTCAGGTGTTGACCTTTACCTAAGGAATGGATGATCCCTGTGTCCAATGCAGTTGTTTAACTCTACCTAAGGAGTGGATGATCCCTCTGTGATATTCAGGAGTTGACCTTTACCTTAGGAATGTATGATCACTCTGTTCAATGCAGGTGTTTAGCTTTACCTAAGCAATGGATGATCCTCTGTGAAATGCAGGTGTTTAACTTTACCTAAGGAATGTATGATCACTTCTGAAATGCGGTGTTGACCTTGACCTAAGGAATGGATTATCCCTCAGTTGAATGCAGGTGTTTACCTTCACCTTTGGAATGGATGATCCCTCTTTGCAATGCAGGTGTATACATTTACGTAAGCAATGTATGATACCTCTTTGCAACGCAGGTGTTTACCTTTACCTAAGGAATTGATGATCCCTCTGTGCAATGCAGGTGTATAGGTTTACCTAAGGAATGGATGATCCCTCTGTGCAATGCAGGTGTATATGTTTACCTTATCAATAGATGACACCTCTGGGCAACGCAGGTGTTTAAGTTTACCTGAGGAATGGGATGATCTCTATATTCAATGCAGGTGTTTAACTTTCGTAAGGAATGGTGATCCCTCTTGTCAATGCAGGTGTTTACTGTTATCTAAGGAATGCATGATCCCTCTTTGCAATGCAGGTGTTTTCCTTTACCTAAGTAATGTATGATCACTCTGTTCAATACAGGTGTTTGTGGTTACATAAGGAATGGATGATCCCTCTGTTCAATTTAGGTGTTTACCTTTACCTAAGCAATGGATGATCCCTCTGTGCAATGAAGGTGTTTAGATTTACCTAAGGAATGGATGATACCTCTGTGCAATGCAGGTGTTTTCCTTCACTTAAGGAATGTATGATCAATCTGTTCCATGCAGTTATTTCATTTTACCTAAGGAATGGATGATCCCTCTGTTCAATTTAGGTGTTTACTTTTACCTAAGCAATGGATGATCCCTCTGTGCAATGCAGTTGTTTACATTTACCGAAGGAATGGATGATCCCTCTGTGGAATGCTGGTGTTGACTTTACCTAAGAAATGGATGATCTCTCTGTGCAATGCAGGTGTTGTCCTTTACCTAAGGAAAGAATATCCCTCTGCTGAATGCAGGTTTTGATCTTTACCTAAGCAATTGATGATCACTGTGTTCAAGTCAGGTGTTTAGCTTTACCAAAGAATGGATGATCCCTCTGTGCAATTCAGTTCTTTACCTTTACCTAAGGAATGGATGATCCCTCTGTGCTATGCAGGTGTTTACACTTACCTAAGGAATGGATGATCCCTATGTGCAATGCAGGTGTTGAGCTTTACCTTAGTAATCGATCATCACTCAGTTCAATGCAGGTGTTTATCTTTACCTAAAGAATGGATGATCCATCTGTGCAATGCAGGTGTTTACCTTTCATTAAGGAAAGAATTCCCTCTGTTGAATGCAGGTGTTGACATTTACCTAAGGAATTGATGATCCCTCAGTTGAATGCATGTGTTTACTTTTACCTAAGG
The DNA here is from genome assembly GCA_036365145.1 of Orientallactaga sibirica. NCBI lineage: Eukaryota > Metazoa > Chordata > Mammalia > Rodentia > Dipodidae > Orientallactaga > Orientallactaga sibirica. The sequence goes on from JAEOAD010002040.1 coordinate 535,241, forward strand.
AATAGATGATCCCTCTGGGCAATGCAGGTGTATAATTTTACAGAAAGAATGGGTGATCCCACTGTGTAACGCTGGTGTTTAACTTTCCTTAAGGTATGGGTTGATCCCTCTATTCAATGCAGGTTTTTACCTTTACCTAAGGAATGGATTATCCATCTGTGCAATGTAGGTATTTTTCTTTACCTAAGGAATGGATGATACCTCTGTTCAATGAAGTTGTTTACTTTTTCCTAATGAATGGATGATCCCTCTGTTCAATTCAGGTGTTTACCTTTACCTAAGTAATTGTTTATTCCTCTGTGCAATGCAGGTGTTGACCTTTATCTAAGGAATGGGATGATCCCTCTGTTCAATGAAGGTGTTTTCCTTTACCTAAGGAATGGATGATCCCTTTGTTCAATTCAGGTGTTTACCTTTACCTAAGAAATTGATGATCCCTCTGTGCAATGCAGGTGTTTACATTTACCTAAGGAATGTATGAACCCTCTGGGCAATGCAGGTGTTTCCCTTTACTTAAAAAAGAATATCCCTCTGTTGAATGCAGGTGTTGACCTTTACTTAAGGAATTGATGATCCCCCTGTGGAATGTAGGTGTTCGTATTTACTTAAGGAATGGATGGTCCCCCTGTTCAATGCAGGTGTGTTCCTTTACCTAAGGAATGGATGATCCCTCTGTGCAATGCAGGTGTATACGTTTACCTAAGGAATGGATGATCTCACTGTGCAACGCTGGTGTTTAACTTTACTTAAGGAATGGGATGATCCCTCTATTCAATGCAGGTGTTTACCTTTACCTAAGGAATGGAGGATCCCTCTTTGCAATGCAGGTTTTTTCCTTTACCTAAAGAATGGATGATCCCTCTGTTCAATGAAGTTGTTTACTTTTTCTTAATGAATGGATGATCCCTCTGTTGAATGCAGGCATTGACATTTACCTAAGGAATTGAAGATTCCTCTTTTCAATGCAGGTGTTCACCTTTACTTAAGGAAGGGATGATTCCTCTATGCAATGCAGGCGTTTCCCTTTACCTAAGGAATGGATGATCCCTCTGTGCAATTCAGTTATTTTCCTTCACCTAAGGAATGATGATCCCTGTGTGCAATCCAGGTGTGTTCCTTTACCTGAGGAATGCATGATCGCTCTATGCAATGCAGATGATTACTGTTACCTAAGGAATGGATTATCCCTCCTTTCAAAGCTGGTGTTTACCTTTACCTGAGGAATAGATGATCCCCGTGTTCAATGCAGGTGTTGTCCTTTACCTAAGGAATGGAAGATCCTTTTGTGCAATGCAGGTGTTTACATTTACCTAATGAATGGATGATCCCTCTGTGCAATGCAGATGTTGACCTTTACCTAAGGAATGGATGTTACCTCTGTTCAATGCTGGTGCTTACCATTACATAAGGAATGGATGACCCCTCTCTGCAATGCAGGTGTTTACCTTTACATAAGGAACGGATGATCCCTCTGTGCAATGCAGGTGTTTTCCTTTACCTAGGGAATGGATGATCCCTCTGTGCAATGCAGGTGTGTAACTTTACCTAAGGAATATACGGTCACTCTGTGAAACGCAGGTGTTCTCCTTTACCTAAGGAATGTGAAGATCCCTCTGTTCAAATCAGTTGTTTACCTTTACATAAGGAAAGAATATACCTCTGTAGAATGCAGGTGTTGACCTTTACCTAAGGAATTAATGATCACTCTGTTCAAAGCAGGTGTTTAGCTTTACCTAAGGAATCGATGATCCCTATGTGAAATGTAGTTGTTTACATTTACCTAAGGAATGCATGATCCCTCTGTGCAATACAGGCGTTTAACTTTACCTAAGGTATGGAATGTTCCCTCTATTCAACGCAGGTGTTGACCTTTACTTAGGAAATGGATGATCCCTTGGTTCAATGCACGTCTTTACCATTACCTAAGGACTGGATGATTCCTCTATGCAATGCAGGTGTTTACCTTTACCTAAGGAATGAATGATCACTCTGTGCAATTCAGGTATTGACCCTTACCTAAGGAATGGATGATCCCTGTGTTCAATGCAGGTGTTTAACTTTACCTGAGAAATGGAAGATCCCTGTTTTCAATGCAGGTGTTTACCATTACCTAAGGAATGGATGATCACTCTATGCAATGCAGGTGTTTCCCATTTCCTAAAGAATGGATGATCACTGTGTTCAATGTAGGTGTTGTCCTTTACCTAATGAATGGATGATACCTCTGTGCAATGAAGGTGTTGAACTTGACCTAAGGAATGGATGTTCCCTCTGTACAATGTTAGTGTTTCCTGTTACATAAGGAATGGATGACCCCTCTGTGCCATGCAGGTGTTGAACTTTACCTAAGGAATGGATGATCCCTCTGTGCAATGCAGGTGTTTTCCGTTACCTAGGCAATGGATGATCAATCTGTGCAATGCAGGTGTTTACACTTACTTAAGGAATGAACGATCCCTCTTTTCAATGCAGGTGTTCACCTTTACTTAAGGAAGGGATGATTCCTCTATGCAATGCAGGCGTTTCACTTTACCTAAGGAATGCATGATCCCTCTATGAAATTCAGGTATTGACCTTTACCTAAGGAATGATGATCCCTGTGTTCAAGGAGAGTGTTTACCTTTACCTGAGAAATGGATGATCCCTCTATGCAAGCAGGTGTTTACCATTACCTAAGGAATGGATTATCACTCTGTTCAAAGCTGGTGTTTACCTTTTCCTAAGGAATGGATGATCCCCGTGTTCAATGCAGGTGTTGTCCTTTACCTAAGGAATGGATGATACCTTTGTGCAATGCAGGTGTTTACATTTACCTAATGAATGGATGATCCGTCTGTGCAATGCAGATGTTGAACTTTACCTAAGAATGGATGATCCCTCTGTTCAAATCTGGTGTTTACCATTACATAAGGAATGGATGACCCCTGTGTGCAACGCAGGTGTTTACCTTAACCTAAGGAATGGATGATCCCTCTGTGCAATGCAGGTGTTTTCTTTTACCTAGGGAAAGGATGATCCCTCTGTGCAATGCAGGTGTTTAACCTTACATAAGGAATATATGATCACTCTGTGCAACGCAGGTGTTCACCTTTACGTAAGGAATGTGAAGATCCCTCTGTTCAATGCAGTTGTTTACCTTTACCTAAGGAAATATTATACCTCTGTTGAATGCAGGTGTTGACTTTAACCTTAGGAATTGATGATCCCTCAGTTGAATGCAGGTGTTTACCTTTAATTAAAGAATGGATGATCCCTCTGTGCATTGCAGTTGTTTACTATTAACTATGGAATTGAAGATCCCTCTGTTCAATGCAGGTGTTTACCTTTACCTCAGGAATGGATGATCCGTCTGTTCAATACAATGTGTTTACCTTTACCAAAGTAATGGGTGTTCCCTGTGTTCAATGCAGATGTTTAACTTCACATAAGGAATGGATGATCCCTCTGTGCCAGGCAGGTGTTGACCTTTACCTTAGGAATGGGTGATCGCTCTGTGCATTGCAGGTGTTTACATTTACTTTAGGAATGGATGATCCCTCTGTGAGTTGGAGGGGTTTACTATTACCTAAGCAAGGGAAGATCTCTCTGTTCAATGCAGGTGTTTACCTGTACCAAAGGAAATGGTGTTTACTGTGTGCAATGCACGTGTTTGCATTTACAGAAGGAAGGGATAATCCCTCTTTGACAGGCAGGTATTGACCTATACCTAAGGAATGAATGAGACATCTGTTCAATGCAGTTGTTGAACGTACCTAAGGATTGGATGATCGCTCTGTGCCTGGCAGTTGTTTAGATTTACCTAAGGAATGGATAATCCCTCTGTTTGATGCAGGAATTAACCCTTATCTAAGTAATGGATGATCCCTCTGTTCAATGCAGGATTTTAGCTTTACATAAGGAATGGATGATCCCTCTGTGCATTGCAGGCTTTTCTATTTGTCTTAGGAATGGATAATCCCTATGCGCATTGCAGGTGTTTACTATTACCAGAGGGATGAAAGATCCCTCTCTTCAATGCAGGTGTTTACCTTTACATAAGGAATGGATGATCCATCTGTGCTATGCAGGTGTTGACCATTACCTAAGGAATGGATGATCCTTCTGTGCAATGCAGGTGTTTACCTTTACCTAAGGAATTAGATTATCCCTCTGTGCAATGCAGGTGTTGATCTTTGCCTAAGGAATAGATGATGTCTCTGTTCAATGCAAGTGCCTACCTTTATCTAAAGAATGGATGATCCCTCTGATCAATGCAACTGTTTACAGTTACCTAAGGAAGGGATGATCCCTCTGTGAAATGCAGGTTTTTAACTTGAGCGTAAGGAATGGATGATCCTTCTGTGCATTGCAGGTTTTTATATTTTTCTTAGGAATGTATGATCCCTCATTCATTGCAGGTGTTTCCTATTACCTAAGGAATGAAAGATCCTTCTGTTCAATGCTGGTGTTTACATTTACAAAAGTAATGGATGTTCTCTGTGGGCAATGCAAGTTTTTACCTTTACATAAGGAATGGATGATCCCTCTCGGCCAGGCAGGTTTTGACCATCACCTAAGGAATGGATGATCCGTCTGTTCAATGCAGGTGTTTAACGTTATCTAAGGATTTGATGATCCCTCTGTGCAATCCAGTTGTTTACCATTACCTAAGGAATGGATGATCCCTCTGAGCAATGCAGTTGTTTACCTTTACCTAAGGAATTAGATGATCCCTCTGTGCAATGCAGGTGTTGATCTTCACCTAAGGAATAGATGATCCGTCTGTTCAATTCAGGTGCTTACCCTTATCAAAGGAATGAATGATCCCTCTGTTCAATGCGGGTGTTTACAGTCACCTAAGGAATGGATGATCCCTCTGTGCAATGCAGGTTTTTAGCTTTCCCTAAGGAATGGATGATGCCTCTGTGCATTGCAGGTGTTTATATTTGTCTTAGGAATGGATGATTCCTCTGTGCAGTGCAGGTGTTTACTATTCCCTCAGGAATGAAAGGTACCTATGTTCATTGCAAGTGTTTACCTTTCCAAAAGAATGGATGTTTTCTGTGTGCAATGTAGGTGTTTACCTTTACAAAAGGAATGGATGTTCTTTGTGTGCAATGTAGGTGTTTACCTTTACATAATACATGGATGATCCTTCTGTGCAATGCAGGTGATAACCATTACAAAAAGAAGGGATGATGCCTCTGCTCAATGCAGGTGTTTAACATTATCTCAAGAATGGATGATCCCTCTGTGCAATCCAGATGTTTACCTTTACCTAAGGAATGGATGATCCCCCTGTGCAATGTAGGTGTCGATCTTTACCTATCTAAGGAATGGATGATTCCTCTGTTCAATGCAGGTCTTTAGAGGTACCTAAGGAATGGATGATCCCTCTGTGCAATGCAGGTTTTTAGCTTTATCTAAGGAATGGATGATCCCTCTGTGCAATGCAGGTGTCGATCTTTACCTAAGAAATAGATGATCCCTCTGTTCAATGCAGGTGTTTACCGTTATCTTAGGAATGGATGATCCCTCTGTTCAATGCAGGTGTTTACAGTTACCTAAGAAATGGATGATCCCTTTGATCAGTGCAGATGTTTACTATTACCTAAGTAATACATGATTCCTTTGTGCAATGCAGGTTTTTAATGTTACCTAAGGAATGGATGATCCCTCTGTTGAACGCAGGTGTCTAGCTTAGTCCAAAGAAGGATGTTCCCTCCCTTCAAACCAGGTTTCTACCTTTACATAAGGAATGGATGATCTCCCAGTGCAATGCAGGTGTATAACCCTACCTAAGGAATAGATGATCCCTCTGTGCATTGTAGGTGCTTACATTTACATCCGGAATGGATGATCCCTCTGTGCATTGCAGGTGTTTAAGATTACCTATGGAATGGATATTCCCTGTGGGCAATGCTAGTGTTTACCTTTACATAAGGTATGGATGATCCCTCTGTGCAATGTAGGTGTTGATCTTTACTTAAGGAATCGATGATCCCTCTGTGCAATGCAGGTGTTGTCCTATACCTAAAGAATGGACGATCCTTCTGTACAATACAGGTGTTGACCTTTACCTAAGTAATGGATGCTTCCTCTGTGCAATATGTTGACCTTTACCTAAGGAATATATGACACCTCTGTTCAATACAGGTGTTTACCTTTACCTAAGGAATGGATGATCCCTCTGTTCAATGCAGGTGTTTACCTTTATGTAAGGAATGGATGATCCTTCTGTGCAATGCAGGTGTTGATCTTTACCTAAGGAATAGATGATCCCTCTGTTCAATTCAGGTGTTTACTGTTATCTTAGGAATGGATGATCCCTCTGTTCAACGCAGGTGTCGAGCTTTGCCCAAAGAAGGATTATCCCCCTCTTCAAACCAGGTTTCTACCTTTACTTAAGGAATGGATGATCCCCCAGTGCAATGCAGGTGTACACCCTTACCAAAGGAATAGATGATCCCTCTGTGCATTGTAGGTGCTTATATTTACCTTTGGAATTGATGATCCCTCTGTGCATTGCCGGTGTTTACTATTACCTAAGGAATGGATGATCCCTCTGTGCAATGCAGGTGTTTTCCTATACCTAAGGCATGGATGATCCCTCTGTGCAATGCAGGTGTTGACCTTTACCTAAGGAATGGATGATCCCTCTGTGCAATGCAGGTGTTTACTATTAACTATGGGATGGAAGATCCTTCTGTTCAATGCAGGTGCTTACCTTTACCTCAGGAATAGATGATCCGTCTGTTCAATGCAATGTGTTTACCTTTACCAAAGTAATGGATGTTCCCTGTGTTCAATGCATTTGTTTAACTTCACATAAGGAATGGATCATCTCTCTGGGCCAGGCAGGTGTTGACCTTTACCTAAGGAATGGGTGATCGCTCTGTGCATTGCAGGTGTTTACATTTACTTTAGGAATGGATGATCACTCTGTGATTTGCAGGTGTTTATTATTACCTAAGGAATGAAAGATCCCCCAGTTCAATGCAGGTGTTTACCTTTATCAAAGGAACTGGTGTTTACTGTGTGCAATGCACGTGTTTGCATTTACATAAGGAAGGGATGATTACTCTTGGACAGGCAGGTGTTGACCTTTACCTAAGGAATGAATGACACATATGTTCAATGCATGTGTTGAACTTACCTAAGAAATAGATGATCCCTCTGTGCATGGCAGGTGTTTACAGTTACCTAAGGAACGGATGATCCCTCTTTTCAATGCAGGTGTTTACCCTTCTCAAAGGAATGGATGATCCCTCTGTTCAATGCAGGTTTTTAGCTTTACCTAGGGAATGGATGATCCCTCTGCGCATTGCACGTGTTTACTGTTACCTAAGATATTGATAGATCCCTCTGTTCAATGCAGGTGTTTATCTTTACAAAAGGAATGGATGTTCTCTGTGTGCAATGCAGTTGATTACCTTTACATAAGGAATGGATGATCCCTCTGTGCCAGGCAGGTGTTGACCTTTACCTAAGGAATGGATGATACCTCTGTGCAATGGAGGTGTTGTCCTATACCTAAGGAATTGATGATCCTTCTGTACAATGCAGGTGTTGACCTGTACCTAAGTAATGGATGATCCCTCTGGGCAATGAATATGTTGATCTTTACCTAAGGAATATATGACACCTCCATTCAATGCAGGTGTTTACCTTTACCTAAGGAATGGATGATCCCTCTGTTCAATGCAGGTGTTTACCATTATCTAAGGAATGTGTGATCCCTCTGTTCAATGAAGGTGTTTACCTTACCTAAGGAATGGATGATCCCTCTGTGCATTGCAGGTGTTTACTATTAACTATGGAATTGAAGATCCCTCTGTTCAATGCACGTGTTTACCTTTACCTCAGGAATGGATGATCCGTCTGTTCAATGCAATGTGTTTACCTTTACCAATGTAATGGATGTTCCCTGTGTTCAATGCATGTGTTTAACTTCACATAAGGAATGGATCATCCCTCTGGGCCAGGCAGGTGTGGACATTTACCTAAGGAATGCGTGATCGCTCTGTGCATTGCAGGTGTTTACATTTACTTTAAGAATGGATGATCCCTCTGTGAGTTGCAGGTGTTTACTATTACCTCAGGAATGGAACATCCCTCTGTTCAATGCAGGTGTTTACCTTTACTAAAGGAACTGGTGTTTACTATGTGCAATGCCCATGTTTACATTTACATAACGAAGGGGTGATCCCTCTTGGAGAGGCAGGTGTTGACCTTTACCTAAGGAATGAGTGACACATCTGTTCAATGCAGGTGTTGAACTTACCTAAGTATTGGATGATCTCTCTGTGCAATGCAGTTGTTCACTTTACCTAAGGACTAGATGATCCCGCTTTGCATGGGAGGTGTTTACATTTACCTAAGGAATGGATGATCCTTCTGTTCAATGCAGGTGTTTACCCTTATCTAAGGAATGGATGATCCCTCTCTTCAATGCAGGTTTTTAGCTTTACCTAAGGAATGGATGATCCCTCTGTGCAATGCAGGCATTTATATTTGTCTTAGGAATGGATAATCCCTCTGCGCATTGCAGGTGTTTACTATTACCTAAGGGATGAAAGATCCCTCTGTTCAGTGCAGGTGTTTACATTTCCAAAAGGAATGGATGATCCCTCTGGGCAGGCAGGTGTTGATTTACCTAAGAAATGGATGATCCCTCTGTCCACTCAGGTGTTCCCCTTTACCTTAGTAATGGATGATCACTCTGTGCATTGCAGCTGTTTAATATTACCTAGGAATGGAAGATCCCTGTGATGAATGCAGGTGTGTACAATTAACAAAGGAATGGACGTTCCCTGTGTGCAATGTAGGTGTTTAACTGTATATAAGGAATGGATGATCCCTCTGTTCAATGCTGGTGTTTTCATTTACCTAAGGAATGGATAATGCGTCAGTGCAATGCAGGTGTTTACAGTTACCTAAGGAATGGATTATCCCTCTGTGCAATTCATGTGTTTATCTTTACCTAAGGAATGGAATGATTCCTCTGTGCAATGCAGGTGTTGATCTTTACCTAATGAATAGATGATCCCTCTGTTCAATGCAGTTGTTTACTGTTACATAAGGAATGAGCCAGGCTGGTGTTGACCTTTACCTAAGTAATGGATGATCCCTCTGTGCATTGCAGGAGTTTACATTTACCTTAGGAATGGATGATTCTTGTGTGCATGCAGGTGTTTACTTTTACTTTATAGGTGGAATGGATGATCCCTCTATTCAATGCAGGTGTTTACCTTTTATGTAAGGAATGGGATGAGCCCTCTGTGTTTTGCAGGTGTTTACCATTACCTAAGGAATGGATGATCCCTCTGTTCAATGCAGGTGTTTACCTTTTCTCAAGGAATGGATGATAATTCTATTCAACTCAGGTGTTTACCTTTACCTAAGGAAGGATGATCCCTCTGTTCAATGCAGGTTTTTATCTTTACCTAAGGAATGGATGATCCCTCTGTGCAATGCAGGTGTTTATTACCTAAGGAATGGATACCTAAGGAATGGAAGATCCCTCTGTTCAATGCAGGTGTTTAACTTTACCTAAGGAATGGATGATCCCTCTGTGCATTGCATGTGTTTACCTTTACCTAAGGAATGAAATGATCCCTCTGTGTTCAATGCAGGTGTTTACCTTTACTGAAGGAATGGATGATCCCTATGTTCAATGCAGGTGTTTACCTTTCAAAAGTAATGGATGTTCCCTCTGTGCAATGCATGTGTTTACCTTTACATAAGGAATGGATGATCCCTCTGAGCAGGCAGGTGTTGACCTTTACCTAAGGAATGGATGATCCCTCTGTTGCAATGCAGGTGTTTGACCTTTAACTAAGGAATGGATGATCCCTCTGTGCATTGCAGGTGTTTACTATTACCTAAGGAATGGATGATCCCTCTGTTCAATGCAGGTGTTTACCTTTACCTAAGGAATGGATGATTCCTCTGTTCAAAGGGATGATGGATGATCCCTCTGTGCAATGCAGTTGTTTATCTTTACCTAAGGAATGGATGATCCCTCTGTTGCAATGCAGGTGTTTACTATTACCAAAGGAATGGAAGATGGCCTGTTCAATGCTGGTGTTTACCTTTACCTAAGGAATGGATGATCCCTCTGTTCAATGCAGGTGTTTGTTACCTAAGGAATGGATGATCCCTCTGTGCAATGCAGGTTTTACCTTTACCTAAGGAATGGATGATCCCTCTGTTCATTGCAGGTGTTTACCTTTACCAAAAGAATGGATGATCCCTCTGTTCAATGCAGGTGTTTACCTTTACCTAAAGAATGGTTGATCCCCTCTGTTCAATGCAGGTGTTTACAGTTACCTAAGGAATGGATGATCCCTCTGTGCAATCCAGGTTTTTACCTTTACCTAAGGAATGGATGATCCTCTGTTCAATGCAGGTGTTTACCTTTACCTAAGGAATGGATGATCCCTCTGTGCATTGCAGGTGTTTACCTTTACCTAAAGAATGGATGATCCCTCTGTACAATGCAGGTGTTTACCTTTACCTAAGGAATGGATGATCCTCTGTGCAATGCAGGTGATTTACCTGTGCAATGATGATCCCTCTGTTCAATGCAGGTGTTTACCTTTACCTAAGGAATGGATGATCCCTCTGTTCAATGCAGGTGTTTTACCTTTATCTAAGGAATGGATGATCCCTCTGTGCAATGCAGGTGTTTACAGTTACTAAGGAATGGATGATCCATCTGGTGCAATGCAGGTGTTTACCTTTACCTAAGGAATGGATGATCCTCTGTATGCAATGCAGGTTTTTACCTTTACTTAGGAATGGGATGATCCTCTGTGCAATGCAGGTGTTGACCTTTACCTAAGGAATATATGATCTCTCTGTTCAATGCAGGTGTTTATTTTTATCTAAGGAATGGATGATCCCTCTGTTCAATGCAGGTGTTTACACTTACCTAAGGAATGGATGATCCTCTGTGCAATGCAGGTGTTTATCATTATCTAAGGAATGGATGATCCCTCTGTGCAATGCAGGTGTTTATATTTACCTAAGGAATTGATGATCCCTCTGTGCAATGCAGGTGTTTACCTTTATCTAAGGAATGGATGATCCCTCTGTGCAATGCAGGTGTTGTCTATTACCTAAGGAATGGATGATGTTTCTGTGCAATGCAGGTTTTGACCTTTACCTAAGGAATGGATGATCCCTCTGTTCAATGCAGGTTTTACCATTACTTAAGGAATGGATGATCCCTCTGTGCAATGCAGGTGTTTACCTATACCTAAGGAATGGATGATCCCTCTGTACAATGCAGGTGTTTACCTTTACCTATGGAATGGATGATCCTCTGTTCAATGCAGGTGCACCTTTACCTAAGGAATGGATGATCCTTTACAATGCAGGTGTTTACCTTTATAAGGAATGGATGATCCCTCTGTTCAATGCAGGTGTTTACCTTTACCTAAGGAATGGATGATCCCTCTGTTCAATGCAGGTGTTTGCCTTTACAAAAGTAATGGATGTTCCCTCTGTGCAATGCAAGTGTTTACCTTTACATAATGAATGGATGATCCCTCTGGGCAAGGCAGGTGTTGACCTTTACCAAAGGAATGGATGATCCTCTGTTCAATGCAGGTGTTTAAGGTTATCTAAGGAATGGATGATCCCTCTGTGCATTGCAGGTGTTTACTATTACCTAAGGAATGGATGATCCCTCTGTTCAGTGCAGGTGTTTAACTTTACCAAAAGGAATGGATGTTCCCTGTGTAATGCACTTGTTTACCTTTCCATAAGAATGGATGATCCCTCTAGGCAAGGCAGGTTTTGACCTTTACCTTTACTTAAGGAATGGATGATCCCTCTGAGGCAATGCAGGTGTTTACTATTACCAAAGGAATGGATGGTGCAAGAGGTGGCTATGTTCAATCCCTCTGCTGCAGGTGTTTACCTTTACCTAAGGAATGGATGATCCCTCTGTTCAATGCAGGTGTTTACCTTTACCTAAGGAATGGATGACCCCTCTGTGCATCCAGGTTTTTACCTTTACCCAAGGAATGGATGATCCCTCTGTGCAATGCAGGTGTTTACCTTTACCTAAAGGAATGGATGATCCCTCTGTTCAATGCAGGTGTTTATCATTATCTAAGGAATGGATGATCCCTCTGTTCAATGCAGGTGTTTACCTTTACCTAAGGAATGGATGATCCCTCTGTGCAATGCAGGTTTTTACCCAAGGAATGGATGACATGCAGGTGTTTTATGGATGGATGATCCCTCTGTGCAATGCAGGTGTTTACTTTACCTAAGGAATGGGATGATCCCTCTGTGCAATGCAGGTGTTTACCTTTACCTAAGGAATGGATGATCTCTCTGTACAATGCAGGTGTTTACCTTTACCTTAAGGAATGGATGATCCATCTGTGCAATGCAGGTGTTTACCTTTACCTAAGGAATGGATGATCCCTCTGTGCAATGCAGGTGTTTACCTTTACCTAAGGAATGGATGATCCCTCTGTGCAATGCAGGTGTTTACCTTTACCTAAGGAATGGATGATCCCTCTGTGCAATGCAGGTGTTTACCTTTACCAAAGGGAATGGATGATCCTCTGTTCAATGCAGGTGTTTACCTTTACCTAAGGAATGGATGATCCCTCTGTTCAATGCAGGTGTTTTACTTGACAAAAGGAATGGATGATCCCTCTGTGCAATGCAGGTGTTTACCTTTACATAAGGAATGGATGATCCCTCTGGGCAATGCAGGTGTTGATTTTACCTAAGGAATGGATGATCCCTCTGTGCAATGTTGGTATTTACCATTACCTAAGGAATGGATGATCCTCTGTGAAATGCAGGTTTTACCTTTACCTAAGGAATGGATGATCTCTCTGTGTAATGCAGGTGTTTTCCTTTACCTAAGGAATGCATCATCCCTCTATTCAATGCAGGTGTTTAACGTTATCTAAGGAATGGATGATCCCTCTGTTCAAGCCAGGTGTTTACCATTTCCTAAGAAATGGATGATCCCTCTGTGCAATGCAGGTGTTGATCTTTACCTAAGGAATAGATGATCCCTCTGTTCAATGCAATTGTTTACATTATCTGAGGAAATGGATGATACCTCTGTTCAATGCAGGTGTTTAGAGTTACCTAACGAGTGGGTGATCCCTCTGTTAAATGCAAGTGTTTCCCGTTATATAAGGAATGGATTATCCCTCTGATCGCTGCAGGTTTTTACCATTACCTAAGGAATGGATGATCCCTCTGTGCAATGCAGGTGTTTAATGTTATCTAAGGAATGGATGGTCCCTCTGTTAAACGCAAGTGTCTACCTTTACCTAAAGAATGATGATTCCTCTTTTCAAACCAGGTTTCTACCTTTACTTAAGGAATTGATTATCCTACAGTGCAATGCAGGTGTTTACCCTTGCCTAAGGAATGGATGATCCCTCTGAGCATTGCCAGTGTTTACTATTAACTATGGAATGGGAGATCCCTCTGTTCAATGCAGGTGTATGCCTTTACCAAAGTAATGGATGTTCCCTGTGTTCAATACAGGTGTTTAACTTCACATAAGGAATGGATGAACCCTCTGCACTAGGCAGGTGTTGACCTTTACCTAAGGAATGTATGATCGCTCTGTGCATGGCAGGTGTTTACATTTACTTTAGGAATGGAGGATCCCTTGTGAATTGCAGGTGTTTACTATTACCCAAGTAATGGAAGATCCCTCTGTTCAATGCAGGTGTTTACCTTTAACAAAGGACGTGGTGTTTACTGTATGCAATGCAGGTGATTAGCTTTAAATATTTTACTTTTATTTATTAATTTGAGAGAGAGATACAGAAATAGGCAGGTAGAGAGAGAGAGAATGGGTGCGCCAGGGCCTCTAGCCACTGCAAACGAACTCCAGATGCATGCGCCCCTTATGCATCTGGCTTACGTGGGTCCTGGAAAATCGAGCCTCGAACCGGGATCCTTAGGCTTCACAGGCAAGCGTTTAACCACTAAGCCATCTTTCCAGCCCAGCAGGTGTTTAGCTTTATATTAGGAAAGAATGATCCCTCTTGGACAGGCAGGTGTTGACCTTTACCTAAGGAATGAATGCCACATCTGTTCAATGCAGGTGTTGAACTTACCTAAGGATTTTATGATCCCTCTGTGCATGGCAGGTGTTCAAATTTACCTAAGGAATAGATGATCCCTCTGTGCAAGGCAGGTGTTTACATTTACCTAAGGAATGGATGATCCCTCTGTTCAATGCAGGTGCTTACCCTTATCTAAGGATTGGATGATCCCTCTGTTCAATGCAGGTGTTTACAGTTACGTAAGGAATGGATGATCCCTCTGTGCAATGCAGGTTTTTAGCCTTACCTAAGGAATGGATGATCCCTCTGTGTATTGCAGGCGTTTATATTTGTCTTAGGAATGTATAATCCCTCTGTGCTTTGCATGTGTTTTCTATTTCCTGAGGAATGAAAGATCCCTCTGTTCAGTGCAGGTGTTTACCTTTACAAAAGGAATGGATTTTCTCTGTGTGCAATGCAGGTGTTTACCTTTACATAAGGAATGTATGATCCATATGGGCCAGGCAGGTGATGACCTTTACCTAAGGAATGGATGATCCCTCTGTGCAATGCAGGTGTTGACCATTACTTAAGGAATGGATGTTCCCTCTGTTCAATGCAGGTGTTTACCATTACCTAAGGAATGGATGATCCCTCTGTGCAATGTAGGTGTTGATCTTCACCAAAGGAATAGATGATCCGTATGTTCAATGCAGGTGCTTACCCTTATCCAAGTATTGGATGATCCCTCTGTTCAATGCAGCTGTTTACAGTTACCTAAGGAATGGATGATCCCTCTGTGCAATGCAGGTTTTTAGCTTGACCCAAGAAATGGATGATCCCTCTGTGCATTGCAGGTGTTTACTATTACCTAAGGAATGAAATATCCTTCTGGTCAATGTTGGTGTTTATGTTTACAAAAGGAATCGATGTTCACTGTGTGCAATGCAGGTTTTTACCTTTACATAAGGAATGGATGATCCCTCTGTGCAACCAGGTGTTTACCATTACCTAAGGAGTAGATGATCCCTCTGTGCAAGGCAGGTGTTTACATTTACCTAAGGAATGGATGATCCCTCTGTTCAATGCAGGTGCTTACCCTTATCTAAGGATTTGATGATCCCTCTGCTCAATGCCAGTGTTTACAGTTATGTAAGGAATCGATGATCCCTCTGTGCAATGCAGGTTTTTAGATTTACCAAAGACTGGATGATTCCTCTGTGTATTGCAGGAGTTTATATTTGTCTTAGGAATGGATGATCCCTCTGTGCATTGAAGGTGTTTACTATTACCTAAAGAATGAAAGATCCCTCTGTTCAATGCAGGTGTTTACCTTTCTATAAGGAATGGATGATCTCTGTGTGCAATGCAGGTGTTTACCTTTACATAAGGAATGGATGGTCCCTCTGGGCCAGGCAGGTGATGACCTTTACCTAAGGAATGGATGATCCCTCTGTGCAATGCAGGTGTTGACCATTACCTAAGGAATGGATAATCCCACTGTTCAATGCAGGTGTTTACTAATATCTAAGGAATGGATGAACCCTCTGTGCAACCAGGTGTTTACCATTACCTAAGGAATGGATGATCCCTCTGTGCAATGCAGGTGTTGATCTTTACCTAAGGAATATATGATCCCTCTATTCAACTCAGGTGTTTACAGTTATCTAAGGAATGGATGATACCTCTGTTTAATGCAGTTGTTTACCATTACCTAAGTAATGGATGACCTTCTGTGCAATGCAGGTGTTTACCTTTACCTAAGGAATGACATAAACTCTATGGGTAATACAGGTTTTGATGTTTAGCTAAGGAATAGATGATCCCTCTGTTCAATGCAAGTCCTTACCCTTATCTAAGGAATGGATGATCTCTCTGTACAATGCAGGTGTTTACAGTTACCTAAGTAATGGATGATTCCTATGTTCAATGAAGGATTTTAGCTTTCCCTAAGGAATGGATGATGACTCTGTGCATTGCAGGTGTTTATATTTGTCTTAGGAATGGATGATGACTCTGTGCAATGCTGGTGTTTAATGTTACCTAAGGAATGGATGATCCCTCTGTTCAACACAGGTGTCTCTCTCTTCAAACCAGGTTTCTACCTTTACTTAAGGAATGGATGATCCTCCAGTGCAATGCAGGTGTATACCCTTACATAAGGAATAGATGTTCCCACTGGGCATTGCAGGTGTTTACTATTGCATAAGGAATGGATGTTCCCTGTGTGCATTGCAGGTGTTTACCTTTACATAAGGTATGGATGATCACTCTCGGCCAGTCAGGTGTTGACCTTTACCTAATGAATGGATGATCCCTCTGTGCAATGAAGGTGTTGATCTTTACTTGAGGAATCGATGATCCCTCTGTGCAATGCAGGTGTTGACCTTTACCTAGGGAATGGATGATCCCTCTGTGCATTGCAGGTGTTTACCATTAACTATGGAATGGAAAATCCCTCTGTTCAATGCAGCTGTTTACCTTTACCAAAGTAATGGATGTTCCCTGTGTTCAATGCAGGTGTTTAACTTCACATAAGGAATGGATGATCCCTCTGGGCCAAGCAGGTGTTGACCTTTACCTAAGAAATGGGTGATCACTCTGTGCATTGCAGATGTTTACATTTACTTTAGGAATGGATGATCCCTTTGTGAGTTGCAGGTGTTTACTATTACCTACGGAATGGAAGATCTCTCTGTTCAATGCAGGTGTTTACCTTTACCAAAGGAACTGGTGTTTACTGTGCCAATGCACGTGTTTGCATTTACATAAGGAAGGGATGATCCCTCTTGGACAGGCAGGTGTTGACCTTTACCTACGGAATGAATGACTCATCTGTTCAATGCAGGTGTTGAACTCACCTAAGGATTGGAATATCCCTCTGTGCAATGCAGTTGTTCACCTTTACCTAAGAGAAAGATGATCCCTCTGTGCCTGGCAGGTGTTTACATTTACCAAAGGAATGGATGATCCCTCTGTTCAGTGCAGGTGTTGAACTCACCTAAGGAATGGAATATCCCTCTGTGCAATGCAGGTGTTCACCTTTACCTAAGAGATAGATGATCCCTCTGTGCCTGGCAGGTGTTTACATTTACCAAAGGAATGGATGATCCCTCTGTTCAATCCAGGTGTTAACCATTATCTAAGGAATGGATGATCCCTCTGTTCAATGCAAGCTTTTAGCTTTACATAAAGAATGGATGATCCATCTGTGCATTGCAGGCCTTTATATTTGTCTTAGGAATGGATAATCCCTCTGCGCATTTCAGGTGTTTACTATTACCTAAGGAATTATATGATCCCTCTGTGCAATGCAGGTGTTGATCTTTGCCTAAGGAATAGATGATGTCTCTGTTAAAAGCAGGTGCTTACCGTTATCTAAGGAATGGATGATCCCTCTGTTCAATGCAGCTGTTTACAGCTACCTAAGAAATGGATGATCCCTCTGTGCAATGCAGGTTTTTCGCTTGACCTAAGGAATGGATGATCCGTCTGTGCATTTCAGGTGTTTATATTTGTCTTAGGAATGGATGATGCCTCTGTTCATTGCAGGTGTTTACTATTACCTAAGGAATGAAAGATCCCTCTGTTCAATGCTGGTGTTTACATTTACAAAAGGAATGGATGTTCTCTGTGTGTAATGTAGGTTTTTACCTTTACATAAGGAATGGATGATCCATCCTGGCCAGGCAGGTGTTGAACTTTACCTAAGGAATGGATAATCTCTCTGTGCAATGCAGGTGTTGACCATTACCTAAGAAATGGATGATACGTCTGGTCAATGCAGGTGTTTAACGTTATCTAAGGAATGGATGATCCCTCTGTGCAGTCCAGGTGTTTACCATTACCTAAGGAATGGATGATGCCTCTGTGCAATGCACTTGTTTACCTTAACCTAAGGAATCATATGATCCCTCTGCGCAAGGCAGGTGTTGATCTTCACCTAAGGAATAGATGATCCGTCTGTTCAATTCAGGTTCTTACCCTTATCTAAGGAATGGATGCTCCCTCTGTTCAATACAGGTGTTTACAGTTACCTAAGGAATGGATGATGCCTCTGTGCATTGCAGGTGTTCATATTTGTCTTAGGAATGGATGATCCCTCTGTGCAGTGTAGGTGTTTACTATTACCTCAGGAATGAAAGATCCCTCTTTTCAATGCAGGTGTTTACCTTTACAAAAGGAATGCATGGTTTCTGTGTGCAATGTAGGTGTTTACCTTTAGAAAAGGAATGTATGTTCTCTGTATGCAATGTAGGTGTTGACCTTTACATAATACATGGATGATCCTTCTGTGCAATGCAGGTGTTGACCATTACCTAAGGAATGGGTGATCCCTCTGCTCAATGCAGGTGTTTACTGTTATCTAAGGAATAGGTGATCCCTCTGTGCAATGCACGTTTTTACCTTTACCTAAGGAATGGATGACCTTCTGTGCAAAGCAGTTGTTTATCTTAACCTACGGAATGGCATAAATCCTCTGTCAATACAGGTTTAGATCTTTACCTAAGGAATAGATGATCCCTCTGTTCAAGGCAAGTTCTTACCCTTACCTAAGGAATGGATGATCCCTCTGTTCAAGGCAGGTGTTTACAGTTACCTAAGGAATGGATGATCCCTCTATGCAATGTAGGTTTTATCTTTCCCTAAGTAATGGATGATGCCTCTGTGCATTGCAGGTGTTTATATTTGTCTTAGGAATGGATGATCCCTCTGTGAGGTGCAGGTGTTTACTATTACCTCAGGAATGCCGGTGTTTACCTTTACATAAGAAATGGATGTTTTCTGTGTGCAATGTAGGTGTTTACCTTTACAAAAGTAATGTATGTTCTCTGTGTGCAATGTAGGTGTTTACCATACATAAGACATGGATGATCCTTCTCTTCAATGTAGGTGTTGAGCATTACCTAAGGAATGGATGATCCCTCTGTTCAATGCAGGTGTTTACGATTACCTAAGGAATGGATGATCCCTCTGAGCAATGCAGGTGTTTTCCTTTATCTAAGGAATGGATGATCCCTCTGTGCAAAGCAGGTGTTGATCTTTACCTAAGGAATAGATGATCACTCTGTTCAATGCAGGTGTTTACCGTTATCTTAGGAATGGATGATCCCTTTGTTCAATGCAGGTGTTTCCTTTTATCTAAGGAATGGATGATCCCTTTGATCAATGCAGGTGTTTACTATTACATAAGTAATGGATGATCCCTCTGTTCAATGCAGGTGTCTAGCTTTGCACAAAGAAAGATGATCCGTCTCTTCAAACCAGGTTTCTACCTTTATTTAAGGAATGGATGATCCCCCAGTGCAATGCAGGTGTATACCCTTACTTAAGGAATAGATGATCCCTCTGTGCATGGCAGATGTTTACATTTACCTAAGGAATGGATGATCCCTCTGTTCAATGCAGGTGTTTACCCTTACCTAAGGAATGGATGATCCCTCTGTTCAATGCAGGTGTTTACCCTTACCTAAGGAATGGGTGATCCCTCTGTTCAATGCTGGTGTTTAACTTTACATAAGGAATGGATGATCCCTCTGTGCAATGCAGGTGTTGATTTTTACTTAAGGAATGGATGATCCCTCTATGCAATGAATATGTTCACCATTACCTAAGGAATATATGACACCTCTGTTCAATGAAGGTGTTTGCCTTTACCTAAGGAATGGATGATCCCTCTGTTCAATGCAGGTGTTTACCGTTATCTAAGGAATGTATGATCCCTCTGTTCAATGCAGGAGTTTACCGTTATCTACGGAAGCGATGATCCCTCTGTGCAATCCAGGTATTAACCATTACCTAAGGAATGGATGATCCCTCTGTGCAATGCATGTGTTGATCTTTACCTAAGGAATAGATGATGTCACTGTTCAATGCAGGTGCTTACCCTTATCTAAGGAATGGATGATTCCTCTGTTCAGTGCAGCTGTTTACACTTACCTAGGGAATGGATGATCCCTCTTTGATATGCAGGTTCTTTGCTTGACCTAAGGAATCGATGATCACTCTGTGCATTGCAGGTCTTTATATTTGTCTTAGGAATGGAAGATCACTCTGTGCATTGCAGGTGTTTACTATTACCTAAGGAATGAAAGATCCCTCTGTTCAATGCTGGTGTTTAACTTTACAAAAGGAATGGATGTTCTATGTGTGCAATGGAGGTTTTTAGCTTTTCCTAAGGAATGGATGATCCCTTTGGCCAGGCAGGTGTTCCCATTTACCTAAGGAGTGGATGATCTCTCTGTGCAATGCAGGTGTTTGCCATTACCTAAGGAATGGATCATCCCTCTATTCAATGCAGGTGTTTTACGTTATCTAAGGAATGGATGATCCCTCTGTGCAATTCTGGTGTTTACCTTTACTTAAGGAATGGATGATCTTCTGTGCTATGCACGTGTTTAATGTTACTTAAGGAATGGATTATCCCTCTGTACAACGCAGGTGTCTAACTTTACCTAAAAAAGGATGATCCCTCTCTTCAAACCAGCTTTCTACCTTTACTTAAGGAATGGATGTTCCCCTGGGGCAATGCAGATGTATACCCTTTCCTCAGGAATAGACGATCCTTTTGTGCATTGTACGTGTTTACATTTACGTTCAGAATTGATGATCCCTCTGTGCAAAACAGGTGTTTACTATTACCTGAAGAATGGATGTTCCCTGTGTGCAATGCAGGTGTTTATATTTACATAAGGAATGAATGATGCCTCTGTGCAATACAGGTGTTTACCATTACCTAAGGAATGGATCATCCCTCTTTTCAATGCAGGTGTTTAACGTTACCTAAGGAATGGATGATCCCTCTGTACAATCCAGGTGTTTACCATTACCTAAGGAAAGGATGATCCCTCTGTGTAATGCAGCTGTTTGCTATTAACTATGGAATGGAAGATCCCTCTGTTCAATGCAGGTTTTTACCTTTACGTCGGGAATGGATGATCCGTCTGTTCAATGTAATGTGTTTACCTTTACCAATGAAATGGATGTTCCCTGTGTTCAATGCAAGTGTTTAACTTCACATAAGGAATGGATGATCCCTCTGGGCCAGGCAGGTGTTGACCTTTACCTAAGGATTGGGTGATCGCTCTGTGAATTGCAGGTCATTACCTTGACAAAAGGAACTGGTGTTTACTGTGTGCAATGCCCATGTTTACATTTACATATGGAAGGAATGATCCCTCTTGGACAGGCAGGTGTTGACCTTTACCTACGGAATGAATGATACATCTGTTCAATGCAGGTGTTGAACTTACCTAAGGAATAGATGATCCCTCTGTGCCTGGCAGGTGTTTATATTTACCTAAGGAATGGATGATCCTTCTGTTCAATGCAGGTTTTTAGCTTTACCTAAGGAATGCATGATTCCTCTGTGCATTGTAGGCATTTATATTTGTGTTAGAAATGGATAATCCCTCTGTGCATTGCAGGTGTTTACTATTACATAAGGGATGAAAGATCCCTCTGTTCAATGCAGGTGTTTACCTTTACAAAAGGAATGGATGTTCTCTGTGTGCAATGCAGGTGTTTACCTTTACATAAAGAATGGATGATCCCTCTCTGCCAGGCAGTGTTGACCTTTACCTAAGGAATGGATGATCCCTCTGTGCAATGCAGGTGTTTAACTTTACCTAAAGAATTATATGATCCCTCTGTGAAATGCAGATGTTGATCTTTGCCTAAGGAATAGATGATGTCTCTGTTCAATGCAGGTACTTTCCATTATCTAAGGAATGGTTGATCCCTCTGTTCTATGCAGCTGTTTACAGTTACCTAAGGAATAGATGATGCATATGTTCAATCCAGGTGGTTACTTTTACCTAAGGAATGAATGACCTTCTGTGCAATGCAGGTGTTTACTTTACCTACGGAATGGCATAAACCATATGTGCAATACAGGTTTTGATCTTTACCTAAGGAATAGATGATCCCTCTGTTCAATGCAAGTGCTTACCCTTATCTAAGGAATGGATGATCCCTGTGTTCAATGCTGCTGTTTACAGTTACCTAAGGAATGGATGATCCACCTGTGCAATGCTTGTTTTGACCTTTCCCTAAGGAATGGATGATGCCTCTGAGAATTTCAGGTGTTTATATTTGTCTGAGGAATGGATGATCACTCTCTGCAGTGGAGGTGTTTACTATTACCTCAGGAATGAAAGATCCCTCTGTTCAATGCAGGTGATTACCTTTACAAAAGGAATGGATGTTCTCTGTGTGCAATGTAGGTGTTTACTTTTTCATAATACATGGATGATCCTTCTGTGCAAAGCAGGTGTTGACCATTACCTAGGGAATGGATGATCCCTCTGTTCAATGCAGGTGTTGATCTTTACCTAAGGAATTGATAAATCCTCTATTCAATGCAGGCGTTCATTATTATCTAAGGAAAGGAAGATCCCTCCTTTCAAAGAAGGTGTTTACAGTTACCTATGGAATGGATGATCGCTCTGGTCAATGCAGGTGTTTACCTTTACCTAAGGAATGGATGATACCACTGTTCAATGCAGGTGCTTAACGTTATCTAAGGAATGTATGATTCCTCTGTGCAATGGCATTGTTGATCCTTACCTAAGGAAAAGATGATCCCTCTGTTCAACCCAGGTGTTTACTGTTATCTAAGGAATAGATGATCCCTCTGTTCAATGCAGGTGTTTACCATTTCATAAGTAATGGATGACCCCTCTGTGCAGTGCAGGTGTTGATGTTTACCTAATTAATAGAGGAGCCCTCTGGAAATTCAGGTGTTTCCGTTATCTAAAGAATGGACGATCGCTCTGTTAAATAGAGAGGTTTAGAGTTACCTAAGAAATGCATGATCCGACTTTGCAATGAGGTGTTTACCTTTACCTAAGGAATGGATGATCCCTCTGGGAATTGCAGGTGTTTACCTTTACCTAAGGAATGGGATGATCCCTCTGGGAAATGCAGGTGTTGATTATTACCTAAGAAATAGTGGTCCCTCTTTACAATGCCGCCGTTTACCGATATCTATGGAATGGAAGAAATTTCTTTTCAATGCAGGTGTTTACAGTTAGCTAAGAAATGGATGATCCCTCTGTGCAATGCAGGTGTTGATCTTTACCTAAGGAATAGATGAGCCCTCTTCTCAATGCAGGTGTTTTCTGATATCTAAGGAATGGATGAGCCCTCTGTTCAATGCAGGTGTTTACAGTTACCTAATGAATGGATGATCACTCTGTGCAATGCAGGTGTTTATCTTTACCTAAGGAATGGATGATCACTCTGTGCAATGCAGGTGTTTACCGTTTTCTCAGTAATGGATGAACCTGCTATGCAATGCAGGTGTTTACCTTTACCTAAGGATTGGGATGATCCCTCTGTTAAATGCAGGTGTTTAGAGTTACCTTAGGAATGGATAATCCCTCTGTTCAATGCAGGTGTTCACAGTTACCTAAGGAATAGATGATCCCTCTGTTCAGTGCAGGTGTTTACCGTTATTTTAGCAATGGATGATCCCTCTGTTCAATGCAGGTGTTTGCTGCTACCTAAGGAATAGATTATCTCTTTGTTCAATTCAGTTGTTTATTATTACCTAAGGAATGGACGATGCCTATGTTCAATAGTGGTGTTTACATTTATCTAAGGAAAGGATGATTCCTCTGTGTAATGGAGATGTTTATGTTTCCCTTGCGAATGAAGATCCCTCTGTGCAATGCAGGTGTTGTCCTTTTCCTAAGGAATGGATGACCTTCTGTGCAATGCAGATGTTGAACTTTACTTAAGGAATTGATGATCCCTCTTTGCAATGCATGTGTTTATCTTTACCTAAGGAATATATGATCCCTCTCTTCAACTCAGGTGTTTACCATTATCTAAGGAATGGATGATACACCTCTGTTCAATGCAGTTGTTGACCATTACCTAAGTAATGGATGATCCATCTGTGCAATGCAGGTGATTACCTTTACCTAAGTAATGGATGACCTTCTGTGCAATGCGGGTGTTTACCTTTACCTAAGGAATTGATGATCCCTCTGTTCAATGCAGGTGTTAACTCTTACCTAAGGAATGGATAATCCCTCTCTGCATTGCAGGTGTTTACTAATACCTATGTAATTGAAGATCCCTCTGTTCAATGCAGGTGTTTACCTTTACCTAAGTAATGGATGATCCGTCTGTTCAATGCAGCTGTTTACCTTTACCAAAGTAATGGATGTTCCCTGTGTTCAATGCAGGAGTTTAACTTCACTTAAGGAATGGATGATCACTCTGGGACAAGCAGGTGTTGACCTTTACCTGAGGAATGGATGATAGCTTTGTGCATTGCACGTGTTTACATTTACTTTAGGAATGGATGATCCCTCTGTGTGTTGCAGGTGTTTACTATTACCTAAGGAATGGATGTTCCCTATGTGCAATGCAGGTGTTTACGTTTACCAAAGGAACTGGTGTTCACGGTGTGCAATGCAGCTGTTTTCCTTTACATAAGGAAAGGATGATCCCTAATGGACAGGCAGGTGTTGACGTTTACCTAAGGAATGAATGACACATCTGTTCAAGGCAGGTGTTGAACTTACCTAAGGATTGGATGACCCCTCTGTGTAATGCAGGTGTTCACCTTTTCCTAAGGAATAGATGTTCCCTCTGTGCAAGGCAGGTTCTTACCCTTATCTAAGGAATGGATGATCCCTCTGTTCAATGCTGGTCTTTAGAGTTACTTGAGGAATGTATGATCCCTCTGTGCAATGCAGGTGTTGATCTTTACCTAAGGAATAGATGATCCCTCTGTTCAATGCAGGTGGTTACCCTTATCTAAGGAATGGATGATCCCTCTGTTCAATGCAGCTGTTTACAGTTACCAAAGGAATGGATGATCCCTCTGGGCAATAGAGGATTTTAGGTCGACCTAAGGAATGGATGATCCCTCTGTGCTTTGCAGGTGTTTACTATAACCTAAGGAATGAAAGATCCCTCTGCTCAATGATAGTGTTTACCTTTACAAAAGGAATGGATGTTCTCTGTGTGCAATGCAGGTTTTTACATTTACATAAGGAATGGACGATCAATCTGGGCCAGACAGGTGTTCACCTTTACCTAACGAATGGATGATCCCTCTGTGCAATCCAGGTGTTTACCATTACCTAAGGAATAGATTATCCCTCTGTTCAGTGCAGTTGTTTACAGTTATCATAGGAATGGATTATCCCTGTGTTCGATGCAGGTGTTTACAGTTACCTAATGAATGGAAGATCCCTCTGTTCAATCCAGGTGTTTCCTGTTATCTAAGGAATGGACGATCCATCTGTGCAATGCAGGTGTTTACCTTTACCTAAGGAATGGATGATCCTCTGTGCAGTGCAGGTGTTGATCTTTACCTAAGGAATAGATGATCCCCCTGTTCAATGCAGTTGTTTACCGTTATCTTAGTAATGGATGATCCCTCTGTTCAATGCAGCGTTTACCTTTACATAAAGAATGTGATGATACCTCTGTCTAATGCAGGTGTAAAACTTTACCTAAGGAATAAATGATCCCTCCGTTCAAAGCAGGTGTTTACCGTTATCTAAGGAATGGATTAGCCTACTGTTCAATTCAGGTGTTTACCTTTACCTAAGTAATGGATGATACCTCTTTTCAACGTAGGTGTTTACCTTTACCTAAAGAAGGATGATCCCTCTGATCAATGCAGATGTTTAGCCTAATCTAAGGAATGGGTTATCCCTCTGTGCATTGCAGGTGTTTACCTTTACCTAAGGAATGGATGTTCCATCTGTGCTTTGCAAGTGTATACTATTACCTAAGGAATGGAAGATCCCTATGTTAAATGAAGGTGTTTACCTTACCTATGTAATGGATGATCCCTCTGTTCAATGCAGGTGTTTACCTTTCCCTAAGCAATGGGACAATCCCTCTGTGCAATGCAGGTGTGCTTCTTTACTTAAGGAATAGATGATCCTTGTGTTCAATGCACTTGTTTACTTTTACCTAAGGAATGGATGACACCTTTTTTCAATGCCAGTGTTTACCTTTACCTAAAGAAGGATGATCCCTCGGTTCAACGCAGGGATCTACCTTTACTTAAGGAATGGATGATCCCTCTGAGCAATGCAGGTGTTTACCCTTATCTAAGGAATGGATGATCCCTCTGTGCATTGCAGGTGTTTATCTTTACCTAAGGAGTGAATGATCCCTCTGTGAATTGCAGGTGTTTACTATTACCTTAGGAATGGAAGATCCCTCTTCTCAATGAAGGTGTTACCCTTTACCTAAGGAATGGATTGTCCCTTTTTACCTTTACCAAAGAAATGGATGTTCCCTGCGTGCAATGCAGGTGTTAAACTTTACATAAGGAATGGATCATCCCCTTGCTCAGGCAGGTGTTGACCTTTCCCTTAGTAATGGATGATACCCCTGTGCACTGCAGGTGTTTATTATTACCTAGGAATGTATGATCACTCTGATGAATGCAGGTGTTTACATTTAACAAAGGAATGGATGTTCCCTGTGTGCAATGCAGGTACTTAACTGTACATAAGTAATGGATGATCCCTCTGGGACAGGCAGGTGTTAAACTTTACCGAAGGAATGGAAGATCCGTCTGTGCGTTGCAGGTGTTTACATTTACCTTAGAGATGGATGATCCCTCTGTGCAATGCAGGTGTTCATGTTTACATAAGGAATGGATGATCCCTCTGTGCAAGGCAGGTGTTTGCCTTTACAAAAGGAATGGATGATCCTTCTTTTCAATGCAGGTGATTACGTTCATGTAAGAAATGCGATGATCCCTCTGTGCATTGCAGGTGTTTACTATTACCTAAGGAATGGAAGGTGCCTAAGTTCAATGCTGGTGTTCACATTTACCTAAGGAAAGGATGATTCCTCTGTCCAATGGAGGTGTTTATCTTTACCTAATGAATGGAAGATCCCTTTGTACAATGCAGGTGTTGATCTTTATCTAAGGTATTGATGATCCCTCTGTTCAATGCAGCCGTTTACTTTATTTAAGGAGTGGATGATCCCTCTGATCAATGCAGATGTTTAGCCTTATCTAAGGAATGGGTTATCCCTCTGTGCATTGCAGGTGTTTACCTTTACCTAAGGAATTGATGTTCCTTCTTTGCTTTCCAGGTGTATATTATTACCTCAGGAATGTAAGATGCCTAAGTTAAATGCTGGTGTTTACCTTTACCTAAGGAAAGGAATATTCCTCTGTGCAATGGAGGTGTTTGTCTTTACCTAATGAATGGAAGGTCACTCTGTGCAATGCATGTGTTTAGCTTTACGTAATTAAAAGGATGATCCCTCTGTGCAATGCAGGTGTTGATCTTTACCTAAGGAATAGATGATCCCTCTGTTCAATGCAGGTGTTTAACTTACCTAAAGTAGGATTATCCCTCTGTTCAACACAGGTTTGTACTTTTACTTAAGTAATGGATGATCCCTCTGTGCAATTCAGGTGTTTAAACTTACCTAAGGAATGGATGTTCCCTCTGTGCATTGCAGGTGTTTACATTTAACATAGGAATGGATGATCCCTCTGTTCAATGCACATGTTGATCTTTACTTAAGGAATGGATGATCCCTCTGTGAAATGCAGGTTTAGTCCTTTACCTAAGGAATGGATGATCGCTCTGTGCAGTGCAGCTGTTGAACTTTACCTATGGAATGGATGATCCCTCTGTTCAATGAAAGTGTTTTTCTTTACCTAAGGAATGGATGATCCCTCTGTGCAATGCAGGTTTTTACCTTTACACAAGAAATGGATAATCCCTCTGTTTAATGCAGGTGTTTACCATAATTTAAGGAATGGATCATCCCTCTGTTCAATGCAGTTGCTTACCATTACCTAAGGAATGGCTGATCCCTCTGTGCAATGCAGGTGTTTACCTTTTCCTAAAGAATGGCATGATCCCTCTGTGCAATGAAGGTGTTGATCTTTACCTAAGGAAGAGTTGAGCCCTCTGTTCAATGCAGGTTTTTACCGTTATCTTAGGAATGGATGAGCCCTCTGTTCAATGCAGGCGCTTACCATTATCTAAGCAATGGATGATCCCTCTGTTCAATGCAGGTGTTTACAGTTACATAAGGAATGGGTGATCCCTAGGTGCAATGCAGGTGTTTACCTTTACCTAAACAATGGCATGGTCCCTCTGTTCAATTCAGGTGTTTTCCATTATCTAAGGAATGGATGATCCCTATGTTCAATGCAGGTGTTTACATTTACCTAAGGAATCTATGATCATCTGTGCAATGCAGTTGTTGTCCATTACATAAAGAATGGATGATCCTTCTGTGCTATTCAGGTTTAGACCTTTACCTAAGGAATGGACGATCCCTCTGTGCAATGCATGTGTTGAGTTTTACCTAATGAATAGATGATCCCTCTATTCAATACAGGTGTTTACCCTTACTTAAGGAATGGATTATCCCTCTGTTCATTGCAGGTGTTTACTATTACCTAAGGAATGGAATATCCCTCTGTTCAATGCAGGTGTTTACCTTTACCAAAGTCATGGATGTTTCCTGTGTGCAATGCAGGTGTTTAACTGATCACACTGGGCCAGGCAGGTTTTGACCTTTACATAAGTAATGGATGATCCCTCTGTGCAAGGCAGGGGTTTTACTTTACCTAAGGAATTTTTGATCACTCTGTTCCATGCAGGTGTTAACAGTTATGTAAGGAATGGCATGATCCCTCTGTGCACTGCATGTGTTTAGTATTACCTAAGGATTGGAACATGCCTATGTTCAATGCTGGTGTTTACATTTACCTAAGGAAAGGATGATTCCTCTGTGCAATGGAGGTGTTTAACTACCTAATGAATGGAAGATCCCTCTGTGCAATGCAGGTGTTGTCCGTTACATAAAAATGGATGATCCTTCTGTGCTATGCAGATGTTGACCTTTACATAAGGAATGGATGATCCCTCTGTGCAATGCAGGTGTTAATCTTTATCTAAGGAATGCAAGATCCCTCTGTACAATGCAGGTGTTGACCTTTACATTAGGAATGAATGATCCCTCTGTTCAATGCAGGTTTCTACCTTTACTTAAGGAATGGATGTTCCCTCTGTGCAATGCAGGTGTTTACCCTTACCTAAGGAATGGATGATCCCTCTGTGCATTGCAGGTGTTTACTATTACCTATGGAATGGAAGATTCCCTCTGTTCAATGCAGGTGTTGACCTTTACATTAGGAATGAATGATCCCTCTGTTCAATGCAGGTGTTAATCTTTATCTAAGGAATGCAAGATCCCTCTGTACAATGCAGGTGTTGACCTTTACATTAGGAATGAATGATCCCTCTGTTCAATGCAGGTGTTGATCTTTACATAAGGAATTGATGATCCCTGGGTGCAATGCAGGTATTCACCTCGTACCTAAGGAATGGATGATCCCTCTGTGCAAGGAAGGTGTTTGCCTTTACCTAAGGAATGGATGATCCTTCACTTCAATGCAGGTGTTTAAGTTTATGTAAGGAATGGGAATATTCCTCTGTGCATTGCAGGTGTTTACTATTACCTAAAGAATGGAAGATGCCTATGTTCAATGCTTGTGTTTACCTTTACCTAAGGAAAGGATGATTCTTCTGTGCAGTGGAGGTGTTTATCATTACCTATTGAATGGACCATCCCTCTGTTTAATGGAGGTGTTGTCGTTTTACCTAAGGAATTGATGATCCTTTTGTGCAATGCAGATGTTGAACTTTACTTATGGAATGGGTGATCCGTCTGTGCAATGCAGGTATTGATCTTTAACTAAGGAATAGATGATCCCTCTGTTCAATCCAGGTGTTTACCTTTATCTAAGGATTGGATGATCCCTCTGTTCAATGCTGGTGTTTACCATGAGCTAAGGAATGGATGATCCCTCTGTGTAAAGCAGGTGTTTACCTTTACCTAAGGAATGGGATAAGCCCTCTGTTCAATGCAGGTGTTGATCTTTACCTAAGGAATAGGTGATAACTGTGTTCAATGCAGGTGTTTACCGTTATATAAGGAATGTATAATCCCTCTGTTCAATGTAGGTGTTTACAGTTACCTAAGGAATGGATGATCCCTCTCTGCAATAGAGGTGTTTACCTTTACCTAAGGAATTGATGATCCCTCTGTTCAATGCAGGTGTTTACCTGAGGAATTACCTAAGAAATGGAAGATACCTATGTTCAATTCCGGTGTTTACCTTTACCTAAGGAATAGATGATCCTTCTGTGCAATGCAGGTGTTGACCTTTACATAAGGAATGGCTGATACCTGTGTGCAATACAGGTGTTTACCATTACCTACGGAATGGATCATACCTCTGTGTTATGCAGGTGTTTAGCTTTACCTAAGGAATGGGATTATCCCCCTGTGCAATGGAGGTGTGGATCTTTACCTAAGGAAGCGGTGATCCCTCTGATCAATCCAGGTGTTTAACATTATCTAAGGAATGGATTATCCCTTTGTTCAATGCAGTTGTTTACGTTCATTGCAGGTGTTTACTATTACCTAAGGAATGGAAGATGCCTGTGTTCAATGCTGGTGTTTACATTTACCTGAAGAATGGATGATCTCTCAGTGCAATGCAAGTGTTTACCTTTACCTAATGAATGGGATGATCCCAGTGTGCTATGCAGGTGTTGATCTTTATCTAAGGAATATATGATCCCTCTATTCAATGCAGGCAATAACCGTTATCTAAGTAATGGATTATCCCTCTATTCAATGCAGTTGTTTACCTATGTCTAAGGAATGGATGATACCTCTGTTCAACTCAGGTGCTTACCGTTACCTGAAGAAGGATGATCCCTCGGTTCAACCCAGGTTTCTACCTTTCCCTAAGGAATGGATGATCCTGCTATGCAATGCAGGTGTTTACCATTACCTAAGGAATGGATGATCCCTCTGTGCATTGCAGGTGTTTACTATTACTTAAGGAATGGAAGATCCCTCTGTTCAATGCAGGTTTTTACCTTTACCAAAGGAAGGGATCTTCCCTGTGTAAAATGCAGGTGTTACCTTTACATCAGAAATGGATGATCGTTCTTGGCCAGGCAGGTGTTGACCTTTACCTAAGGAATTTATGAACTCTCTGTGCAATGCAGTTCTTTACTTTTACCTACGGAATGAATGATCGCTCTGTAAAATGCAGGTGTTGGCCTTTACCTAAGGAATGGATTATCCATCTGTTCAATGCAGTTGTTTACTATTATCTAAAGAATGAAAGTTACCTCTGTTCAACGCAGGTGTTTACCGTTACAAAATGAATGGATATTCTGTGTGTGCAATGTAGGTGTTTACCTTTACATAAGGAATGGATGATCCCTCTGTGCAATGCAGGTGTTTATCTTAACCTAAGGAATGGATGATCCCTCTGCGCAATGCAGGTGTTTACTGTTATCTAAGGAATTTATGATCCCTCTGTTCAATGCTGGTGTTTACAGTTACCTAAGGAATGGATGATCCCTCTGTGAAAAGCAGGTGTTGATGTTTACTTAAGGATTATATGAGCCATCTGTTCAATGCAGGTGTTTACCATTATCTAAAGAATGTATGATCCCTCTGTTCAATGCAGAGGTTTAAATTTACCAAAGGAATGGATGATCCGACATTGCAATGCAGGTGTTTACTTTTACCTAAGGAATAGATGGGCCTTCTTTTCAATACAGGTGTTTACTGATACCTAATGAATGGATGATCCCTCTGTGCAATGCAGGTGTTTATCTTTACCTAAGGAATAGATGATCCCTCTGTGCAATGCAGGTTTTTACTTTTACCTAAGGAATGGGAAGATCCCTCTGAGCAATGCAGGTGTTGATATTTAACTATGGAATAGATGATCCCTCTGTTCAATGCAGGTGCTTACCGTTATGTAAGGAATGGATGATCCCTCTGTCAATGAAGGTGTTTACCTTTACATAAGGAATGGACGATATTTCTGTTCAATGCAGGTGTTTACATTTACCTAAATAAGGATTATCCCTCTGTTCAAACCAGGATTCTACCTTTACTTAAGGAATGGATGATCCCTCTGTGCAATGCAGGTGTTTACCTTACCAATGGAATGGAAGATCCCTCTGTGAATTACAGGTGTTTACCTTTACATAAGGAGTGGATGATCCCTGTGTGAATTGCTGGTGTTTACTTTTACCTTAGGAATGGATGATCCTTCCTTGCATTGCTGGTGTTTACCTTTGTGTAATGCAGGTGTATATGTTTACCTAAGGAATGGGTTGATCCCTCTTTGAAATGCAGGTCTTTACCGTTATCTAAGTAAAGGATGATCCCTCTGTTGAATACAGGTGTTTTCAGTTAGGTAAGGAATGGATGATCCCTCTGTGCAATGCAGGTGTTCACCTTTACCCAAGGAATGGATGATCCCTATGTGCAATGCAGGTGTTCACCTTTACCTAAGGAATAGATGATCCCTCTGTGCAAGGCAGGTGTTTACATTTACCTAAGGAATGGATGATCCGTCTGTTCAATGCAGGTGTTTACGTTTATGTAAGGAAGAGCATGATCCCTCTGTGCATTGCAGGTGTTTACTATTACCTCAGGAATGTAAGATGCCTATGTTCAATGCTGGTGTTTACCTTTACCTAAGGAAAGGATGATTCCTCTGTGCAATGGAGTGTTTATCTTTACCTTATGAATAGATGAACCCTCTGTACAATGCAGGTGTTTACGTTTTCCTAAGGAATGGATGATCCCTCTGCGCATTGCAGGTGTTTACCTTTACCTAAGGAATGGATGATCCCTCTGTGCAATGCGGGTGTTTAGTTTTACCTAATTAATGGGATGCTCCCTCTGTGCAATGCAGGTTTTTATCTTTAACTAAGGAATAGATGATCCCTCTGTTCCATGCAGGTGTTTACCTTTACCTAAAGAAGGATTATCCCTGTGTTCAACGCTGGTTTCTACTTTTACTTAAGGAATGGCCAGGCAGGTGTTGACTTTACCTACGGAATGGATGATACCTGTGTGCAATGCAGGTGTGGACCTTTATCTTAGGAATGGATAATCCCTCTGTTCATTGTAGTTCTTTACTATTACCTAGTTAAGGAAGATCCCTCTGCTGAAGGCAGGAGTTTACCTTTACCAAAGGAATTGATGTTCCCTGTGTGCAATGCAGGTGTTTAACTTTACATAAGGAATGGATCATCCCTCTGGGCCAGGCATGTGTTGACCTTTACCTAAGAAACGATTGACCCATGTGTGCTTTGCAGTTTTTTACATTTACCTTAGGAATGAATAATTCTTCTGTGCATTGCAGGTGTTTACTGTTGCCTAAGGAATGGAAGATCCCTCTGTTCAATGCAGGTGTTTACCTTTACCAAAGGAATGGATATTCCCTTTGTGCAATGCAGGTGTTTAAATTTACATAAGGTATAGATGATCCCTCTGGGCCAGGCAGGTGTTGACCTTTACCTAAGGAATGGATGATCCCTCTGTGCAATGCAGGTTTGGACATTTTACCTAATGAATGGATGATCCCTATGTACAATGCAAGTGTTTATTTTTACCTAAGGAATGGTATGATCCCTCTGTGCATTGCAGCGGTTTACTATTACCTAAGGAATGGAAGATGCCTATGTTCAATGCTGGTGTTTAACTTTACCAAAAAATGGATGATTCCTGTGTGCAATGGAGCTTTTTATCTTTACCTAATGAATGAATGATCACTCTGTGCAATGCAGTTGTTTACAATTACCTGTGGAATGGATGATCACTCTGTGCATTGCAGCTGTTTACATTTACTTAAGGAATGGAATATCCTGCTGTGCATTGCGGTGTTTACTATAACATAAGGAATGGAAGATCCTTCTGTTCAATGCAGGTGTTTACCCTTACCAAATGAATGGTTGTTTCCTGAGTGGAATGCAGGTGTTGACCTTTACTTAAGGAATGGATGATCCCTCTGTGTATTGCAGGTGTTTACTATTACCAAGGGAATGAAAGATACCTATGTTCATTGCTGGTGTTTAACTTTACCTAAGGAAAGGATGATCCCTCTGTGCAATGGAGGTGTTTACCTTTACCTAAGGAATGGAAGATCCCTCTGTGCAATGCAGGTGTTGTCCTTTACCTAAGGAATGAATGACCTTTCTGTGCAATGCAGGTGTTGAAGTTTCCCTAAGAAATATATGATCCCTCTGTGAAATGCAGGTGTTGATCTTTACCTAAAGAATAGATGGTCCCTCTGTTCAATGCAGGTGTTGATCTTTACGTAATTAATGCATTATCCCTCTGTGCAATGCATGTGGTCACCTCTTACCTAAGGAATGGATGATCCCTCTGTTCAATGCAGGTGTTTACTTTTATGTAAGGAATGGGACGATCCCTCTGTGCATTGCAGGTGTTTTCCTTTATGTAAGAAATGGATGATCCCTCTGTGCATTTCAGGTGTTTACATTTACCTTAGGAAAGGATTGTCCCTCTGTTCAATGCAGTTGTTTACCTTTACATAAGGAATGGATGATCCCTCTGGTGCAGGCAGTTAATGTCCTTTACCTAAGTAATATATGATCCCTCTGTGCAATGCAGGTGTTGACCTGTACCTAAGGAATGGAAGATCCCTCTGTTCAATGCAGGTGTTGATCTTTACCTAAGGAATGGATGTTCCCTCTGTGAAATGCAGGTGTTCACCTTTACATAAGGATGGATGATCTCTCTCTGAAAAGCCTGTGTTTATATTTACCTAAGGAATGGATGATCCCCCTGTTCAATGCAGGTTATTTAAGTTTATGCAAGGAATGGGAGGATCCCTCTGTGCAGTGCAGTTGTTTACTATTACCTAAGGAATGGAAGAAGCCTATGTTCAATGCTGATGTTTACCTTTACCTAAGGAAAGCATGATTCCTCTGTGAAATGGAAGTGTTTATCTTTACCTAATGAATGGAGAATCCCTCTGTGTATTTCAGGTGTTGTCCTTTACCTAAGAATGCATGATCCTTCTGTGCAATGCAGGTGTTCACCGTTACCTACTATATGGATGATCCTCTGTGCAATGCAGGAGTTGATCCTTATCTAAGAAATGGGTGATCCCTCTGTTCATTGCAGGTGTTTACCTTTATCTAAAGATTGGATGATCCCTCTGTTCAATGCAGGTGTTTACCATTACATAAGGAATGGATGATCCCTATATGAAATGCAGGTGTTTCCCTTTACCTAAGGAATCGGATGATCCCTCTGTGCAATGCAGGTGTTGATCTTTACCTAAGGAATAGATGATCCATCTGTTCAATGCAGGTCTTTACCGTTATCTAAGGAATGTATGATCCCTCTGTTCAATATTGGTGTTTACAGTTCCCTAAGGAATGGACGATACCTCTGTGCAATGTAGGGGGTTCCCTTTGCCTAAGGAATGGATGATCCATCTGTGCAATGTAGGTGTTTAACTTTGCCTAAGGAATGGGATGATCCCCCTGTGCTATACAGGTGTTTAATTGACCTAAGGAATAGACGATCCCTCTGTTCAA
Source organism: Orientallactaga sibirica (assembly GCA_036365145.1). Taxonomy (NCBI): domain Eukaryota; kingdom Metazoa; phylum Chordata; class Mammalia; order Rodentia; family Dipodidae; genus Orientallactaga; species Orientallactaga sibirica. Next base: position 570,687 of record JAEOAD010002040.1, read on the forward strand.
TGCAGGTGTTTACCGTTATTAAAGGAATGGATGATCCCTTTGTTCCATGCACTTGTTTACGTTTATGTACAGAGTGGGATGATTCCTCTGTGCATTGCAGGTGTTTAATATTACCTAAGGAATGGAAGATGCCTATGTTCAATGCTGGTGATTACCTTTTCTTGAGGAATGGATGATTCCTCTTTGCAATGCAAGTGTTTACCTTTTTCTATGGAATGGATGATCCCTCTGTTCAATGCAGGTGTTAACCGTTACCTAAGGAATGGATGATACCTCTGTTCAACACAGGTTTCTACCTTTACTTAAGGAATGGATGTTCCCTCTGTGCAATGCAGGTGTTTACCCTTACCTAAGGAATGGATGATCCCTCTGTGCATTGCAGGTGTTTACTATTACCTATGGAATGGAAGATCCCTCTGTTCAATGCAGGTGTTGACCTTTTCCTAAGGAATGGATGATCCCTCTGTGCATTGGAGGTGTTTACCTTTACCTATCAAATGGATGATCCCTCTGTGCATTGCAGGTGCTTACATTCACCTTAGGAATGGAAGATGCCTCTGATCAATGCTGGTGTTTAAATTTACATAAGAATTGGATGATCCCTCTGGACCTGGCAGGTGTTGACCTTTAACTAAGGAATGGATGATTCCTCTGAGCATTGCATTTGTTTACCTTTACCTAAGGAATGGATGATCCCTCTATTCAATGCAGGTGTTGATCTTTAAGTAAGTCATGCATGATCTCTCTGCGCAATGCATGTGCCCACCTCTTACCTAAGGAATCGATGATACCTTTGTGCAAGGCAGTTGTGTAACTTTACCTAAGGAATGGATGATCCCTCTATTCCATGCAGGTGTTTACTTTTATGTAAGGAATGGGATGATCCCTCTGTGCATTGCAGGTGTTTACTATTACCCAAGGAATGGAAGATACCTACGTTCGATGCTGGTGTTTATCTTTACCTCGGGAATGGATGATCCTTCTGTTCAATGCATGTGTTGAGTTTTACCTATGGTGTAGATGATCCCTCTGTTCAATGCAGGTGTATACAGTTATCTAACGAATGGAAGATACCTCTGTTCAATGCAGGTGTTTACCATAACATAAGGATTGGATGATCCCTCTGTGCATTGCAGGGGATTACTATTACCAAGGGAATGGAAAATCCCTCTGTTCAATGCAGGTGTTTCCCTTTTGCAAAGGAATGGATGTTCCCTGTGTGCAATGCATGTGTTTACCATTACATAAGGAATTTATGATACCTCTGGATCAGGCAGGTGTTGCACTTTACCTAAGGAATGGATGATACCTCTGTGAAATGCAGGTGTTGATCTTTACCTAAGGAATAGATGATCCCTGTCTTCAATGCAGGTGTTGATCTTTACTTAAGAAATAGATGATCCCTCTGTGCAAGGCAGGTGTTTACCTTTACCTAAGGAATGGATGATCCCTCTTTTCCATTCCGGTGTTCACTTTTATATAAGGAATGGGATGATCCCTCTGTGCATTGCAGGTGTTTTCTATTACCTAAGGAATGGAAGAAGCCTATGTTCATTGCTGGTGTTTACCTTTACCTAAGGAAAGAATGATTCCTCTGTGCAATGGAGGTGTTTATCTTTACCTAATGAATGGAAGACCCCTCTGTATATTGCAGGTGTTGTCCTTTAACTAAGGAATGGGTTATCCTTCGGTGCAATAGGTGTTGACCTTTAACTACTGTATGGATGATCCCTCTGTGCAATGCAGGTGTGAATCGTTACCTAAGGAATACATGATCCGTCTGTTCAATGCAGGAGTTTACTGTTATCTAAGGATTGGATGATCCCTCTATTCATTGCAGGTGTTTACCATTACCTAAGGAATGTATGATCCCTCTGTGCAAGGCATGTATTGATCTTTACCTAAGGAAATGATAATCCATCCTTTAAATCCAGGTGTTTAGCATCTTCTAAGAAATTTACAATCGCTCTGTGCATTGCAGGTGTTTACAATTGCCTTACGAATGGATGATACCTCTGTGCATTGCAGGCATTTACTATTAACTAAGGAATGGAAGATCCCTCTGTTCAATGCAGGTGTTTAACTTTAACAAAGGAATGGATGTTCCCTGTGTGCAATGCATGTATTTACAGTTACATAAGGAATGAATGATCCCTCTGGGCCAGGCACGTGTTGACCTTTACCCAAGGATTGGATGATCCCTCTGTTCAATGCTGGTGTTTACCTTTACCTAACAAATGGGATAATGCCCTTCTGCAATGCAGGTGTTGATCTTTACATAAGGAATATATGATCCCTCTGTCAAAGCAGGTGTTTAACGTTATGATCCCTTTGTTCAATGCAGTTGTTTACGATCATATAAGGAATGGGATGATCCCTCTGTGCATTGCAGGTATTTACTATTCCCTAAGGAATGGAAGATGCCTATGTTCAATGCTGGTGTTTAACTTTACCTGAGGAATGGATGATTCCTCTGTGCAATGCAGGTGCTTAACTTTACCTAAGGAATGGGACGATCCTCCTCTGCAATGCAGGTGTTGATCTTTACCTAAGGAATACATGATTCCTCTGTTCAACACAGGTGTTTACCTTTACCTAAAGAAAGATGAACCCTCTGTTTAACACAGGTACTCCCTTCACTTAAGAATGGATGATACTTCTGTGCAATGCACGAGTTTAACCTTACCTAAGAAATGGAGATCCCTCTGTTAAATGAAGGTGTTTTGCTTTACCAAAGGAATTGATGTTCCCTGTGTGCAATGCAGGTGTTTACCTTTACATAAGGTATGGATGGATGAAACCTCAGGGCCTGGCAAGTGTTGACCTATACCTAAGGAATGGATGATCTCTCTATTCAATACAGGTGTTGATCTCTACATAAGGAATGGATGATCCCTCTGTGCAATGGAAGTTTTCACCTCTTACCTAAGGAATGGATGACCCATCTGTGCAAGGCAGGTGTTTACCTAAGGAATGGATGATCCCTCTGTTCCATGCAGGTGTTTACATTTATGTAAGGAATGCGATGATCCCTCTGTGCATTGCCGGTGTTTACTATTACCTAAGAAATAGAAGATACCTATGTTAAATGCTGGTGTTTACCTTTACCGAGGAAAGGATGATTCCTCTGTGTAATGGAGATGTTTATCTTTACCTAAAGAATGGAAGATCCCTCTGTGCAATGCAGGTATTGTCCTTTACCTAAGGAATGGATGACCCTTCTGTGCAATGAAGGTGTTGATCTTTACCTAAAGAATAGATGATACATCTGTTCAATGCAGGTGTTTACCATTATCTAAGGAATGGAAGATCCCTCTGGTCAATGCAAGTGTTTACCACTACCTAAGGAAAGGATGATCCCTCTGTGTAATGCAGGTGTTTAACTTTACCTAAGGAGCAGGTGATCCCTTTGTGCAATGGGGGTGATTGCCATTATCTAAGGAATGGAGGATCCCTCTCTTCAATGCAGGTTTTTACAGTTACATAAGGAATGGATGATCCCTCTGTGCAATGCAGGTGTTGATCTTACATAAGGAATGGATGATCCCTCTGTGCAATGCAGGTGTTTACAATTACCTAAGGAATGGGATGATCCCTCTGTTCAATGCAGGTGTTTACAGTTATCTAAGGATGGGTGATCACTCTGTGCAATGCAGGTGTTTACCTTTACCTAAGAAATGAATGAACCCTCTATGCAATGCAGGTGTTTACATTTATATCAGGAATGGGATGATCCCTCTGTGCAATGCAGGTGTTAATCTTTACCTAAGGAATAGATGACCCCTCTGTTCAATGCAAGTGTTTACTGTTATCTAAGGATTGGATGATCCCTCTGTGCAATGCAGGTGTTTAACTTTAACTAAGGCATAGATGATCCCTCTGTTCAATGCAGGTGTTTACTGTTATCTAAGGAATGGATGATCCCTTTGTTCAATGCACTTGTTTACGTTTATGTACGGAGTGGGATGATCCCTCTGTGCATTGCAGATGTTTACTATTACCTAAGGAATGGAAGATGCCTCTGATCAATGCAGGTGTTTACGTTTACGAAAGGAATGGATGATCCCTCTAGGCCTGGCAGGTGTTGAGCTTTACCTAAGGAATGGATGATCCCTCTGTGCAATGCATGTGTTCACCTCTTACATAAGGAATGGATGATCCCTCTGTGCAAGGCAGGTTTTTACTTTTAGGTAAGGAATGGGATGATCCCTCTGTGAATTGCAGGTGTTTACTATTACCTAAGGAATGGAAGATACCTGTGTTCAATGCTGGAGTTTACCTTTATCTCAGGAATGGATGATCCTTCTGTGCAATGCAGGTGTTGACTTTTACCTAAGGTGTAGATGATCCCTCTGTTCAATACAGGTGCTTACAGTTATCTAAGAAATGGAAGATCTCTCTGTTCAATGCAGGTGTTTACCATAACCAAAGGAATGGATGATACCTCTGTGCAATGCAGGCGTTTCCCATTACCTAAGGATTGGATGATCCCTCTGTGCAATGCAAGTGTTTAACTTAGCATAAGGAATGGGATGATCACTGTGTGCAATGCAGGTGTTGATCTTTACCTAAGGAATAGATGATCCCTCTGTTGCATGCAGGTGTTTATGTTTATGTAAGGAATGGGATGATCCCTCTGTGCATTGAAAGTGTTTACTATTACCTAAGGAATGGAAGAAACCTATGTTCAATGCTCGTGTTTACCTTTACCTAAGGACTGGATGATCCTTCTGTGCAATGCAGGTGTTGACCTTTACATAAGGATTGGCTCATCTCTGTGTGCAATTCAGGTGTTTACCATTACCTAAAGAATGGATGATACCTCTGTGCAATGTAGGTGTTTACTGTTTTATAAGGATTGGATGATCCCTCTGTGAAATGCAGGTGTTTACCTTTAACAAAGGAATGGATGTTCCCTGTGTGGAATGCATGTATTTACGCTTACATTAGGAATGAATTATCCCTCCGGGCAAGGCAGGTGTTGAACTTTACCTAAGGAATGGATGATCCCTCTGTGAAATGCTGGTGTTGACCTTTACCTAAGGAATAGATGATCCCTCTGTTCCTAGCAGGTGTTTACCATTATCTAAGGATTGGATGATCCCTCTGTTAAATGCAGGTGTTTACCATTACTTAAGGAATGGATGATTGCTCTGTGCAATGCATGTGCTTACAGTTATTCCAGGAATAGGATGATTCCTCTGTTCAATGCAGGTGTTTACTTTTACCTAAATAATGGATGATACCTCTGTTCAATGGAGGTGTTTACCATTAATTAAGGAATGGATGATTCCTCTGTGCAATGCATGTGTTTACAGTTATGTCAGGAATGGGATGATTCCTCTGTTCAATGCAGGTTTTTACCTTTACCTAAAGAATGGATGATACTTCTGTTTAATGCAGGTGTTTACCTTTACCTAAGAAGGATGTTCAACGCAGGTTTCTACATTTACTTACGGAATTGTTCATCCCTCTGTGCAATACAGGTGTTTACAAAAACTTAAGGAATTGATGATCCCTCTGTGCAATGCAGGTGTTTACATTTACCTTAGGAATGGATGATCCCTCTGTGAATTGCAGGTGTTTATTATTACCTAAGGAATGGAAGACTCGTCTGTTTGATGCAAATGCTTACCTATACATAATGTATCGATCATCCCTCTGGGCCAGGCAGGTGCTGACCTTTACCTAAGGAATGGGTGATCCCTCTGTGCAATACAGGAGTTGACCTTTACCTAAGGAATGGAAGGTGCAGTTGTTTACGTTTATATAAAGAATGGGATGATCCCTCTGTGCATTGCAGGTGTTTACTATTACCTAAGGAATAGAAGATACCTATTTTCAATGCTGTTGTTTACCTTTACTTAGGAAAGGATGATTCCTCTCTGCAATGGAGGTGTTTATCTTTACCTAATGATTGGAAGATCCCTCTGTGCAATGCAGGTATTGTCCTTTACCTAAGGAATGGATGATCCTTCTGTTGAAAGCAGGTGTTGATCTTTACCGAAGGAATAGATGATCCCTCTGTTCAATGCAGGTTTTTACCATGATCTAAGGAATGGAGGATCCATCTGTTCAATGCAACTGTTTACGACTACCTAAGGATTGGATGATCCCTCTGTATAATGCAGGTGTTTAACTTTAACTAAGGAATAGATGATCCCTCTGTGCAATGCAGGTGTTGATTTTTACCCAAGGAGCAGGTGATCCCTCTGTGCAATGGGGGTGACTGCCATTATCTAAGGAATGGATGATCCCTCTGTGCAATGCAGGTGCTGATATTACATAAGGAATAAATTATGCCTCGGTTCAATGCAGGTGTTTACCGTTATCTAAGGAATTCATGATCCCTCTGTACAATGCAGATGTTTACCTTTACCTAAGGAATGGGATGATCCCTCGGTGCAATGCAGGTGTTTACCTTTACCTAAAGAATAGATGATCCCTCTATTCAATGCAGGATTTTACCGTTATCTAAGGAATGGAGGATCTCTCTCTGCAATGCAGGTGTTGACCTTTACCTAAGGAATGGATGATCCATCTGTGCAATTCAGGTGTTGATCTTTACCTAAGGAATAGATGATCCCTCTGTTTACTGCAGGTGTTTACCGTTATCTTAGGAATGGATCACTCTGTTCAATGCAGGTGCTTATAGTTATCTAAGGAATGGATGATCCTTTTGACCAGTGCAGGTTTTTACTATTACCTAATTAATGGATGATCCCTCTGTGCAATGCAGGTGTTTAATGTTACCTAAGGAATTGATGATCTCTCTGATCACTGCAGGTGTTTATCATTACCTAAGGAATGGATGATCTCTCTCTTCACACCAGGTTTATACCTTTATTTAAGGAATGGATGATACCCCAGTGCAATGCAGGTGTATACCCTTACCTAAGGAATAGATCATCCCTCTGTGCATTGTAGGTGCTTACATTTACCTTGGGAATTGATGATCCCTCTGTGCATTGCAGGTGTTTACTATTACCTAAGGAATCGATGTTCCCTGTGTGCAAGGCAGGTGTTTCCCTTTTCATAAGGTATGCATGATCCATCTCGGCCACTCAGGTGTTGACCTTTACCTAAGAAATGGATGATGCCTCTGTTCAATGCAGGTGTTGATTTTTAGTTAAGGAATGGATGATCCCTCTGTGAAATGGAGGTGTTGTTCTATACCTAAGGAATGGATGATCCCTCTGTACAATGCAGGGATTAACCTTTACATAAGGAATGGATGATCCCTCTGTGCAATGAATATGTTCACCTTTACCTAAGGAATATATTACACCTCTGTTCTATGCAGGTGTTTACCTTTACCTAAGGAATGGATGATCCCTTTGTTCAATGCAGGTGTTTTCCTTTACAAAAAGAATGGATGTTCTCTGTGTGCAATGCAGGTGTTTACCGTTACCTAAGGAATGGATGATCCCTCTGTGCAATACAGGTATTGACCATTACCTAAGGAATGGATGAACCCTCTGTGCAATGCAGGTGTTGACCTTCACCTAATGATTGGATAATCCCTCTGTTCAATGCAGGTGTTTACTATTATCTACAGAATGGATGACCCTTCTGTGCAATCCAGATATTTACCATTACCTAAGGAATGGATGATCCCTCTGTGCAATGCAGGTGCTTACATTTACCTAAGGAATGTTATGATCCCTCTGTGCAATTCAGGTGTTGATCTTTACCTAAGGAATAGATGATCACTCTGTTCAATGCAGATGCTTACCCTTATCTAACGAATGGATAATCCCTCTGTTCAATACAGCTGTTTACACCTACCTAGGGAATGGATGATCCCTCTGTGCGATGCAGGTTTTCAGCTTGACCTGAGGAATCTATGATCCCTCTGTGCATTGCAGGTGTTTATAATTGTTTTAGGAATGGATGATCACTCTGTGCATTGCAGGTGTTTACTATTACCGAAAGAATGAAAGATCCCTCTGTTCAATGCTGGTGTTTACCTTCACAAAGGGAATGCATGTTGTCAGTGTGCAATGCAGGTTTTTAGCTTTATATAAGGAATGGATGATCCCTTTGGACGTGCAGGTGTTGACATTTACCTAAGGAATGGATGATCCCTCTGTGCAATGCAGGTGTTGACCGTTACCTAAGGAATGGATGATCCTTCTGTTCAATGCAGGAAGTTACAGTTATCTAGGAAATGGATAATCCCTCTGTGAAAACCAGGTGTTTTCCATTACCTAAGGAATGGATAATCCCTCTCTGCAATGCAGGTGTTTACCTTTACCTAAGGAATTATATGATACCTCTTTGCAATGCTAGTGTTGATCTTTGCATAAGGAATAGATGATCCCTCTGTTCAATGCAGGTGCTTACCCTTATCTAGGGAATGGATGATCCCCTCTGTGTGATGCAGGTTTTTAGCTTGACCTAAGGAATCGATGATCCCTCTGTGCATTGCAGGTGTTTATATTTGTTTTGGGAACGGATGATCACTCTGTGAAATGCAGGTGTTGATCTTTACCTAAGGAATAGATGATCCCTCTGTTCAATACAGTTGGTTACCGTTATCTTAGGAAATGGATGATCCCTCTGTTCAATGCAGGTGTTTACAGTTACCTAACGAATGGTGATTCCTCTGTTCAATGCAGGTGTTTCCCGTTATCTAAGGAATGGATGATCCTTCAAATCACTGCAGGTGTTTACCATTACCTAAGGAATGGATGATCCCTCTGTGCAATGCAGGTGTTTAATGTTACCTAAGGAATGGATGATCCCTCTGTTCAACGCAGGTGTCTACCTTTACCTAAAGAAGGATGATCCCTCTCTTCAAACCAGGTTTCTACCTTTACTTAAGGAATGGATGATCCTCTGGTGCAATGCAGTTGTATACAGTTACCTAAGGAATAGACGATCCCTCTGTGCATTGTAGGTGTTTACATTTACCTTCGGAATTGATGATTCCTCTGCACATTGCAGGTGTTTACTATTACCTAAGGAATGCATGTTCCCTGTGTGCAATGCGGCTGTTTACCTTTACATAAGGTATGGATGATCCCTCTGGGCCAGTCAGTTGTTGACCTTTACCTATGTAATGGATGATCACTCTGTGCAATGCAGGTGTTGACCTTTACGTAAGGAATGGATGATCCGTCTGTGCAACTCAGGTGTTTACATTTCCCTAAGGAATGGATGATCCCTCTGAACATTGCAGGTGTTTACGTTTATGTATGGAATGGGATGATCCCTCCGTGCAGTGCAGGTGTTTATTATTACCTAAGGAATGGAAGATGCCTATGTTCAATTCTGGTGTTTACCTTTCCCTAAGGAAAGGATGATTCCTCTGTGCAATGGAGGTGTTTATCTTTACCTAATGAATGGAAGATCCCACTGTGCAATGCAGGCGTTGTCCTTTACCTAAGGAATTGATGATCCTTCTGTGCAATGCAGAAGTTGAACTTTACCTAAGGAAAAGAAGATTTCTCTCTTCAACGCAGGTGTTTACCGTTATGTAAGGAATGGATGATCCCTCTGTTCAATGAAGGTGTTTACCATTACATAAGGAATGGATGATCCATCAGTGCAATGCAGGTGTTTACCTTTACATATGGAATGGATGATCCTTCTGTGCAATGCACGATGTTTACCTTTACCTACAGAATGATCCCTCTGTGCAATGCATGTTTTGATCTTTACCTAAGGAATAGATGATCCCTCTGTGCAAGGCAGGTGTTTACATTTACCTAAGGAAAGGATGATTCCTCTGTGCAGTGGAGGTGTTTATCTTTACCTAATGAATGGAAGATCCCTCTGTGCAATGCAGGTGTTGACCTTCACATAAGGAATGGATGATCCCTCTCTGCAATGGAGGTGTTTACCTTACCTAAGGAATGGATGATACCTCTGTTCAATGCAGGCATTTACCTTTACCTAAGGAATGGGATGATCCCTCTGTTTATTGTAGGTGTTTACTATTACTAAAGGAATGGAAGATGGCTATGTTCAATGCTGGTGTTGACCTTTACCTAAGGAATGGATGATCCCTCTGTTCAATGCAGGTGTTTACAATTACCTAAGGAATGGATGATCCCTCTGTGCAATGTAGGTGTTGATCTTCACCAAAGGAATAGATGATCCGTATGTTCAATGCAGGTTCTTACCCTTATCCAAGTATTGGATGATCCCTCTGTTCAATGCAGGTGTTTACCATAATATAAGGAATGGATCATCCCTCTGTTCAATGCAGGTGTTTACCACTACCTAAGGAATGGATGATCCATCAGTTCAATGCAGGTGTTTACCATTGTCTAAGGAATGGATGATCCCTGTGTTCAATGCAGGTATTTACCGATAACTAAGGAATGGATTACCATTCTGTGCAAACAGGTATTTACCTTTACATAAGGAATGGATGATACCTCTGTGCAATGCAGGTGTTTCCTTTACCTAAGGAATGGGATGATCCCTCCGTGCAATGCAGGTGTTGATCTTAACCTAGAGGAATAGATGATCCCTCTGTTTAATGCAGGCTTTCACTGTTACCTAAGGAATGGATGAATCCTCTGTTCAATGCAGGTGTTTACCATTACCTATTGAATGGATGAGACTTCTGTACAACGCAGGTGTCTACCTTTACCTAAAGAAGGATGATCCATCCCTCTGTTCAACGCAGGTTTGTACCTTTACTTAAGGAATGCATAATCCCTCTGTGCAATGCAGGTGTTTACCCTTAACTAAGGAATGGATGTTCCCTCTGTGCATTGCAGGTGTTTACCCTTACCTTAGGAATAGAAAATCACTCTGTGCATTACAGGTGTTCACATTTACCTTAGGAATGGATGATCTCTCAGTGCAAGTCAGGTGTTGACCTTTACCTAAGGAATGGATGATCCTTCTGTGCAATGCAGGTGTTCACCTCTTACCTAAGGAATGGACGACCCCTCTGTGCAAGGCATGGGTTTTACTTTACCTAAGGAATTTATGATCACTCTGTTCAATGCAGGTGTTAACATTTATGTAAGGAATGGGATTATCCCTCTGTGTATTGCATGAGTTTACTATTACCTAAGGATATTGGAACATGCCTATGTTCAATGCTGGTATTTTCATTTACCTAAGGAAAGGATGATTCCTCTGTGCAATGGAGGTGTATATCTTTACCTAATGAATGGAAGATCCCTCTGTGCAATGCAGGTGTTGTCCTTTACATAATGAATGGATGATCCTTCTGTTCAATGCAGGTGTTGACCTTTACATAAGGAATGGATGATCCCTCTGTGCAATGCAGGTGTTGACGTTTACATAAGGAATGAATGTTCCCTCTGTTCAATGCAGGTGTTGATCTCTACCTAAGGAATTGATGATCCCTCTGTGCAATGCCGGTGTTCACCTCGTACCTAAGGAATAGATGATCCCTCTGTGCAAGGCAGGTGTTTGCCTTTACCTGAGGAATGGATGATCCTTCAGTTCAATGCAGGTGTTTAAGTTTATGTAAGGAATGAGATGATTCCTCTGTGCATTGCAGGTGTTTTGTATTACCTAAAGAATGGAAGATGCCTATGTTCAATGCTGGTGTTTACCTTTACTTAAGGAAAGGATGATTCCTCTGTGCAGTGGAGGTGTTTATTTTTACCTAATGAATGGAAGATCCCTCTGTGCAATGCTGGTGTTGTCCTTTACCTAAGGGATTGAAGATCCTTCTGTGCAATGCAGATTTTGACCTTTACTTAAGGAATGGATGGTCCCTCTGTGAAATGTAATTGTTGATCTTTTCCTAAGGAATAGATGATCCCTCAGTTCAATGCAGGTGTTTACCATTATCTAAGAAATGGGTGTTTCCTCTGTTCAATGCAGGTGTTTGCCAATACGTAAGGAATGGATGATCCGTCTGTGTAATGCAGGTGTTGATCTTTACCTAAGGAATAGGGGATCCCTCTGTTCAATGCAGGTGTTTACAGTTTTCTAAGGAATAGATATCCCTCTGTCCAATGTAGGAGTTTACACTTACCTAAGGAATGGATGATCCCTCTCTGCAATGTAGGTTTTTACCTTTACCTAAGGAATTGATGATCCCTCTGTGCAATGCAGGTGTTTAGCTTTACCTAAGGAATGGGATGATCCATTTGTGCAATGCAGGTGTGGATCTTTACTGAGGAATTGGTGATCCCTCTGTTCAATCCAGGTGTTTACCATTATCTAACGAATGGAGGATCCCTTTGTTCAATGCAGTTGTTTATATTCATGTAAGGAGTGGGATGATCCCCCTGTGCATTGCAGGTGTTTACTATTACCTAAGGAATGGAAGATGCCTATGTTCAATGCAGGTCTTTACCTTTACCAGAGGAATGGATGATCCCTCTGTGCAATGCAAGTGCTTACCTTTACCTAAAGGATGGGATGATCCCAGTGTGCAATGCAGGTGTTGATCTTTACCTAAGGAATATATGATCCCTCTCTTGAATGCAGGTGTTTATCGTTATCTAAGGAATGGACGATCCCTCTTTTCAATGCAGGTGTTTACCTTTGCCTAAGGAATGGATGATACCTGTGTTCAACGCAGGTGTTTACCTTCACATGAAGAAGGATGATCCGTCTGTTCAATGCAGGTTTCTTCCTTTACTTAATGAATGGATGATCCCTCTGCACAATGCAGGTGTTTACTATTACCTAAGGAATGGAAGATCCCTATGTTCAATGCAGGTTTTTACCTTTACCAAAGGAATGGATATTCCCTGTTTGAAATGGAGCTGTTACCTTTCCATAAGGAATGGATGATCCTTTTTGGCCAGGCAGGTGTTGACCTTTACCTAAGGAATTTATGAACTCTCTGTGAAATGCAGTTCTTTACCTTTACCTAAGGAATGGATGATCCCTCTGTAAAATGCAGGTGTTTTCCTTTACAAAAGGAATGGATGTTCTCTGTGTGCAATGCAGGTGTTTACCTTTACATAAGGAATGGATGATCCGTCTGGGCCAGGCAAGTGTTGACCTTTACATAAGGAATGATATCATCCCTCTGTGCTATGCAGGTGTTGATCTTTATCTAAGGAATAGATGAGCCCTCTGTTCAATGCAGGTGCTTACCCTTATCTAATGAATAGATGATCCCTCTGTTCAATGCAGCTGTTTACACTTACCTAGGGAATTGATCCCTCTGTGCCATGCAGGTTCTTCGCTTGACCTAAGGAATCGATGATCTCTCTGTGCATTGCAGGTGTTTACTTTTACCTAAGGAATGGATGATCCCTCTCTTCAATGCTGGTGTTTACCTTTACAAACGTAATGGTTGTTCTCTGTGTGCAATGCAGGTTTTTAGCATTACATAAGGAATGGATGATCCCTTTGGCCAGGCAGGTGTTTACATTTACCTTCAGAATTGATGATCCCTCTGCTCATTGCAGGCGTTTACTATTACCTAAGGAATGGATGTTCCCTGTGTGCAATGCAGGTGTTTACCTTTACCTAAGGAATCGATGATCCTCTGTGAAATGCAGGTGTTGATCTTTACTTAAGGAATAGATGATCCCTCTGTTCAATGCAGTGGTCTACTGGTATCTAAGGAAATGGATGATCCCTCTGTTCAATGCAGGTGTGTACAGTTACCTAACGAATGGGTGATCCCTCTGTTCAATGCAGGTGTTTCCCATTATGTAAGGAATGAATGATCTCTCTGATCACTGCAGGTGTTTATCATTACCTAAGCAATGGATGATCTCTCTGTGCAATGCAGTTGTTTAATGATACCTAAGTAACGGATTATCCCTCTGTTCAACACAGGTGTCTACCTTTACCTAAAAAAGGATGATCCCTCTCTTCAAACCAGCTTTCTACCTTTACTTAAGGAATGGATGATCCGCTGGTGCAATGCAGGTGTATACCTTTACTTCAGGAATAGAAGATCCCTATGTGCATTGTAGGTGTTTACATTTACATTCGGAAATGATGATCCCTCTGTGAAAAACAGGTGTTTACTATTACCTAAGTAATGGATGTTCCCTGTGTTCAATGCATAAGGAATGGATGATACTTTTGGCCAGGCAGGTGTTGACCTTTACCTTAGGAATGGATGATCCCTCTGTGCAATGCAGGTGTTTACCATTACCTAAGGAATGGATCATCCTTCTATTCAATGCAGGTGTTTGTCGTTATCTAAGGAATGGGTGATCCCTCTGTGCAATGAAGGTGTTTACTATTATCTAAGGAACGAATGATCCCTCTGGTCAATGCTGGTGTTTACGTTTACAAATGGAATGGATGTTCACTGTGTGCAATGCAGGTTTTTACCTTTACGTAAGTAATGGATGATTCCTCTGGGCCAGGCAGGTGTTGATCTTTACCTAAGGAATAGATGATCCCTCCGTTCAAGCAGGTGTTTACCCTTATCTTAGGAATGGATGATCTTTCTGTTCAATGCAGGTATTTACCGTTACCTAAGGAATGGATGATCCCTCTCTTCAATGCAGGTGTTTCCCGTTATCTAAGGAATGGATGATCCTTTTTATCAGTGCAGGTGTTTAGTAATACCTAAGTAATGGATGATTCCTCTGTGAAATACAGGTGTTTAATGTTATCTAAGGAATGGATTATCCCTCTGTTCAACGCAGGTGTCTACCTTTGCCCAAAGAAGGATGATCCCTCTCTTCAAACCAGGTTTCTACCTTTAGTTAAGGAATGGATGATCCCCCAGTGCAATGCAGGTGTATACCCTTACATAAGTAATAGATGATCCCTCGGTGCATTGTAGGTGCTTACATTTAACTTCAGAATTGATGATCCCTCTGTGCATTGCAGGTGTTTACTGTTATGTAAGGAATGTATGTTCCCTGTGTGCAATGCAGGTGTTTCCCTTTACATAACATATGGATGATCCCTCTCAGTCAGCCAGGAGTTGACCTTTACCTAAGGAATGGATGATCCCTCTGTGCAATGCAGGTGTTCATCTTTACTTAAGGAATGGATGATCCCTCTGTGCAATACAGGTGTTGTCCTATACCTAAGAAATGGATGATCCCTCTGTGCAATGCAGTTGTTGACCTTTACCTAAGGAATGGATGATCCCTCTGTTCAATGCAGGTGTTGATTTTTACTTAAGGAATGGATGATCCATCTGTGCAATGGAGGTGTTGTCCTATACCTAAGGAATGGATGATCCCTCTGTACAATGCAGGTGTTGACCTTTACCTAAGGAATGGATGATCCCTCTGTGCAATGAATATGTTGATCTTTACCTAAGGAATATATGACACCTCTGTTCAATGCAGGTGTTTACCTTTACCTGCGGAATGGATGATCCTCCTCTTCAATGCAGGTGTTTACCATTATCTAAGGAATGTATGATCCCTCTGTTCAATGAAGGTGTTTACAGTTACCTAAGAAATGGATAATCCCTCTGTGCAATGCAGGTGTTTTCCTTACCTAAGGAATGGATGATCCCTCTGTGCATTGCAGGGGTTTACTATTAACTATGGAATGGAAGATCCCTCTCTTCAATGCAATGTGTTTACATTTACCAAAGTAATGGATGTTGCCTGTGTTCAATGCAGGTGTTTAACTTCACATAAGGAATGGATGATCCCTATGGGCCAGGCAGGTCTTGACCTTTATATAAGGAATGGGTGATCGCTCTTTGCATTGCAGGTGTTTACATTTACTTTAGGAATGGATGATCCCTCTGTTAGTTGCAGGTGTTTCCTATTACCTAAAGAATGTAAGATCCCTCTGTTCAATGCAGGTGTTTACCTTTACCAAATGAACTCGTGTTTACTGCGTACAATGCACGTGTTTATATTTACATAACGAAGGGATGATCCCTCTTGGACAGGAAGATGTTGACCTTTACCTAAGGAATGGATGATCCCTCTGTGCTATGCAGGTGTTGACCATTACGTAAGGAATAGATGATCCCTCTGTGCATTGCAGGTGCTTACATTTATCTAAGGAATGGATGATCCCTCTATTCAATGCAGGTGCTTAACCTTATATAAGGAATTGATGATCCGTCTGTTCAATGTAGGTTTTTAGCTTTACCTGAGGAATGGATTATCCCTCTGCACATTGCAGGTGTTTATATTTGTCTTAGGAATGTATAATCCCTCTGCGCATTGCAAGTGTTTACTATTACCTAAGGGATGAAAGATCCCTCTTTTCAATGCAGGTGTTTACCTTTACAAAAGGAATGGATGTTCTCTGTGTGCAATGCAGGTGTTTACCTTTACATAAGGAATGGATGATCCCTCTGTGCCAGGCAGGTGTTGCACTTTACGTAAGAAATGGATGATCCCTCTGTGCAATGCAGGTGTTGAACATTACCTAAGGAATGGATGATCCCTCTGTGCAATGCAGGTGTTTACTGTTCTGTAAGGAATGGATCATCCCTCTGTTCAACGCAGGTTTCTAAGTTTACTTAAAGAATGGATGATCCCCGTGTGCAATGCAGGTTTATACCCTTACATAAGGAATAGACGATCCCTATGTGCATTGTAGGTGTTTACATTTACCTTAGGTATGGATGATCCCTCTGTGCATTGCAGATGTTTACTGTTACCTAAGGAATGGATGTTTCCTGTGTGCAGTGCAGGTGTTTACATTTACATAAGCTATGGATGATCCCTCTGGTACAGTCAGGCGTTGACCTTTACCTAAGGAATGCATGATCACTCTGTGCAATGCAAGTGTTGTCCTATACCTAAGAAATGGAAGATCCCTCTGTTCAATGCAGGTGTTTGCCCTTACCAAAGGAACTGGTGTTCACTGTGTGCAATGCAGGTGATTACTTTTACATAAGGAAGGCATGATCCCTCTTGGACAGGCACATGTTGACCTTTACCTAAGGAATGGATGACACATCTGTTCAATGCAAGTGTTGAACTTACCTAAGGATTGGATGATCCCTCTGTGCAATGGAGGTGTTCAAATTTACCCAAGGAACAGATGATCCCTCTGTGCGTGTCAGGCATTTACATTTACCTAAGGAATGGATGATCCCTCTGTTCAATGCAGGTGTTTACCCTTATCTAAGGAATGGATGATCCCTCTGTTCAATGCAGGATTTTAGCTTTACCTAAGGATTGGATGATCCCTCTGTGCATTGCAGGTGTTTACTATTACATAAGGAATGAAAGATCCCTCTGTTCAATGCAGGTGTTCACCTTTACAAAAGGAATGGATGTTCTCTGTGTGCAATGCAGGTGTTTACCTTTACATAAGGAATGGATGATCCCTCTGGTCCAGGCAGGTGTTGACCTTTACCTAAGGAATGTATGATCGCTCTGTGCAATGCAGGTGTTGACCATTACCTAAGGAATGGATGATCCCTCTGTTCAATGCTTGTGTTTACCGTTATCTACGGAATGGATGATCCCTCTGTGCAATCCAGGTGTTTACAATTACCTAAGGAATGGATGATCCCTCTGTGCAATGCAGGTGTTTACCTTTACCTAAGGAATTATATGATCCCTCTGTGCAATGCAGGTGTTGATCTTTGCCTAAGGAATAGATGATGTCTCTGTTCAATGCAGGTGCTTACCCTTATCTAAGGAATGGATGATCCCTCTGTTCAATGCAGCTGTTTACAGTTACCTAAGGAATGGATGATCCCTCTGTGCAATGCAGGTTTTTAGCTTGACCTAAGGAATGGATGATCCGTCTGTGCATTGCAGGTGTTTATATTTGTCTTAGGAATGGATGATCCCTCTGTGCATTGCAGGTGTTTACTATTACCTAAGGAATGAAAGATCCCTCTGTTCAATGCTGGTGTTTACCTTTACAAAAGGATTGGATGTTCTCTGTGTGCAATCCAGGTGTTTACCATTACCTAAGGAATGGATGAAACCTCTGTGCAATGCAGGTGTTGACCTTTACCTAAGGAATGGTTGATCCTCTGTGCAATGCAGGTGTTGATCTTTACCTAAGGAATAGATGATCCCTCTGTTCAATGCAGTTGTTTACCGTTATCTTAGGAATGGATGATCCCTCGGTGTAATGCAGGCATTTAATGTTACCTAAGGAATGGATTTTCCCTCTGTTCAATGCAGGTGTCTACTTTTACCTAAAGAAGGATGATCCTTCTCTTCAAACCAGTTTTCTACTTTACTTAAGGAATGGATAATCCTGCAGTGGAATGCAGGTGTATACTTTTACCTAAGGAATTGACTATCCCTCTGTGCATGTTTGATGTTGACATTTACCTTCGGAATTGATGATCCCTCTTTGCATTTCAGGTGTTTACTATTACCTAAGGAATGGATGTTCCCTGTGTGCAACGCAGGTGTTTACCTTTACATAAGGTATGGATGATCCCTCTGAGCCAGGCGGGTGTTGACCTTTACCTAAGGAATGGTTGATCCTCTGTGCAATGCAGGTGTTGATCTTTACCTAAGGAATAGATGATCCCTCTGTTCAATGAAGTTTTTTACCGTTATCTTAGGAATGGATGATCCCTCGGTGTAATGCAGGCATTTAATGTTACCTAAGGAATGGATTTTCCCTCTGTTCAATGCAGGTGTCTACTTTTACCTAAAGAAGGATGATCCTTCTCTTCAAACCAGTTTTCTACTTTACTTAAGGAATGGATAATCCTGCGGTGGAATGCAGGTGTATACTTTTACCTAAGGAATTGACTATCCCTCTGTGCATGTTTGATGTTGACATTTACCTTCGGAATTGATGATCCCTCTTTGCATTTCAGGTGTTTACTATTACCTAAGGAATGGATGTTCCCTGTGTGCAACGCAGGTGTTTACCTTTACATAAGGTATGGATGATCCCTCTGAGCCAGGCGGGTGTTGACCTTTACCTAAGGAATGGATGATCCCTCTGTGCAATGCAGTTGTTGACCTATACCTAAGGAATGGATGATCCCTATGTTCAATGCAGGTGTTGATCATTACTTAAGGAACAGAAGATCCCTCTTTGCCATACAGGTGTTGAACTTTACCTAAGGAATGGATGATCCCTCTGTTCAATGAAGGTGTTTACAGTTACCTAAGTAATGGATGATCCCTCTGTGCAATGCAGGTGTTTACTATTACCTATGGAATTGAAGATCCCTCTTTTCAATGCAGGTGTTTACCTTTACCTAAGGAATGGATGATCCCTCTGTGTATTGCAGGTATTTATATTTGTCTTAGGAATGGATGATCACTCTGTGCCTTGCCAGTGTTTACTATTACCTAAGAAATGAAACATCCCTCTGTTCAATGCAAGCATTTACCATTACAAAAGTAATGGATGTTCTCTGTGTGCGATGCAGGTGTTTACCTTTACATAAGTAATGGATAATCCTTCTGGGCCAGGCATTTATTGACCTTTACCTAAGGAATGGATGATCCCTCTGTGCATTGCAGATGTTGACCATTACATAAGGAATGGATGATCCCTCTTTTCTATGCAGGTGCTTACCGTTATCTAAGGAATGGATGATCCCTCTGTGCAACCAGGTGTTTACCATTATTTAAGGAATGAATGATCGCTCTGTTCAATGAAGGTGTTTAGTTTCCTAAGAAATGAATGATCCCTCTGTGCAATGAAGGTGTTTTCCCTTATGTAAGGAATGGATGATCTCTCTGTGCATTGCAGGTGTTTACTATTAGCTATGGAATGGAATATCCCTCTGTTGAATTCAGCTGTTTACAGTTACCTAAACAATGGTTGATCCCTCTGTTCAATGCAGGTGTTTACCATTACCTAAGGAATGGATGATCCCTCTGTGCAATGCAGGTGTTTACTGTTACGTAAGGAATGGATGATCCTTCTGTTCAACACAGGTGTCTACCTTTACCTTAAAAAGGATGATCCCTCTGTTCAATGCAGGTTTCTTCCTTTACTTAAGGAATGGATGATCGCCCTGTGCAATGCAGGTGTATACCCTTACCTATGTTATAGACGATCCCTCTGTGCATTGTAGATGTTTACATTTACCTTAGGATTGGATGATCTCTCTGTGCATTACAGATATTTACTATTACCTAAGGAATGGATGTTCCCTTTGTGCAATGCAGTATTTTACCTTTACATAAGGTATGGATGATCCCTCTGTGCCAGTCAGGTGTTGACCTTTACCTAAGGAATGGATGATCCCTCTGTGCAATGAATATGTTCACCTTTACCTATGGAATATATGACACCTCTGTTCAATGCAGGTGTTGACCTTTACCTAAGGAATGGATGATCCCTCTGTTCAATGCAGGTGTTTACCGTTACCTATGGAATGGATGATCCCTTTGTGCAATCCATGTGTTTACCATTACTTAAGGAATGGATTATCCCTCTGTTCAATGCAGGTGTTGATCTTTACCTAAGGAATAGATGATCCCTCTGTTCAATGCAGGTGTTTACCGTTATCTTAGGAATGGATGATCCCTCTTTTCAATGCAGGTGTTTACAGTTACCTGAGCAATAGATGATCCCTCTGTTCAGTGCAGGTGTTTACCATTATCTTAGCAATGGATGATCCCTCTTTTCAATGCAGTTGTTTATTATTACCTAAGGAATGGAAGATCCCTATGTTCAATGCTGGTGATTACCTTTACCTAAGGAAAAGAAGATTCCTCTGTGTAATGGAGGTGTTTATATTCAACTGGTGAATGGAAGATCCCTCTGTGCAAAGCAGGTGTTGTCCTATTGCTAGGGAATGGATGACCTTCTGTGCAATGCAGATGTTGAACTTTACTTAAGGAATCGATGATCCCTCTGTGCAATGCAGGTGTTGATCTTTACCTAAGGAATAGATGATCCCTCTCTTCAACGCAAGATTTACCGTTATCTAAAGAATGGATGATACCTCTGTTCAATTCAGGTGTTTACCATTACCTAAGGAATGGATCATCCATCTGTTCAATGCAGGTGTTTACTTTTACCTAAGGAATGAATGACCTTCTGTGCAATGCTGGTGTTTACCTTTACCTACGGAATGGCATAAACCCTCTGTGCAATAAAGGTTTTGATCTATACCTAAGGAACAGATGATCCCTCTGTTCAATGCAAGTGCTTACCCTTATCTAAGGAATGGATGATCCCTCTGTTCAATGCAGGTGTTTACAGTTACCCAAGGAATGGATGATCCCTCTGTGCAATGCAGGTTTTTACCTTTCCCTAAGGAATGGATGATGCCTATGTGCATAGCAGATGTTTGTATTTCTCTTAGGAATGGGTGATCCTTTGGACAGTGCAGGTGTTTACTATTACCTCAGGAATGAAAGATCCCTCTGTTCAATGCAGGTGTTTACCTTTACAAAAAGAATGGTTGTTTTCTGTGTGAAATGTAGGTGTTTACCTTTACAAAAGCAATGGATGTTCTCTGTGTACAAGGTAGGTGTTTCCTTTACATAAGACATGGACGATCCCTCTCTTCAATGCAAGTGTTTACCGTTATCTAAAGAATGGATGATTCCTCTGTGCAATCCAGGTGTTTACCATTACCTAAGAATGGATGATCCCTCCGTGATATGCAGGTGTTTACCTTTATCGAATGAATGAATGATCCCTCTGTGCAATGCAGGTGTTGAAATTTACCTAAGGAATAGATGATCCCTCTGTTCAATGCAGTGGTTTACCCTTTTCTTAGGAATGGATGATCCCTCTGTTCAATGTAGGTGTTTACAGTTACCTAAGGAATGGATGATCCCTGTGTTCAATGCAGGTGTTTCCCGTTATCTAAGGAATAGATGATCACTTTGATCAGTGCAGGTGATTACATTTACATAAGGAAGGGATGATCCCTCTTGGACAGGCACGTGTTGACCTTTACCTAAGGAATTAATGACACATCTGTTCAATGCAGGTGTTGAACTTACCTAAGGATTGGATGATCCCTCTGTGCAATGCAGGTGTACACCCTTACCTAAGGAATAGATGATACCACTGTGCAAGGTAGGTGTTTACATTTACCTAAGGAATGGATGATCTCTCTGTTCAACTCAGGTGCTTACACTCATCTAAGGAATGGATGATCCCTCTGTTCAGTGCAGGTTTTTAGCTTTACCTAAGAAATGGATGAACCCTCTGTGCATTTCAGGTGTTTATATTTGTCTTAGGAATGGATGATCCCTCTGTGCATTGCAGGTGTTTATTATTACCTAAGGAATGAAAGATCCCTCTGTGCAATGCTGGTGTTTACTTTTACCAAAGGAATTGTTGTTCCCTGTGTGCAATCCAGGTGTTTATCATTACCTAAGGAATGGATGATCCTTCTGTGCAATGCAGGTGTTTACCATTACCTAAGGAATGGATGATCCTCTGTGCAATGCAGGAGTTTACTATTACGTAAGGAATGAAATATCCCCCTGTTCAATGCAGATGCTTACCTTTACAAAAGGAATGGATGTTCTCTGTGTGCGATGCAGTTGTTTCCCTTTACATAAGGAATGGATGATCCCTCTGGGCCAGGCAGGTGTTGACCTTTACCTAAGGAATGGATGATCCCTCTGTGAAATACAGGTGCTGACTATTACATAAGGAATGGATGATCCCTCTGGGCCAGGCAGGTATTGAACTTTACCTAAGGAATGGATTATCCCTCTGCACAATGCAGGTGTTGATCATTACCTAAGGAATGGATGATCCCTCTGTTCAATGCAGGTGATTACCGTAATCTAAGGAATTGATGATCCCTCTGTGCAGCCAGGTGTTTACCATGACCTAAGGAATGGATGATCCCTCTGTTCAATGCAGGTGTTGACCTTTACCTAAGGAATGGATGAACCGTCTGTGCAATGCAGGTGTTTACATTTACCTAAGTAATGGATGATCCCTCTGTGCATTGCAGGGTTTTATATTTGTTTGAGGAATGGATAATCCCTCTGTCCATTGCAGGTGTTTACTATTACCTAAGGAATGAAAGATCCCTCTGTTCAATGCAGGCGTTTACCTTTACAAAAGGAATGGATGTTCTCTTTATGCGATGCAGTTGTTTACCTTTACATAAGGAATGGATGATCCCTCTGTGCAATGCAGTTTTTTACCTTTACCTCAGGAATTATATGATCTCTCTGTGCAATGCAGTTGTTGGTCTTTGCCTAAGGAGTAGTTAATGTCTCTGTTCAATGCAGGTGCTTACCCTTATCTAAGGAATGGATGATCCCTCTTTGCAATGTAGGTTTTTAGTTTCACCTAAGGAATGGATGATCCGTCTGTGCATTGCACGTGTTTACTATTACCTACGGAATGAAAGATCCCTCTGTTCAATACTGGCGTTTACCTTTACAAAAGTAATGGATGTTCTCTGTGTACAATGCAGGTTTTAATCTTTACATAAGGAATGGAGGATCCCCTTGGCGAGGCAGGTGTTGACCTTTAACTAAGGAATGGATGATCCCTCTGTGCAATGCAGGTATTGACCATTACCTAAGGAATGGATCATCCCTCTATTCAATGCAGGTGTTTAACGTTATCTAAGGAATGGATGATCCCTCTGTGCAATCCAGGTGTTTACCATTACCTAAGGAATGGATGATCCCTCTGTGCAATGCAGGTGTTTACCTTTACTTAAGGAATGGATGATCCTCTGTGAAATGCAGTTGTTTGCCGTTATCTTAGGAAATGGATGATCCCTCTGTTCAATGCATGTGTTTACAGTTACCTAACGAATGGGTGATCCCTCTGTTCAATGCAGGTGTTTCCCGTTATCTAAGGAATGGATGATACTTCTTATCACTGCAGGTGTTTTCCATTACCTAAGGAATGGATGATCACTCTGTACAACGCAGGTGTTTAATGTTACCTAAGGAATAGATGATTCCTCTCTTTAACGCAAGTGTCTACCTTTACCTAAAGAAGGATGATCCCTTTCTTCAAACCAGGTTTCTACCTTTACTTAAGGAATGGATGATCCTCCGGGGCAATGCACCTGTATACACTTACCTAAAAAGTAGACGATCCCTCAGGGCATTGTAGGTGTTTACATTTACCTTCGGAATTGATGATCCCTCTGAGCATTGCAGGTGTTTACTATTAGCTAAGGAATGGATGTTCCCTGTGTGCAAGTCAGGTGTTTACCTTTTACATAGCATATGGATGATACCTCTGGGCCAGTCAGTTGTTGACCTTTACCTAAGGAATGGATGAACCCTCTGTGCAATGAAGGTGTTTACCCTTACCTAAGGAATGGATGATCCTTCTGTGCATTGCAGGTGTTTACTATTACCTATGGAATGGAAGATCCCTCTGTTCAATGCAGGTGTTTACCTTTACCTAAGGAATGGATGATCCGTGTGTTCAATGCAGGTGTTTACCTTTACCAAAGTAATGGATGTTCCCTGTGTTCAATGCAGGTGTTTAACTTCACATAAGGAATGGATGATCCCTCTGTGCAATGCAGGTGTTGACCTTTACCTAAGGAAGGGATGATCCCTCTGTGCAATGAATATGTTCACCTTTACCTAAGGAATATAGACAACTCTGTTCAATGCAGGTGTTTACCCTTATCTAAGGAATGTATGACCCATCTGTTCAATGAAGGTGTTTAAAGTTACCTAAGGAATGGATGATCGCTCTGCACAATGCAGGTGTTTACCTTTACCTAAGGAATGGATGATCCCTCTTTGCATTGCAGGTGTTTACTATTTCCTATGGAATGGAAGAACCCTCCTCAATGCAGATGTTTACCTTTACCTAAGGAATGTATGATCCCTCTGTGCATTGCAGGCGTATATATTTGTTTGATGAATGGATAATCCCTCTGTACATTGCAGGTGTTTAATATTACCTAAGGAATGAAACATCCCTCTGTTCAATGCAGGAGTTTACCTTTACAAAAGTAATGGATGTTCTGTTTGCGATGCAGTTGTTTACCTTTACATAAGGAATGGATCATCCCTCTGTGCAATACAGTTGTTTAACATTACCTCAGGAATTATATGATCCCTCTGTGCAATGCAGCTGTTGAGCTTTGCCTAAGGAATAGATGATATCTCTGTTCAATGCAGGTGCTTACCCTGGTCTAAGGAATGGATGATCCCTCTGTTCAATGCAGCTGTTTACAGTTACCTAAGGAAAGGATGATCCGTCTGTGCATTGCACATGTTTACTATTACCTATGGAATGAAAGATCCCTCAGTTCAATGCTGGTGTTTACCTTTACAAAAGTAATGGGTGTTCTCTGTGTGCAATGCAGGTTTTTAACTTTACATAAGGAATGGATGATCCCTTTGGCCAGACAGGTGTTTACCTTTACCAAAGTAATGGATGTTCCCTGTGTTCAATGCAGGTGTTTAACTTCACATAAGGAATGGATGATCCCTCTGTGCAATGCAGGTGTTGACCTTTACCTAAGGAATGGATGATCCCTCTGTGCAATGAATATGTTCTCCTTTACCTAAGTAATATATGACAACTCTGTTCAATGCAGGTGTTTACCTTTATCTAAGGAAATGGATGATCCCTCTGTGCAATGCAGGTGTTTACCTTTACTTAAGGAATGGATGATCCTCCTCTGTGCAATGCAGGTTTTTACCTTTACCTAAAGGAATGGATGTTTCCTCTGTTCCTCTGCATTGCAGGTGTTTATATTTGTCTTAGGAATGGATGATCACTCTGTGCATTGCAGGTGTTTACTATTACCTAAGGAATGAAAGATCCCTCTGTTCAATGCTGGTGTTTACCTTTACAAAAGGAATGGATGTTCTCTGTGTGCAATGCAGGTTTTTAGCTTTACATAAGGAATGGATGATCCCTTTGGCCAGGCAGGTGTTGACCTTTACCTAAGGAATGGATGATCCCTCTGTGCAATGCAGGTGTTTACCATTACCTAAGGAATGGATCATCCCTCTATTCAATGCAGGTGTTTAACATTATCTAAGGAATGGATGATCCCTCTGTGCAATCCAGGTGTTTACCATTACCTAAGGAATGGATGATCCTCTGTGCAATGCAGGTGTTTACCTTTACCTAAGGAATGGATGATCCTCTGTGAAATGCAGGTGTTGATCTTTACCTAAGGAATAGATGATCCCTCTGTTCAATGCAGGTGTTTACAGTTACCTAACGAACGGGTGATCCCTCTGTTCAATGCAGGTGTTTCCTGTTTTCTAAGGAATGGATGATCCCTCTGATCACTGCAGGTGTTTATCATTACCTAAGGAATGGATGATCCCTCTCTGCAATGCAGGTGTTTAATGTTACCTAAGGAATGGATTATCACTCTGTTCAATGCAGGTGTCTACCTTTACCTAAGAAATGGATGATCCCTCTCTTCCAACCTGGTTTTTACCTTTACTTAAGGAATAGATGATCCCTCTGTGCATTGTAGTTGTTTACATTTACCTAAGGAATTGATGATCCCTCTGTGCATGCAGGTGTTTACTATTACCTAAAGAATGGATGTTCCCTCTGTGCAATGCAGGTTTTTACCTTTACACAAGGAATGGATGATCCCTCTGGGCCAGGCAGGTGTTGATCATTACCTAAGGAATGGATGATCCCTCTCTGCAATGCAGGTGTTGACCATTACCTAAGGAATGGATAATTCCTCTGTTCAACGGAGATGTTTACCATTATCTAAGGAAGTGATGATCTCTCTGTGCAATGCAGGTGTTTACCATTACCTAAGGAATGGTTGATCCTCTATGTAATGCAGGTGTTGATCTTTACCTAAGGAATAGATGATCCCTCTGTTCAATGCAGGTGTTTACAGTTACTACTAAGGAATGGAAGATGCCTATGTTCAATGTGTTTATCTTTTCTATGGAATGTATGATTCCTCTGTGTAATGGAGGGGTTTTTATTTACCTAGTGAATGGTAGATCCCTATGTACAATGCAGGTGTTGTCCTTTTCTTAAGGAATGGATGACATTCTGTGCAATGCAGATGTTGAACTTTACTTAAGGAATCCATGATCCCTCTGTGCAATGCAGGTTTTGAACTTTACCTAAGGAATAGATGATCCCTCTCTTCAATGGATGTGTTTACGATTATCTAAGGAATGGATGATACCTCTGTTCCATGCAGTTGTTTACCATTACCTAAGTAATGGATGATCCATCTGTTCAATACAGGTGTTTACCTTTACAAAAGGAATGGACGATCTCTCTGTGCAATGCAGGTGTTTGATCTTTACCTAAGGAATGGATGAGCCCTCTGTTCAATGCAGGTGTTTACCGTTATCTAAAGGAATATATGATCCCTCTGTTCAATGCAGGTGTTTACAGTTAACAAAGGAATGGATGATCCTCTTTGTAATGCAGGTGTTTACTTTTACCTAAGGAATAGATGAGCCCTCTTTTCAATGCAGGTGTTGGTCTTTACCTAAGGAATTGATGATCCTCTGTGCAATGCAGGTGTTTATCTTTGCCTAATGGAATGGATGATCCCTCTGTGCAAAGCAGGTTTTATCTTCACCTAAGGAATGGATGATCCCTCTGGGCAATGAAGGTGTTTACTATTACCTGAGGAATGAAAGATCCCTCTGTTCAATGCAGGTGTTTACCTTTACAAAAGGAATGGATGTTCTCTGTGTGCAATGCAGGTTTTTACCTTTACTTAAGGAATGGAATGGATGATCCCTCTGGTCAATGCAGGTGTTTACCTTTAACGTAAGGAATGGATGATCCCTCTGTGGAATGCAGGTGTTTACCTTTACCTAAGGAATGGATGATCCTCTGTGCAATGCAGGTGTTTCATCTTTTACTAAGGAATGGATGATCCCTCTGTTCAATGCAGGTGTTTACCGTTACCTAAGGAATGGATGATCCCTCTGTTCAATGCAGGTGTTTACAGTTACCAAAGGAATGGATGATCTGAGTTTGAAATCCAGGTGTTTACTTTTACCTAAGGAATGGATGAGCCCTCTTTTCAATGCAGGTGTTTACCTTTACCTAAGGAATGGATGATGCCTCTGTTCAAATGCAGGTGTTTATTTTTACCTAAGGAATGGATGATCCCTCTGTGAAATGCAGGTGTTTACCTTTACCTAAGGAATGGATGATCCCTCTGTGCAATGCAGGTGTTGATATTTAAGGAATAGATGATCCTCTCTTTTCAGTGCAGTTGTTTACCTTTACCTAAGGAATGGATGATCCCTCTGTTCAGTGCAGGAGTTTACCTTTACCTAAGGAATGGATGATCCCCTGTGCAATGCAGGTGTTTAACTTTACCTAAGGAATGGATGATCCCAATGTGCAATGGAGGTGTTCACCTTTACCTAAGGAATGGATGATCCCTCTGTTCAATGCAGGTGTTTCCAGTTACCTAAGGAATGGATGATCCTCTGTGCAATGCAGGTGTTTATCTTTACCTAAGGAATGGATGATCCTCTGTGCAATGCAGCTGTTGACCTTTACCTATGGAATGGATGAGCCCTCTTTTCTATGTACGTGTTTACTTTACCTAAGGAATGGATGATCCCTCTGTGCAATGCAGTTGTTTACAATTACCTAAGGAATGGATGATCCTCTGTGCAATGCAGGTGTTTACCTTTATCTAAGGAATGGATGATCCTGTGTTCAATGCAAGTGTTTACCTTTATCTAAGGAATGGATGATCCCTCTGTTCAATGCAGGTGTTTATCTTCACCTAAGGAATGGATGATCCCTCTGTGCAATGCAGTTGTTTACTATTACCTAAGAAATGGATGATCCCTCTGTTCAATGCAGGTGTTTACCTTTACAAAAGGAATGGATGTTCTCTGTGTGCAATGCAGGTGTTTACCTTTATCTAAGGAATGGATGACCCATCTGTTCAATGAAGGTGTTTAAAGTTACCTAAGGAATGGATGATCCCTCTGTTCAATGCAGGTGTTTACCTTTACCTAAGGAATGGATGATCCCCTCTTTGCATTGCAGGTGTTTACTATTTCCTATGGAATGGATGATCCCTCTTTCAATGCAGGTGTTTACCTTTTACCTAAGGAATGGATGATCCCTCTGTGCAATGCAGGTGTTTATATTTGTTTGATGAATGGATAATCCCCTCTGTACATTGCAGGTGTTTACCTTTACCTAAGGAATGGATGATCCCTCTGTTCAATGCAGGTGTTTACCTTTACAAAAGGAATGGATGTTCTCTTTTGCAATGCAGTTGTTTACCTTTACCTAAGGAATGGATCATCCCTCTGTGCAATACAGGTGTTTAACATTACCTCAGGAATGGATGATCCCTCTGTGCAATGCAGGTGTTTAGCTTTACCTAAGGAATAGATGATATCTCTGTTCAATGCAGGTGCTTACCCTGGTCTAAGGAATGGATGATCCCTCTGTTCAATGCAGTTGTTTACAGTTACCTAAGGAATGGATGATCCCTCTGTGCAATGCAGGTGTTTACTATTACCTATGGAATGGATGATCCTCAGTTCAATGCAGGTGTTTACCTTTACCTAAGTAATGGATGATCCCTCTGTGCAATGCAGGTTTTTAA